>CM060898.1:23697537-24897537 GCA_030762935.1 Hymenopus coronatus
TCACCGGAAATATACGTTTTAAGGTCCCTGTATCCTAAAAAGTATTTTCAGAAAAGACTCCATGTGTGTCTGTGAACACGATAACTCAAAATCGAAAAGTCGGTCAAATTCCAAACTTGGCATTTAAGTTTGCTGCCTTCCAGGGGTGCGACACGAAGATTTTGAGAAATATGCTCCACCCCAAACTGCCCTTTACATGGAACTTTTTTCGAAAATTTTGATTTTTTTAAAAATAATCTTACCGATTTTTATTAAAAAGCGTATATTAAAGATACTTACCTAAGAAATTATATGTATATCTTGAATTTTCTAGGAATAGCCTTTGAAGACTACTTTATTCTGGATGAATTCAGCGAAATTTTGCATAGCTGCTAAACCGTAAGAGATGGACAAAACCCTACCACTCAAAAAATGTAGAGCACATTAAAACACACAGTTTATGTTATATAACTTTTTTCGTGGAGTTGATCGTTTTTTTTTAGATATTCCTTGTTTTTGGTTTCAGCTTTGAAAAACTTGCACTTTTCTCATACAGGAATTTGTTGACTAGTGTCCATGCAAACAAAGGAACTTCAGTCACATAGCAACCTGCTTTTGACTATCACTTTAACTTATGGTACTCCCTTATTTCGTTTCTGCTTACAAGAAAGCAAGTAATAAGATTATTTCTGCTAATTTTTTCTCGATTAGCATGAAGTAAATTGAAGCATAAGCTTTAAGAATAATTTTTTGCAGAGATGTAGAGAAAGCCTTATGAATGGAACACATAAGATTTTCTTGATTTTCTATATTTCTACGTAAGCTAATTATTTTATAAGTTGTGTGTAGAATATAGCGCATTCAGACCTTTTTCTAAGCCTTTTGCTTGGATTTATTGTTTTGTGAGTATATTACTTACAGAAAGTCGTAACTCTTCACAAACTGTGGAGAGGGTAAAGACCATTCTTGAAGCTATGAAATGTGCTCGGAAATTACTGACACGCGATATGCAGTGCGGTGCATTTAAGCTGGGAGCCAAACCTGCGCCCTATTCTTTCTGCGGTCTCTTGACCCACTGTAACAAGGCGCATTTCTCCTTAGAGGCCAATATTCCATCCCTTAACAGGAGGTTACGGACCATAGCGGCATCATCAATTGATCGTCGGATGTCTGCAGACCTGAGGTTAGAGACCCTAGTTATGCTGGGTGCATAAATTAAGGGGTGGTGCTGCATTATGCATGCCCACGCCCACCGTTCGGTTTTGTATGTGTGTGAAGGTTAAAAGGCTTAAATCTCCCTCACAGATCATTTTGGGGAAATTTCTGTGCGCATCCAACCATTTCCACATCAACCAGCAAGTGCAACATTCCACTGGGTTAAGGCATTTATTTTGTCGTTGATGCTGTTATCAACAGAAAGAGTTGCTTTTGGAAACAAATTCGTCAGAATCTCGCTGAAAGTAACCCCATAACCTTTTTATTTCAGTAAAAAGAAGCTACAGTTCACTAAAGTTAACAGAAGAACGTGTTCATTACATATGACTTTCTTTATGAACCATTTTTACAAAAAATTACCTACTTCTTTATCTACATCGTGGCAATCGACATAAACATTACCAAAATGATCGTATTAGTTCCTTCTAAATAGAAGGGAAATAAGGTACTACACTAGTCTAAAACCATAGCCAGATCTTTTAAACAATTGAAATTCGATTTGCTTTGCATAGTACAGGAGTAAAGTAAAATTGTATCCAATAACGAGAAACAGCGGAAACGGTGAACTTTACAACAACAAAAAATGTGTATGACAAAATTTTGTTTCAACGTATTTTGTGACTATCCCTTACGGTATACTAGCAATGCAAAAGTAATCCAAAATGAAGAGTGATCGACTTTCCCAGAGAATTTCGTTTTATAAAAATAACCTAAGCGGCGCGTAGCCGATTGTTTAGACCACTCGCGTCCCACCTAGGCGGCCCAGGTTCTATACCAAACGCCCCCATGTGGGATTTGTGGTGGAATAAATGGCGTCTGGGCGGGTTTCTCCTTCCCCGCCTCTCAATTGTTCATCACCCTTACTATCATCCATTTCGTTTTCATTCTATATCATCCACTTCCTCACGCTCATGCCTGGCTACGGGCCGACCACTCGTTCCAGGTTCTCTATTCTGTGGTTTCGTGCCGTTGGAGCTCCAAACAGGCTGCTGACCCTTAGGCATCTGCTGTAAGTCCTAAATACAGGGAGGTTAAGCCGATTACGATTACAATCAATACCTTCTTTATACACTATATACATAGTACGTGTAGAAAAAGTAAAAAGGCAATGTGTAAAATATCCAAGCAATTTCCATGTAGGATAAAAGGAAAACTTATCTTGTGTAACACGCAACACTACTGAACTGTGGCAGAATAATTAGCAACTTCACGGTATTGTCCTGACTCTGTCACACTAACATTATTCAGTCACTTGTAAGTTAATATCAGACGAAAAGTTTCCAGAGTTTGTATCCGTATTCCTTGAGCCAGCTTCTAGGGACAAGGAAAACCACAACAAAGCTCGAGAAATATGTCACTTCACCTCAACCTTCCTATGTTTCGAGTTTAAAACTTTTGCTTTTATCAATTTAGGTCCTGTCATGCCGTTTGGTCAAACTTGTTACTTTCTCTATACGTGCTATGTATATAGTGTATAGAGAAGGTATTGCACTCCACCAAAAAATTCCGATACCGAGATACCAACGGAAATATATGTTTTAGTGTCTCCTGTATCCAAAAAAAGTATTTTCAGAAAAAGGTCCGTGTGTGTGTGTCCGTGTGCGTGTGAACACGATAACTCAAAAACGAGAAGTCGGTAAAATACCAAACTTGGTATTTAAGTTTAGTATCTTCCAGGGATGCGACACGAAGATTTTGAAAAAAATCCCCACACCCCAAACTACCCTTTACATGGAACTTTTTTTGAAAATTTTGGTTTTCTAAAAAATGGCTCTAACGATTTTGATTAAAATATCGTATATTAAAGATATTTACATGACAAATAAAATGTATATTTTGAATTTTCTGGGAATAGCCTCTGAAGATTACTTTATTCTGGATGAATTTTTCATAACTACTAAACCGTAAGAGATGGACAAAAACTTAACCCACAAAAAATGTAGAGCACCTTAAAACATACAATTTATGTTACATACATTTTTTTCCTGGAGTTGATCGTTTTTAAGATATTCCTTTTTCTTGGTTTCTGCTTTGAAAAACTAATAGTTTTCTCATACAGGAATTTGTCAACTCCTGTACATACAAACAAAGGAACATCAGTCACATAGCAACCAGCTTTTGGCTTTCACTTTAACCTATGGTACTCCCTTATTTCGCTTCTACTTACAATAAAGCAAGAAATAAGAATATTTCTGCTAATTTTTTCTGATTAGCATAAAGTAAATAGAAGTATAAGCTTTCTAAGAATAATTTGTTGCAGGGCTATAGAGAAAGTCATGTGAATGGTACACATCAGATTTTTTCTACTACATACTAAACGAGATAAATATCAACACTAGTTAGTTCCTTATAAGCAGAAGATAAATAAGAGAATATACCAAGCTAAAGTAATAATCAAGTCTTTAGAAAATGATCGACATGTGAATAAAATAAGCTTTGCATTTCCAGAAAAACAAAACAGAGTTGAAACGAAATGTAACACCATTTAAGAAGATGCGTAGTTTAAAATTGAAGTCAGTAACAAGGAACATCTTGAAAACAGTCAACTCTGTAACAAAAATACATTACGAAAATTGTGTATTTTAATGAGATCTACATTCTTGTGCATTAAGTTTTTTTCTATCGATTACGGTTTATCGGTTATGCAAAATTTACCCAGAATGAACTGATCTTCAGAAGCTATTCAAGATATACATTTTATTTTTCATGTAAATAGTTTAATGTGCATATTTTAATCAAAATCTTCGGAGCCATTTTTGAGAAAAACAAAAATTTCAAAAATTTTTCTATGCAAAGAATAATTTGTGATGGGGAGATTTTCTTGAAAATCTTCGTGTTCTTGGAAGATACCAAATTTAAATACCAAATACGGATGGACAAAAATGCTTTTTACTTTCTCTACACGTACGTACATAGTGTATAGAGAAGGTATTGCATTCCACCCAACGATTTCACCGGAAATCTACGTTTTTGGGTCCCCTGTATCCAAAAAAGAAGTATTTTCAGAAAAAGGTCCGTGTGAATCCGTGTGCCTGTGAGCACAATAACTCAAAAACGAAAAGTCGATAAAATACCAAATTTGGTATTTAAGTTTAGTATCTTTCAGGGATGCCACACGAAGATTTTGAGAATAATCTCCATATCCCAAACTACCCTTTAAATGGAAAAAAAATTAAAAATTTTGATTTTTTAAAAAATGGCTCTAACTATTTTGATTAAAATACTGTGTATCAAAGATATTTATATGGGAAATAAAATGTATATCTTGGATTTTCTGGAAATAGCCTCTAGAGACCTCTTTATTATTTTATAATTTTGCTGAATTTTGTGCAACTGGTAAACTGTAAGAGATAGACTTGCTACACAAAAAATGTAGATCACGTTAAAACACACAATTTATGTCATTTTTTTTTTGCGTGGAATTGATCATTTCTGAGATATTCCTTGTCTCACACGGAAAATTGTAAACTCCTGGTCCTCCATAGAAACAGATTTCAACCACATGACAACCAGCTTTTTAAAAGATGTGATTATTGTTTTAGCCGAATTTTAATCCCTTATTTCCATTCTACTTAAAAGAAAGCAAATAATGACACCATTTCTGCTAATGGTAATCGCGATCAGCAAGAAGTAGTTATGAGAAGCTTTTTAAAATAATGTGTTACTGGGATGTATAGAAAGTCATGGAACACATGAGATTATTTTGAACTTAGGGGACCTAGAGGCATACAGTATCGGGTTTCTGGGTGGAACACAATACAATACTTCCTCTATGCACTATGTACATAATATGTGTGCAGAAAGTAATTAATTCTGTAATGGCAGAAGGGTTTGGTAAAAGCTCCTCAATATGGTTATATAGCACGTCATTCTTTTTGACTTGCGGCTTCCTTTGAGAACCAACGAAGACATTGATGGTACCCATATCTGACATGTAAACCATTATGAAGAAGTAAGAGATAGGAAAATTGTTACAAGGTTTCGGCTTCGCTTTATGAGATTATATGGCAAGGGGAGTGATCTGAGACGCTATGCTCTTGAACAGCAAATAACGACCAACTCCAGACAACGTAATTACATTTTCAGACATGAACGGCTCACTTTTGTCTTTCTTTTCCTTCGCGTTTCGCTTGTATTTTCTTTTTTCCTCAGCAATTGTCTTGTTTTACGAAATGGGATATTGCGATCAAAAGGTTTGTCCAATTTGAGCAAACACTTCTGCGCTTATATCTTAATAGGCGTAAAGAATTAAATTGTTAATTCGTTGTTTGCTTCTTTGTTTATGGAGAAAGAGCTACCTTTTTACTTTCTCTAGCGCATATGTAAAATGCACATAGTAGATAGATATTGTGTTATATTCCACCCAAAAATTCAATACTGAGATTTCACCTGAAATATATGTTTTGAGATCATCTGATCAAAAAAACAGAGCATTTGTAGAAAAAGGTCTGTGTGAGTGTGTGTGCGCGCGTGTGCGTGTGTGTGTGTCTGTCTTAGTATTTAAGTTCAGTATCACCCAAGATGCGACACGAATATATTCAAGATACTCCCCCAACCCAAATTATCTTTACATGGAAAAATTTTAGAAATGTTTTAATTTATAAAATATGTTTCCGATTTTGATTAAAATACCTCATATTAAAGATATTTATAAGACAAGTAAAATGTATATCTTGAATTTTCAAGCAAATGGCCTGTGACGCCCTCACCATTCTGAATGACTTTTGTATAACTGGTAAAACGTAAGAGATAGACAGAAACTTACTACACAAAAAATATAGATGTCGTCAGAACACGTCATTTGTGTTCTTTATATTTTTGTAGTGGGGGTAACCGTTTCCGAGATATTCCTTGTTTTTGATTGAATTTTAGAGAATATACTTTTCTCGGGCAAGAAATCACTCTGTTTCTTTTGTTTTGTCAAGTAAAGAAGCTAATTTCAATGACAATCGCATAGCGACAGCTTTTAAAATATTTGACCATCCCTTTAACATGGTACATTCCTTTAGTTCCCTTTTACTTATGAGCAACTAAATAGTAACAACATTCTACTAAAGCTTATTTCGATTATCATAAGGTAGAAAGAATAATAATCATTTGTAAGAAGTTTGTAGAAAGTCATGCAATGTAACACGTCACATTTATCTTTTTGCTTTATCATGTACATAATAGGTAGTGGCGCCGTGGCAGAGTTGTGAAACTGCTTGTCTCCCGCCTAGGCGACTGGGGTTCGCATTGCGATCATCTGCTGTTGAGTTGTAGGCATTGCATAGAGGAAAGAATGCAAAATTCTTGCTCTATGTACGCAACGCAAGCATAAAGTTTGTTGGCAGTTTGCAATCTCGTCCATTGACTAACAGAGTGCAAAGTCTTGCGCTCATTGTTACAGTGTGAAACATTGGCTACTTCCGAGAACAAACAATGCATGCAATGTGTGTTAATCTGAGGGGATTATGATGATAAAAGGCAAAGTGCATGTTAACAATTTGAGCAGCTTAATTATACATGTTCTAAATAGCAGAATAATATCTAGGCAAGGCTTTGTTCAGTTCTGGAACAAATAATATATAAGGTAGTAGAAGCATAGAAGAAATGGCGAAAATTAAGAAACTTTTGTTTCCTGTTCTTTTAATACTCTTAAATCTTTTATTTTCATACTACATTTCTGTGTTCTTGATGTCGATTTTCTTATAGACTTACGATTGCAGCAATATCTTTAATATTCGTCTCCATGTTTTGATGAATTTATTTTTTTCTTTTGTAAAGTTGACCATATTTTAGTTATTCCTTGTTAATGGTTTCAGTATTTTTACTTTCTCTAGCCCCATATGTACAATGTACGTAGGGATAGAGAAGTATTGTATTCCACCCAAAAATTCGATACCGAGATTTCACCGGAAATACAAGTTTTAGGACCCCTGTATCCAAATACAGTATTTTCAGAAAAAGGTCCGTGTGTGTTTCCGTGTGTCTGTGAACACGATAACTCAAAAACAAAAAGTAGCTAAAATACCAAACTTGGTATTTAAGTTTAGTATCTTCCAGGGATGCGACATGAAGATTTTGAGAAAAATCTCCCCACCCCAAACTACGCTTTGCATGGAACTTTTTTCGAAAATTTTGATTTTCTTAAAAATGGCTCTAACGATTTTGATTAAAATATCGTATATTTAAGATATTTACCTAACAAATAAAATGTATATCTTGAATTTTCTGGGAATACCTTCTGAAGACCTGTTTATTCTGGATGAATTTTGCTTAATTTGGCATAGCTAGTAAACCGTAAGAGATAGACAAAAACTTACTTTACAAAAAATTTAGGTCTTCTTAAAATACACAGGTTATGTTATATACATTTTTCTCGTGGAGCTTACCGTTTTCGAGGTATTCATTGTTATTAGTTTCAGTTGTGAAGTACTTATACAAGGTTACTACAAAAGAAATAGACAACTTCAACTGCCTGTAAAACAAAAACTATTAGAGATAGCAACCTAATTATTTTGGAGGTATGTTGAGAAACTCTCAAAATTTCGTTTGTTACTATTGGTAACGCTGTAGTGTTTTGTTTGTTGTTGCAGAAGCTGAAATGGCGGAAAATCCTGTGGTAAAGGCATATTGCGTGTTGGAATTTGCTAGAACGCAATCAGCAACTGTTGTCCAACGACATTTTAGAACACGTTACCACAAAACGCCACCGACTAGACAGTCAATCTACGACTGGTATAGACAATTCGAGACAACGGGATGTTTGTGCAAAGGGAAGAGCTCGGGAAGACCAAGAGTTTCGGAAGAAAACGTTGAACGTGTTCGTTCTGCCTACATAAGAAGCCCACAGAAATCGACATCTAGGGCAAGCATGCAATTACAAATTCCACAGCAAACTGTATGGAAAATCTTGCGGAAGCGACTGCACATGATGCCTTACAGATTACAGATGTTGCAGTTTCTGAGTGAAGAAGATAAGGTCATAAGGCGTGACTTTTGCATCGACATGTTGCGACATGATGAAGACGATGCTGGTTCTTGTGAGCGCATCATTTCATTTTTGCGTTCATTTTTGTGGTAACGTGTTCTAAAATGTCGTTGGACAACAGTTGCTGATTGCGTTCTAGCAAATTCCAACACGCAATATGCCTTTTCCACAGGATTTTCCGCCATTTCAGCTTCTGCAACAACAAACAAAACACTACAGCGTTACCAATAGTAACAAACGAAACTTTGAGAGTTTCTCAACATACCTCCAAAATAACTAGGTTGCTATCTCTAATAGTTTTTGTTTTACAGGCAGTTGAAGTTGTCTATTTCTTTTGTAGTAACCCTGTATTTTTCTCAGACGGGAGTGTCCGTTTTTCTTTTGTTCTACTCCTGGCCAAGAAAGGAAGCGATTTGTAATGACAATCGCATAACGACAGCTTTTAAAACATTTGACTATTGGTTTAGCCTAGTGTATTCCCTTATTTTCTTCCTACTTATACGGAACTAAATAATAAGAACATTGTGCTAATGAGTACCACGATTAGTAAGGTGCAGAAAAAAGAAGAGTCTTCTGTATGAAGTTTGTAGAACAGCTAGAGAAAGTCATGTGAGTCTAACACATTAGATTTTTATACTTAAAACTTTTCACATACATGAATTTGTCAACTCGGTAATGCAAATAAACGAATGGCCGATGGTATATTTCGTAGCTGTCGTGAATGTTTACGGCACATGTGAATAATTCTTCACCACTTCCTCTAGAATGCCAAATTACTTTGTTTTGAATTGGAAAATTGTAGCCAAACACACTTAGAGACGGTATCTGAGACCTATCTTAATTTTACATCAATATATACCATTGGTCATTCGGTTTTGTGTTCAGTAGGTAATTGTTTTTCGGGCCAGTCACATAGAAAACGTTTACCGGCTGGGAGGAATAAAAGAAAAATCTTATGTGTTCCATTCACATGACTTTCTCTACATTTCTGTAATAAATGATTGTTAAACATTTTATTCTCTTATTTACTTCATGCTAATGGAGATAAACATTAGTAGAAATGCTTTCTTGTAAGTAGAAGGGAAGGGGAAGTAATGGAGTACATAGGCTAAAACGATAGTAAAATCTTTTAAAAGCTGGTTACCATGTGGATATAGTCGTTTATTTGTAATACCGAGTTGACAAATTCATGTATGTGAAAAGTTTTAAGTATAAAAATCTGATATGTTGCACTCACATGACTTTCTCTAGCTGTTCTACAAACTTCATACATAAGATTCTTCTTTCTACACCTTACTAATCGTGGTACTCATTAGCACAAGGTTCTTATTATTTAGTTCAGTATATGTAGGAAGAAAATAAGGGAATACACTAGGCTAAACCAATAATCAAATGTTTTAAAAGCTGTTGTTATGTGATTGTCATTACAAATCGCTTCTTTTCTTGGCCAGGAGTAGAACAAAAGAAAAACGGACGCTCCCGTCTGAGAAAAGTATGAGTATTTCACAGCTGAAACTAATAACAATGAATACCTCGAAAACGGTAAGCTCCACGAGAAACATGTATATGACATAAGTTGTGTATTTTAACAAGACCTAAATTTTTTGTATAGTAAGTTTTTGTCTATCTCTTACGGTTTACTAGTTATGCCAAATTAAGCAAAATTCATCCAGGATAAACAGGTCTTCAGAAGCTATTCCCAGAAAATTCAAGATATGCATTTTATTTTTTAGGTAAATATCTTTAATATACGATATTTTAATCAAAAGCGTTAGAGCCATTTTTAAGAAAATCAAAATTTTCGAAAAAAGTTCCATGTAAAGCGCAGTTTGGGGTGGGGGGATTTCTCTCAAAATCTTCGTGTCGCATCCCTGGAAGATACTAAACTTAAATACCAAGTTTGGTATTTTAGCTACTTTTCGTTTTTTAGGTATCGTGTTCATAGTCACACGGACACACACACCTTTTTCTGAAAATGTTTTTTTTTATATACAGAAGGTCCTAAAACATGTATTTCCGGTGAAATCTCGGCATCTAATTTTTGGGTGGAATACAATACTTCTCTATCCCTATGTACATTGTACATATGGGGCTAGAGAAAGTAAAAATACTGAAACCAATAACAAGGAATAACTAAAATATGGTCAACTTTACAAATGAAGAAAAAAAAATATATGACATAAAGTGTTTGTTTCAACGAGATCTACATGTTTGGTGCAATAAGTTTTTGTGTATCTCTTACAGTTTACTAGGTATGCAAAATCCAGTAAAATTCATCCAGAATAAATAAGTATTCAGAGCCTATTCCCAGAAAATGCAAGATATACATTTTATTTGTGATATAAATATTTTTAATACACGTAAATCAAAATCTTGAGTCATTTTTGAGAAAATCAAAGTTTTAATATTTTTTCATGTAAAGGGTAGTTTGGGGTGGGGCGATTTTCTTGAAAATCTTCGTGTGGCATTCTAAGAAGATACTAAATTTAAATACCAAATTAAGTGTTTAATGATCGTTTCATTTTGAACTATGCTTCTCACACACACACACATATCCGCGCGCGCGGGCATGTTTCTAAAAATACATTTTTGTGATTCAAAAAACATGCATTTCCGGTGAAATCTCGATACCGAATTTTTGGGTGGAATACACTATGTACATAGTACGTATACAGAAAGTAAAAAGTATACACATATGTTAACCATAAAGATAAATCAAAATACAAGACTTATTAAAAAGTTTTTATTTTGGGTTTTAACCACCCGAATTAAATACACTTCGTAATCAAAAATTGTTTGTCACCCGATGATGAAACCCTTACGGAGGGAGAAACAAAAATGCTACTCGGAGAATGAGCCAATTTTTATTTACGCAAGTCAGGATTGGTTCAAGTCTATAGCGCTCCCTATATTAGGCACCAAACGTCCAGTGAACTATTTGTTCTCTGTATGTTTTCCCAGACAAGAGTGGCTTGTGAAGACGTCAGTTGCCAAGAAGCTATGATTAAGGTTCTTTATAGGAAGGGGCTTTAAAAATGCGAAATTAATAAGGACAGGGTGAAAATGCACAAATAATTACAGCCGAAATGAAAAATGACATTTCTGTTGACACATTTAAGCAAGAAACAAATTAATTGCTTTGCCTCTGCAAAAGAAATTAATGTTAAAAGAATAATTAAGGCGGTCTTTATACTTTTTGTGGATCAGTGAAACACTTTTAATGAACATGTGGACTGGTTTCAATCCTGTTTCTGAAGATGAATCACTAAACACGTGTTTTTAAATCAAGGGTGTAAGGGACGCATGTTTCCGTGCCAAATGTATTTCCAGCTCAAAGACCTAGCACGTGTCGTGCGAGGCATATATAGCACCTTGGACATTTTTTTTTTTTCAAATATAGGAAATCATTTTAAAACTTAATGACAAAATGGGATTTTAATACAAAGAGACTACTGCAAAAGGCTTCTTAGCACTTTTACGATATAAATTAAAAAAAACAACAACAAAAAACTGATGTGTTCCATTCACATAACTTTCTCCAGCTGTTCCACAAACAAAAGTTTCCCTACAAAAGATTATTCTTTTATCTACGTCATGCCAATTGAGGTAAACATTAGAAGAAATGGCCTTATCGCTTGCTTCCTTCTAAGTAAGGGAGTTTATACGCTAAAGCGATAGTCACATATTTCTGAACACAATTGAAATTCGGTTCTTTTTTTTTTTTTTTTTCATTCCCGGTAATAAAAAAAAAGAAATAAACGCTATGTTTCCACTTGAGAAAAGGTAGTATACGACTTAAATTGTGTATTTTAATGAGATCTGGTTTTTTCCCCCCTTTGTTTTTTAAGTAAGTTTTTGTCTGTCTCGGTTTAGGAGTTATTCAAAAGGCACGCAGCATAGGCTATTTCCATAAAATTCAGCATATACATTTCGGTTATCTCTAGAATATCTTAAACATATGGCATTTAGTCCAAATCCTTAAGAGCCATTTTTGAGAAGATCAACATATTCGAAAAATGTTCCATGTAAAGAGTAGTATTCGGGGGTGGGGGATTTTCATGTCGCATCCTTGGGAGATTCTGAATTTAAATACCAAGTTTTGTACTCAATGGTCTTTTAGTTTTTATGAGCCATTCTATTCGCACGTGCGCTCTCTCTCTCTCACTCACATACAGACGGTCCTTTTTCTAAATTTGTTTTTGACTCAGGGGACCTTAAAACATTTCCGGTGAAATCTCGACATCGAATTTTTGGGGTGACTACAATACCTTCTCTGCCTGTTATATACATAGTATGTCTAGAGGAAGGAAAGTTTTGTACTCAATGGTATTTTAGTTTTTATGGGCAGGGGTCCTCAAAACATTTCCGGTGAAATCTCGACATCGAATTTTTGGGGTGACTACAATACTTTCTCTACCTGCTATACAGAATGTTTCAAAAATACGGGGCATAATTTCAGGTATGTATTTCCCACATGTGGACAATCAAATTAGTTCATTATAACATCTGTCCGGAATTGCTTCATTTCCGAGTTATGGCCTTCACAACATTAAAATTCACTGGAACGTTTTTCTTTCCGCAGGTTGTTGTCATTACAGAAGATGTTCAAAATGTCCACCTCCTGCTTGAATACAGACCTCACATCGATGTCTCATTGACCTGCGAACACGATCCCGAACTACAGGAGTATTGCGTATGTCCTCACAACTTGCCACAATTCGATTCCGAAGGGATTCCAAATCCGGCACCGGAGACGAATAAACCAAGGATTTTAAATGGCCCCACAAGTAGAAATCGAGAGGGTTCAGATCAGGTGAGCGTGGAGGCCAAGCAGTTGGGCCACCTCTACCTATCCATCGATCAGGAAACCTTCTATCCAAGTACCGGCGGGCCGTAAGACTGAAGTGTGCAGGAGTACCATCATGCAAGAAGTGAATATGTTGATGATTGATCAGTGGAGTGTCTTCGAAAACGTCAGGCATGGTGTTTTCCAGGAAGTTTGTGTACGCCTGCCCCGTAAGTCTGTTTACAAGTACATGGATTCCAACTAATCGAAAACCAATGATACCGACGCACATGTTGAGAGAGAACCGCACCTGGTGATGAGATACAAAAGTTGCACGTGGGTTTCCATGCGACCATACATGCTGATTGTGGAAATTTGTTATGCCATCTCTTGTGAACTGTGCTTCATCTGTAAATAATACGACGGCAGAAAAGTTCGGATTTACACCACACTACTGCAAGAACCTAACTCGTGCAGGGTAATCTGCTGGTGACAGGGCCTGTACACGTTGCAAATGATAAGGATACAAGTGATACTCGTTCAACAGTCTCCAGACAGTCGTATGAGGAACATTGACTTGCAGCGCTAACCGTCGTGTGCTGATAGAAAGAGTCCTGTCCACAGCCTCCAGAATTTCCTCCTGCACTTCTGGAGTTGTAGATCTTGGTCGTCCCCTTCCCAAACCAGGCGAGGTGAATGTTCCATACTCGCACAGACGGGAATGGAGACGTACAAATGTCTTCCAATCTGGACATTGTCGCTGTGGGTACCTCTCCTGGTACAAACGACGAGCCAGCGCAGCATTGCCGTCCGCCTTACCGTACATGAAGTGTATCTCTGCCAGCTCTTGATTTGAATACATGTCGCACAGTCTTAACGCCTAACGAACACTGAATGTAACCTTCCTCAGAATGAACTATCAAAGCGCCCTCCTAATGTCTCCTTTGACGGCAAAGACCTGCGGAAAGAAAAACGTTCCAGTGAATTCCAATGTTGTGAAGGCCATAACTCGGAAATGAAGCATTTCCGGACATGAACTATTTTGATTGTCTACAGGTGGGACTTTCAATGTTGTAAAGGCCATAACTCGGAAATGAAGCATTTCCGGACACATGTTATAATGAACTATTTTGATTGTCTTCATGTGGGAAATACATACCTGAAATTATGCCCCGTATTTTTGAAACACCCTGTATACATAGTACGTCTAGAGGAAGGAAAACAAATTTAAAACAATTATTAATAATAATAATAATAATAATAATAATAATTAATAAAACTAATCATTCATGCAGCGATTAAAAAAAGTAGTGTGGGTTTAAGTAATTTGACTATTATTAACATTGCTCGTGCACGAAAAAAAAATATTCGTCTATGGAAGACGAAAAAATATCTGCATTACTAGAAAACAATGAGAGAACAGCCCGCCTGGGTAGCATGTCTGCGTCATATTCAACTGAATGTTTTTTTTTTTGTTTTTTTGTTTTTTGTTTTTTGTTTTTTTTTGTAGTGTTTAACGCCCGCTTTTACTGTTCTGGCACCTCAGGCGATGACACTGACAATACATGAAGATGGAGTCTGGTGGAATGAGATAGCGGAGAACCCGGAGAAAACCCGCCCTTGGGCCGCTTTGTCCACCGCAAATCTCAGATGCGGTCGCTTGGGATCGAACATTCAACAGGTCGTGAGTTCGAATCTCGCTTAGGGTGAGTTACTCGGATAAGGTTTTTTTCGGGGTTTCCCCTTATCCTGAGAAGACGAATGTCGGGAAACTTTAAGCTCCGCGGTATCATATGAGCATCAGTTCACCAATTTCATTCATCGTCCGATATGGCCAACCAGGTTAAAGGACGTTAAGCTAAAAAAAAAAAAAAAAAAAAAAAAAAAACACAACGTTTTACTTTCTCTATACGCACTATGTACATAATGTATAGAGAAGGTTTTGCACTCCACCCAAAAATTCGATACCGAGATTTCACCGGAAATATATGTTTTAGGGTCCCCTTTAACTAAAAAAAACATTTTCGGAAAAAGGTCCGTGTGTCTGTGAACACTAACTCATAAACGAAAAGTAGGCAAAATACCAAACTTGGTATTTAAGTTTATTTTCCAGGGATGCGACACGAAGATTTTGAGAAAAATCCCCCTACCCCAACTACCCTTTATATGGAATCTTTTTCGAAAATTTTGATTTTCTCAAAAATAACTCAAACGATTTTGATTAAAATATCGTATATTAGAGATATTTACCTGACAAATAAAATGTATATCTTGAATTTTCTGGGAATAGCTTCTGAAGAGTAGTTTATTCTAGATGAATTTTACTGAATTTTGAATAATTGCTAAACCGTAAGAGATGGACAAAAACTTACTATACAAAAAATGTAGAGCACGTTAAAACACACAGTTTATGATATATAACTTTTTTGTGGAGTTCGTCGGTTTTGAGACATTCTTTATTTTTGGTTTCTGCTATGAAAAACATACTTTACTCATGCAGGAATTTGTCAACTGCTGTCCATACAAACAAAGGAACTTCAGTGACATAGCAACCAGCTTTTGACTGTCACTTTAACCTATGGTACTCCGTTATTTCGCTTCTACTTACAAGGAAGCAAGTAATATGGCTATTTCTGCTAAATTTTTACAGACTAGCATGAAGTAAATAGAAGTATAAGCTTTTTAAGAATAATTTGTTGCAGAGAGGTAGAGAAAGTTATGTGAATGGTACGCATCAGATTTTTTATTATGTGGTGTGAGAAAAGAATCTGGATTGTAAGGGTTTTCTTACGAGCTCTAAAACAGGCAAACTTTGAAGGAAAACGCCACCTATTTAACTTTCCTGTTCAACTTTTTGCGAAACTTGCCTATTTTTAGTGTTGCGCAATTTGTCTATGTTATCATCGTACTGCTGTTGTTGCCTGTGAATATTAAAACTTTTTTCCACTCACGTATTATCAACCCGGTATCAACTCTATTTCGCATTGCCGGAGACACAGAAGGATAGAGGAATTGTGGACACACTGTATAGTGTGAAACAATGAAGAAGCCATGCATAATTGGAATTTGGGTTCACGGCTCCCTCATTAGTAAGATTATAACAAGGCACGACCCAGTTACAGCTTCCATAAGACATTTAGTGTGTTAATCTTATTGAGGTCGACACAAGTTTTTAGAGCTTCATGCGTGTGTTTGCTGCCCTCAAGTGAGAATAACTCGGTTAGATTCTATCGCAAATACGTTCTTGGTGTTTCTTTTTTATTTTCTCTACACGTACTATGTACACAATGTATAGAGAAGATGTTGTAATGCACCCAAAAATTCGATACCGAGTTTTTACCGGAAATACATGTTTTGGCTCCCTCTAAATCTAAAAAAAAGCTTTTTTAGAAAAATGTCCGTGTGTGTCTGTCTGTGACTGTGGCTTTCTGTTGTGTGTGGATAGGGGGCAGCATAGCTCAAAAACGAAAAGTCCGTTAAAAACCAAGAGATACGACACGAAGATTTTTGAGAAAAATCCCCCTACCCCCAACTACCCTTCACATGGAACTTTTTTCGAAAATTTTGATTTACTAAAAAATGGCTCTAACGATTTTGATTAAAATATCGTATATTAAAGATATTTACTTAACAAATGAAATGTATATCTGCTACTTCATTCTGGACCAATTTTACGGAATTTTGCATAACTGCTAAACCGTAAGAGATGGACAGAAACTTACCACAAAAAAATGTAGAGCACGTTAAAACACAAACTTTATGTTATAAACATTTTTTCCCTGCATTTCATCGTTTTTTAGATATACCTTGTTATTGGTTTCACGTACACCTTTTTCATACAGGAATTTGTCAACTCCTATCAAACAAAGGAACTTCAGTCACATAGCAACCAGCTTTTGACTATCACTTTAATCTATGGTACTCCCTTATCTCGCTTCTACTTACAAGGAAGCAAGTAATAAGACTATTTCTGCTATTTTTTTTCTCGATTAGCATGAAGTAAATAGAAGTATAGGCTTTTTTAACAATAATTTGTTGCAGAGATGTAGAGGAAATCATATGAATTGAACACATCGTAACGACAAAATCTTGTGTGTTCTATTTACTTCATGCTAATCGATATAAACGTTACCAGAAATGACCTTATTAGAAGTAGAAGGGAAATAAAGGAATACACTAGGCTAAAGCGATAGTTAAATGTTTTAAAAGCTGTAGCTATGGGATTGAAATCCGTTTCTTTGCATGACCAGGAGTTGACAAGTTCCCGTATAAGAGAAGTATTTTAAAACTGAAACCAATTAGAAGTAATATCTTGTAAACGGTTCATTCCCAAGAAAAACGAGATCTACATTTTATGTATAGCAAGTTTTTGTCTATCTCTTACAGTTTATAGGTTTTGAAAGTTCATTCAGAATAAAGAGGTCTTCAGGCGCTATTTCCAGAAATGAAGATGTACAGTTTATTTGGCATGTAAATATCTTTAAGGCACGATAGTTTAATCAAAATAGTTATATCCGTTTTTGGGAAAATCGAAAGGTTAAAAAAATATTTTATGTAAATAACAGTCCTAATGGGTATGGAGAGTTTGCTGGAAAATCCTCAAAACATTTATATATTTATACATATACATATATACATATATTTATGGTGAAATCTCGGTATGGGATTTTTGGCTGGAATACAATAGCTTCTTTATCCACTATGTACATTGTGGAAGTAAACATTGGGGGAAAATTCTCGAGAGTGCAAAAATGTACTGACCCATTAAAATACAGAAGCTGGTATTACGATGTAAGGTAGTGCATAGTGCTGTACGTGATCAGTTTACAGTTTTTACTTTAAACATTCTGATGTGTTCCATTCACATGTCTTTCTCTATATCACTGCAACGAATTATTATATTTACTTCATCTAATGGAGTAAAAATTAGCAGAAATAGTCTTATTACTTGCTTCCTTGTTAGTAGAAGGGAAAAAGTGGGTACCATAGGTTAAAGTGATAGTCAAAAGCTGGTTGCTCTGCGGCTAGGGTTCCTTTGTTTGTATGGACACGAGTTCACAAAGTCCTGTATGGGAAAAGTATAAGTCTTTATAGCTGAAAAAAAACAAACAAGGAATATCTCAAAAACAATCAACTCCACGAAAAAAAATGTATATAACATAACATAACATGTGTGTCTTAAGGTGCTGTGCATTTGTTGTGTGGTAAGTTTTTGTCCATGTCTTACGGTTTAGCAGTTATTCAAAATTCCGTAAAATTGACCGAGAATAAAGTAGGCTTCAGAGGCTATTGCCAGAAAATTCAAAATATACATTTTATTTGTCATCTAAATATCTTTAATATACGATATTTTAACCAAAATCATTAGAGCCATTTTTTAGAAAATCAAAATTTTCGAAAAAAGTTCCATGTAAAGGGTAGTTTGGGGTGGGGGGATTTTTCTCAAAATCTTCGTTTCGGATTCCTGGAAGATACTAAACTTAAATACCAAGTTTGGTATTTTACGGACTTTTCGTTTTTGAGTTATCGTGTTCACAGACACGCGGACACACAGCCACACGGATACACACACAACCACACGGACCTTTTTCTGAAAATATTTTTTTTGGATACAGGGGACCCTAAAACATATATTTCCGGTGAAATCTCGGTATCGAATTTTTTGGTGGAGTACAATCCTTTCCCTATACACTATATACATAGCACGTATAGAGAACGTAAAAGTGACAGGACAGAAAATGAATTCATAATATAAACAAAGTTGATGGACTCTAATCTACAATGTTGCTGTGCAGTATTGGCTACCAAATTTTCCATTTGGCACCTCACCTTTATAAGCATAACAAATTTCACCCCCTACCATAAAAATGCGATTATTTTCTTCTTCAAAGTGCTTACATTTGAAAATAATATAGAAAATCTGACGTTATATCTATTAGTTTTTCTCTACTCAATACAGCTTTACAATTTTAATATATTAAAGTCATTTGTATGTAATAAATATACATATTAACTATCCTGCCTATAAATAATTTTTCCTTAGTCTCCTTTTAAAGTCATGTACACTTTGAGGCAAATTCTCTAGTAGCTCTACAGGTTTTTTGTTCCAGTCATCAATTGTTTTATTCGCAAAACAATTTTTACTTTCTCTACACGTACTATGTACATAGTGTATTCGATACCGAGATTTCACCGGAAATACGTGTTTTGGGTTCCCCTGAATCCAAAAAAAAAAACAATTTTAGAGACAGGTCCGTGTGTGTGTCTGTGGACAGCATAGCTCACAAACGAAAATACCAAACTTGCTATTTAAGTTTGGTATCTTCCAAGGCTGCGACATGATGATTTTAATGAAAATCCTCCCACCCCCAACTACCCTTTACATGGAACATTTTTCAATTTTTTTATTTTTTTAAAAATGGCTGGCACAATTTTGATTAAAATATCGTATATTAAATATATTTACCTGACAAATAAAACATATATCTTGAATTTTCTGGAAATAACCTCTGAAGACTTATTTTATTTATGAGGAATTTTGCATAACTGCTAAACCGTAAGAGATAGACAAAAACTTACCACACAAAAAATGTAAAGCATATTAAAACACAATTTATGTTATACACATTTTTTTCGTGCAGTTAATAGTTTTTTAGATATTCCCTGTTTTTGGTTTCAGTCTTGAAAAACATACTTTTCGCATACGGGAATTTGTCAACTCGTATCCATACAAACAAAGGAACTTCAGTCACATAGCAACCAGCTTTTGACTGTCACTTTAACCTATGATAGTCCCTTATTTTGCTTCTACTTACAAGGAAGCATGTAATAAGACTTTCTGCTAACTTTTTCTCGATTGGATGAAGTAAATATTAGCATAAGCTTTTTAACAATAATTTGTTGCAGAGATGTAGAGAAAGTCATGTGAATGGAACACATCAGATTTTTTTTTTTAATGATTTATTGAGCGATCAGCGCATGTGCGCTCTATATATAATTGATGTTAGACACTATTTACATGCATGATACTGAATAACATTGAAATGAGGTAAGCCCCATTGGGCCCCTCATAAGTTGGTACATTTTTGTTTTTATTTTACAGAGATTCTTGTTGTGCGAGCTGGTCCAGTGGTAGGCGACTCTTGATGCGAGTTGGATAGCTAGATTTTCTGCCAAGAGAATAGTGAATGGCTCCTGAGACGTCTTTTAGCTTGCTGTAAAACTGTTCGGCTTGTGAAGAAATTGACTGTTGAAGGATGCTATTCCAGTTTCTCTATGTAGTTGACTATTTCTGAAAAACCATGCTGCATTTTTTGAGATTCGCAATATTTTGTTTTGAATTGTCTGGATACGTTTGATTTCGGAAAGACTGGTTCCTCCCCAAACTGGACAAGCGTATAGTAGCAGTGGTCAAAATAGAGTCGTGTAAAGTAGTGTGCAGTTTTTTTAGTTTGAGTGAAGATCTTTTGTTGAGAAGAGGGTAGAGTTTTGCCAGTCTTGCTCGGGCTAGTTTAAGTTTGTTGCTTACATGTGGTTTCCATGAGAGTCGTCGATCCAGGAGTACACCGAGATATTTCACTGTTTCTCTCAGTTACTGTGGTGGATAGTTCTGTCTGCATAGTAAAGAAAATTTACTTACCTCGTTTTACTTTTGGGGTGATCATTTCGCCCCCAATATAATAAACCGCTTTAATATTTCTTTCCGGCAGAAATACTGCACATAGTCTTGCTTGTTAGCCCCGTTGATTTCTGCAACTCTTAACGTACTGAGGGATATTTTTACGCATCAAATACAGGGCATTTGGATCTGATGATGTAGAGAAAGAAAAATATATACACTTGTTCTGTGTATGTGTGTGCGTGCGCGCGCATACTTCACACAGAGAACATTTATATTTAATTAAGTATGCAAAAGCATGAAGTGTTATATAGTTTTTACAGTCAGAGTGAATACATTTGCAAATTTTCATACATGCTAACGTTTGCAAACGCTTGGAGTTCTTATTTATGCTAATCTTGATTATGTTATGTTTCAGTTTCATTAAATCTATTGGGAACTGCTTGCGGTAAGCATAGTAAAGCAAAAATGCAGCAAATGTAATAACTTCGGGCTGTCACTTTATTGCAACAATGTGAATAAACAGCTGCTAGCTCTTGTGCAGATGACTATATTAATATATCTTATGTTTCTATGGTATAAACAGAGGTTGCAATGGAATTGCTCTCGGAACTGCTATGTTTAATTTCCTATGGGATTTCACTTTACCTATCTTTCTGGAGGCAATCAGTCATGACTAGAATTGTGACTAGTTTTACTTGTTAGATAAGCGCTAGCTTTTAAGTTTACCTAAAGCACAGTTTTTGTCATACTGTTTTCCGTGTCGTGTATTGTTCGTTTGCACCCAAAGACGATTGTCTAGAGCTTTTACTTTGTCTATATACTAAATGGTGATTTAAAATCTTATTTAATTATTTTTGGTTATGTCACTCTTAAATATATTTATGTTACAATTTATTCAAATATCTTATATAGAGTATAACACTGCTGTAATTAACATCTTTGAGTATGTTTATAAAAAATCTGATGTGTTCCATTCACATGACTTTCTACATCAAATTATTGTTAAAAAGCTTATGCTTCTATTAACTTAATGCATATATAGAAAAAATATGAGAAATAGTCTTATTACTTGCTTCCTTGTAAGTAGAAGAGAAATAAGGGAATATCATAGGTTAAAGTGATAATCAAAAGCTGGTTGCTCTGTGACTGAAGTTCCTTTGATTGGACAGGAGTTAACAAATTCTCGTATGAGAAAAGTAAGCTTTTTAAAACTGAAACCTATAACAAGGAATATCTCAAAAACGATCAACTCCACGAAAAAAACAATGTATCTATATAACATATATTGTGTGCTTTAATGAGCTCATTTTCTGTTAACTTATGTCTATCTCTTACGGTTTAACATGCAAAATTACATAACATTTATCCAGAATCAAGTAGTCTTCAGAGGCTATTCCCAGAAAATTCAAGATATTCAACATTTTCGAAAAAAAGTTCCATGTTAAGGGTAGTTGGGGCGAAGGGATTTTCTTGAAAATCTTCGTGTCGCATCCTTGGAAGATATCAAACTTAAATACCAAATTTGGTATTTAACGGTCTTTTAGTTTTTGAGGAATGCTGTCCACAGACACACACACGGACCTTTTTCTGAAAATGTTTTTTTTGGATTCAGGGGGTCCTAAAACGTGTATTTCGTGTGAAATATCGGTATCGAAATTTTGAGTGAAATACAGTATTCCTCTATACACTATGTACATAGAAAGTAAAAATAAGATTTTATTTTACCGTAGATAGAGAAAATATTGGTCTTCACCTAAAAATCCGATACCAGATTTCACCGGAAATATACGACCATAGATGGTTGGATCTCAAGCGATCGCATGTGAGATTTGTGGTGGACAGAGCGCGCAGGAGTGGGTTTTCTCCAGGTTCTCCGGTTTGCCCCGCCATCGCATTCCACCAGTTCTCCATTTTTACTTTCTCCATACGCACTATGTACATAGTGTATAGAGAAAGTATTGCACTCCACCAAAATTCGATACCGAGATTTCACCGAAAATATATGTTTTAGGGCCCCCAATATCCAAAAAAAGCATTTTCACAAAAAGGTCCGTGTGTGTGTCCGTGTGTCTGTGAACACGATAACTCAAAAACGAAAAGTCGGTAAAATACCAAACTTGGTATTTAAGTTTAGTATCTTCCAGGGATGCGACACGAACATTTTGATTTTCTCAAAAATGGCTCTAACGATTTTGATTAAAATTTCGTATATTAAACATATTTACCTGACAAATGAAATGTATATCTTGAATTTTCTGGGAATAGCCTCTGAAGAGTAGTTTATTCTGCATGAATTTTACTAAATTTTGAATGACTGTTAAACCGTAAGAGATGGCCAAAACTTACTGCACAAAAAATGTAGAGCACTTTAAAACACACAATTTATGTTATATACATTTTTTTTGTGGAGTTCGTCGTTTTTGTGACATTCCTTATTTTTGGTTTCTGCTATGAAAAACGTATACTTTTCTCATACAGGAACTTGTCAACTCCTATCCATATAAACAAAGGAACTTCATTGACATAGCAATCAGCTTTTGACTATCACTTTAACCTACGGTTGTCCCTTATTTCGCTTCTACTTACAAGGAAGCGAGTAATAAGACTATTTCTGCTAATTTTTTCAGACTAGCAATAAGTAAATAGGAGTATAAAGCTTTTTAAGAATTATTTGTTGCAGGGATATGGAGAAAGTCATGTGAATGGTGCACATCAGATTTTTCCATTTTCATCCCATGTATATCAATGTCATCGCCTACAGTGCCACAAACAGTAAAAGCGGGCGTTAAACATAAAAAATCTGTTGTGTACCATGTATATAACATAAATTGTGTGTTTTAAAGTGCTCTACATTTTTTGTGTAGTAAGTTTTTGTCCATCTCTTACGGTTTAGCAGTCATTCAAAATTTAGTGAAATTCATCCAGAATAAACTACTCTTCAGAGGCTATTCCCAGAAAATTCAAGATATACATTTCATTTGTCAGGTAAATATGTTTAATATCTGAAATTTTAATTAAAATCGTTAGAGCCATTTTTGAGAAAATCAAAATGTTCGTGTCGCATCCCTGGAAGATACTAAACTTAAATACCAAGTTTGGTATTTTACCGACTTTTCGTTTTTGAGTTATCGTGTTCACGGACACACGGACACACACACAAACCTTTTTGTGAAAATGCTTTTTTTGGATATTGGGGACCCTAAAACATATATTTCCGGTGAAATATCGGTATCGAATTTTTGATGGAGTGCAATACCTTCTCTATACACTATGTACATAGTGCGTATGGAGAAAGTAAAAAAAAAAAAACTTGTATTTTTGGAAAGAAAGGTCCATGTGTGTGTGTGTGTGTGTGTGTGTGTGTGTGTGTGTATGTGTCAGTGAGCACGATAACTCAAAAACAAAGAGACGGTAAAATACCAAATTTGGTATTTAAGATTAGTATCTTCCAAAGATGCGACACGAAGATTTTGAGAAAAATCCCCTCACATCAAACTACCCTTGAAACGAAAAAAAATCGAAAATTTGATTTTCTCAAAAATTGGTAATAATTTTAATTAAGATGCCGTATATTAAATATATTTAGTTGACAAATAAAATGTAATTTATCTTGAATTGAAGAACTCTGAAGAACTCTGTATTCTGAATTTTGCATAACTGGTAAACCAATGGGGATAGACAGAAGTTTACTACACAAAAACTGTAGATCTCATTTAAACACACAATTTATGTCATATACTACCTTTTTTCATGCAGTTGAGAAATTTCGAGATATTCCTTCATATTGTCTTTGGTTTCTACTTTTATCGTACGGGAATCTGGAAGCTACTGGCAGTACAAAGAAACCACATGGCAACCAGCTTTTAAAATGTTTTTCTATCGTTTAGGCCTTATTTCCCTACTACTTACAAGGAAGCAAATAATAATATATACTTTCTGCTATTGTTTACCTAGTTTAGCATGAAGTAGACGAAGAATAAACCTTTCAATGATAACTTGTTACACAGATTTTGAGAAAAAATATGACGTGTTATTTATGGACCCGAAAAAATCCATCGTCCTCCGCCGGGTTTGAACCCACGACCTTGGGAAGATATTGAGAAAGGCATGTGAATGGAACACATATGTTTTTTTTTTTTTTTGTCTTTCTATTCAGTCCCATATATTTCTTATTCAAACTAAATGTTTGATGCGTACCAAGACATTGAACATTTTTACTTTGCCAGAGTTCCGTTTGAAATGGGATGTTATCCAACTCCTCGATAAATCTAGGATCATTAGCAGTGCTATGTGTATTTTATTATGACCTATAGCCTCAACTCCGAATATCTTAGGAGTATTAAAGTCGACGCCAAGCGACGTCAAGACTGTTTACCTGCGGCTCCGCTGACCTAAATACTTCTACGTGAAAACAAGACATGAATTTTCCTGCTCGGTCTTCATTTTGTGAACACGTACACACATCAGAGAGCAATATTAATCCAATAAAGTGTTCAGAATGGAGGTACCTCACTTATCAGTAATCAACAGCTAATATTCCGGCATTTACGAAGTTTTTGTAAGTTGTCGGTGGTGTAATGGTTACCATGCTAACTTCATACACAAGACCGCGGGTTCAAACCCGGTGAAGGACGATGGACTTTTTCGGGCGTAAAAATCCTTAGCATGGCTTCCTTCGGAGGGGAAGTAAAGCCGTGGGTCCCATGTCGTAGCTTCATGGCACGTAAAACAACCTCAAGCCTGAGCACAATTAAGCGCTCTTTCACGCCCAGTATAGAATGGAACGCTGAGAACCACAGCAGTTAAAGAGCGTCCATAAATAAAACGCCATCTCATTTTTTTTCATTTCTAAACCAAAAAGATGTATAAATACATATTTAATTAATATGTACTAATTCTGAGCACAAAGTAATTGTACAAATAATATAAACAGACAAATGTAGTAATACAAATGATATTTGACTCCAATAAATTTATTTTTATATATAATTATTTATTGTAATATATTGCACAATTATATAATGGAAAACAAATGTAATAACTATAGCCTGTACTAATGTACTGAATGCATATACTTTTATGTTTGTTAGCGCGGTGATAGCGCGGCTGCTTGCCAAGCACGAGACCTGGGTTCGATTCCCGGTACCGGTGTAGGGAATTTTTCTCCGCTGGGAAACCTGGTCCTGGGTGCACTCAGCCTCGTGAGGTCCCTGGAGGTCCAATTGAGGAGCTGCTTCATTGAGAATTAGCGCCTTCGGGCCGGGCGGTAGACCTTGGTCCCTTGCGGACTGTTGTGCCATGAAGCATAACGGGGCAGGAAGATGCATTTTTTTTTTAGCTTAACGTACTTTGACCTAGATGGTCATATCGGACGATGAATGAAATTGGTGAAATGATGCTCAAATGTTCTCGGGGTCCACGGAGCTTAAAGTTACTCGACATTCGTCTTCTCAAGATAAGGGAAAACCCCGAAAAAAAACCTTATCCGAGTAACTCACCCTTAGCGAGATTCGAACTCACGAACTTTTGAATGTGAGGCAGAGGGGCCAGGCGGGCAAACACAAACACACACACACACACACACACACACACACACACACACACACCACAAAGTAACAGTTGCTGCTGATTTTCTTTTTGGAAGTCTATAATTTAAGGATTTATGAAGTTCTTCGTTATGATTTAACATTCTAACTACATTGATGTAAGAATTACATCTGCATTACCTTCTGTACATATCATAATCGAGATGAATGCTTGCCAATTGTATCTCGCTTATTTTATGTGCCGTGCCTTCATTTTGTACAAGGCTACAACCGCTTTATATGCATATCAGCAGAGAGGGCAAGTGACCTGGGCACTATGCCACTGCGCAAAAGCGGCTTAGGACGTGTCTAAGGTACGTTTTATCAGCTGTAGGTGTCGCAGCTTAGTCTCCGTGTATTGAAGTGTTGTGTAATTTGAACGGCGTATTTTTGTGCAAAATACATACGTGAAAAGTTAATCATATAGACAATTTCAGCAGAAATTTCCCGGTTATCCAGTTCCGGGTAGAGAAATTGTGATATGTTTGGTCAATAAATATAGAACAAAAGGATCTCTAAACGCTAAACCAAAAAAACAAAAGCAAAAAATCTGATGTAATCCATTCACATGACTTTCTCTATATCTCTGCAACAAATTTTTGTTAAGTTTATGCTTCTATTTACTTCATGCTAAATGAGAAAAAATTAGCAGAAATAGTCTTATTACTTGCTTCCCTGTAAGAAGAAGCGAAATAAGGGAGTAACATAGGTTAAAATGATAGCTAAAGACGGTTGCTATATGACTGAAGTTCCTTTGTTTGTATGGACAGCAATTGTTAAATTCCTGTATGAGAAAATTATAAGTTTTTAAAGCTGAAACCAAAAACAAGGAGTATCTCAAAAACGATCAACTCCACGAAAAAAATGTATATAACATAACTTGTGTGTTTTAATGTGTTCTATATTTTTTGTGTGGTAAGTTTTTGTCTATCTCTTACGGTTTACCAGTTACACAAAATTCCGTAAAAGTCATCCAGAATAAAGTAGTCTTCAGAGGCTATTCCCAGAAAATTCAAGATATACATATTATTTGTCAAGTATATATCTTTAATATATGGTATTTTAATCAAAATCGTTAGAGCCACTTTTAGAAAATCAAAATTTTCGAAAATTTTTCCATTTGAAGGGTAGAAGAGGTGGGGGGATTTTCTTGAAAATCTTCGTGTCGCATCCTTGGAAGATATGGAACTTAAATCCCAAGTTTGGTATTTAACGGTCTTTTCGTTTTTGACCTATGCTGCCCAGACACACAGACAAACACACACATACACACAGACAGAGACACACACGAACATTTTTCTCAAAATGCTTTTTTTTTATTAAGGTGGTCTCAAAACAAGTATTTCTGGTGAAATCTCGGTATCGAATTTTGGGTACAATGCAATACCTTCTCTATACATTATGTACATAGTACGTATAGAGCAAGTAAAAAAGGGAGGGAGGGAGGAAATCTGAAGGAAATTGGTGCTGCATTCGGACGCTCACCTAAAAAGTCGCTCAGCCGTGTTGCACAGCAAGTGGGAATTTCACTAGTCTCGGTATTCACTCTGTAATGACCTTTCTCCGGTTTCTCATCTTCATTCCAATTATCATCAGTGTCATCGCCTGTAGTGCCATATGTAGTAAAAGCAAGCGTTAAACACTATAAAAGCACACACACATGGACCTTTTAATCGCAATGCCTTGTGGCAGCTGCCCCATACTTGTAATTTCAATTAAATCTTTCTGTGGAACTTTTGTCTGGAATGCAATATTTTTTATACCTGCTATGTGGGTGAAAGTGAATTATCACTGTGTTGAAAATGTCTGTCTGTCCCGTTATGCTGTCCAGGAAACTCTTGCTGGAGCTCTAGAAGGAACAGTTTATTGTTTTAGTTTCCAAGTCATGTGAACAGCATTACATTTCATGACGGGACGAGATGGATTGCGGGTCTAACGTATTTTCTCAGCTGAGATGTTAGTTCTAATTCATCACAGGAGTTTTACTTCTTCTTCTTCTTCACAGCTGAACTGGGACTTGTTAACTGTATCAAATTACGCAGCGGGAATGAAGGAGGAGAGAAAGAAGAAACAGAAAATCTCCTGCTGGCGTCTCGTGGGGGCTCTAGGAAATGAAAAAGATACATTTCCCAACTAAATTTGTTTGTGCGAGTTTGGCGGCTCCTTCGCTAGAAATTCCACTGAGATTCCTCACGATGCTGTTTCAGCGCAAAAATGCAATTTGGACCCTCTTCTTATCCACTTTTTGCTTTTCTAAGACGAATAACTTTTCTATTAAGATGAAATGATTTAATAATATTCACGCCAAGGAAACTAACTGTATTCAAACTAGAAGCTGACGAATTCTGCTAGCATAAATTTGCTTACTTTCCCTACACGTACTATGCATATAGCAGGTACAGAAATATGGCATTCCACCCAAATATTCGGTGTAGAGATTGTACCGGAAACATATTTTGAGGTTCCCAGCATTTTTAGAAAAAAGTCCGTGTGTGTATCTGTGGACAGCATAGCTCAAACACGTCAACACCGTGTCCTCCAAACTTGCGACATGAAGAGCTTTACAAAGTCCCCACCTCCCACCCAAAACTACACTTTACAACGAAAATATTTAAAAAATTCTTTATTTTCTCAAAAAAAGGTTGTAATGATTTTGATTAAAATACTGTATATTAAAGATATTTACATTTGAAATAAAATGTATATGTTGATTAATCTGGGAATAGGCACTGTAGTCCTCTTCATTCTGAATGATTTTTGCTTAACGGTTAAACCGTAAGATATAAACAAAAACTTACTACCTAATACCCACACAATTTGTCATGAACATTTGTTTTTTTAAATTTCTCCACACGTGTGTATAGAGAAGGTATTGTAATGCATCTAAAAATTCGATACCGAGATTTCACCGGAAATACATGTTTTGGGCCCCCTGAAACACCCCCAGAAAACTTTTTTTTGGAAAAAGGTTTATGTATGTGTATATGTGTGTGGACAGTGTAGCTCAAAAACGAAAAGTCCGTTAAATACCATTCTTGGTATTTAAGTTCAGTATCTTTAAAGCATGCGGCACGAAAATTTCCAAGAAAACTCCTTCACCCCCAAAATTCAGCAAAATTCATTCTGAATAAAGAGGTCTTAGAGGCTATTACCAGAAAATTGAATATATACATTTTATTTGTGATGTAAATAGCTTTAAATTGCGGTATTTTAATAAAAATCGTTAGACATTGTTTAGAAAATCAAAATTTTCGAGAAATGTTTCATGTAAATAGTAGTTTGGGGAATTTTCTTGAAAATCTTCATGTTGCATCCTTTAAAGATACCAAACTTAAATTGTAAGTTTTTTTTTTTTTTTTGGCTTAACGTCCTTTAATCTGGTTATCGGACGATGAATGACATTGTTGATATGGTGCTCAAATGATCTGGGAGTCCATGAGCTTAAAGTTACTCGACATTCGTCTTCTCAGGATAAGGGAAACCCCCGAAAAAACCTAAGCGAGATTCGAACTCACGACCTGTTGAATGTGAGGCAGACACGCTACCACCACACTACCCAGACGAGCAGTTTGGTATTTAAAAGTCTTTTCGTTCCTGAGCAAAGCTATCCACTGACACACATGCGGGCCTATTTCTAAATTTTTTTGGGACTCAGGGGACCTCAAAACATATTACCGGTGAAATCTCGGTATCGATTTTTTTGATGGAATACAATACCTTCTCTATAGTACGTGTAGAGAAAATAAGAATTGCATGATGTACATGTTGCAGCCTGCAATGAAACAGTTTCTCGTGAACCTTCAGGACATGTAATCTAATCGGCACACTTGAGAATAGCGTATCGTTTTCGCGCTTCTTGCCAGACAACGCTGATGCAGTCAGCTGTTTCAGCGTCTTCTCTAGCCCCATCCTCCTCCTCTCAGATGTGAGCTTCATTCTCCTTTCTGTCTGTCATTCGAGTGGAACTTTTAGTGAAGTCAGAAGCATTGCTTTAGATGGGTCCTCCCATGTGCTTTTTATTCCTATTGTTAGAGGATGACTTTTAACACCTCACCTCGCCTCCATTATTGGGTATCCAGGAAGGAGCCCAGATCTCCCGTTTGGAGTCTCAGAGCACCTCCTCAGTCAAGACATTTTCGGTTCTATTGTTGCTTACATTAATTGCATTCGTTCAAGTGGTGTGGTGTGATATATGGAGTTGGGACTTTTTTCAAGTATAATATTTAAAAAAAAAAAAAAAAAAAAGTCTGATGTGCTCCATTCACATGACTTTCTTTACAAACTATTACTTTCTGTACACGCACTATGTGCATATTGTATATAGAAGGTATCGTATTGCACCCAAAAATAATTTCACCAGAAATACATGTTGTGAGACCCCCTGATTTAAAAAATCAATTTTGGAAAAATGTCCGGCAGTGTGTGTGTGTATCTGTGGGCAGTATAGCGCAAACACGAAAAGTCGCTTAAATACTGGTATTTAAGTCGAGTATCTTCCAAGGGCGCGCCACGAAAATTTTCAAGAAAATCCCCCCCACCGGCAAATAACCTTTACAGGGAACATTTTTTGAAAATTTTGATTTTCTCAAAAATGACTAACAATATTGATTAAAATACCATATATGTTGTGTATATATACTTTTTTGTGCAGTTGACAGTTTTTTTTTAGAAATTCCTCGTTATTGGTTTCAGTTTTAAAATACTTAAACTGTCCTCATACGGGAATTTGTCAACTCCTGGTCATGCAAAAAAAAAAAAAACAAAAAAAAAACGGATTTCAACCATATGCCAACCAGCTTTTAAAAAGTTGACTATCGCTTTAGTCTTGTGTATTCCCTTATTTCGCTTCTACTTACAAGGAAGCAAGAAATAAGGCCATTTCTGCTGTTTATCTCGATTAGCATGAGGTAGATAGAAGCATAAGATTTATAACGATAATTTGTCAGAGATGTAGAGAAATTCATGTGAATGGACACATCAGATTTTATTTGTGCTCTTTGGAACCAATAAAGATATTTCTTGCTTATACGCATTAATTGAATTCGTTCAAATGCCTAGTGTGCTATATGGATTTGGGACTAACTTGGAAATCTAATTTTTTGTAGCTTAACGTCCTTTAACCTGGTTGGTTATATTGGACGATGAATGAAATTGGTGAAATGATGCTTAAATGATCACGGGGTCTTTGGAGCCTAAAGTTAATCTACATTCGTCTTTTCAGGATAAGGGGAAAAAACCCAAAAATCTTATCCCGATAACTCACCCTAAGCGAGATTGGAACGCACGACCTATTGAATGTGAGGCAGATACGGTACCACCACACTACCCACGCGGGGTACAAACTATTGTTGCAAAAGTATTCTTTTATTTATATCGTGATAGTGAAGATAAACATTAGAGGAATGGTTGCATTAGTCTCTTCTAAGTAAAACGGAAATAAGGTAACACACTAGGCTAAAGGGTTAGTCACGTCTTTTAAAAAGCTGTTGCTATGTGAAAAAGTTTGATGTGTTCCATTCACATGACTTTCTCTACATCTCTGCAACAAATTGTACTTAAAAAGCTTATACTTCTAATTACTTCATGCTAATCAAGAAAAAATCAGCAGAAATAGTCTTATTACTTGCTTCCTTGTAAGTCGAAGCGAAATAAGGGAGTACCATAGGTTAAAGTGATAGTCAAAAGCTGGTTGCTATATAACTGAAGTTCCTTTGTTTGTATGGACACGAGTTGACAAATTTCTGTATGGAAAAAGTATGTTTTTCAAAGCTGAAACGAAAAACCATGAATATCCTAAAAATGATCAGTTCCACGAAAAAAATGTGGATGACGTAAAATGAGTGCTTTATCGTAACCTGCGTTTTCTGGTAAGTTTTTGTCCATCTCTTACGGTTTAGCAGTTATGCAAAATTCCGTAAAATTCAGCCAGAATAAAGTATTCTTCAGAGGCTATTCCCAAAAAATTCAAGATATACATTTTATTTGTCTGGTAAGTATCTTTAATGTACGATATTTTAATCAAAATCGTTAAAGCCATTTTTAAGAAAATCAAAATTTGCATGTTTGTATTTTTTGTAGTTTGCTGTGGGGGGATTTTATTGAAAACCTTCGTGTCGAATCCTTAAATGCCAAGTTTAGGCTTTAACAGTCTTCTCCTTTTTGAGCTATGCTGTCCACACACACACACACACACACACACACACACACACACACACACACACACACACACACACACACGGACCTTTTTGTAAAAATGTTTTTTTTTTATTTAGGGGGTCCTAAAACATGTACTTGCGTGAAATCTCGGTGTCGAATTTTTGAGTGGAATACAATACTTTCTCTATACATTATGTACATAGTACGTATAGAGAAAATAAAAATAGATTTTCGGATTTCGCCTTTCACGACCAAAGAAAAAAAATAAAAGGAAGAGAAAACTAAACATGACCTCCCGTTTGATAAAAGTATCTTTAAATTGAAACCAATAACTGAGAATATCTGTTAAATAAAAAGAAAATATATGTGACAAAATATGTGTTTTAACAAGCTCTACATTTTACGTGTATTTATCTATTTCTTAGGATTAACCAGTTATGCAAAGTGTATCCAAAATAAAGCGGTCTTTAGATGTCATTCCCAGAAAATTCAAGATATACATTTTATTTGTCATGTAAATATCTTTAATGTACACTATTTTAATCCAAATCGTTATAACCAATTTTGAGAAGACAAAATTTAAAAAGCTTTTTCCACCTAGAAGGTGGTTGGCGGTGCGGGGATTTTATTCAAAATCTTCGTCTCGCATCTCTCATGGAAGATAATAAATCTAAATACCAAATGTTGTATTTTACGATCTTTTTCGTTTTTGAGCTATGCTGTCCACACACACACACACACACACACACTAACCATTTCTAAAATTGCTGTGTTGCTTTCTCTATACGTACTATGTACATAGTGTATAGAAACGGTATTGTGTTGCACCCAAAATGTCGACACCGATATTTCACCGAAAATACATGTTTTGAGACCCCCTGAATCCAAAATTAGTATTTTTTATAAAAATGTCCGTGCGTGTCTGTCTGTCTCTGTGTAGGTGTTTATCTTTGGGCAGCATAGGTTAAAAATGCAAAGACCGTTAATTACCAAACCTGGTATTTAAGTTCGGTATCTTCCAAGAATGCCACACGAACATTTTCAAGAAAATCCTCCCACCCCTAAGTACCCTTTACATGGAATAAATTTAGAAAATTTTGATTTTCTGAAAAATGACTCTAACGATTTTGATTAAAGTCTTTTATATTTAAGATATTTACATGACAAATAAAATGCATAACTTCAATTTTCTTTTAATTGCCTCTGAAGACATGTTTATTCTGGGCTAATTTTGCGGACTTTTGCATAACTGGTGAACCTTAAGAGATAGGCAAAAACTTACTTAGCAAGAAATGTAGATCTCGTAAAAGCACACAAATAATTTTATACACATTTTTTCGTGGAGTTGACCGTTTTTGAAATGTCCATTGTTATTAGTTCCAGCTTTAAAATAGTAATACTTTTCTCATACGGGAATATGTCAACACCTGTCCATACAAACAAAGGTACTCAATCACACAGCGACCAGCTTTTAAAAGGTTTGACTATCGATTTAGCCTATGGTACTCCCTTAAGTCCCTTCTACTTACACTGAAGGAAGTAATAAGGCCCTTTCTACTAATTGTTTTCTAGATAAGCATTAAGTAAATAGAAGAATAAGCTTTATAACAATAATTTATAGTAGAGATGTAGAGAAAGTCATGGGGATGGAACACATAAGATTTTTTATTCAGGGGGTCTCAAAACATATATTTACGTTGATATCTTAGTAATGAAATTTTGAATGGAATACAAGATCTCTACACACTATGTACATAGTTGGCGTAGAGAGAGAGAGTAATAAAGGAGAAAGAGTACGAGCTTGTGGGGGGGGGAACAATTTTATTTGAAGCAGATGCTATATTTTCCAACCGTAGCTGTGAAGGACCTCGTATAGCATAATAAAGCAAGCTGAACGACTTGAGCCTCTAGTTAAAAGTTTTGTTCAAACTAACCCTACACTAAGTTTTCTTTTCTGCTATTATAACTTTTTCCTGTCGTGGACAAGTTAATCTTTCATATCAGATGAAAGTAGTCGATGGCAATGAATCGACTTCAATCGATCTGACGTGAAAATGAAGTTGGTCACGGAAAGGCGTCCAGTAATTTTAGCATTGATGCTACTGACCATTTTTACTTTCTCTATGCGTACTATGTACATAGTGTATAGAGAAGGTATTGCATTCCACCCAAAATTTCGATATCGAGATTTCACTGGAAATTCATGTTTTGGGTCCCCATAAATCCAAAAAAAAAGCATTTTTACTTTCTGTATAGGCACTATGTACATAGTGTATAGAGAATGTATTGCACTCCACCAAAAAATTGGATACAGGGATTTCACTGGAAATATATGTTTTAAGAGTCCCCTTTATCCAAAAAAAGCATTTTCGGAAAAAGATCCGCGTGTGTGTGTGTGTGTGTGTGTGTGTGTGTCCGTGTGTCTGAGAACACGATAACTCAAAAACGAAAAGTAGGCAAAATACCAAACTAGGTATTTAAGTTTAGTATCTTCCAGGGATGCGACAAGAAGATTTTGAGAAAAATCCCCTCACACCCAACTACCCTTTAAATGGAACTTTATTCGAAAATTTTGATTTTCTCAAAAATGGCTAACGATTTTGATTAAAATTTCGTATATTAAAGATACTTACCTGACAAATAAAATGTTTGTCTTGAATTTTCTGGGAATAGCCTCTGAAGAGTAGTTTATTCTGGATGAATTTTACTAAATTTTGAATAACTGCTAAACCGTAAGAGATGGACAAAAACTTACTTCACAAAAAATGTAGAGCACGTTAAAACACACAGTTTATGTTATATACATTTTTTTGTGTAGTTCGTCGTTTTTGTAACATTCCTTCTTTTTGGTTTCTGCCATGAAAAACTTATACATTTCTCATACAGGAATTTATCAACTGCTATGCATACAAACAAAGGACCTTCAGTGACATAGCAACCAGTTTTTGATTATCCTTTTAACCTATGGTACTCCCATATTTCACCTCTACTTACAAGGAAGCAAGTAATATGGCTATTTCTGCTAATGTTTTACTGATTAGCATGAAGTTAATAAAAGTATAAGATTTTTAAGAATAATTTGCTGAAGGAATATAAAGAAAGTCATGTGAATGGTACACATAAAATTTTTAGAAAAAGGTCCCTATGTGTGTGTGAGAGTGTGTGTGTGTTTTGTGTGTGTGTTTGTGGACAGCATATCTCGAAAACGAAAAGACCGTTAAATACCAAACTTGATATTTAAGTTTAGTATCTTCCAAGGATGCGACACGAAGATTTTCAAGGAAATCTCCCCACTTCCAACTTACATGGAGCTTTTTTCGGCAATTTTGATTTTCTCAAAAATGGCTTTAACTATTTTGAATAAAATATCGTATATTAAATATATTACCTGACAAATAACATGCATATCTTGAATTTTCTGGGAATAGCCTCATTGACTATTTTATTCTCGATGAATTTTACGGAATTTTGCATAACTACTAAACCATAAGAGATTGACAAAAACTAACTTAACAGAAAATGTAGAGCTCGTTAATAAACATAATATCAGTTCACCCTGAAGACGAGGAAGATGCACTTTTTCGAAACGTTGGTGTCAAGCCAAGTTTTTACCTGGCTAGAAGCCCGAGAAGATTTTGAGTTAATACGTCGCCAGGAAAGCTTCAGTTCTTATTTTAACATAAATTATGTTATAAAAATACATTTTTTTCGTGGAGTTGATCGTTTTTTAGTTATTGGTTTCAGCATTAAAACACTTATACTTTTCTCATACAGGAATTTGTCAACTCCTGTCCATACATACAAACAAAGCAATTTCATTCACATAGCAACCAGCTTTTGACTATCACTTTAACCTATGGTATACCCTTATTTCCGTTTTTCTTACATGAAAGCAAGTAATGAGACTATTTCTGCTAATTATTTTCCGATTAGCTCGAAGTAAATAAAAGCATAAGCTTTTAAACAGTAATTTGTTGCAGAAATATAGAGAAAGTCAAGTGAATGGAACACTTCATATTTTTGATACTTCAATCAGCTTTTAACTATCAGCAATTACAATTAACATACTTTAAATGAATTGCCTAAAAAATAATTTGTATTATAGCTACAGATATACTAGAATCTCTTATTTTCAAACATCTTATTTTGCCATAAAGCAGTATTTAGAGTTATTTAACAATATTATATTATGAGCTGTAGCAGCGCAACAACACTAAAGAAGTAATTATTCTTGAAACTTAATTACTTTCCCTGAACGTAGTATTTACGTAGTGTATAGAGAAAATATTATATTGCGCCCAAAATTTCTATACCGAGATTTCACTAGAAATACATACTTTGAGACCCTCTGAATCCAAAAATTTGAGTGTTCCATTCACATAACTTTCTCTACATCGCTGTAACAAATTATTGTTAAAAAGCACATTGTTCTATCTACTTTATCATAATCGATATAAACATTAGCAGATATTTTCTTAATTATTTGCTTCCTTGAAAGTAGAAGGAAAAATAAGAGAATACCCTAGGCTTAAACGAATGTCAAGTCTCTTAAAAGCTGGCTGCCATGTGGTTAAATTTCGTTTCTATGCAGGGAAAGGAGTTCACAACTGTCCGTGGGAGAAAGCTTTTAAGTGTTTTAAATCTGAAACAATAATAAGTAATATCTCAAAAACGGTCAACTCCATGAAAAAAATGCATGTACCATAAATTATGTGTTTTAACGAGATCTACATTTTTTGTTAAGTAAGTTCTGCCTATGTCTTACGATTTACCAGTTATGCAAAATTCAGAAAAATCATCCAGAATAAACATGTTTTCGAAGGCTATTCTCAGAAAAATTAAGATATACCTATTGTTTGTCGTGTAAACATCTTAAAAGAAAGGATTTTATGCAAAATTGTTAGAGCCATTTTTGAAAAAATCAAACTTTTCGAAAATATTTCCAAGTAAAGGGTGGGGAGATTTTTCTCAAAAGATTTGTGTCACATCCTAAACTTACATACCAAATTTGGTATTTTACCGATTTTCGTTTTTGAGTTATTGTGTTCATACACACGCACACGGACCTTCTTCCAAAAATGTTTTTTTTTTTAAACAGGGGACCCTAAAACGTATAATTCCGATGAAATTTCCGTATCGTATTTTTGAGTGGAATACAATACCTTCTCTATTCACTATGTACATAGTGCGTGTAGAGAAAATAAAAATAATAATATAAAGTTTACATACATGCTTATTTATTTTATTTGCGTCGAATCTAGTAAGATAGAATTTCCAGTAGTATACATTCATGTTCGTTTTCCTTTTGGATAAATTGGCTTGGAAATTAAACACTAGCTTTGCTCCAACCGTGTTTGCACTTTTTTCCAAGAAATAAAAGCAAGACGATGTCTGTGACGATGCTTGCTATGCATTAAGTTTAAAGTTTCAATTTGTATTCCGCTGCGAGGCAAGTTGGAGCTCTGTGATATTGACAAGTAGATTTAAAGAGCAAGTTGATTTGCCTTAACTCCAGCCCTTCATGCTCTTGGATCATTTTCTTTTCTGCCTGCTGTTTTTTAAGCTCTAAATACAAACTGGGTCATGTCATCCAACTCCACTGATGGAATATCTATACTCTTAATGCATTCTAATCCTATAAAGGTAAATTTATGATAAAATAATTCTAGGAGATATGAACGACAAAGGGCATATTTTAATGTAAGCTCTACCTCGACATTAAAAACAGGGCACAACAGAATTAGGTACCATATTGCAAATAAGAGGAGAGGACTTTTATATTAACATTAAATGGCGTTTTATTTATGGACGCTCTTTAACTGCTGTGGCTCTCAGCGTCCCATTCTATACTGGCCGAGAAAGATCGCTTAATTTTGGTCAGAGGCATCTCTATCAGGCTTGAGGTTCTTGTACGTGCCGTAAATCTACGACACGGGATCCACGGCTGTACTTCCCTTCCGAAGGAAGCCATGCTAAGGATGTTACCCCCGAAAAGATCCGTTGTCCTCCGCCGGGTTGAACCCGTGACCTTGAGTATATGAAGTTAGCATGGTAACCATTACACCACGGAGGGCGACTGAGGACTTTTAAAGGAAATAAGTACCCAAATACTGTATAGAAGGCAGTGGCACCCGAAAAAAAGACATCCAGCCTAGGGTGACCATAAACACATCTTTTTCCGAATATTTCTACTTTTCTAGTGCATCATTATTTTAATGTGAACTTCCTATAGAAATGTATTGAGCTTTTGTTTTTACTCTCTCTAGGACGCATGTACAGTTACATAGAGAGAGAAGATGTTTACACCCAAAAATTCGATACCAAGATTTCACGGAAATACACGCTTTATGTCCTCTGCATAAAAAATCTGATGTGTTACACTCACATGACTTTCCCTAGCTGCTCTACAAACTTCATATATAAGATTCTTCTTCTTTCTGCACCTTCGTGGTACTCATTATAACAATGTTCTTATTATTTAGTTCCGTATAAGTAGGAAGAAAATAAGGGAATACACTAGGCTAAACCAATAGTCAAATGTTTCAAAAGCTGTCGTTATGCGATTGTCATTACAAATCGCTTCTTTTCTTGGCCAGGAGTAGAACAAAAAAAAAAAAAAACGGACACTCCCGTGTGAGAAAAGTATAAGTACTTCACAACTGAAACTAATAACAATGAATACCTCGAAAACGGTAAGCTCCACGAGAAAAATGTATATGACATAACTTGTGTATTTTAACAAGGCCTAAATTTTTTGTACAGTAAGTTTTTGTCTATCTCTTACGGTTTACTAGTTATGCCAAATTAAGCAAACTTCATCCCGAATAAACAGGTCTCCAGAAGCTATTCCCAGAAAATGCAAGATATACATTTTATTTGTTAGGTAAATATCTATAATATATGATATTTTAATCAAAATCGTTAGAGCCAGTTTTAAGAAAATCAAAATTTTCGAAAAAATTTCCATGTAAAGGGCAGTTTGGGGTGGGGGAATTTTTCTCAAAATCTTCGTGTCGCATCCCTGGAAGATACGACTTAAACACCAAGTTTGGTATTTTAGCTACTTTTCGTTTTTGAGTTATCGTGTTCACGGACACACACACACCGACCTTTTTCTAAAATGCTTTTTTTAACATGTATTTCCGGTGAAATCTCGGTATCAAATTTTGGGTGGAATACAATACTTCTCTATCGCTATGTACATTGTACATATGGGGCTAGAGGAAGTAAACAATCATTTTTCGGAAAGGTGTGTGTGCGTGTGTCCGTCAACGCAGTAACTCTAAAAGGAAATGTCGGTAAAATTGGTATTTAAATTTAATTTAGTATCATCCAAGGATGCGACACGAAGATTTTGAGGAAAGTCTCCCCACCTCCACCTACCTTTTACATGGAAACGTTTCAACAATTTTGTGTTTCTCAAAAGTGACTGTAATGGTTTTAATTAAATTGTACTTCATTAAAGATATTAACATAGCAAGTAAAATGCATATTGTGATTTTCAGGAAATATCCTCTGAAGAACTGTTCATTCTGGATGAATTTGCTGAATTTTGCATAAATGGTGTACAGTAAGACATAGACAAAAAATGTCTACGCAAAAAAATGTAGATGCTAAAAAACCCAATTTATGCGATATACATTTTTTCCGTGGAATTGACCATTTCCGAGATATTTCTTGTTATTGGTTTTCAGATTTAAAATACTTAAGAAATGTTTGTCGTACGGGAGTTTGTTTAATCCTAGTCATGCAAAGAAATGGATTTCAATCACATATCAACCGGGTTTTAAAATATTTGACTATCACTTTAGCCTATGGTACTACCTTATTTCATTTCTACGTACGATAATTATCTTTGAATATAGTTATAACAATTATGTAATGTTTTATTTAAACTGAATAACAAATTTGTAAATCGATATGTAATAGTCGGTCAATATGTAGAAATAATTTGAACAGTTTTAGCCGGAAACAAATCATAAGACAATTTCTGCTAATTTTATCTCAATTAGCGTGAAGTAGATAGAAGAATAAGCTTTTTAACAATAATTTGTATCAAAGATGAAGAGAAAGTCATGTGAACGGAACAATGAGATTTTTTTATTATGTTCTGTCTTTCAGCACTTTTTATTTGTTTACTTGTTGTCGCTTAATGGCGTTTTTTTTTACTTTCTCTAGCCCTATATGTACAATATACATAGGGATAAACAAGTATTGTATTCCACCCAAAAATTCGATACCGAGATTTCACCGGAAATACATGTTTTAGGACCCCCTGTATCCAAAAAACATTTTCAGAAAAAGGTCCGTGTGTGTGTGTGTGTCCGTGTGTCTGTGAACACGATAACTCAAAAACGAAAAGTAGTTATAATACCAAACCTGGTATTTAAGTTTAGTATCTTCCAGGGATGCGACACGAAGATTTTGAGAAAAATCCCCCCACCCCAAACTACCCTTTACATGGAACTTTTTTCGAAAATTTTGATTTTCTTAATAATGGCTCTAACGATTTTGATTAAAATAACATAACTTTTTTCGAAAATTTTGATTTTCTTAAAAATGGCTCTAACGATTTTGATTAAAATATCATATATTATAGATATTTACCTAACAAATAAAATGTATATCTTGCATTTTCTGGGAATAGCTTCTGGAGACCTGTTTATTCGGGATGAAGTTTGCTTAATTTGGCATAACTAGTAAACCGTAAGAGATAGACAAAAACTTACTGTACAAAAAATTTAGGCCTTGTTAAAATACACAAGTTATGTCATATACATTTTTCTCGCGGAGCTTACCGTTTTCGAGGTATTCATTGTTATTAGTTTCAGTTGTGAAGTACTTATACTTTTCTCACACGGGAGTGTCCGTTTTTTTTTTTTTTTTGTTCTACTCCTGGCCAAGAAAAGAAGCGATTTGTAATGACAATCGCATAACGACAGCTTTTGAAACATTTGACTATTGGTTTAGCCTAGTGTATTCCCTTATTTTCTTCCTACTTAAACGGAACTAAATAATAAGAACATTGTGCTAATGAGAATCACGATTAGCAAGGTGCAGAAAGAAGAAGAATCTTATGTATGAAATTTGTAGAACAGCTAGAGAAAGTCATGTGAGTGTAACACATCAGCATTTTTTTTTTTTTGTGACATACAAAGACAGAACTGTAGAACAGTTAAATACGGTACAATGCAACACAGGTCATTAGAACACATTATGAATAGTCATTATTCATTACAATATAAAGAAAATTGTTTCAATGAATTATAATAAATTAGAATAGAATAAAACAATTCCTTAATAAAGGAAGTTCTGTATGGTTATTGTGTAGTGAATGAAGTAATGTCTTTCAGCAGTTATAATTTACAAAAGCAAGAAATAAAAGAAAAACGGTTCATCATTTAACTATTTTACCTGGAGAGGACGTTTACAATTTGAGATACATAAAATGTTGGACTTAATAAAATTTTGGCCATAAACTGAATAACAGATATTTAAATTTGAACTCTCCGCATTTCCCGCCATAAAAGAGGAAGAGGAATTGTTGGAGTAGACTGTACGGCAGCATGATGAGATGAAAGAGCAGAATAATAAGAATAACAATACTAGCGCCTGTCTGGACCACCGCTCCGCCTCACTAAAAGGATCCCATGATAAAAATACTTGAATACATAAAAAGGAAGACTGGCGCCCTGCTCGAATAAATACTTCCTTTTATAAGAAAAACTTCCAAGGAGAACACAGACTTGGAGTGGGTGCAAGAAGATGTTAAAAAAGTGAAACACGAGAGCAAGACAAACTCTTAGTGTTAATGGACGCTCAACAGCTGGGATTACTGCCGCTAATGGAATTGTGGTTTGGAAAAGGTGTAATTTTGCGATAACCCAAATGATAGGTGAGTTAGCTCGTTGCATCGATATCAAACACCATTAATTATTCTTACGTTGCCAATTTAAAGTTGAAGTAAAGTCAAAAATTGAAGACGATTTGGAATTACTAAATGATAAAAATCTGATGTGTACCATACACATGACTTTCTCTATATCCCTGCAACAAAGTATTCTTAAAAAGCTTATACTTCTATTTACTTTATGCTAATCAGAAAAAGTTAGCAGAAATAGTCTTATTTCTTGCTTACTTGTAAGTAGAAGCGAAATAAGGGAGTACCATTGGTTAAAGTGGAAGCCAAAAGCTGGTTGCTATGTGACTGATGTTCCTTTGTTTTATGGAAAGGAGTTGACAAGTTCCTGTATGAGAAAATTATAAGTTTTTCATAGCAGAAACCAAAAAATAAGGAATGTCTCAAAAACGACGAACTCACAAAAAAAAAAATGTATATAACATAAATGGTGTGTTTTAACGTGCTCTACGTTTTTTGTGTAGTAAGTTTTTGTCCATCTCTTACGGTTTAGCAGTTATTCAAAATTCAGTAAAATTCATACAGAATAAACTACTCTTCAGAGGCTATTCCTAGAAAATCCAAGATATACATATTATTTGTCAGGTAAAGCTGTTTAATATACGAAATTTTAATCAAAATCGTTAGAGCCATTTTTGAGAAAATCAAAATTTTTGAAAAAAGTTCCATGTAAAGGGTAGTTAGGGGTCGGGGGATTTTTCTCAAAATCTTCGTGTCACATCCCTGGAAGATACTAAACTTAAATACCAAATTTGGTATTTTACCGACTTTTCGTTTTTGAGTTATCGTGTTCACAGACACACGGACCTTTTTGTGAAAATGCTTTTTATGGATATTGGAGACCCTAAAACATATATTTCCGGTGAAATCTTGGTATCGAATTTTTTGGTGGAGTGCAATACCTGCTCTATACACTATGTACATAGTGCGTATAGAGAAAGTAACAAGAGATATCAATAGAAAACTTTATTTACAAAGTTACTCTACCTTACTCTATTTCTCAACGTAATCTTCATTCTGTCAAGAAATTTACTGTCACGTGGTGCCAGTTTTTCAATGCAGATGTTATACTTTTCTACCACTTGACAATTTAAAGCGGAAGTAAAGTGTTTCTAATACGAGGGTCATTCAGAAAATGAAGACGATTTAGTATAACTTAATAATATCGAAAGTTATCGACACAAAACTTTATTTACGAAGTTACAATACCTTACTCTTAATTTTATATTAACAATAAATACAATAAAATAAATCTTCCTTTGCATAACCACAAGAAACAGAAAACAAAACATAAGGTATTGGAATAATTGTTGTTTCACACAAGTCTTGTGTAGGACAGGAGTTGGATAGGTAGAGTCAGGCTGAAAAATTCATTGCCATAGCCAGGATTTGAACCACGGATCTCCCGATCTCTAGCCGGTTGCTCTGCCACTGAGCTGCCATGGCAACATGCCGGCATAGGATTGACTTTCTCAACTGACTCCCATGTTTCCCGGTAAACCACAAGGTGATCAAATTATTTTGAGATGACAACCCCCAATGGCGACTTACAATGTCGTAAGTACTTTAAGTCCCAGGATTTAAAGTATAGCCAACTATTATGGCCAATTGATATTGGAATAATTGTTTTTTCATACAAGCCTTGTTTAGGACAGGAGTTGCAAAGGTAGCGTCAGACTGAACTGCTGGCCTATTGCCATGGTAGCTCAGTGGCAGAGCAACCGGCTAGAGATCGGGAGATCCGTGGTTCAAATCCGGGCTATGGCACTGAATTTTTCAATCTGACTCTACCTATCCAAAACATACTGTATCCGAAATGGTTAACACTATATGCCGAGATGAATCGTGTACTTTTTATTTTCTCTACACGTACTATATACTTAGTGTATAGAGGAAGCATTGTAGTTTACCCAAATCCTATACCGAGATTTCACCACAAATATACGTTTTGAGGTTCCCGGAGTCCAAATAATGTTTTAGAAAAGGGTCCATGTGTGTGCCAGTGGACAGCTAGCTAAAAACTAAAAGACTATTAAATACCAAACACGAGGATTTTTGACTGTATACATGGAAAAACTTTTGAACGTTTTGTTTTTCTCTAAATAACTTTAATGATTTTGATTAAAATACCGTATATTAAAGATATTTACACGACAAATAAAATTCATATCTTGAATTTTCTGGGAATATCTGCTGAAGACCTCTTTACTCTGGATGGACTTTTTTGAATTTTGCATAACTGGTAAACCGTAAAAGATAGACAAAAACTTACTACACAAAAAATGTAGATCACGATAAAACACACAATTAATATTTTTTTTTTCGTAGAGTTGGCCGTTTTCAAGATATTCCTTGTTATTGATTTCAGTTTTAAAATACTTTAACTTTTCTCATACCTACTGGACCTTGTCAACCCTTGGCTAAACAAAGAAACGGATTTCAATCCCATAGCAACCATATTTTAAAACATTTGACTATCGTTTTAGCCTAATATATTCCCTTATTTCCCTACTACTTATAAAGGAACTAAGTAATAAGATCGTTTCTGCTATTATTTTATCATTTAATAGATAGAAGAATAAGCTTATTAATAATAATTTGTTACAGAGATGTAGAGAAAGTCATATGAATGGAGCACATCAGATATTTTACGATAAAATATTTGCCAATACTATAACGTATAACGTCATATCATAGAACTGACTTTGCTGAGGGCAGTTTCTTTCAATATGAATACATTTATGAAATGAATCCGTAGAGATGGCTCGTATGGAGATCAATGTCTGAACTTCTGAAGTTCTTTTCAGTGAATTTCTCCAAAATTCAACGAGAGAAGATTTCGAGAACTGGAATATACTTACAAGAATTACTCGTTTGGTATATAGGAAATGGCTGAGTGCAGTATGTATGATCCGTGCGTACGTGGTATGAAATCCGCTCGGGCTGTAAGGAGATTATTTCGTGAGAGATTTCCAGATGCTAGAATCACAAATGGAAATGGGATCCATAGCTTGATAAATGAATTATAAAAAATATGGAGTGTTCATCTGTGGATAATATGTGGAAAATTTCCCAAAAATTTCACTCGGGCATCTTTGTTAGCAGAAGTACGTTTTTTTTTTTTTTTTTTTTTTTTTTTTTCCCTGCTTAAACGGCGTTAAAGCTACTGAAGCTAAAAACATACGAGGACTGTCCCTGAAGTAGCCGACCTAACAAAGAAAGCACAACAATTTTCGGGAAAAACATCTTTATTTCTCTATATAGTCTCCTTTCAGCCCGATACACTTTTGCCGGAAATGTTCAATAGCTTCGATACCCTGTTTATAGTGAGAATTATCGACGTGTGCAAAATAGCAATCAACTGCAGACTCTACCTCTTCATTGTTGTCAAATCTTCTACCACCAAGACATTTCTACAAGTTTGGAAATAGAAAGTAATCAGAGGGGGCTAAATCTGGCAAATAGGTGCATGAGGAACCAATTCGAACTTCATTCTGAAATTTACAAACCCGACGATGGATTATTTCGAGCGTAAAAGTCCTTAGCATGGCTTCCTTCCGTAGGGAAGTAAAGCCGTTGGTCCCGTGTCGTAGATTTGCAGCACGTGCACTTGCCACTTAGCAAAATTAAGCGTTCTTTCACGCTCAGTATAGAGTGGGCCGCAAAGTACCACAGTAGTTAAATAACGCCCATAAATAAAACTCCATTTCCAATTCTTTCCATTCAGAAATTTATATTATTAGCATCTTGCACGCATTGATACTGTGCTGTATCAGGTGCACTGGTCATGGAGGTTCGTTGTGGCAGGAGTCAGTCTAAGAGTGCGTATACTTTAGTTGTCCTTATGTAAGAAAGGGCTCAAAAAGTATAAAAGTCAGGGAAATGACCTTCAGAGAAGTAGAGGTGATGTCATTAACTAATGTTACCACACTTGGCGTTTAACAAGTAGAACGATAACTTTGGGTCACAAAATGAAATATGCACACACATTCACAATCATTTTCAATTGTTCCTCGCAGACAATGGTTACAACTCCTACATAGTTGGCGGAAGATAAACAGGAGTATTAATTCATCGTGCAATGACTTTAGGTGAATAAACCTAAACTCAAGGTAACGAATTGTTTCCTTTGGTGTTTTCTTTCATCACAAAGTTCTAGTTTCACATAAGAATTGCACATGAAAATCAAAACATTCTTGGAATATCCTTTCGAAGCCGTTTATGGTGGACTCGCGCTAAAGGTTATAAGAATCATAAAGGGTCAATCAGAATCTCAAACATACAGACCACATTTTAAAATTGTTAATATCAATGAACCTTCACTTTATATTTTGACTATTTAATTGTGATAAAGAAAATTATCACAATTCTAATTTGAGGAACGATATTCATTCTTACTATACCAGACAAAGAACTTGTTTAAATAATGACAAAGATAGATTAAGTAAATCACAAGTGAGTTTTCAGTACCCTAATAACAAATATTTTAACAAATTACCAGCAGATGCTGTAACTGTCACTAATACAAGATTTAAATCAGTCTTACGGTCTTGGCTAAAAAAGAAAACATTTTCTAGAATAGAAGAAATCTAAAATAAAACTGTGTTTATTAAAATGATAAAGCTTTATTTTCTCTACCATAGGTATATACAATGTATACATCATGCCCAAAAAATCGGTGTCGATATTTCACAGGAAATATATGTTTCGAAATGAGTCCAAAAAAAATTAAATGCCAGAGGAGCTTATAAATAGCTCAAGTGTATGAATCATCACGCCACCATTCCTGTTCTAACCACAGTTCTCTTAGGTCAGTGATACACGGTACATACTCTTTAATAAACACACCACAAGAGCATTTGGTTAAAAAAAAATCTGATGTGTTCCATTCACATGACTTTCTCTACATCTCTGCAACAGATTATTGTTAAAAAGCTTATGCTTCTATTTGCTTCATGCTAATCGGGAAAAAATGAGCAGAAATAGTCTGTTAATGTCAAATTTGTTAATTAGTTCAGCATCTTTCAAGGATGAAACACGATTTCAGGAAAATTTCTATGTTCACAAAAGTGTTGTACCGGTATATTGCAGATCTTTAAGGACAAATAAAATCTGTGGGCAACACAGCTCAAAAGTGAAAAGACAGTTAAATACCAACTTGATATTTATCTTTATCTTCCGATGATGCGACAAGAAGATTTTGAGTACATTTGACATGGAAATGTTTTAGAAAACTTGTATTTTCTCAAACATGGCTTTAATGATTTTGATTAAAACACCGTATGTTAAAGATATTTGCATTAAAAAATGTATATCTTGAATTTTCTGGGATTAGTCTCTGAGGATGAATTTTGCATAACTGCTAAACCGTAAGACATAGACCAAAACTTCCAACACAAAAAATGTAGATCTCGTTAAAACACATTTTTGTTGTGAAGGTAAGGTTTCCGAGATATTCCTCATTATTTGTTTCAATTTTAAAATACTTTTAGTTTTCTCAGACAGGAAGTCGCCCGAGCAGATTAATTTAAAAAAATTTTATTATCGCTTTTCCACTTATAAGGAATTAAGTAAGAAGACCATTCTGCTAATGCTTACCTCGATTAGCATGGAGTAGAAACATATCAGTGTAATACATCAGATTTTTAGTTTCTCTATGCGTACTATGTATATAGTGTGTAGAGACGGTATTGCACTCCACCAAAAAATTCGATACCGAGATTTCACTGGAAATATATGTTTTAGGGACCCCTGTATACAAAAAAAGCATTTTCAGAAAAAGGTCCGTGTGTGTCCGTGTGTCTGTGAACACGATAACTATAAAACGAAAATTCGGTAAAATACCAAACTTGGTATTTAAGTTTAGTATCTTCCAGGGATGCGACACGAAGATTTTGAGAAAAATCCCCCCACCCCAAACTACCCTTTACATGGCACTTTTTTCGAAAATTTTGATTTTCTAAAAAATGCCTCTAAGGATTTTGATTAAAATATCGTATATTAAAGATATTTATATGACAAATAATATGTATATTTTGAATTTTCTGGGAATAGCCTCTGAAGACTACTTCAATTTTACATAACTGCATAATTGCTAAACCGTAAGAGATGGACAAAAACTTCCACACAACAAATGTAGAGCACCTTAAAACACACAATTTATGTTATATACATTTTTTTCGTGGAGTTGATTGTTTTTGAGATATTCCTTGTTTTTTTTCAGCTATACAGACATACTTTTCTCATACAGAATTTTGTGAACTCGTCTCCATACAAACAAAGGAACTTCAGTCACATAGCAATCAGCTTTAAACTGTCACTTTAACCTATGGTACCCCCTTATTTCGCTTCTACTAACAAGGAAGCAAGCAATAAGACTATTTCTGCTAATTTTTGCTGCATTAGATGAAGTAAATAGAATAATTTGTTGCAGTGATATAGAGAAAATCATGTGAATGGAACACATCAGATTTTCTGAAAAGGGGCTTCCGTCCCTGTGTGTGTGTATGTGTGTGTGAACGTATAACTGAAAACGAAAATGCTCTTATAAGTATACCAAATTTGGTATTTATGTACATCAGCTTCCAAGGATTTGATATGAAGATTTTCAGTAAAAATTACCTATCCCAAACTACCTTTTACATGCGACATTTTTCGAAAGTTAGGACTTTTAAAAACTGCTTATAACGATTTTGATGAAAATGCCATGTGTTCAAACTATTTTCATGACAAATGGAATGCATATCTTGAATTTCCTGGGAAGAGCTTCGTAAGTCTCTGCATGCTGGATGATTCCTGCATAATTGGTCAACCGTAACAGAATACCGTTAGATACTATACAGAACATTTAAATTCCGTTAAAGCACACAATTTATGTCAAATAGTTTTTTGCAGTTAGCTTTCAAGATAATCCTTGTTATTGATTTAAATTACAATACTTAAATTACAATACTTTATTTTCTCAAATTGTGAAACGTTATCCGTTTTTATTCATTCTGGTCATGCAAGGAGAAGGGAATTTCATGGCATCATGTATCGATCCCCTCTAAAAGAGTTTGTTAGTCATTTTAGAATACATAGAAAAGGTAATGACGTTTTTTTTTTCTCCCCTGAACTCGAATACTTTTTCATATTTTCTTAATTTTCCTGCCATGCAAGGGATATTACATAATTCGTCTCACCTTGATGTTTGTTTTCTTTCCTCGAAAGTAGCTTACAAGAGTAGCAATCGACATAAGACCATTACATTATGCGTGAAATTATAAAATCCACATGCAGGTGCAATAACCACGTGTAGCAAATTTCAATGACTTCTGATTGAATAATATTTCGGTCTTATGTAAGAATACAAGAACAAAGGACTATCAACATTTCTCGTTTTGCTAATCTCGCAGTACTACTGCAATTCACAAAGAATGAACCCGAATTCCACTGGATACAGTGGCATTGAAAATAAGATGTGTTAATTAATTTTGTTACGTAAATCTTCCATCTCCGCTTGCGTTATTGAGTTAAATGTTAATATTTTTCTACGCCTATTATTTTCTCTACACATACTATGTACATAGTATTGTATTGCACCCAAAAATTCGATACCGATGAGTGAAATAAAAGAAACAGGGAAGACTGCCTTTTGAGAAAATTATAAGCATTTTAAAACTGAAGTATATGACATACATTTTATGTTTTAACGAGGTATAGGGTGATTTTGTAGCCAATTTTGTCACCTCTTGCGGTTTACAGCTATGCAATCCAGAATGATGAAAACTTCAGAGGTTATTCCCACAAAATTCAAGATATACATAAATTTTATTTGTCATGCATATATGTATATATATATAGTATAGGGCCATTTTTGTGAAAATAGAAATTTTCTATTAATTCTACATACTATATACATACTATTAGATTCCGAGATTTCACCGGAAATACATGTTTTGAGACCACCTGAATCCAAAAAAAGCAATTTTAGCAAAATGTCCGTGTGTGTGTGTGTGTCTGTATGTGTATGTGCCTGTGAGCAGCATAGCTCAAAAACGAAAAGACCGTTCAATACCAAACTTGGTATTTAAGTTCAGTATCTTCCAAGGATGCGACACGAAGATTTTCAAGAAAATCTCCCCACCCCCAACTACCCTTCACATGGAAAATTTGTCGAAAATTTTGATTTTCTAAAAAATGGCTCTAACGATTATGATAAAAATATAATATATTAAAGATATATACTTGACAAATAATATGTATATCTTGAATTTTCTGGGAATGGCCTCTGAAGATTACTTTATTCTGGATGAACTTTACAGAATTTTTCATAACTGCTAAACAGTAAGAGCTAAACAAAAACTTACCACACAAAAAATGTAGAGCACATTAAAACACACAATTTATGTTATATACATTTTTTTCGTGGAGTTGGTCGTTTTTTTTTTTTTTTTTAGATATTCCTTGTTTTTTGTTTCAGCCTTAAAAAGCTTATACTTTTCTCATACAGGAATTTGTCAACTCCTGTCCATACAAACAAAGGAACTTCAGTCACATAGCAACCATTTTGCTATCACTTTAAACTATGTTACTCCCTTATTTCGCTTCTACTTACAGGGAAGCAAGTAATAAGACTATTTCTGCTATATTTTTTTCTAACTTAGCATGACGTAAATAGAAGCATAAAGTTTTTAACAAAAGTTTGTTGCAGAGATATAGAGAAAGTCATGTGAATGGATTACATCAGATTTTTTTTTTTTATTTAAAAGGTATTTTGGGGTGGACAATTTTGGAGAATTTTCCTGAAATCGTGTTTCAACATTAGAAGATGCAGAACATAATTAGCAATTTTATATTAACAGATTTTTTGTTATGTTTTTAAGGTGTCATGTTCACACCTGACACACACACACACACACCCACACACCCACACACACACACACACACATCCTTTCAATTTATTTTCAATTAGTGACCTTAAAACGTGTATTTCCTGCGATATCTCGATATAGAATTGTTGGGTTGAAGCAATACGAGTACCTGTTCTACCCATGTAATATGTAGTGTAAGTAGACAAGTAAAAATCTGATGTTCCATTCACATGACTTTCTCTACATCTCTGCAACAAATTATTGTTAGAAAGCTTATGCTTCGATTTACTTCATTCTAATCGAGAAAAAATTAGCAGAAACAGTCTTATTACTTGCTTCCGTGAAAGTAGAAGCGAAATAACGGAGTACCATAGGTTCAAGTGATGGTCAAAAGCTGGTTGCTATGGGATTGAAGTTCCTTTCTTTGTATGAACAGGTGTTGACAAGTTCCCGTATGAGAAAATGTAGGTTTTTCAAAGCTGAAACTAAAACCAATGCATATCTAAAAAACAACCAACTTCAGGAAATGTATATAACATAAATTGTGTGTTTTAAGGCGCTCTACTTTTTTTGTGTGGTAACTTTTTGTCCATCTCTTACGGTTACGCAATTATTCAAAATTCCGTAAAATTCATCCAGAATAAAGTAATCTTCAGAGGCTATTCCCAGAAAATTCAAGATACACTTTTCATTTGTCATGTAAATATTTTTAATATACGATATTTTAATCAAAATCGCTGGAGCCATTTTTGAGAAAATAAAATTTTTCGAAATTTTTCCCAAGTCAAGGTTAGTTTCGCATCCTTGGAAGGTACTAAACATAAATACCAAGTTTGGTATTTAACGGTCTTTTCGTTTTTGAGCTATGCTGTCCACATACATACACACACACACACATACAAAGCGCTTTTCTTTGTTTCAGGGGTCTCAAAACATATATTACCATTGAAATCTCAGTACGGAACTTTTTGGTAGAATACATCTTCTATGGCTACTGTGTATATTGTATGTATATACGTGTTAGAGAAAGGAAAAATCTAAAATATCAATATAAACCCGTTTTAATATGACATAAACCTTATGTTTTAACGAGGTACACGTCGTTTTTGTATCAGTTTGTGTCATATCTTACACTTTTCCAGTTATGCAGTTCAGAATAAGGAGGTCTTCAAAGGTTATTCCCACAAAAGGAAGATTTCATTTTATTTGTCTTGTAAATATCTGTATTTTAATAAAGTCCGTTAGAAAAATTTTGTGAACATAGAAATTTTCGAAAAAATTTTATGTAAAGAATACTTTGGGGTGGGGAATTTTCCTGAAATCGTGTTTCATCCTTGGAAGATGCTGAACTAATTAATTAATTTGACATTAACAGACTTTTTGTTTTTAAAGTGCACACACATATCCTTTTTCAATTGTTTTTACTCAGGGACCTTAAAACGTGTATTTCCTGTGATATCGCGGTACAGTGTTTTTTATTGAATACAATACGAGTATATTTTCTACCTATGTAATGCAAGTAGAGCAGTAAAAATCATTTACCGACACGAGGGTGCATATTATATAAGCGATCAACGACATCTGCACATTGTTGGCAAGAAAAGTTGAAGAACGCAGCCTAGACAAGCCTTTTTGTTGATTATGATTCAGAAGTGACGGGAGAAGCGTACATACCCCCTAAGAAAGTAAACAAAGTCTGCCTTGTTAGCTCATGCTGCAACCTACATCATCAACAACTTTGGAGCATATAACTCCGTCATCACAGCTGTAGGGTATGCCAGAGGAGCTTGGAAATAGCTCAAGTGTATGAATCATCACGCCACCATTCCTGTTCTAACCACCGTTCTCTTAGGTCAGTGATACACGGTACAGACTCTTTAATAAACGCACCACAAGGGCATTTGTTGCAAAAAATCTGATGTGTTCCATTCACATGACTTTCTCTACATCTCTGCAACAGATTATTGTTAAAAAGCTAATGCTTCTATTTGCTTCATGCTAATCGGGAAAAAATGAGCAGAAATAGTCTTATTACTTGCTTTCTTGTAAGTAGAAGCGAAATTAGGGAGTACCATAATTTAAAGTGATAGACAAAACCTGCTTGCTATGTGACTGAAGCTCTTTGATTTGTATGGACAGAGATTTGTGTATGATAAAAGTATGTTTTTCAAAGCTGAAACCAAAAGCAAGGAATATCTAAAAAAAAAAAAAAGAAAAAAAAAAAAGCGTTCAACTCTACGAAAAAAAATGTATATGATATAAATTGTGTGTTTTAACGTGCTCTACATTTGTTGTGTGTAAGTTTTTGTCCATCTCTTACGGTTTAGCAGTTATTCAAAATTCCGTAAACTTATCCAGAATAAAGTAGTTTTCAGAGGCTATTTCCAGAAAATTCAAGATATACATTTTATTTGTCAGGTAAATATCTTTAATATACGATATTTTAATCAAAATCGTTACAGCCATTTTTAAGAAAACCAAAATTTTCGGAAAAAGTTCCATGTAGAGGGTAATTGGGGGTGGGGGGATTCTTTTTTTTTAAATTCTGCCTGTCGCATTCTTGGAAGATACTAAACTTAAATACCAAGTTTGGTATTTAACGGTCTTTTTGTTTCTGAGCTATGTTGTCTACAGACGTACATACACAAACGCACACACTTTTTGTAAAAATGCTCTTTTTTTTTTGATTCAGGGCACGCAAAACATGTATTCCCGGTGAAATCTCGGTATCGAATTTTTGGGTGGAATGCAATACCTTCTCTATACACTATGTACGTAGTACGTGTAGAGAAAGTAAAAAAAAACCGCCTGCAGAATTTATAAATTATGTTTCAAGGTTTCATTTTATTAAAGTGAAGAAGAGAAATGCACTTAATTTTGGATAGGTAGAGTTAGACTGAAAAATTCAATGCCATAGCCGGAATTTGAACTACGGATCTCTCGGTCTCTAGCCGGTCGCTCTACACTAAGCAACCACGGCATCTTGCTGGCATTGTATTGAATGTCTCAACTGACCACCTATCCAACTCCTGTCCTACACACGGCTTGTGTGAAAAAACAATTAATTCAACACTTAATTTTGTTTATGCAAGAAGAGTTCAATAAGTTCTTAGAAAAAGATACAAAAACAAATTATTTTAGTAGATTTTTTTTTCAACATAATCTCCCTTCAGCTGGATACACTTTTCCCAGCGTTTCTCCAATTGTTATAAGCCTTCCAAAAATTCATGCTTCGGAAGGGCTGCTAAAAAGGCATCTGTTAGAGAGGTGAGCTCTTCGATAGACGTGAATCATTTTCCGCCCAGCCACTTTTTCAAGTTTGGACATAAAAAATGTCACTGGATGCCAAATCTTAATTCTACAATTTTCGCCATTGAAACTGCACAGTGTGCACCCTGCATTGTCTTAGTGGACGAAAATTCTTTCTTTGCCAGATGAGGGCGTTTTTTCTTGATTTCTCCGTTCAACCGATGCAATAATTATACATAACACTCTTCATTTATCGTTCTTTCTTTCTGCAAGTAATCAATGTAGATGATTCCGCGTGCATCCCCCCCCCAAAAAAAAAAACTTTGTCTGCAGATTTCACCACCTTTGCCTTCTTCAGAGCCGCTTCGCCTTTAAAAACCCACTGTTTCGACTGTACTTTTGTCTCTGAAGAGCAGTAGTATCCACGTTTTATCCACAGTTATGTATCGACGCAGAAACTCGTCAGGATTGCGACAGAAAAATGCCAAACCTGCTTCCGAATCGATCACACGATTAAGTTTATTCTCCATTGAGATCAAACGCGGCATCCATCTTGCCGAGACTTTTGTCAGTTTTGGTGCAAAATTAAGAACACTGTACCTTGTGATATGCCTGTGAACTCTACTATTTCGCGAACTTTGATTCGTCGATCACTCAATTCCTTGATTTTGTCAACCATCTCGGAAGAAGTCGCTTGTACTGGACGACCGAAACGAAGTTCATCATTTGTGATGTACGGTCACACTTAATATCCAATTGTAAATCATTGCAAATGAAGTTATCTCAGCGAGTTCCGGCTTTCAAAATAACCCCGTTGAGTATTCTTTTGCTTTGATAGTATTTAACCCCCGCTTTTACCACATATGGCAGGCGATGGCACTTTTATTTTGGTAGTGGCCCCCTATCATATGAGAGTAATAATGCACGAATATTATATTTCATATTGGCTGTAGAATAAACTGAAAGGTATATTTGGGAATTATAGTTTTTATTTTATATTAAAACTATTTTAATATTCTGCCGTGATTATTTATCATAATTTCGAAACAGTAATTTAAATTTCACTGCATTTTTTGTGCAATACTCGTTGACTATTTCTTTTAGTTTATTTATTATTCATAATATACAACATTAATTCAGAATGGGAATTTCACAGACGTTTTTCAAATATACAGGGTACATACTTTATTTGTCATGTAAATATCTTTAATGTACGACATTTTAATCAAAATCTTTAAAGCCTTTTTTGAGAAAATAAAAAATGTTGAAGTTTTTTCTATGTAAAGGGTAGTTTAGGGTAGGGAGATCTTTCTTAGAATCTTCGTGTTGTATCCCTAAATACTAACTCTGGTATCGACTTTTCGTTTTTGAGTTATTGTGCTCACACACACACATACATACACAGCCGCACTGTGGCGAGTGGTTAGACCAAGGCGTCCCGGATTGATCCCAGATGACCGCATGTGGGATTTGTGATGGGCAAAGCTGCGCAAGGGCGGGTTCTCCGGTTTCCCCCGCCATCGCATTCGTTTGGTGTTTCTTTTCCATTCCAGGTTTCAGTGCCTTCGCCTGCGGTGCCGTTATACTATAAGCGAGCGTAACACACCTTTTTCTAAAAATGCTCTTATGGATACAGGGACCATAAAACGTTATTTCCGGTGAAATCTCGGTATCGAATTTTTGGGTGGAGTGTAATACCTTTTCTATATAGAGAAAGTAAAAATTGCACATTTCCCCGGCATATTGAAAACATCAGTAACCCATTTATAAAACGGATCTTTATTGGGGACTGTGTGTTGGGTAGTACGAGTAAATAGCAGGTGTTGAGCACTTCCGGTTATCAAACAAGGCTACGTTTGCAGGCAGAATGGGAAGTGTTTTGTTTTCTTTTTGAGGCACTCAACATGTCTGCAATTTCTGATGTTGCCTTGGAAACATCTGCCCGCGTTACACGTATGTGCCAGACTGCCTTTGTTCTGCAACATATGACGCTAGCTGCAAATGCGGGTTGCAGTGACGTCAACATACGCTGTCATTTGTCTGCATTCTCTACCAATGTTCTTCAAGTTATTTGGAAAAAGCGCTTCGTTCGTCGCAGGGGATGTTATACGTTGTACATACAGTAGTGATGTTGTTAAATTTCATTGTCGACTCACCCTCCCCTTATGTAGGACTGACACCCCCCTAGAACTTACAAGCGGGTGCCTATGAGTTAGAAGCCTCTGTTGGAGAGCCAACGGCACGAAACCACAGAATGGAGAATCTGTAACAAGTGGTCGGACTGTAGCCAGGCATGAGCGTGAGAAAGTGGATGATATCAAATTTTAAGAAAGATGATGGAGCAATTGGTGAAATGAGTGGCGGGTTAAACCCGCCCTGTTGCTGCAAAATATTGAATTGCAATATATTAAATTGTAATAACAGTAAAATCATCAAATCAGACAAAATGTTTCGTCATTATCACCTTATTTGTCTTCTTATGAATTGTTTATTTATATCGATATAAAATAAGTGTAATCGTATTGAAAGCTTTTCCTAGATTATTATTAAAATTGTTAATTGATAATTTATGTTTTTACAACATTTATATCCAGTTTCTCTTCCATAAATTAAATTTGCTTAGTTTAAATGTTGTAAAAAGTTAATCAAAACAATATTATTAATTTACAAAAGACCTGTGACGCACAAACATTACATAACGTGTAGTAATTAATAGATAAGTCGGTTTTAACATCCACACATTCTATTAGCATATTTCGATGTTCGGACATTCAATTAGACACGTTTTGTAACCAGCTTTTTCTTCTTCTGCGAGTAGTTTGTGATGTTTTATAACCAGAAAACAAAACGATGGCATATAAAACATAAAGTGAGCATGGATAACAGCAATAGAATCAAACCAGACGAAGGCAGCTACAATAAATAGAAGAACAAAATGCAATGTGAAAAATCGATTTAAGATTGCATCCTTGAATAGCTTGATTATTATTGTTTTCTAGCAATCCATGATGACTTCATGTAATTGTAATTCCATCGGAAGATGTACCTAGAAAGACTAAGCAGATTAAACTTAAAGTTAAGATTTTTTCTTCCTCTTCTTTTTTACATGTTCATTTTGTGGGTTTTTCTTTGTATTGTGTTTAGTTTTCTTTTTCCTATCTTGTTTTCTTAGTTGTTTTGTGTAGGTTACTGAGAATAAACAAGGTTATATTGACGTTACTAAAGCTCGTATTACTTCACAACTGAGATTCTCTCTGTAAATAGCGACGAGTCACCCCTAATTTGCCAACGTGTATGCCTTAGCTACATTCACAAGAATGGTTATATTGACATTACTAAAGCTTGTACTACTTCTTCACAACTGAGATTCTCTCTGTAAATAGCGACGAGTCACCCCTAATTTGCCAACGTGTATTCCTTAGCTACATTCACAAGAATGTACTACTACTTCACAACTGAGATTCTGTCTGTAAATAGCGACGAGTCACCCCTAATTTGCTCACGCGTATGTCATAGCTACATTCACAAGAAACTACTATCGCAAACTATCATTACATTCTGCTTGTTCAGTCGTGTTTTTGTATATTGTTTTCTCAGCTACTTTTCTTTGTTTGTAGTTTAATTAAAACTACGTATTTGTTTGAGTGTGATGTTTAATAATGTTTAAATAGTCCAAAGAAACTCATGGCTATTGGACAAGCACTAAGACTAAATGAGGAAAGGATAAACCGTTAAAACACGGCAAGGCCGGCTATTTTAGCTAGTATTTAAAATAAAAGGTTTGTGCAGTAGTGGCGGTCTCTGACGTCTCCTTTGAGCACCAGTGCTGTAGGTTATTAATTAAATGTGCAGAGAAAAGAGCGAACATAGTAAACGGATGTTATTAGTATTTGCAAATCAAAATCAGGTTATCTGAAAGGGGAATCTCTCGCAACACCTAAAGCTATCGCCTTCTCGTTCCGCATGCACCAACGTGCAAGAGCGCACCAAGTCGCATATAGTGTCTGTGAATGCCATGCCGTAATGAAGTATTTTTGGATTTGATTCCCGCCTGAGACTTGAGATTTTTTTTTTTTTTTTTTTTAGCCATGATTATTCCCCATCCTCTCCATAGAATGGAAGTGTGTGTATGTATGTATGTATGTATGTGTGTGTGTGTGTGTGTGTGTGAGAGAGATAAGAAAGAAAGAAAGAAAGAAAGAAAAGGAACAAAGCCAGGAATTCAATGACAATACAGAGTTAACGCCATTGGCGATTGTTCTAAGGGTAAAAATCTTATGTATTCCATTCACATGTCTTTCTCTACTTGTTCTGCAAACAAACTATTATTGCAAAAGATTATTCTTCTACCTACTTTATGCTAATCGAGATAAAGATGAGCAGAAATGGTCTTTTTACTTATTTCCTCGCAATAACAAGGGAAATAAGGGAATATATTAGTCTAAACCGATAGTAAAATTTCCTAAAAGCGTCGTTATGCGTTGAAATTGATATTCAGTTTTCTGCACATGGCAAAGAGTAAAACAAAATTTATGAAACGAATGAGGGTTGCCATTGGAGAAAACTATCAAATATTTTAAAATTGGAACCAATAGCAAGAAATACCTTGAAAATGGTTAACTCCAAATATATTATCATTATTATTATTATTATTATTATTATTATTATATAACAAATTGTGTGCTTTAACGAGATCTACATTTCTGTTGTAAGTTTTATTCTACCTCTTACGATTTACCGGTTATGTAAAAGTCATCCAGAATGTAAAAAGGCTTTTCCAAAAATATTCAATACCTATCTATATTTTATTTGAGATGAAAATATCTTTAATTTACAATATGTCAATCAAAATTGTTTGAGCCATATTTGAGAAAATCAATATTGACCAAAATTTTTGCATGTAAAGGATAGTTTGGGGTGGGATATTTCCTTTGTGTAGCATCCTTGGAAGCCAAACTTAATTAAGATTGTTATTTAACCGACCTTTCGTTTTTAATTTATCTATCTTTTTCTAAAAGTGGTGTTTTTTATTCGGGGACGCTAAAACGCGTATTTCCAATGAAGTCTCCTTATCGAATTTTTTGGGTGGAATGCAATACCTTCTACGTATGTACAAAATGTGTCTGGAAAGCAAATACAATTTCGTTCTAACGCCAATGTTGCAATTCCGTGCATGTGCACTCGTCTCTTTGGTTCATTTACGGTTAAAATGTAATGACAGATGGAATGGCGAGTAAGTTGGTTAGGCAATTCAATGATGGGCGATACACTGTTATGATGAAGCACGGAGTAGGCGGCCTTCTGTTGTCACTGACAGTTTGGTTGAACAAGTGGTTGAGGCAGTTCGTGAAAACAAGCTGTTCATAATAAGAATGGTTTGTGGTGTGTTTCCACAAACCAGAATGTTCAGCAGAGGCTGTCTTCACGGCGGCTGCTTTCTTTGAAGGGGGCAAATAAAATTGAGTCCCCGCAATGACAAATGCGTGAACAATGGTAGCAAGTATGTCGAAAAGTTAGTTGAGCGATTATATGTAAAAACAAATACTTTATGCATTTTTTCCAAACCGGTGCGTACTAAGTATAGAAAGTAAAAGGCCACCGACATGACCATTGCAAATAAAGGCGGCGTAAGAATGGAACAATAAAAGATTGAAAACGTAAATATTTTGGTTAGGAAGAGTCAGACTGAAAAATTCAATGCCATATAGCCATTGACCATAATAGTTGGCTATACTATGAATCCTGCGTCTAAAGTACAACATTTATAGGTCGCCATTGGGGTTGTCAACTCAAAATAGTTTGAGATCACCTAGTGGTTTACCGGGAAACATGCGAGACATTGAGAAATTCAATGCTATGATGGCATGTTGCCATGGTAGCTCAGTGGCAAGGCAACCGGCTAGAGACCGGTAGATCCATGGTTCAAATCCCGGCTATGGCATTGAATTTTTCAGTCTGACTCTTATCCAACTCCTGTCCTACACACGGCTTGTGTGAAAAAAACAAAACAATTAAACGTAAATATTTTGTTTTGACAAGAAATAAACGCGTACTTGGATTTTGCAGATGCTAGTGTGCGCTCTTCGCAGAAAACGAAGTAATTTTCACTAGCAAGAACAGTTTTTGGACAGGAAGTACTTGCCTAAATGCCTCGCGTTTCTTCTGCACTAATGATGGTCATTAGGCCGTGCACAAAATCTTGCAAGGCATCTGGAGGGCTGCCCATGCGAAATTGCGTGTAGATAAACGTGCGGAGGCACGCTTTTTTGTTTTTAATGTATTTATTTATTCTGGTTCCCTGAACAGGCGTTTGTCAGTAAAGCTACTGCCTCCTTTCCATTCTCATGGGTATTTCATAAGCAAAGGCTTAGCTAGAGTTAGAACTTGCAAGGCCCCTTTGATGATTAAGGGTTCCCAACATCACTTTCCCTTTACTAGAGTTGGATTATCAGTCCAGTAGACTGAGGAATATTACGTAATTGAGGAAATTACTTCTCTACAGGCCTCTTGGGCCTTATATTGCCATTTTTACTTGGTTAATATTATTAGGAAAACATTGCAACAATATGTGCGTGGTATCTAGTCTGCATCACATTCGATAGGTCGCGAGTTCGCTTAGGGTGAGTTACCTGGATAAGGAATGTTGAGTAACTTTAAACTCCATGGACCCCGAGATCATTTGAGCATCATCATTTCATCAATTTCATTCATCGGACAATATCACCAACGAAGTTAAAGACGTTAAGCTTAAAAAATGCACTCGGAAAATCTGATGCTTCCATTCAGTAACAAATTATTGTTAAAAATCTCATTATTCTATCGAAATAAACATTAGCAGAACTTCTCTTATTACTGGAGATGAGAAATAAGGAAAAACACCACGCTATAGGATAGTCAAATCTTTTAAAAGCTGGTTGCCATCCGCTTCTTTGCATGGCCAGGAGTTGACAAATTCCCGTATTTTACAACAGAAACCAATAACAAGGAATATCCTAAAAAGGGTCAACTCCACGAAAAAGGTGTATACGACATAAATTGTGTGTCTCATTGAGATATACATTTTTACTTTCTCTACACGTACTAACAAAATAAAAATAAAATATGTATACTATACCTGGATGTATACAGAGAAGGTATTGCGCTCCACCCAAAAATTCGATACTGACATTTCACCGGAAATATATTTTCAGAAAAAGGTCCGTGTATGTGTGCTTGTGTCTGTGTCTGTGAACACGATAACTCAAAAACGAAAAGTTGGTAAAATACCAAACTTGGTGTTTAAGTTTAGTATCTTCCAGGGATGCGACACGAAGATTTTGAGAAAAATCCCTCCACCCCAAACTACCCTTTACATGAAAATTGTTTCGAAAATTTTGATTTTGTCTAAAATGGCTCTTAACGATTTTGATTAAAATATCGTATATTAAAGATATTTACCTAAACAATAAAATGTATATCTTGCTATTTCTGGGACTAGCCTCTGAAGACTACTTTTATTCTGGATGAATTTTAAGGAATTTTGCATAACTGCTAAACCGTAAGAGATGGACAAAAACTTAGCATTCAAAAAAACGTAGAGCACGTTAAAACATACAATTTATGTCATATACATTTTTTTCATGGTTGATCGTTTTTTAGATATCCCTTCTTTTTTATTTCAGCTCTAAAAACTTACTTTTCTCGTGCAGAAGTTTGTCAACTCCTGCCCATACAAACAAACTTGAGTCACATAGCAACCATTGTACTCCCTTATTTCGCACCTACTTACAAAAGTAGGTAATAAGATTATTTCTGCTAATTTTTCCTCGATTAGCATGAAGTAAGAGCATAAGCTTTTTAACAATAATTTGTTGCAGGGATGTAGAGAAAGTCATGTGAATGGAACACATTAGATTTTTTGTGTAATAGGTACATTTTTGTCTACCTCTTACGATTTACCAGTTATGCAAAATGTTGTAAAATTCATCCATTAAGCATTAAGCTATTACCATCCTATAGCTAAGATATTTAAATCTGATTTCTTGGTTAGTTGCGTCCTTGAACAGTTACTAAACTTAAATATCAGGGTTGGTATTTAACCGACAATTCTGTTTTTTATCTATGCTGTTTTTTCTCAAATGCACATACACTCTTAAAGAGAAATATCCGGAGGTCCTCAAAACATGTATTTCGTTTGAAATGTCGGTATGGAATTTGTGTATAATAGAATATCTTCTCTACTTATGAATACTTTACATACATGCTAGAGGAAGTACAAAGATGATAAGGGATTTCTAGTTAGTGGACAGGAAATTGTATCAGAAGGTAAACCATACCAGCATTCGCTTCCGATGCCGGAGTTAATCGAATGCGCAGCACTGACGTTTTCGTGTTAACCATCCTGCATTTCAATATGACTCGAATGGGTTAAGGCATTAAAGAATAATCCGCGTCTGATATATTTCACTGCTGACTTGGATTGACCTCGACAGTCGTTTGTTCCAGCGCATATTGACTGACAGTTGTTTCGTGCATACGAAAATGACGTTTGTTATGAACGTCCATCTGTGAGACAGTGTTGACATTTTAGAAACTGATTAAGCTTGCTTGTTTGGAGGGAAGCATTGAGCTCTGAAAAGATAGTTTGGATGTAATTGGATAGTACGGTACGGTAAGCTTGCAAGGCAAAAAACACAAATGTTACCGGCTGTACCTAGTGGAATAGGATTCGGGTGACATCTGTCGCCGGGCGAGCAGTTTTGTCTGTCAATAATTTGCATGCCCTCGACGCTGTTTGCAACTGTAGCTTTTGATAAACCATGGGCATCAGTCCATATCTGTTGCAAACTACAAAACAATGGTTTTACAGATACAAGTGGCATTTTTTTTTCTTTGTGTTGAGTGTGATTCCCTATTCTGTTTATTAAGTTCTCTTCACGTTTTACTGATACAAAATGTTTTGCTGAATACAGTAGCTTTGAAACTCTACGGTTCAATTTATATTCACATCTGTGCTACTCATACTGGGTTATTGAAATTAACAGACTGTAACTGTGACAGATGCGACATATTCAAAAAGTGTATAGCATTTCTAGTGCTAATAACCGTGTTTGAATCTTAATTAAGCTGTTTACTTTCTCTATACGTACTATGTGCATATTGTATAGAGAAGATATTGCACTGTACCCAAAAATTCGATACCGAGATTTTACCGAAAATGCATGTTTTGAGACCACCTGAGTACAAAAAAAGCATTTTTAGAAAAATGTCCGTGTGTGTCTCTCTGTCTGTGTGTGTGTGTGTCTGTCTGTGGCCAGCATAGCTCAAAAACGAAAAGACCATTTAATACCAAACTTGGTATTTAAGTTCAGTATCTTCCAAGGATGCGACACGAAGATTTTCAAGAAAAGCCCCCCACCCCCAACTACCCTTCACATGGAAAATTTTTCTAAAATTTTGATTTTCTAAAAAATGCCTCTAACGATTTTGATAAAAGTATCATATACTAAAGATATATACTTGACAAATAATATGTATATCTTGAATTTTCTGGGAATAGTCTCTGAAGACTAGTTTATTCTGGATGAACTTTACAGAATTTTTCATAACTGCTAAACAGTAAGAGATAAACAAAAACTTACCACACAAAAAATGTAGAGCACATTAAAACACACAATTTATGTTATATACATTTTTTTCGTGGAGTTGATCGTTTTTTTTTTTAGACATTCCTTGTTTTTTGTTTCAGCCTTAAAAAACCTATACTTTTCTCATACAGGAATATGTCAACTCCTGTCCATACAAACAAAGGAACTTCAGTCACATAGCATCTATCTTTTGCTATCACTTTAACCTATGTTACTCCCTTATTTCGCTTCTACTTACAGGGAAGCACGTAATAAGACTATTTCTGCTAATTTTTTCTAACTTAGCATGAAGTAAATAGAAGCATAAACCATTTTAACAAAAACTTGTTGCAGAGATATAGAGAAAGTCATGTGAATGGATTACATCAGATTTTTTACTTTCTTTACACGTACTATGTGTATATAAAAGGTATTGGTTGCATTTCACAATAAAAATCGATGTCGAGATTTCGCCGGAAATGTTTTAAGGTCCTCTGTCTTTTGTACAAACCTTTGAATAGCAAACCATAAGATATAGATATAAAGTTACTATACAGATCTCCGTTAAATGCACAATTTGTCATATACATGAGGGGAAAAAATAAAAAAAAAAAAGGTTCGTGTGAGTGTGAGAGTTTATGGATAGCATAGCTCAAAAAACGAAAATACGTTAAATAACAAACTTGGCTCTAAGTTTAGTATCTTTCAAAGATGCGACACGAAGATTTTCCTTCCACTCCAAAGAAGCCGAGTTGGATGTAGTTCATGGCATATCATGCATTTAAATGTGGCCGTACATCTACAAATAATGAACACCGTTCCGGACGCCCAGTAGAAGTGACTTACTCCGAAATTATTCACAAAATGCAGGATATGGATTTGAGTGATTGACGAATCAATGTTCGCGAAATAATAGAGGCCACGGGCATATCACAAGATACAGTTTTCTCAATTTTGCCCCAAAAATTAGGTCTGACAAAGATGTCAGCAAAATGGGTGTCTCCTTTGCTCTCAATGGAGAATAAACGCAGCCGTGTGATCGAATCGCAGGGTGGTTCGGCAATTTTCCGTCGCAATCCCGAAGAGTTTCTGCGTCGATACATATGGATACACTACTACACTCCAGAGACAAAATTACAGGTGAAAGGCAAACAGGCTCTGAATAAGATAGAGTTGGTGAAATCTGCGGACAAGACGATGGCCACAGTTTTTTTTTTGGGGGGGGGGATGCACGCGGAATCATCTATATTGTTTACTTGCAGAAAGGAAGAACAATAACTGGAGAGAGTATTATGCACCGTTATTGCACAGGTTGAACGGAGAAATCAAGAAAAAAAACCCTCATCTGGCAAAGAAAAACATCTTCCACCAAGACAGTGCAACAGTGCACATCTGCGCAGTTTCGATGGCGAAAATTCTAGAATTCAGGTTTGAATGTTTACAAGATCCATCTTATTCGCCAGATTTGCCCAATTCCTTTTATTTCCAAACTTGAAGGACTATTTGAACGTCCCTCGTATTAAATGCACACACACACACACACACACACACACACTTGAATTGTAGTGGTGAATTGGTAAATTCCAATAATTTTATAATTTATTGTTATATTGAAGTATTATGTAAAATCGCGCCGTGTTCAGGAAATGTTATAAGATTCGGCGAATTTGATTCCGAACGCCGGAGATCGCACTCTGCTAAAAGCAGTAGCGCCCCTTATATTTGTAGTAAACAACCGAAATGTGGTTTCAAAAAGCTGTGTGCCCACATTTATTTACAGTTTCCCGTATACTGCCTCCAGATATTTTTGTCGTTGAGCAAACATTCTCTACAGATTTCGAATTACAGAGTATAGGAACATTAAATACCATAGTGAAGGTAGCCATGAATGTTTCTCTATTTGGGCACTGAAATAAATTAGGAAATATGTAAAAGCCCTCCCCCCCTTGAGATTGTCCAAGGATAATAAGAGTATTTTCTTTGTATGTTAGCGTATTTAAATTGTCTACAAGTTGTCATGATCCAGAAAACTACAGAAAGTTATTTTAATTTTCCCCTTAAAGAAAAACGGAAACTCCTCTCGAAGTTGAAATACTCTGCCGTTTAACTATGCCCCTTGAAAGCCACCAAGCATCCCTACGTATGTAGAAGCAGGTTAACTTTATCTAGTCCCACAGTTGAGCACATTTTGGTAAATATCCGATTTTGAGTGGACGTTTTTAATACGGTTGACTATACTAACTAGTAGGTCAAGAATATTCTTTAAATCATCTCGAAACGCTTTGAAAACAAGCTTTTCACGATTAAAACAATAATACAAATAAAAAATAAAAACATGGTGAGTTACATAATTTTTAGACGTTTCCTTTCAGGAATGAAACAATTGCCTATTTATATTTTCTTTAACTTGAAACATGGCAAGTAGAAAGAGGTAGCAGTATATTCCACGCGGCAGTTGGCAATCCTAAATTGCCTAATCTCAATCTATAAGAATTGGCCTAGGTTTTACTGTCAGATGTATTTAAGCATATGTTTTCAATTTTCATGCATAAAAATTATATTTTAATGACAAAAAAGATACATTACCAGCTTTAACATTTTTGGAACCTAAGCCCAAGCAGACACAGAGAAACGTAGGGAATTTTCAAAAAGTAGACTTATTGTGAACCTAGGGTTAAAATATTAGATCAAAATTTTTAATTTTTTTGTCTCAAGGTGATTTTTTTTTATCGTGATGTGACAAAAACAAACAAATTTGGCTATAACCTCCAAGTCTGTAGATCAAAATGAACAAAATTTGCACTGTAACTTATTTGCATTATATTAGATATGTGGTATAAATTTCAAATGGGTAGTGTGGTGGCAGCGTGTCTGCCTCACATTCAAAAGGCCGTGAGTTCGAATCTCGCTTAGGGTGATTTACCCGGATAAGGTTTTTTTTTTTTTTTTCTTTCGAGGTTTTCCCTTATCCTGAGAAGACGAATGTCGGGTAACTTTAAGCTTCATGGACCCCGAGATCATTTGAGCATCATTTTCATCAATTTCATTCATCGTCCGATATGACCAAACCAGGTTAAAGGACATTAAACAAAACAAAAAACAAAAAACGACCATAACCTCCAAACCATTAGAGCAAAATGAATGAAATTTGCACTATAACTTATTTACATCATATTACATCTGTGCTATAAATTTCATTATTAGTTTGGAATTACAAACTTTCAGTCTAGTGATAGACCGAATCATGATCCCAGTATACGACACTGCTCTCTAGAGTGTATTCTTTGAAACGTAGTCGGCCCCAGTTGAAATCTCGGTTGGCGTTATCTGGATGACGGTTTTTCCAGGATTTTCCATTATCCTCTTTTGACATCTGCTGCTGTAATTCGTAGGGAAAATTCAATTTAAGCGTCATTTCATTTAGCGTCTCTCAGACCGGATATTAAACAGACAGGCACAAAAAATACACTCAATGTAACCATTAAAAATCTAACACAAAGCAATGCGCTTGTGATGTGCAACTGTTTTGTTATGTTGGTGATTTTTACTTTATGCTGCAGAAATATGATTGGCCACTTCTGTACTTCAGGTTGTTTTAATTGGCTGTTTTGGGACGTTGCATTGGTATGTTTTTACAATAGTTACTGAAGGGCAGCTCTAACAAATACCAACCCAGTAAAAGGACTGTTGTTTCTATACTGCTTTGTTAGCATGGTTTTTGTGATAAACCGTTACGAAAAAAATATCCTTCGCGTGTGGTAATTAGGAGGGGTGGGGACAGCACACATAATTTTGAATTTATTTTTACCCTCTTAGTACATAGAGAGAGAATTGCATTCCGCCCAAAAATTCGATACCGAGATTTCGCTAGAAATGTACATTTTAGGGTCCCCTGAATAAAAACATTTGTAGAACAAAAGGTCCGCGCGTGTGTGTGTCTGAGTTTTTTGTTGAGTTTAACGACCTCTTTTACTACTATGGCTGAATGAAGATAGAGCACCGGTGGAGTGTAATGGTGAGGGAAACCTGAGAACCCGGAGAAAACCACCACAAATCCCACATGCGGTCGCTTGGAAGGCAATGGTCTAACCACTCGGCCACTGTGTGAAAGTGAACACGATAACTATAAACCGAAAAGTCGGTTAAACACCAAAATTTAATTTCAGCATCTTCCAAGATGTTACACAAAGATTTTGAATAGCATCCCCCACCTCTACGCTTTACATGGGGGAAAATATTGTAAAATTTCGATTTGCTCAGAAATCGATATAACAATTTTGATCAAAAATCCGTATATTAACGATACTGATATGAAAAACAAAAGGTATATCTTGAATTTTGTGGAAATAACCTCTTATCATTCTGCTCGTTAAATCACACAATTTATGTTGTATATAATTTCTTGTCGAGTCGTCCTTTAACACGGTTGGTGATATCGGACGATGAATGAAATTGGTGAAATGATGCTCAAATGATCTCGGTGTCTATGGCGCTTAAAGTTACTCGACATTCGTCTTCTCTGCATAAGGGGAACTCCGGAAAAAAGACTTATCCGGGTAACTCATCCAAAGAGATATGAACTCGCGACCTGTTGACTTTGAGGCAGACACGCTACCACCACGGGCGAGCTTTTCCTTGTTATTGTTTCCAATTTTAAGTTAAACATTTTTATAGCCCACCTGGATAGTGTGGTGATAGCGTGTCTGCTTCATATTGAACAGATCGGGAGTTCAAATCTCGCTTAAGGCTTTTTTCGGGGTTTTCCCAGGTACCAGGGACCCCGAGATCATTTGAGCACCATTTCGTCGATTTCATTCATCGTCCAATATGAACAAACAGTTAAAAGGACGATAAGCTAAAAAAAAAAATATTCAAACGGTAGGACATCTTTCGTTTCATCTCTCTTTTGTTTTACTCCTCAGTTTTAGACTAAACTGACTCTTTCTTGAGCCTTTCCTATTGGTTACGGAGACAATGTGCCTACGTGACAGGTGAACGACAGGTTTCGAGATTTCGTCGAGGTTAAGCTACGTTAGGTTAAGTTAGGTGTATGTAAATGAACTGGATCGAAATAAGGGGTAAAAATTGACTTTCTGAAAATCGGTTCTACTTTCCAACGCGAAATGTACAGTCTTCCATTCATTCTGTCTGCTTGTGCATGAGCAGCCATGTTGGTCAATCGACCAATGGCAGAGTCAAATCTAAAACTGAGCTAAAATCTGCAATTTCGCTAGCCATGCAAGTTGACCGACATAGGACCGCTTTTAAAAGATTTTACTGTCAATTTGGCCTTGTGTATTCCCTTTTACTTACAAGGAAGCAAGTAATAAGACATTTCTGCTAATATTTATTTCGATTACCACGATGTAAAAATAGTTTGTGGTACAGGTAGAGAATGTCATGTGAATGGAACACATCAGTTTTTTTTTAACAAATAGTTTCGCAAAATAAATAATTTTTCGTCGCGTCTAGTAATTAGGCTTATTTTCGTGTGAGAAAAAAAACTTGCTTTCACAATTTTTAGTTTATTTTTGTAGCTTAGATAATTACTCCTGTTTCGTTGACGGAACAATGTTGAGATTATTTGTTGCAAAGCTGATGGCCTTGGTTTGGCATCTGAACACCAAGCAGACGGCAATTCCGAATGCCAGATTAACATCTTTCTCAAGCGAGCGCAGGTTTCCTCTGCTAGCTTATCTGACTGTCCCTGGAGGCTATACAACCCGCTCGCTCGTAAAAGTACACCCGAGAAACGGAAGGTCGCGATTTGTCTGTACCAAGGCAACCAACCTAGTTTACATTAGTGATTACAAAATACTTCCAAACTTCTGTGCCTCGTCCAACATGGAGAAAATCTGTGCTCCATTCACAACTTTCCTTACAAAAGATTATTTTTACTCTCTCTATATAGTGTATAGAGGAGGTATTGCACTCCACCAAAAAATTCGATACCGAGATTTCACCGGAAATATATGTTTTAGGGCCCCCTGTATCCCTGTTTAGCAGTTATGCAAAATTCATCCAAAATAAAGTAGTCTTCAGAGGCCATTCCCAGAAAATTAAAGATATACATATTATTTGTCAGGTAAATATCTTTAATATACGATATTTTAATCGAAATCACCAGAGCCATTTTTGAGAAAATCAAAATTTTCGAAAAAAGTTCCATGTAAAGGTTAATTGGGGGTGAGGGGATTTTCTTGAAAATCTTCGTGTCGCATCCTTGGAAGATACCAAACTTAAATACCAAGTTTGGTGTTTAACGGTCTTCTCGTTTTTGAGCTATGCTGTCCACAGACACACACACACGGTCCTTTTTCCAAAAATGCTTTTTTTAGATTCAGGGGGACCAAAAACATATTTCCGGTGAAATCTCGATATCGAATTTTTAGGTGCAATACAATACCTTCTCTATACGCTATGTATATAGTACGTGTAGAGAAAGTAATATGGCATAGTTATAGTTAGCAGTAGCGGAAGAGGATTTCAACATTCGCTTCTGAATTTCTTTTCACATAGGCGATAAATAATCATAAGATGAATGGTTTCAGTGAATGAGATATGTAGGTAAAATACTCTATCCGTGTGAATAGTTAAGTTATAAAAAAATCTATAATGTTACACTCATATGACTTTCTCTACGTTTATTCAAAACATTAATGGGTATCTATATCATGCTAACCAAGATGAAGAATAAGCAGAATTAGCAGTAGTACTCGCTTCCTTATAAGTAGAAGGGAAATAAGAAAATGCTAAAGAATTAGCCACGTCCCTTAAAAGCCGGTCGCAATGTGAAACAATTGCTTTCCAGGAGTAAACAAACGAGAAACGAGAAGATAGATAGATGTCTTCCCGTTTGAGGAAGGTTTAGGTGACTAAAATTGAAACAAATAATCCGGAATATCTCGAGAACGGTTAACGCTACTAAAAAAGTAGGCATATGACAAATTGTGTGTTTTAATGAGCTCTACATTTTGTATATCTCTTGCGGTTTGCCAGAATGAAGGGGTCTTCAGGGTCTATTCCCAGAAAATTCAGATATGCATTTCGTTTGTCATAAAAATATAAGCTATTTAACATAAGGTGTAAATCGTTAGAGCCATTTTGAAAAAAATAAAACTTTTTGAAAAATGTTCCAAGTTAAGGGTAGTTTGCGGTGGGGGATTTTTACTTTCTCTACACGTACTATGTACATGATGTATAGAGAAGATATTGTAATGCACCCAAAAATTCGATACCGAGATTTCAACGAAAATACGTGTTTTGAGTCCCGCTGAATCCAACAAGAGCATTTTTGGAAAAAGGTCCGTGTGTGTATCTGTGGATAGCATAGCTCAAAAACTAAGAGACCGTTGGCATCTTTCAAGTATGCGATACGAATGTTTTCAACCCCCCCCCAACTTCGAAAATTTTGATTTTCTCAAAAATGGCTCTAACGAGTTTGATTAAAATATGGTATATTAAAGATATTTACCAGACAAATAAAATGTATATCTTGAATTTTTTGGGAATAGCCTCTGAAGACTACTTTATTCTGGACGAATTTTACAGAATTTTTCATAACTGCTAAACAGTAAGAAATAAACAAAAATGTAGAGCACGTAACAAATAATTTATGTAATATACATTTGTTTCGTGTAGTTTTTGAGATATTCCCTGTTTTTGGTTTCAGCTTGTAAAAACATACACGATTTTGTCAATTCCTGTCCATACAAAGGAACTTCAGTCACATAGCAACCAGCTTTTGACTATCACTTTAATCTATTGCACTCCCTTATTTCGCTTCTACTTACAAGGAATAAATTTATTATTAAAAAGCTTAAGCTCTATTTACTTCATTCTAATCGACAATTTGTTGCAGAGATGTAGAGAAAGTCATGTGAATGGAACACATCAGATTTTTTTTTAAATCTTCTGTCACATCCTTGGAAGATACCAAACTTGGTATTTAACGATCTTTTCGTTTTTGAGCAATGCTGCCCAAACACGCACATACACAGAAGCGCGCGCGGACATTTTTCTAAAACAGCTGTTTAAGGAATCGGGGAGTCTCAAAACAGATATTTCCGGTAACATTTCGGTATATAACTTTTGGAGGCAATGCAATTATTTCTAGTCGCCCTCCGTGGTGTAGTGGTTACCATGCTGACTTCGTATACCCAAGGCGACGTGGGCAGGGGATCATGGGTTCGAGTCCCGCCTTGGGCATGGGTGTTATATGTTTGTGCAATGTGTATATGTAGAAACAGTAAAACCAGTAATAATAGAGGGGGGAATGTAAATAGGGGATACAGCGCCGGAGTCCTGACCAGACTCCAGTACTGTTTAAAGAAATAAAGAAAAAGAAAAAACAAAAAGGCGCGTGTTGAAACTCGGCTGAGGACAATGGATTTTTTCGGGAAGGGAAGTAAAGCCGTTGGTCCAGTGTCGTAGATTTACGGTACGTAAAAGAATCTCAAGCCTGATAGAGAGGCCTCTGAGCAAAATTAAATGGTCCTTCACGCCCAATTTAGAATGGGACGCTGAGAACCACAGCAGTTAAAGAGCGTCCATAAATAACACGCCATTTACAATAATTTCTATATACGATATGTGCATAGTACGTGTAGAGAAAGTATAAAGAAAATCGCATTGACAACCGAAATCTTTTGTATATGCCTGTTAGCTGTTTGTTTCCTTCCTTAACTGAAACCAGGGTAATCCTGATATGATCCTAAGTAATTGTATGTCAGTTTCATCAGGACAAATGATCTCTATGCTCCTGCAAGCTATCGGTATTAAGGCAAGGTTTCATTAGAGTTCTGGAACAGTAGCAGTATGCTTTAATATACACAACCGAGCCACGGTTTAGTATCCAAAGTCGGAAACCAAAATTAGCAATATTAAAACACGGTATTTGTACCGAATTTGGCGCTATCGCAAGGTTCACAGCTTTACCGAACCAGCACTCGTTAATTTCGGTTTATGAACATTTCCCTTCCCACTTTATATAACCTGTAGCAATGCTGTCTTGGGAATATGCAAACAGCGCTCCCGAAATAATCTTACTCGGCTATTCATCCATATTCTGTTTCTTCCACTATTTAGCTCTATGTAAAATTCTGCTTCTATAGACGTCATCAGCGCATGCAGAGAAGATTATCAGTATTGCTGGTAAGAATATCCATCCATCAAATTAAAAAACAAAAAATAACTGATGTGACTTTCTCTAGCTGTTCTACAAACTTCTTACACAAGATTAATCTTCTTTCTGCACCTTGTTAATCGAGATAATCATTAGCAGAATGTTCTTTTTACTTGGTTCCTTATACATAGGAAGAAAATAAGGAAATACACTTGGCTAAACTGATAGTCAAATGTTTTAAAAGCTGTCGTATTGCGATTGACATTGCAATTCGCTTCTTTACTTGGCCAGGAGTAGAAAAAAAGAAAATCTGATGTATACCATTCACATGACTTTTTCTACATCTCTGCAACAAATTGCTCTTAAAAAGCTTATACTTCTATTTACTTCATGCTAACCAGACTAAAATAGCAGAAATAGTCTTATCACTTGGTTCCTTGTTGCTATGTTTGCTTTGCTCCTTGCTGGTTGCTATGTCAGTGAAGTTCCTTTTTTTGTATGGAAGCAGTTGCCAAATTCCTATATGAGAACAGTATAAGTATAGCAGAAACCAAAAACAAGGAATGACTCAAAAACAATGAATCCACGAAAAAAATGTATATAACATAAATTGTGTGTTTTAACGTGCTCTACATTTTTAGTGAAGTAAGTTTTTGTCCATCTCATACATTTTAGCAGTCATTCAGAATTCCGTAAAATGCATCCAGAATAAAGTAGTCTTCAGAGGCTATTCCCAGAAAATTCAAAAAATAATTTTATTTATTTGGTAAATATCTTTAATATACGAATTTTAATCAAAATCGTTAGAGCCATTTTTAAGAAAATCAACATTTCCGAAAAATGTTCCATATAAAGGGTAGTTTGGTAGTTTTTCAAAATCTTCGTGTCGCATCCCTGGAAGATACTAAACTTAAATACCAAGTTTGGTATTTTACACACTTTTCGTTTTTGACTTATCGTGTTCACAGACACACGGACACACACACACACCCGGACATTTTTGTGAAAATGTTTTTTTTTTTTTTTTTGTATACAGGGGACCCTAAAATATATATTTCCGTTGAAATCTCGGTATCTAATTTTTGGGTGGAGTGCAATACCTTCTCTATACACTATATACATAGTACGTATAGAGAAAGTAAAAAACGGACACTTACTGTCTGAGTAAAGTATAAGTACTCACAACTGAAACCAATAACAAGGAATATATCGGAAACGGTTACCTCCACAACAAAATGTAAAGGATATTAATTGTGTGTTTTGACGAGTTCCACATTTATTGTGTAGTAAGTTTTTGTCTATTTCTTACGGTTTAGCAGTTAAGCAAAATTAGGCAAAATTCGTCCAGAGTAAAGAGGTCTTCAGAAGCTATTCTCAGAAAATTCAAGATATACATTTATTTTTGGAATGTAAATATCTTTAGAATACGGAATTTTAATCAATCGAAAAATGTTCCATGTTAAGGGTAGTTGGGGGTGGGGGATTTTCTTGTAAATCTTTGTGTCGCATCCTTGGAAGATAGCAAAACTAAATACCTAGTTTGGTATTTAACGGTCTTTTCGTTTTTGAACTATTCGGTCCACACACACACACACACACACACACTCACACTCACACACATGGACTTGTTTCTGAAAATACTTTTTTTTTTCTTTTATTCAGGGGATCCTAAACATTTATTTTCGGTGAAATCTCAGTATCGAATTTTTGGGTGGAATACAATACTTCGTATATATACAAATATGTGTAGAGCAAGTAAAAAGTCGTGATTTTCTCTCTGTTCTGCAAACTATTGTTACAAAAGATCATTATTTTATATACATATGGCTAATCAAGATATATACCAGAGATGGTCTTATTACTAAATTCCTTATTTGCAGTAAGGGAAAAGGTGGACTAAAGCGACAGTCAGATCTTTTAAAATCTGTGATAGAAATTCGGTTCTCTTTCCATGCCCGGGAGTAAAACAAAAGAGACATTGTGAGATTTTGATTATTTTCAGACCAGTTGTATTTGCACTTTTGTATCATTTCAATTAATAAAAATTGCCATTTAAATGTATATAATATCTGGTATTTTAATAGAAATCGTAAAGCAATTTTCGAGAAAATGGAAAATTTCAAAATATCTCCATGTAAAGTGTTGGAAGATTAAACTTAAATATCAGTTTTCGTTCTTATCCGACTTTTCGTTTTTTGTTACGGAGCTCGCCGACGCACACATAACAGACATTTATTTATAAATGCCTTTTTTGGATTCATGGGCTCTTCATATATGCGTTTCCGGGGAAATGGTATTGAGTTTATGGCTGGAATGCTAAAGTATTTATAAAGCACATGAGTTAAAACTACTTACGGCATTGTGACATGCCAACTCAAAAAAAAAAAAAAAAATCTTGTGTGTTCCATTCACATGACTTTCTCTATACGTCTGCAACAAATCGTTGTTATTCTATTTATTTCATACTAATCGAGAAAAAATCAGTAGAAAGAGTCCTATTACTTGCTTCCTTGTAAGAAAAAGAGAAATAAAGGAGTACCATAAGTTAAAGTGATAGTCAAAAATTGTTTGCTATGTGGCTGAAGTTCCTTTGTTTGTATGGACTGGAATTGTTAAATTCCTGTATGAAAAAGTATGTTTTTGAAAGCTGAATCCAAAACACAAGGAGTATCTCAAAAACGATCAACTCCACGAAAAAAATGTACATAGATAAATTGTGTGTTTTAAGGTGCTCTAAATTTTTTGTGTGGTAAGTTTTTGTCCATCTCTTACGGTTTAGCAGTTTTGCAAAATTTCGTAAAATTCATCCAGGCTTCAGAGGCTATTCCCAGAAAATTCAAGATATAATTTTTTTTTGTCGTGTAAATATCTTTAATATACGAAATTTTAATCAAAATCGTTAGAGCCATATTTGAGAAAATCAAAATCGTTAGAGCCATTTTTGAGAAAATCAAAATTCTCGAAAAAAGTTCCATATAAAGGGTAGTTTGGGGTGGGGGGATCTTTCTCAAAATCTTTGTGTCGCATCCTTGGAAGATACCAAACTTAAATACCAAGTTTGGTATTTTACCGACTTTTCGTTTTTGAGTTATCGTGTTCACAGACACATACACACACACACGGACCTTTTTTTGAAAACACATTTTTGGATACAGGGGACCCTAAAACATATATTTCTGGTGAAATCTCGGTATCGAAATTTTTGGTGGAGTGCAATACCTTCTCTATACACTATGTACATAGTATGTGTAGAGATCTCTTTGTGGTTTATCGGCGAAAACGCGAGTCAGTTGGGAAATGTAATGCTGTATTGGTAAGTCGCCATGGTAGCTGAGTGGTTACAGCATCTGAAGTCAGACCAGTAGATTAGTGGTTTAAATCTCGGGTGTGTCATTTAGTTTTTCAGTGTGACTCTACCTTTCTAACTCCTGTCCTGACCTGGTGTGGAAGAAAGAATTAATTCAAAAATTACACTAATTTTACACAACGTTAATGATAGCCATAGTTATAATCTGATGTGTTCCATTCACCTAACTTTTTCTAGCTGTTCCATATACGAAATTTTCTTACAAGTGAGTATTCTTTGATCTACATCATACTAATTGAGATAAACATTAGCTTCCGTGTAAGTAGAAGGGAAATAAGGGCAAATATTAAGCTAAAGCGACAATTAAACCTTTTAAAAACTGATCGTAAAGTGAAACAATTGAGGTTTGGTTAACTTTGCATGGCTCTGTTTGAGAAAAGTTAGCTGGTTTAAAATTGAAACCAATAACAAGAAATACTACGAAAACGGTCAACTATGCAAAATAAATTATATAGGACATAAATTATTTGTTTTAACGAGATATACATTTATTGTTTAGTAAGCTTTTGTCTCTTTCTTACGGTTCAACCGTTGTTCAAAATTCTTTTTTTTTTTTTTGGTAGTGTTTAACGCCCGCTTTAACTACTAATGGCACCGCAGGCGGTGACACTGATGATGCAGGAATGATGATGGAGCACCGGTGGAATGCGATGGCGGGGGAAACCGGAGTACCCGGAGAAAACCCGCCCCAGCGCCGTTTTGTCCACCACAAATCTCACATGCGGTCGCTTGGGATCGAACCCCGGCCGTCTAGGTGAGAGACGAGTGGTCTAACCACTCGGCCACGGCCCGGCCCTTCAAAATTCTACATAACTCATCCAGAATAAGGAGGTTTTTAGAGGGTATTGCTAGGAAATTCCAAATATACATTCTTCTTGTGATGTAAATATATGTTTATACTCGTATACTGAAATGTGTTCATTTACTGTTAAAAATCTATATCGAAATGAAGACGATTTCGATACAGATTTTCACACTTGCACGCTGCACTACTAATGGCTGTTCGCTGCCTAAGAATATGTATACAAGAGTTATAAGAATATATAATTAATTGCCGAATCTAAATTTCTAATATTAGTAAGCAAAGCAAAGTAGGCCATAATATTGGCATCACAGAGACGAGGAAATCAATAACCCACAGACAGGCATGCGCACTAGCTCTACCTTTTACGAGAGTAATTATATTTACATATCTTTCTTTATCAGCAGATATGTAGTGTCAGATACTTTATTCGCACTGTACCCTACCGATTTCTGTTTTAACGGGAGTACAATTTCTTATATTGGGCTATATCAATTGCTTATTTCACATTTAGAGTAGTTTTCAATACTAAATAATTTGTGCACAAGGTTGGGGACTTCATTGTTTTTCTTCAAAGTAAAATTTGAGGAATTACATTTTTTGTTATTTTCCATGCATTGAATTTACCACATAAGTTTTCGTAGTTATTTTTTGATTTCTGAGAAGTAAATTGTTAACAACATAACTCGTCTCCTCTCTTATATCAGGAGGCGTGGAACTAAATTCCGAATCATTATCACTAGCTTAAAATACCTCAGTCTCTATCTATCACCCTGAATCGAATTTCATTTGTTATCGACGCAAGCGTACAATACGCATAGCGGTCGGCAGAGTTAATCTTTCGTGTGTAGGATATCTAAATAGGTATTAAACATTTATTGTATATCTACATGTAGAAAAAATTATGTATGCAGCTCTCTAATAATGGTTATTAGAATACTCCTAGTATCCTGATAACTGCCATTATAGGATCGTTGCATAAATAACTATTAATATACGGAATTTAAATCAAAGAAGTTAGCCATTTTTGAGAAAAACAAACTTTTCAAAAATATTTCCACGTAAAGGGTAGTTTGTTGTGGGGGGATTTTCTTGAAAGTCTTCGTGTCGTATCCTTGGAAGATATTAAACATAAATACAATGTTTGGTATTTAACGGTCTTTTCGTTTTTGAACTAGGTATGCTGCCCACTCATACACACACACGCGAATCTTTTTAAGTGCTTTTATCGGACTCAGGGGACCTCAGACCTTTTTTTAAATAGATTTACTGGACTTAGGGCACCTCAAAACATATATCCGGTGAAATCTCTACATTGAATTCTGGGTGGAATACAATTCTTTCCCTACTACATACGTGCTAGAGAAAGCAATAATAATAATAATAATAACTGAACTAATTATTTCACCTTTTTCTTTCCAGGTAAGTGCCTAAATCCTGGATATCAGTACAACGCTTTATCAGGTAAGACATTCTTTCAGTAAAAAGTCTAATGTGAAATGTTTAAGGTGGACGCTACATTAACCTTAAATTTCCACACCCGTTCCCTGCAATCGCGAGAAATAACTAAACATCAGGTATATGTGAATCCCATATCTATATACACATAAAAGAACGTCGTGTTAGTTACACTATTTATAACTCAAGAACGGCTGAAACAATTTGGCTGAAAATCTGTGGGGAGTTAGCTCAGAACCAGGAGACGGACATAGGATACTTTTTATCCCGTTTCAGTGGGACGTGGCATAAAACGTGGTATAACAAAACGCAACAGACAGAAAAACGCATTGCTGTCTATGGTGTCTGTTTCGAGTTTCTATTAGCTTACTGTGCCGATATTGTTTAACAATGCCGCGACCAAGACGATCGAATCTTTCCCGACAAAGGATTCGAAACATTACGAATGAAATTGCACATGAAGAGCAACTACCCACTTAAATTTTTAAACTCCTTGTATGTGCCTGGCTTACACAATTTACGACTAAAGGTTGGCTCCGTAGTAATCATGCTTCGAATCATAAACCAACCAAAATTGTGCAACGGAACGCGTTTGGTGGTAAGTAAATTGATGAACAATGTGATTTACGCGACGATACTCAAAGGAAAATTCGAAGGTGAGGAAGTTCTCATTCCGAGGATCCCGATGATGCCAACCGATTTGCCGTTTGAGTTTAAACGACTTCAATTTCCGATCCGTCTTGCATTCGCCATGACCATTAACAAATCACAAGGCCAATCCTTGAAAATTTGTGGTCTGAATCTAGAAAATCCATGTTTTTCCCATGGTCAATTATATGTGAATTTAATGGCTTGAGCAGCACTCCTACATCATCTTCAGTGATTCCATGAGTGTTCTAGTTGCTCTTCAGCAGAAGCACGTTACGCATCCACTGCTCCTGGAGATCCAAACAGTACATAGCAAAATACTGTCTTCTGGTAAAACAATCTTGCTCTTTTGGCTCCCGTCGCATGTAGGTATACCGGGACACGAAAGGGCAGATGAAGCGGCCAAAGAAGCTACCAGACATCCGTGTAACCTACCAGATTTCAAGACTCCTCACCGTGACTACAGCAAATTTGTTCAAGGTGTCATTATCCAAAAGTGGAAACAAGAATGGTCTACCCTGTCCAACAGCAAATTGCATGAGGTACACACTTTTGCCGATTCTAGCTACTCATACAAATCATTTCATCGTAAGGACCAGACTGTACTGACTCGTCTGCGTATTGGACATAAGTCACTCACACATTCATACTTTCTGTCTCGTGAAAACCTACTGATGTGTAATATTTGCAACTGCCAGCTAACAGTGAAACATCTCATTATCAACTGCAGTCTCTATCAGGAACAACGAACCATATGTAAAGTGCCGAACGAACTCCCGACAGCCCTGGACCAACTTCACTTCTCCAACAAAGTCTTGAACTTCTTACAAGTAATCCAATTGTATCATAAAATTTAATCTAAAGCTCTTGTTTCGATCTATATATTTCAAAATGTTAAAGTAAATGCTAAATATTGTCATAGTTCACAACAAACATAAAATAACTTTTCTCGTAAAATACTGCATTGATTTTACTTGTTTATGTATACATTTTATATGTTTATTTAAATTTGCATTGTAAACGTATTCAACTAATGTACTGTAACCCTAATGAGAAGTCGCGATATAACCATTGCAGTTAAAGAGACTTTAGATAAATAAATTAAAAAAAAAAAAATATATGTGGCATGTTCACAGGTCGGAAGACCATCTGCGTTATTTGTTCTTACGTCTGATATTTATTGCTTCTAAGGCGGATGAAAGTTCGCCGGGTCAGCTAGTATTCGATAATTCTAACTATTAATAACGAATGTTTTGAAAATGGCTAATAGCAAATTATGTAAAATAAATAGTGTGGTTTAGAGAGCTGTACATATTTTTTGTGCAGTACGTTTTCGTCTATTGCTTACCAGCCAGTAATACAAAACTCTGATGTGATCCATTCATATGACTTTCTCTACATCCCTGCAACAAATTATTGCTACAAAGCTTATGCTTCTATCTACTTCATGCTAATAGAAAAAAAAATAGCAGGAAGTGTTAATACTTGCTTCCTTGTAAGTAGAAGCGAAATAAGGGAGTACCATAGGTTAAAGTGATACTCAAAATCTGGTTGCTATGTGACTGATGTTCCTTTGTTTGTATGGACAGGAGTTGACAAATTCCTGTATGAGAAAAGTATAAGTTTTTTTAAAGGTGAAACCAATAAAAATGTTTATCTAAAAGACGATCAACTCAACGATAAAAATGTATGACATAGATTGTGTGTTTTATCGTGATCTACATTTTTTGTGTGGCAAGTTTTTGTCTATCTCTTACGGTTATGCAAAATTTCGTAAAATTAATCCAGAATAAAGTAATCTTCAGAGGCTATTCTCAGAAAATTGAAGATTACATTTTATTTGTCAGATAAATACCTTTAATACACGATATTTTAATCAAATCGTTAGAGCCATTTTTAAGAAAATCGAAATTTTCGAAAAAAGTTCCATCTAAAGGGTAGTTTGGGGTGGGAGGATTTTTCTCAAAATCTTCATGTCGTATCCCTGGAAGATACCGACTTTTCGTTTTTGAGTTATCGTGTTCACGGACACACACACACACACTCACACACGGACCTTTTTGTGAAAATGCTTTTTTTTTGGATACATGGGACCCTAAAACATATATTTCCGGTGAAATTTCGGTATCGAATTTTTGGGTGGAGTGCACTACCTTCTCAGTACACTTTATACGTACTACGTGTGGAGAAAGTAAAAATATACAAAATTCCTTCCGAATGAACGGTCTTCAGAGGCTGTTCTCAGAAAATTCAAAATATGAATTTTATTTGTCATGTAAAGTGTTTTACTCAAAATCGTTATAGCCACCTCTGAGAAAAAGAAATACTTCCTTGGAAAGGATAGTTAGAGCTAAAATTCTCATGCCGTATTTTCCGGTAATACTAAAATAAACAAAAGAGATAAGAAACTAAAGATGACTTCCCGTTTGAGAAAGTTTATGTAGTTTAAAACTGAAATCAGCAACAAAGAATAACTCGGAAAGTGGTAAAGTCATCTATCTCTTACGTTTAAAGTTATCTATTTCTATTACCTTTATCAGTTACATAAAATTTATAAAAAAAAGTCATCTAGAATGAAGAGGTGTTCAGAGGCTCTTCCCAGAAAAATGTACACACTCAAAATTTCGTTTTTGATTAAAATATCTTATACAAACGGTATTTTAAACAAAATTGTCAGCAGTTTTTAGGAAAATTAAACTTTTCGAAAAATGTTCCATTTAAAGGCAACCTTGGAAGATACTGAACTTAAATACCAACATACACACATACACGGCTTTTTTCTGAAAATGCGTTTTTCATCTATTTGTGGTGAAGTAGAAGTATCGATTTTTGGGTGGAATACACGGTAAAGAAAATACAAGTTAATTACAATAAACATCAAAGCTGTATGTGACTGGCTCCGCGGTCAAGTGGTCAGCGAGCTGACTTCTCAGCCGGAAGTCCCGGGTACGATTCCCGGCTGGGGCGGGGGAATTTTTCTTTAACCATATTCCCTATCCCCCACAGAGTCTGTAAGTGTGTATGTGAGAGTGAATGTGTTTTGTGTGTGTGTGTTTGATGAAAATAAAAAAATGATTTATACCTAACGTAAAGAACCTACAGACGAGTTGCTTCTAATGTAAAGTCCACGATATGACCTTAGTTGTTAAAGAGGAACTATATCAATGAAACAACAAAAAAAGTTTAATTGTTGTTTAATTATATGTAAAGTATAAGCTTTGTTTTAGTATAGATATGTTAATTTATTATTGTACACAAGTACATTTTGGTAATATATACTTAATAGTTAATTTCAATTGTTAAGGGCGGCTACCAGCAGTATTACCGGCTGCCGCTATTTTAATTTTATTCAGTTGTTTAATTTCATTTAGTTTTTTTTTTTTTTTTTTCTCATTTCCCTTAGTTTAATTTTTCTTTTGTAAACATAGTTGGGGATAAAAGCGTAGATAATTAAGGGAAACTGGTTTCCAGCTATCCATTTTACTGGTTTCCAGTATACTGTTGTTTTATTTTTTAATTAATAGTTATTTAGTATTAAAATGTTTATACATTTTTATATTATGATATATCTTTTTTTAATTTATTAATTTTAAATATATTTGGTAGGCTTCCCTGTGTATCTTACAGTGGGAATATAATCTACGATACAATTTAATAGTTTTGAGAAATACGCTGTTTGGTAAAATAGTACGCAAGGTATATTGTACGATTAGGAATGAAACAATAAGAAAAGGTTTTAAAACCTTTTCAGTCAATGATAAGATGGAAGAAAAATCTGTGAAATTATAATCTTTGTATATAGTAAAGCTTTAATAAAGTTAAAATTTGTAGATATACGCTCCGGTATAGGTAACTAGGTGCCGGGATGGAGAATTGCATATTTTATTTATTAATTTATTTATAACATATCCTTATATAAAATTATTTTATGATAATTTGTGTTCTTTATTATTATTATTGTTTTTAATTTATTTATTTTATGTCGCTTTAACTTACAAAGTAGTCATATCGCGACAACATATTTTAATGGTACCTTTACTAACAATTGACATTGTTAAATACAATTTCATGAATAACATTATATTTCAGTATACATATTTGTTAGTTTTAAGTATTTAAGTAGTATTTTGCTGTGTACTGAATTGTTGAGAGCTTCTTGGATGTCTGGTAGATTGCTTTCTGCTCGCTGCTGTTGATACTGAGGACACTCCGAGAGTAAGTGGCGTACAGTGACAAATGTTGCATTTAGGTTGGGCTGTTTTATTCAGTGGATGGGAATGGGTTAACTTGGTGTGTCCGATACATAGCCTGGTGATGACAGCCTGATCTTTTCCGTCTCAGTTTCTGAAGTGGATATGATGTTCGGGAGTTCTGTTTAATATCGTGTAGTTTGCTAGGAGGTGATTGTTCCCATGTTGTTTGCCAGAGGTTGTAAAATTTTCTGTTGCATATCTTTGCAACATCAAGTTTTATTGATAAATAATAATATAACATATCCTTATATACAATTATTGTATGATAATTTGTGCTCTTTATTATTATTATTATTATTATTATTATTATTATTTGTCAGGTTTTGCTTTTGAACAGCATATTATTTTAAGCGATTATTCCATATTAAAGTATTCTGTCTTTTGACAACACTAAATAGGATCAGATGGTTAAGTAATATAATTATTCTATATAACAAAGCGAAAATGAAAATTTATTGTCAAGGTTGTTGGAACTATTCACACGATTCATGTATACATGAGAGAAACAGCCCTGAGAAGATATTCTGAACAAAAACAGTAAACCTGCCGTAATGCAAGAAGCTAGAAGGGATACTAAATGTATCGTGGCACTTGAATAGCCTCTTATCTAAGTCTAGCAACTCTTGTATCCATGACAGCGAAGTTGTGGCAGCTAAGCAAGCTGTAAATTAACAGCGAAGGTTTTGATACGAACTCTTGCGGACATTTCACGTTAACTTAGGTTAGTAACTCGGTAAACTGGCTTTCTTAGTGGAAGTAATACTAATAAGATAAGTTTTACTGTTCAATAGTTGCCTGTATTGCATGCAGGACAAACCTGTAATGCTACTTTGTTACTTTTTCTACACGTACTGTATATATACTGTATAGAGAAGGTATTGTAATGCACCCAAAAATTCGATACCGAGATTTCACCGGAAATACATGTGTTGGATCCTCCTGAATCCAAAAACAAGAATTTTTCGATAAAGGCTCGTCTATGTGTGCGTGTGTCTGTGGGCACTAGAGCTCAAAAACAAAAAGTCCGTTAAATACCAAACTTGTTCAGTATCTTCCAAAGATGCGACAAGAAAATTTTCAAGAAAATCCCCCCCCCACACACGCAACTACCCTTTACACGGAAAAGATTTCAAAAGTGCTTCAGACGATTTTGATTGAAACCTCTTATATTTAAGACATTTAGACTACTATATTCTGGATGAATTTTACGGAATTTTGCATAAGTGCTAAACCGTAAGAGATGGACAAAAACTTACCACACAAAAAATGTAGAGTACATTAGAACACACAGTTTATGTTATATACATTTTTTTCGTGGAGTTGATTGTTTTTGAGATATTCCTTGTTTTGATTTCAGCTTTGAAAAACTTATACTTTTCTCATACAGGAATTTGTCATGTACATATTATGTTAATGGTGTCTTATGACATCTATGAATGTAATTTACTTGTTATTATTAGGTTAGATCATTTCTCAGCTCCTGTCGATACAAAGGAACTTTGGTCACATAGCAACCAGCTTTTGACTGTCACTTTAACCTATGGTACTCCCTTATTTCGCTTCTACTTACAAGGAAACAAATAATAAGACTATTTCTGCTAATTTTTTTCTCAATTAGCAAGAAGTAAATAGAAGCATAGCTTTTTAACAATAATTTGTTGCAGAGATGTAGAGAGAGCCTTGTGAATGGAACACATGAGATTTTGTACTTTCTCTACACGTACTATGGACATAGATATTGGTACAATAGTAGTATTAGCATGGCAAGTGCTGCCCCTCCAAGTTCAACTTGCGAACGGAAAGGAGGGTTGGAGCACGTTACTGGTTATACCCCACCACTCAAACTTTGTTTGCACCTGACAGTTCGTGTGGCTTCACGAAATGTTGGTTATATTGTGGTTGCGACGTTGCCAAGTAAACAATAACTGATTATTATACCCTTTCTACCGTGACTGAAGCCGCATATAAACGGTGTACACAAGTGTTAACAGTGAATGCTGATGAAAACTAATTCCCTGTTGTTGTTTAAATAGAAAATAACTCATAACGTATTGAAATGTAAAGTAAATTACAGTGGAACCCCACTTATACGTTTTTCAAGGGAGACTACTAAAATGCTGTATAAATGAGAGAACGTGTAACTGATTCTTTTCTGGTAGGACCTCATCCAGAATTTTTAATTTTGCACCAAGAGTTAAGGATTTTCTTGTTTTCTTCCTTGCTGGTTGATATGCACACACGTTTCTTCTCCTGTTTGTAACTCGATTCTCCACATGAAACAGTTAAGTGATTGTCGGAAGAATATGACGACAATGAAAACAGTGCGTGCGTGCGTGCGTGTCTGGTAGGCTCGTGGTGAGCCTGGGTGTTGCTGTATACCTACCCTGGTAAGGGTTTAACCACAGGAATGAGGTGATGGTTAAGGTTTTGTTTGAGGTTTCGAGTGTTGGTGTTAAGGAGGTAGCGCTGGTAGGCTCCTCGAGCGGTTGCATTTTCAGTTGCAGCATCCTTTCCTCTGCTCCGCTGGTGTTTATTTATCTATTTAAATATGGTGGTGAAGTTTGATAGACCTGTCCCTATGGGAGGGGTAGTGCTTTGTTCAGCTATTACGCTGTTGGCTGGTTTAAAGCCGTTGTTACCGGGGGTGCCCACAAGCCATGCGGGGAACCCGGAACCGCCTTTATCGGCGTTCAGAGGGTAAGTACTCCCCCAGTGATCTGACAACAGCGTTCTCATGTTCGCCCAATCTGGCGTAGAATTTTTGAGCCCGGCGCCTAATAACATCTTCCACATATGGGAGGGCCGAAGCTTCATGTAGTAGCCTCAAAGGGAAACGTCGACATACAGAATATATGGACCGGAGTCCTCTATTCTGCACCCGCTGTAACCAGAGAAGCCAGGAGTCTGCTGCCATACCCCACACTTCACAGGCATAGAGCATCAGGGGGACTATAAGCGCCTTGAAAAGGCGTAACTTTAAGTGAACCGGCATCTGGGAGGCCAGCACAGGGTAAAGGGAGGCTACCGCCCCCTTCGCCCTGTCAGACGTTCCTCGCACGTGTTCACGAAAAGTTAGGCCCTTATCAAGAATGAAAACAGTATGCTAGCTGTGCTCGACTTAAAGCAGAAAAGTGACTGTTGGAACCAAGGTTAATAGATTGTTGGAAGAATATGACGACAATGAAAAGATAAGCGTCAATGAACACCGCAACCAGGCATTTACAAGCATACCACCATACGTTTCTATAAAAAGTATAAAGTGTACATTTTGTGTTTGGGGATCAGAAAAAGTGACGCGTATAACCGAAAACGTATAATTGAGCAAAATTTTAATGGAGAACGACTGGTCCCTAATATTTTAGCGTATATGTGTGAAAAATGTTGAAGTGATTAACGTATAAGCGAGTTTCAACTATTTGTACTTTCGACAATATATAAACTAATTGATCCAAACTGCCCATTACGGATGGTACTACTTTTTCGTAAACATCTTTTGATTTTTCTAGAATAAACACTCTCTTGGCACTCTTGGCTTCGTTCAAAACGTCAAGCTGAATGCAAGCCATACTTTAAATACTTTTATCATTATATTCCATTTACTCTATAACTGTTGAAACAAATGAAATACCTACTTAGCAACCATATTACATCATCTATCTGTGGTCTCTGATGCATTACAATTACTTTCTGTACACGTCCTATGTACGTAGTATATAAAGAAATTATTGCATTCCACCCAAAAATTCGACGCTAAGATTTTGCTGGAATTATATGTTTTGAAGACCCCTGAATTTAAAAAAATAGAGAAACGCCCCTTGTGTGTGTATGTATTCGTCTGTGTCTGTGAACAACATAGCTCAAAACGGAGAGTCCGAATAACAACTTTGCTTTTTAAGCTTGGTATCTGTCCAGGATGCAACACGGAAGATTTTTAACACAACCACCCCCGACCCTAAACTACAACCCTTTAATGAAAATGTTTTTATTTTTTTTTTCAAATTTGACTAACGCTTTTGATTAAAATGTATATTAAAGGTATTTACATTACAAATAAAATGGATATTTTGCATCTCCTGGGAATAGCTTCTGAGGAGCTATTATTCTGAATAAATTTTGCGTAAATGGTAAACTGTAACAGATATACAAAAAGGTACTATACAGAAAGTGTAGATCTCGTTAAAACCCACAATTTGGTCATCTAAGATTTTTGTGGAAAAAACTTATGTCATAAAATAAATGTGTTTCAATCACATTGTAGCCGGCTTTTAAAAGATTTGACTATCGCTTTTGCCTAGTGTGTTCCCTTATTTCCTTTCTACTTATAAGGAAGCAAGCCATAAGAGCACTTCTGCTAATGTTTATCTCGATTAGCATGAAGTAGATAGAAGAATAAGCTTTTCAACAGTAATTTGTTACAGAGATTAGGGAAAGTTTTGTAAATAGACACATCATATTTTTTTTTCCTTCCCTGTAGTTGGTACAAATATTTAGGGAGTACTTTTGTCTTTCTTCCCTTTAAGTTTCAGTCCCTTGCTGATAGTTCTGGTGCTTATTCTAAGTTCTGTTGAACTTCGCCTACAATTCTATCAGCAAGTATATACATAAGTATACATATATACCTAAACATTATTAAATATATGTACCGTTTCTCATTGAAATTGAATTATTTGAGTTTTTTTCTTCCCCAACTCCCAATATTTATTGCCCTGTATTCTACTAAATTATGTTTAAATTTTTAATTATACTTTCATAAACTATTTCTTACTTTTAATATCCAAACCCAAAAGGAAATTTTTATAATTGTAAATTCTTGAAATACTTGAGGCTCAGTATTAAATTCACTTACTGAAAATTGAGGCTATGAATATTGGTAAATAACCTCTTTTTTTTTTTTTTGTAGTTTGACGTTCTTTAACCTGGTTGGTCATATCGGACCATGAATGAAATTGGTGAAATGATGAAATGATGCTCTAATGAACTCGGTGCTTAAAGTTACTCGACATCCGTCTTCTCAGGATAAGGGAAAACCCCGAAAAAACCTTAACCGGGTAACTCACCCTAAGCCAGATTCGAACTCGCGACCCTTTGAATGCGAGGCAGACACGCTACCACCACACTACCCAAATATGCTTTTAAAGACGTGGAAGTGAATTTAAATGAACTAAATTTAAGCACTATTTTAATTTATTACAGCATATTGTGATGCATATTTTCAATATTTTCAGTACATATTACCTGCATAGTGTGGGAATTTTTTTATGCAAATAAACCCTTGGTTTAGTAATAAACTCAAAGAAAAGACACGATCTTTTTTTTTTTTTTTTTCTACCCCTAGACGAGCTGCGGTGAGGAGCTAATGAAATGATTCACTTAGGCTGGGAACTGCCTCTCACTTTTTGTTTACCTCATGTGTGTTTCTTATTTCGGAAGCAGTATAAAGGAGAATGTGCGGTAACTCAATTAAAATGGAGCAGCATGCGATCAAACAGTGTGGAACTGGAAAACTTAACACAACAGTGATGGTTAGGAGTTGCAAGACACGCAAATACACCGCAAAATTTCATCCAACAGTCTGCAGCAAGATTGCATGTGGTTTCTCAAAGTATGCTACATTTTGTCATTAGTTTACGCACCATTAGTGGTTGGAGGACCAGAAGAAAATCTTAAATAAATGGCAATGTGGAACAAAAAGTTAACGAGTTCAAATATCTTGTAGCTATTGTTGGCGAATCTGGCACAAATGAAGAACACATAGCTAATTAGATTCACATCCAGAAAGTAACGAACGAAGATATCAACACAAAACTTTATTTACAAAGTTACAGTGCTTTACTCTATTTCTCAACGTAATCGTCTTTAATATCAAGATATTTTATTGTCACGCAACACAGGTTTTTTACTTTCTCTATACGCACTATGTACATAGTGTATAGAGAAGGTATTGCACTCCACCCAAAAATTCGATACAGAGACTTCACCGGAAATATATGTTTTAGGGTCCCCAATATCCAAAAAGAAGCATTTTCACAAAAAGGTCCGTGTGTGTATGTATGTGTGTGTGTGTCAGTGTGTCCGTGTGTCTGTGAACACGATAACTCAAAAACGAAAAGCCAGTAAAATACCAAACTTGGTATTTAAGTTTAGTATCTTCCAGGGATGCGACACGAAATTTTTGAGAAAAATCCCCCCACCCCCAACTACCCTTTACATGGAACTTTTTTCGAAAATTTTGATTTTCTCAAAAATGGCTCTAATGATTTTGATTAAAATTTCGTATATTAAAGATATTTAACTGACAAATAAAATGTATATCTTGAATTTTCTGGGAATAGCATCTGAAGAGTAGTTTATTCTGGATGAATTTTACTGAATTTTGAATAACTGCTAAACCGTAAGAGCTGGACAAAAACTTACTACACAAAACATGTAGAGCACGTTAAAACACACAATTTATGTTATATACATTTTTTTCGTGAGTTCGTCGTTTTTGGGACATTCAATATTTTTTGTTTCTGCTATGAAAAACTTATACTTTTCTCATATAGGAACTTGTCAACTCCTATCTATATAAACAAAGGAACTTCATTGACATAGAAACCAGCTTTTGACTATCATTTTAACCTATGGTAGTCCCTTATTTTGCTTCTACTTACAAGGAAGCAAGTAATAAGACTATTTCTGCTCATTTTTTCTGATTAGCATAAAGTAAATAGAAGTATAAGCTTTTTAAGAATAATTTGTTGCAGGGATATAGAAAAAGTCATGTGAATGGTACACATAAGATTTTTCAGATTTATTCTCCACTGCTAAAGATCTGAGCCCAGATGTCTCTGCCTCTTTAAGCTCTTCATCGGTGTGTTGGGAAATCTTTTCCACACAAAAAGACATATACGGTGACTAAAGTGAAACACCTGTTTTTCTGAATTCTTTTATCAATATTTGCTTTGAATTCCTCAATTACGATTGATGAATTTCCACTCCGCCGTGGTCGAGTAGTTAAACCAGTCGCCCTCACCAACACGGCCCGGATTCGCTCCCAGGCGTCCGCATGTGAGATTTGTGATGGACAAAACCGCGCAGGGGTGGGTTTCCCCTGCCATCGCATTCCACTGGTGCTCCATCTTCATTGTATGTATCATTAGTGCCATCGCCTACATTGTCTATGTAGTTAAACACTATAAAACAAAAACCACAGCAAAACTCAGGTCTGTGTCGTGCACACTGGTTCTTCCTTGCTTACTCGTAAATGATGCGCCATTTCCTCACTGAAGATTCATTCATTGCATTATCACCATACACTTACGTTATTTGCTAATAGAATTTGATTTCCGAATATTTTATGCATTTAAAAAAGTACAAGTTCTTTGGAGATAGAAAAGTTTAACATCGGCATTGAAAAACGGGTACCACGTAACAATAAATTGTCCTGCAGCATGGAGATTACGTTGAGAAATAGAATAAGGACGGTAACTTTATGAATGGAGGGTTGTGTTGATACTTTCTGTTATTATTTAAGCTATGCCAAATTGTTGGCTACTTTCTAGATGGCCCCTCGTGAATCAATCTTGCAAGATGTGCAATTACATCGTTGAATGAATTCTTTTGGAACAGAAATTTAACAAGAAAAATAAAATTGAGTATAATCAAGATAGTGGCAGGTGGACTATAAGTGAAAAGAGGCGGGAAAAAATTTGGCGACATATACGAATGGATTGAGAAGGTGCACGAGAATATCAAGAATTCTATATATGAGGAAAGTTGGAAATGGAGACTGAAAGCAAGAATTTTAAAACGGTATTGGCACATAAAGTGAAGAAGGAAGAAAGATTGCCATATGATGTTATTAGTATTACAACTGGAAGACGAAAACCAGGAAGAGCACGCTGGAAATTGGTGGATGAAGTCAATAAAGCCATGTAGAGGATTGTAAGAAGGGCGGGGCAGGATTGGACATTTTGGAGGAGTGCAACAGAAAGTAAAGTTTACTCCTGTAAAAGTAAGTTAAGTTTACGCATCTAAACATTTCGTAAAACACGAATCCGGCCATAGGTTTTAGGACCGCAAAGTCTGCTCTGAAGGTGAACCTCCCCAAAGAGGAGAACCGCGGACATTTACACTAATGGCTGACTCAGTGTGCGGACGCCCTTGACAGCTTATTTTGGCGCAGTGAGAGTAGTGAATTTATATTTGGAGCGGGTCCGTCTCGCAAGACCGTAACTCTTTCTGATGACACTGAGGCAGCTGTGTGTACTAATTCCATGAATTCGTTTTTACTTTCGGAGATACGAATGGGACAGCTTCCTTGGTGGCACTGTTGAATCTCCTTGCTGCTACTCACGAAGTTTAGACTTAGCAAATATATGCTGTTATTACTGTGGCTGTATTTTATACACACTTGATATGCTTTTGCAGTTTCCGAGAAGTAATTTTATTGTGGCACTTAATAAAATTATAGTTCCTTGAACCATATAGACTATTCTCCAAATTCATATAACCTAGTTATCTATTACTGTTATGTGGCATTCTCCCATACATTCTCCACTATTTCGGCGCACACGCACACACTTTCACGTTTGGCAATTATACCATCTGCTGAAGAAGACTGCCAATATACCGAAAAACGTAGCCCAATGTTGAGGGCCTCAGCCGCAAAGCGTAGCCGAGGGATTCAGGGCGTAGTCAAGAAATCCCGCCAATTTAGCGGATTTATATTATTTTAAGTTGACAACGCTTCCCAGATTGGCAATACCTATGGCGTGTTTTTATCGCTTCTCATAGTGTTTTCTCTATACAAAATAAACATCCTGTTTAGGGTGGACGGTTGGTTACAGGCTCCTGAAGTGTAAATAACTACTCCTGACTGGAATACAAAGCTAATATAATCCTTATTACTTCATTTTCTTAACAAATGCTGTGGTAGAGAGAGAGAGAGAGAGAGAGAGAGCCGAAATTGTAGACAATTACAGGAGAATCGTTCTATAGGTTTACAACTTAAAAAAGAACCTTAAGAGGAGAAATTACTGTCTGCTTAACGGACTGCTTTGCCCACTTTTGTCTCTCCCGCCCTTTCTCCTTATCTCATCCCTGCTGCCTGGCAGCCGGTTACCACTCATGCATCATCGCGTAGGGGAAACGTGCTCACTATTTATGCGCGCGCGCCTAATGGAGAAAGAAAGTACGTGGGGGCGGGAACGTTCTTCCTACTTTCCATTGCGCTTGCGCAGAACAACGTTCTTTCCTCCGTTATACGCCCATAACTTTGTGAGCGTAATGCCGCATGGACATTATACAACAGAAAAGATTCACATTTCCCCCCTCCCCATTCTTTGTGACACAGTCATACCCAGTCTGGTGTATCTGACTTACGATGTAGGTGCGATAGTTTGTAGCATTCTATTACATTAGTATAGGTCAAGTATCATAGTTTATTAGATTGGTTTTCAGATGAAAGGTGTGCATTTTAAGTATGGTGTAGGGTAGGGTGAAATCAGGAACGAAGAGTTGTTGAAGGCATCATTGCTATGCTGTATCCTTTCGCCACATCCCTTCCTCCCAGGCATAGGTACAAAATCCTTCCTGGAGTGTTGCCAACTCCCTTCAGAAACCACCCTACCCCGTCTACTGATGACGAAGGTGAATGCCCTCTAGTTTCAGGACTCACTGAACTTTGAATATATCTGTTGACCAGTAATTGTATACTTCGATTATATATTTCGATTTTTTTACCTCAAAAATAAAAAAAAAAAAAAATAAAAAAAAAAAAAAAAAAAAGGAGCAAAGCTGCGAGCAGTGCTGCGAGCAGTGGAATTGGCGGGGCTGTTTCTATGTACAACTTTTTTGTGCCCCATACCTGTTTATGAAATCGGTAGCGCGGCGTGAAGATAAAACCTTTACACGCTCCGCAGCGCACGCTTTCCGCCAAACGAGGAATTCACTGCCGGTAGCAAAGGAAAAAGATCTCATCAACGTTCACCTTTATATTTTACTGGCAATTTTGATGCGATGTTATTCTGCGAGAGAATGAAACTGCGCCGCTCCCAGCGCTATAAAAGAGAAACGTTTTATAATCATCGCGTTCCTGAAAATCTTCCATGACCTCCTGTGAGGAAGCAAGCAGTTCACCGGAGCTGCCTTGAGGCAGAAATGTGACCTATATGTAGTATGACCATATCTCAAGGCAGAAAAAATGGGCACTTAAGGGGGAATGGATTGCCAAAAATGCTTCAAATTTTCAAATTGACTTATTGTTTGCTTTTTTTTTTTTGATTGTGTGTAATATTAAGAATGGTATCTCGATGTTTTATTGCTGAAATGGAACTGCAAATGTGTAAACATCTGATATGTTCGATTCACATGACTTTCTCTACATTTCTGTGACAAATTATTGTTAAAAAGCTTATTCTTCTACATACTTCAGGCTAATCGAGATCCACATTAATAGAAACGATCTTATTACTTAGTTCTTTATAGGTGGAAAGGAAATAAGGGAATACACTAGGCTAAGTCGACAGTCAAATGTGTCAGGAGTTGAGATGTTCATGTATGAGAAATGTTTAATTACTTTCAAACTAAAGCCAATAACAACGAATATCTCGAAAACGGTTTGCTACAAAAACAAACAAACAAAAAAAAAATGTATACGACATTATGTGTTTTAACCAAGTTTATATTTTTTATGTGGTAAGATTTATTTCTATCTCTTACGGTTTACCAGTTATACAAAGGTCTCCAGAGGCTACTCCCAGAGAATTCAAGATGTACATTTTATGTAAAGTCTTCAAACACGGTATTTCAGTCAAAATCATTAGAGCCATTTTTGTGAAAATAAACATTTTCGATTTTTTTACTTTCTCTACACGTACTATGTACATAGTGTATAGAGAAGGTATTTCACTCCACCAAAAAATTCGATACCGAGATTTCACCGGAAATATATGTTTTAGGGTCCCCTGTAACAAAAAAAAAAAAGTATTTTCAGAAAAAAGGTCCGTGTCAGTGTGTCCGTGTGTCTGTGAACACGATAACTCAAAAACGAAAAGTAGTTTGGTATTTAAGTTTAGTATCTTCCAGGCATGCGACACGAATATTTTGAGAAAACCCCCCACCCCAAACTACCCTTTACATGGAACTTTTTTCGGAAATTTTGATTTTCTAAAAAATGGCTCTAAGGATTTTAATTAAAATGTCGAATATTAAAGATATTTACCTAACAAATAAAATGTATATCTTGAATTTTCTGGGAATCGCCTCTGAAGACTACTTTATTCTGGATGAAATTTACGGAATTTTGCATTACTGCTAAACCGTAAGAAATGGACAAAACTTAGTACCACACAAAAATGTAGAGCACATTAAAACACACAATTTATGTCATATACATTTTTTTCGTGGAGCTGATCGTTTTTGAGATATTCCTTGTTTTTGGTTTCAACTTTGAAAAACTTAACTTTTCCTATACAGGAATTTGTCAACTCCTGTCCATACATACAAACAAAGGAACTTCATTCACATAGTAACCAGCTTTTGACTACCACTTTAACCTATGGTATTCCCTTATTTCGCTTCTACTTACAAGGAGGCAAGTAATAAGACTATTTCTGCTAATGTTTTCTCGATTAGCATGAAGCAAATAGAATCATAAGCTTTTTAACAATAATTTGTTGTAGAGATGTAGAGAAAGTCATGAGAATGGAACACATAGATTTTTTTTGCTGTGTAAAGGGAAATATATATTTTCTTAGTGTATATTATATTATTGGTTCATACAAAGAATGTCCAATTAACCAATTGGACATTCTTTCTGGAGGATGTTTGCATACCCGGTAAGCCCTAAGAGATACACACAACAACAATTGTAAAACATGTTAGAATACAATTTAAGTCAAGTACTTTTTTTATGGAATTTACCATTCCGAAGTGTTCCTTGTATTTATTTCAATGCTAATATACTTATATCATTTAATTGTTAATTAATTTCATATCCCTTTTGTTTGACTACTGGACATACAAAGGGAACAGAATTTCAATTTCATCACTTAGCAATCGCTTTAGCCTAGTGTATCCTCTTATTTCCCTTCTACTTCCAAGGAAGCAAGTAATAAGATAATTTCTGCTAATTTTTATCTTGATTAGTATGAACTAGATAAACTTTTGTAATAATGGTTTGCAGAGCAGGTAGAGAACGTAAGGTAATGTTGGAACACATCAGATTTTTTATTTCAAAATACTTAGGTGTCCCAGAAGTACCCGACCAGATGTAAAGATAGCGGTTGTTGTTTCAAACAACAATGGTAAAAAGCACCTTAAGTTTAAAGTTAAACGATTTTACATTTTTAGCATTTGTTTGGCAGCCACCACTTGTGAATGCTCTCAGCGAATTTTTATACATCGATAAAACTGGTCATGGTTATGTGATACAATACTTTCATTGGAAAGGTCTTAGTCTTGACTAATTTTAAAGCTGAGTTAGATTCTACTTTGGAGAAGTGTGCTCCTTCGTTTACAACAGTGAAATATTGGGTGGCAGAGTTTAAGCGCGGCCATACGAGCTGCCAAGACGAACATCACAGTGGTCGACCAAATGAGGTTACCAGTCCATAAATTGTAAAGAAAATCCACAAAATCGTATTGTGTGGTTCTGTACATCACATACTGACTGAAAATTTGGATATGAGAAAGTTGTCTGCAAGATGGGTGTCGCGTTTGCTCACAATAGAACAAATATAGCGGCGTGATGATGTTTCAGTCGAGTGTTTGGCAATGTTGCGCTGCAATAAACGTGAGTTTTTGCGTCAATTGATAACAATGGATGAAACCTGTGTCCCATCACTTCACACCTGAGATGAAGGAACAAACAAAACAGTGGATTGGAAGGGGAGAATCGGCTCCAAAGAAGGCGAAGACGGTTCCATCTGCAGAAAAGGTCATGGCGTCGATTTTCTAGTCCGCACACAGGATAAATTTCATTGATTGTCTCAAAAAAGGAAAAGTAGGCAATGGGAATATTATACGAACTTGTTGCAGCAAAAACGACAGCAAAGTTTTGTTTCATCAAGACAATGCACCAGTTCACAAGTCCATTGTCGCCATGGCCAAAATTAATGACTTAAACTTCGAATTGCTACCTCATGCACCGTATTCGCCAGATTTAGCCCCTTCTGATTATTTTCTGTTTTCAAACTTGAAGAAATGGCTTGGTAGTAGAAGATTTGGCAACGATGAAGAGGTGGAGTCTGTAGTTTTGCAGACCTCGATAGTTCTCACTATAAACAGATATCGAAGCTATTGAACATTGCTGGGAAAAGCTTATCGAGTTGAAAGGAGACCTTGTAGAGAAATAAAGATGTTTTTCCCCAAACTTTTTGTGCTTTCATTGTTAGGCCGGGTACTTTTGGGACAGCCCTCGTACTTCTATGCATTTTAATTAATACGTTGAATAATTTTTGGCATAAAAATATTGGATAAGACAGATGTTTTCGCAACGTTGAGTTCAGGAGTGCAAGTTGAATTCAGCGATCATTAGTTACGGAGATGCAGGCAGGTCAAGTGGGGTACCTCATTATAACACTAAATAATGGCACCAATTTGTATCGTGCATAATAATGTGCGTTGTTTGTGATTATCTTTATCACCTCCATTAATGCGCTTTGTGTTGCCGACACGTCCTTAATTAATATTGTGATATCAAATAATGCTCTCTGTTTCTTACGAAAACAGGTTAATGCCTCCACCTCGTAAGCTCGTAATGGATATTACTAATTATCACTTTTCTGTACGCGACGTCAGAGATGACGCAAAACGGATTTAGGGTCTTTAAAGATTACGTAAGGGATTAAATTATAATTTACTGCAGTAAATAAAACAGCGAACGTGTTAATGAAGCACCTTAACAAATTAACGTAATATTCAATTATAATTAGGTCGATAATGTGTATACCACATATATGTCGCCTTCCGTGTTGTAATGGTTACCATGCTAACACATGGTCAAGGGTTCAAACCCTGTGGAGGACGATGGATTTTTTCGGGTGTAGAAATCCTTAACATGGCTTCCTTCGGAAGGGAAGTAAAGCCGTTGGTCCCGTGTCGTAGATGAACGTAAGACAACCTCAAGCCTGATAGAGAGGCCTCTGAGCAAAACTAAGCGGTCTTTCTCGCCCAGTTTAGAATGGGACCATATCAGTTAAAGAGCGTCCATAAATAACACGCCATTTCCATTTTTGTATACTACTCAAAACTTCAATACAGAGATTTCACCGAAAATACGTTTTGAAAACTCTAAATCCAAAAATCTGATGTTTTACATTCACATGACTTTCTCTACATCTCTGCAACAAATTATTGTTTAAAAGCTAATGTCACTATTTACTTCATGCTATTAGCTTATTGTGCCGATATTATCATTAGCAATGTCGCGACCAAGACAATCGAATCCTTCCCGACAAAGGATTCGAAACATTGCGAATGAAATTGCACGTGAAGAGCAACTACCCACTTAGATTTTTAAACTCCTTGGATGTGCCTGGCTTACACAATTTACGACAAAAGGTTGGCTCCGTACTAAGCATGCTTCGAAACATAAACCAATCAAACCTGTGCAACGGAACGCGTTTGGTGGTCAGTAAATTGATGAACAATGTGATTTACGCGACGATACTCAAAGGAAAATTCGAAGGTGAGGAAGTTCTCATTCCGAGGATCCCGATGATCCCAACCGATTTGCCGTTTGAGTTTAAACGACTTCAATTTCCGATCCGTCCTGCATTCGCCATGACCATTAACAAATCACAAGGCCAATCGTTGAAAATTTGTGGTCTGAATCTAGAAAATCCATGTTTTTCCCATGGTCAAGTGTATGTGGCATGTTCACGGGTCGGAAGACCATCTGCGTTATTTGTTCTTGTGCCTGATAATAAAACAAGAAATGTCGTCTATCACAAGGTGCTTCACTGAAGAGTGCAACCGAAATACACGGCCACTAAATAATCATTAAAATACTTGATTTTTTGTATTTATATTTATTATCCTAATAAAAAATTGAACTTAATAAAATCCAAAATCTGCTCATTTATTGCTTATAAGGCGGAAGAAAGTTCGCCGGGTCAGCTAGTATGATAATATTTGAGATAGGAAATACAAAGGAATTCAGGGTTTTATAAAACATTGAGCAGATATCTCCGTTCTTTTGTTCAATGTACACCATGCTTTCTGCGAGCTCACGCACAGCATTTTACTGATGTCTTGGAATATTAGCAATTTCTTGCGGGGTAGCAAGTTGGATTAACATCTGGAGATCGAGGCGGCCACTTTGTTGGAAAGTGTCTACTGTTGACACGATCACCAAAGATCTTGGTAACTAATTGTTTTGCAGAGGTGCAGATTTAAAGCTGCTCAGCAACACTGGCATCATAGTTTATTTTTCATCTTCCAGACTGTAGTAATTATAGATAATATTTTGTACAAACCCTAAAGGGAATCTTTTCATAATCAAGTTTCCTAAAGGCCTAGGGAAAATTTTCTAGGAAACTGGAGAAAACACTGACAAGAGTTTCATTATATTTATTTTGAATCACCTTTTTTTATCAGTCTTTACAAATAAATCTGATTTCAACATTATTTTTAGTCTTCACAGCTTTTACATTTTTAATTGCAGTTTGTGAATCCGGCTCATAAATCACACATAATTTACAGGCAATGAAAAAGAAACTGGTCAAAATTTAGTAATAAGGTAACGTCTGGTTATCCCGAGCAAAAGTGGGTTTTTAAATTACAAAAATTTATACTTGCCAAACAATATATAGTATCGCCGAAAGAAATCCACTCCAGCCCATCCTAGGCGGCTACGCAGCAAGCTTTATTGTGCTTATTGAAAATAAGACCGTCCCACGGCGATATTCCTAGATAAACTGACTGGATTCGGTCTCTCGATGGCTTGCTAAGGCAGCGGAGGATGAATAGTTTTGCCACTTCCCACCAGGTCGCAGCAAAAGTAATCTTGCTTCTGCCGTAATTGTGACCAACAGAGCATTTTGAACTGAGGGTGTAAAGGCTCAAGGGGTGTAGATATAAACCTCCTCAGCAACACTGGCATCATTGTTTGTCTTTGACCTTCCAGACCTCTTATCAACAACAGAACCAGTTTCCTCAAACTTCCAGATTAAATCCACATAATTACGGACGGAACGTGGAGCCCTGCTATTAAATTGTTAAGATAGTTCTAAATTTTCCCAGACCTTGAGACGACTCCTTTTGGTTTCACAATAGAATTAAATCAGCAGTATTCTATCATTTAGTGATAGTCATAATTTGTAGCTTACAAATTCTTACAGCAATATGAATAAAACTACTGATGTTTTATTCTACAAAACTATACTCATGATAACGCTGAACTGAAAAACAAAACAAAAGAAACCGAGATCCCATTTCTTGCCCACAGTGTGAATTTTTACTTTCACTAGCCCCGTATATACAATGTACATAGGGATAGAGAAGGTATTGCACTCCGCCCAAAAATTCGATACCGAGATTTCCCCTGTATCCAAAAAAAGCATTTTCAGAAAAAGGTCCGCGCGCGCGCGCGTGTGTGTGTGTCCGCGTGTCTGTGAACACGATAACTCAAAAACGAAAAGTCAGTAAAATGCCAAACTTGGTATTTAAGTGTAGTATCTTCCAGGGATGCGACACGAAGATTTTGAGAAAAATCCCCCCACCACAAACTACCCTTTACATGGAAAAAATTTCAAAAATTTTGATTTTCTTAAAAATGACTCTAATGATTTTGATTAAAATATCGTATATTAAAGATATTTACATGACAAATAAAATGTATATCTTCAATTTTCTGAGAATAGCCTCTGAAAAGTAGTTTATTCTGGATGAATTTTACTGAATTTTGAATAACCGCTAAACCTAACAGATGGACAAAAACTTCATCCACAAAAAATGTAGAGCACACTAAAACACACAATTTATGTAATATACATTTTTTTCGTGGAGTTCGTCATTTTTGAGACATTCCTTATTTTTGGTTTCTGCTATGAAAAACGTATACTTTTCTCATACAGGAACTTGTCAACTCCTATCCATATAAACAAAGGAACTTCATTGACATAGCAACCAGCTTTTGACTATCACTTTAACCTATGGTAGTCCCTTATTTCGTTTCTACTTACAAGGAAGCAAGTAATAAGACTATTTCTGCTAATTTTTTCTGATTAGCATAAAGTAAATAGAAGTATAAGTTTTTTAAGAATAATTTGTTGCAGGGATATAGAGAAAGTCATGTGAATGGTATTCATCAGATTTTTTGTTTTTATCCTGTCGCAAATATTATAATATTTATAGCAGTTTATAGTTTTAAGTGACTTTTGAAAGATCGTATTTGAGCTTCCTGAAATAACACTCTTCAGAGGCTATATATTTTGATAATTGGTAACCGTAAAAGATAGACAACATTTCACTATATTATGTATCTATGTATCGTTAAAGCACATACATAATTTATGCCAAAAACCCGCCTTTATAGTGTGGTGGTAGCGTGTTTTCCTGACTTTAGAGGTCCCCATCTTGTTGGGGTGAATTACTCGGATATACTTTTCTTCCGGGGGTTTCTCTTATTCTAAGAAGACGAATGTCGAGTATCCCTAAGCTCAATGGACCCCGTGCTCATTTGAGCATCAGTTCACTTATTACATTCATCCGATATGACATGAGGTTAAATCAAAGGGCGTTACACTAAAGGGGGGGGGGACCGTTCCTTGTTATTTAAATTTCCCAATAAAACTTTTCTCAAATGAAAAGTCTGTATTCGTTTTTTTTTCTCCCCCCCCCCCCCCACATCATGGTCATCCTCTCGCATAGTGACCAGATTTGACTTGCTTAAGCCTGGTGTATTCTCTTTCCCTTATACCTAAAAAGGAAATGAGTAATAACGCCATTTCTGCCTTTATTTATCTCGATTAGCTTGAAGTAGATAGAAATATAATGTTTGTAAGAATAGTCTCTTGCAGAATAGGTAGAGGAAGTCATATAAGCGTAAGCTTTCACAGCCGGTGTCCATAATTTTAAAATTTAAAATATCCGGGCCGTTTTGCCGTGGTCTAAGATAAAATATTTTTGTTGCTTAAAATATTTCTTCTTGACGTTTCGTCCCTGACTGTGAGGGACATCTTCAGATGTGATGTCGCTATCTCAGTTTAAGAACTAACATAGGGATAGGGACGAAATGTCAGGAAGAAATATTTTAAGCAACAAAAATATTTTAACCTACAGACCATGGCAAAACCGGCCGGAAATTTTAAATTTTAAACCTAGAGGAAGTCATGTTATTGAAGTTCAAAACTTGTTATTGTTTTATAGCCGTGCTATAGGGTTGTAAAGCTGGAATGAAGACAGCCGACGCAACGCTAAGTGCTTCAAATGTGAACCATAAACCACATTCATGATAATTGATAGCTGGTGCACTATATCAATTAAGTGCAACATCGACGCTGTGAGCCCATGATCCGTGAGCTGTGTGTCGGTAGCGACATTGAAGTTTTACTTTCTCTAACTGCGTTTCCACAGCTTAAATATTGCATTCCACCCAAAAAATTTGATACCGATATTTTCCTGGAAATAGTACGTTGTGATGTGCTGTGAATCCATAAATAACATTTAGAAAACTACTTTTTTGAAATACTTTATATGTAAGTTAATCATTCTGAACACATATTTTGTAATGTAATCTAAATTTACAATTCATGCGAGTCAGTTGAGAAATGCAGTGCTATGCGGGCATGTTGCCATGGTAGCTCAGTGGAAGCAACCGGCTAGAGATCGGAAAATCCGTGGTTCAAATCCCGGCTATGGCATTACATTTTTCAGTCTCACTCAACCTATCCAACTCCTGTCCTCCGGCTTGTGTGAAAAAACAATTAATCCAATACCAATTGATCATAATAGTTGGCTATATTATGAATCCTGGGACTTAAAGTACTTACAACTTGTATAGAGAATATATTGCATTCCACTCAAAAATTCGATACCGGGATTTCACCGCAAATAGACGTTTTAGGATCCCCAGTATCCATAAAAAAGCATTTTTAGAAAAAGGTCCGTGTGTGTTTCGGAGTGTCTGTGAACACGATAGCAAAAAACTAAACGTCGGTAAAATATCAAACTTGGTATATAAGATTATTATCTTTCAAGGATGCGACAAGAAGATTTTGAGAAAAATCTATGCACCTCCAGCTACCCTTTACATGGAAAAATGTTCGAAAATGTTCAGAATATTTAATAGTTTTGTTTAAAATCACAATATATTAGTGACAAACGAAATGTATATCTTAGAGTTCCTGGGAATAGCCTCTGAAGACCTCTTCATTCTGGATGACTTTTTATAACTCGTAAACCGTAAGAGATAGATTAATACAACAAAATAATTATAGATCTGATTAAAACGCACATTTTATGTCATATTTGGTTTTTGTCTGGTTAACAGTTTTGATACACTCCTTATTATTAGTTTCAATAGTAAGCTACTTAAATTTTTCTAAAACGTAAGGTCATCTTTCGTTTCCTCTCTCTTTTGTTTTACTCCTGGTCTTACAAAGTAAACTCAATTTCAGTTGTTTAAAGAATTGACTATCGCTTTAGCTTAGTGAACTGTTTTATTTCCCCTTTTACTTAGAAGGAAGTAGTAATATATGTCTGTTTTGTATATATATATAGTTTGTATGTGAATGGAACATCTGATTTTACATTCTCTAGGCCGTTTGTGCAATATACATTGGGGATAGAGAAGGTATTCTATTTGACACTGAGATTTCACCGGCAATATATGTTTTGATGTCCCTGACCCGGAAAAACCGTGTGTGCCTGTGAACAGCATAGCTCAAAAACGAAAAGTCATTTAAAAACCAAACTTGATATTTCGTTTCTTCGAAGAATGCGACACGAAGATTTTCAAGAATATCTCGCCACCCCAACCACCCTTTACATGAAACATGTTTCGAAATTTTTATTTTCTCAAAAATGGCTAACGATTTTGATTAAAATACCGTATATTAAAGATATTCACATCACAAATAAAATGCATATCTTGAATTTTCTGGGAACAGCCTCTGAAGAGCTCTTTATTCCTGATGAGTTTTGCAGAAGTTTGCATAACGGTGAAACCGTAAGAGATAGACTGAAACTTTCTGCACACAAATGTAGGTCTTGTTGAAACACATAATTTATGTCATATAGGTTTTTCTGATAGAGTTGGCCGTTTTTTAGATATTCGTTGTTATTGATTTCAATTTTAAACTAATTTCATTTTCTCAAAACGGACCATGCAAAGCGACCAGCTTTTAAAAGATTTGACAATCGCTTTAGCCTAATGTATTCCATTATTTGCCTTCTACTTATAAGGAATAAAGTAATAATACTAATTGTGTTCATACTTATTTAGATTAGCATGGCGTAGACAAAAGAATAATCTATTGTAAGAAAAAATATTTATGGGATAGGTAGATAATGTTGTGTGAATAGAGCACTTCATATTTTTACTTTTCTATATATACTATGTACATAGTGTAAAGAGAAGGTATTGTATTGCACCCAAAAATTCAATACCGAGATTTCAGCGGAAATATGTTTTGAGACCCCCTGAATCCAAAAAAAAGCATTTTTAGAAAAATGTGCGTGTGTGTCTGTCTGTCTGTGTGTATGTATGTGTGTGTGGGCAGCATAGCTCAAAAACGAAAAGACCGTTAAATACCATACCTTGATATCGTCTAAGGATGCGACACGAAGATTTTCAAAAAATCCCCCCATCACAAACTACCCTTCACATGGAAAAAATATCGAATTTTTTTAGTTTCTTAAAAATGGCTCTAACGATTTTTTATTAAAATATTGTATTATAAGATATTTACCTCACAAATAGAATGCATATCTTGAATTTTCTGGGAATAGCTTCTGGATGAATTTTACGGAATTTTGCATAACTGCTAAACCGTAAGAGATGGAAGAAAACTTAGAACACAAAAAATGTAGAACACATTAAAACACACAATTTATGTTATATAATTTTTTTTCGTGGAATTTATCGTTTTTAAGATATTCCTTGTTTGTGGTTTCAGCTTTGAAAAACTTACTTTTCTTATACAGGAATTTGTCAACTTCTGTCTATACAAACAAAGGAACTTCAGTCACATAGCAACCACCTTTTGCCTATCACTTTAACCCTTATTTCTCTTCTACTTACAAAGTAGCAAGTAATAAGACTATTTCTGCTAATTTTTTCTCGATTAGATGAAGTAAATAGAATAATTATTTACTTCCAGTAAAATGTCGGTATTAAATTTTTGGGTGGCATAAATCACCTTCTCTGCCTACCAGGTAGGTTGTACATACGTGTTAGAGAAATTAGAAATGGTTTTCTCACATTATGTGACTTCCTGTGTATTATAATTTTGACACCATGACGTAAGGTGATGTAACGGGATGCTGAGAGCCTCGGACAGGAGTGATGGTGGAAACTTGGCAATTTAAAGTTTCTGTTCCGAGTAGTGGCTATAAAACAGAACGTGCTGGATCCAGAAATTGATTGCGTATTCGTGGAAATGTGAAAGGGTGCGAGATTCCGAGAAAACACCCATTAACCGTTTGGAGCTCACGCATGGGGCGTGTTTCCAGAGGGGATCGCCAAACTTAAATCACATGATCACATTTTTGATAGCAGCTTCACAGGGTGCTCCAGAACATTGTATATACGTTCACTTCTAGCAAACAAATATTCTCATGGGGCAGATAAAAATGTGCCCCATATGTACATAGGGATAGAGAAGCTATTGTAATGCACCCAACAATTTGATACCGAGATTTCACCGGAAATACATGTTTTGGGTCCCCCTGAATCCAAAAAAGAAAACATTTTAGAAAAATGTCCGTGTTTGTGTCTGTCTGTGTGTGCGTCTGTGGGCAGAATAGTTAAAAAAACGAACAGTAATTAAGTTTGGTATCTTCCAAGGATACAATAAGCAGCTTTTCAAGAAAATCTCCCACCTCTAACTACCCTTTATATGGAAAAATTTTCGAAAATGTTGTTTTTATTAAAAATGGCTCTAATGATTTTGATTAAAATTCCACATATTAAAGCCATTTCTATTACAAATAAAATTTATATCTTGAATTTTCTGGGAATAGCTTCTAAAGCCCTGTTTATTTTGGATGAATTTTGCTTAATTTGGCATAACTAGTAAACCGTAAGAGAGAATAGCACATTTTTCCAGTTTTATCGTACGGCATTGCTTTAGCTTTCTGCACGAAGCCTAAGGGATGTTAATGAAGTGTGCTTGAGAAGAATCTTGAAGGATGGTATCGGGAAGATTGTAATTAAGCGAACATGAAATGTTGTGGTTATTATGTTCACGTAAGGTTTCCTCAGCAGGAAAATGCCTGACAAACACAGAGATTCATTACAGGAGGAACTAAGGGCTCAGTAAATCAACACTAAATTGCGTTGCTGGATGGAGGGCAAACATCCAAATCTTGTTCGTTAAGGAGGCAGTGATAAACATCCTGCAATGTTACGCTTAGCTTCAGCTTTCTTCCGGCTTCCTTCCGTTCACAGTTGTGTTATGATGCACTCCGTTCCATTTGATTCCAGTTACACTCAATTCCTTTCCTGTTTTTCAAGCTAAAAGGGGATGAAACTGTTTATATCTCCCCACTGGCGCCTCTGGTCATTCTCACAATGTCCATGCAATATAAAAAGGAAAATGGAATAATTCCTTTCTCTCCGATCTATCGTTTGTGTCCAAGGGAGTTCTATTCAGGTCATATCATCCGTGAAATTCTTTACTGGAATGTTGCTCGTATCTAATATACCAGGTGGCCCAACTGCCCCATATTTGAGATATCTCTTCATATATTAAAACAGTAGCAGAAATATTTCAAGATAAAACCGATAAATGGGCAACTGACTGAGCGACCTTCGTTTTAGCCCTCTTGCTTATCAGTAGAGTTTGGTTCGGGGTCACGAAACTGCCGGATTGAGGTTCGATGCACACAGAGTATAACTATGACATGATTGAGTAGGCATGGTCTCCACAGCTAATTTCCTTACGTGTTGCGCTATCTATCATTGCTCACTGCCTGGTCACGTTCTGTTCCTGCTAGTAGATAAACCACTTAACATTGCAAGAGAGCGCAGATTGAAAAGCATTGAAAATACTAAAGAGTAGGCGTTCGACGCTGAACAAACTTGTGGATGATTCAAACTTTTTTTGAGTGACAGGAGGAGAACCTTTTATTAAGATACAGCAAAGATGTATCTTGTAATTTTCTGCAATGCATTCTCAGTGTCTTAACTACATGTTTTATATATTCCATTCACATGCCTTTCTCTAGCTATTGTGGAACAAACGACTCTTACAAAAGTTTATTCTTCTCTCTACTTCATGCTAATTGAGATAAAAATCACAAAAACGGCCTTGATACTTAGTTCCTTATAAGCAGAAGGAAAATAGGAGATTCACTAGGCCAAAGAGGCAGTCAAACTTTTTAAGAGCTGCTGTAATGTGATTGACGTTGAAATTAGCTTCTGTTTACCTGATTAGAGTAAAGCAAAAGAAACAGGAATGGCAAATTCGGGTTTGAGAAAAGTTTTAAGTGTCTTAAAATTGAAACAAGTGACAAGGAATGTCTCATAAAGTCTTAATTCCACAAAAAAGTATATCCCATTTTGTGAGTTTTAACGAGATGTACATTTTTGAAGTAGTCTTTGTCTATCTCTTATGGGTTACCTACCAGTTATGCTAAAGTCATCCAGAATGAAGAGGTCTTCAGAAACTTTTCCCCCAAAATCCAAGGTATATATTTTATTTGTCACACAAATATCTTTAATATATAATATTTTAATAAAAAACGATAGAGCAATGTTTGAGAAAATAAACTTTTTCGAAATTATTTTCGTGCAAAACGTAGTTTGAGGTGAAGGAATTTTTCTTGAAATTCTGTGTCGCATCCTTGGAAGTTGGTCATCGTAAATATCAAATTGTATACTACCGTTGCGGCTATCCTATCCACACCACACACACACACACACACACACACACGCACACACACACACACCCACACCCACACACCCACACACCCATATGGACCTTTCGTATTTTTTTATTGAGGAACGCCCAAAACATGTGTTTCTGATGAAATCTCGGTATCTAATTTTTGGGTAGATTCCCGTACCTTCTCTATCTACTATGCGCATCTTACATACGCGATAGAATAAGTAAAAGGGGATGAAATCGTTTATATTTAAATCTCCCCCAAAGCGCAACTTCTGGCGCCCTTTGGTCATTCTTAGAATGCTCATGCAATAAAGAAAGGAAAATGGAATATTCTTATCTCTCCGATATATCATTTGTATTCAAGTGAGTCGACCTCTGTTGCTATTCATTTGAATTCATTCGTGAAATTCTTTGTTGAAATATTGCAAAATATCCAATATAATGTTAGCAAGACTTTAGGGCTCGGATTGTCCGCATAGAAAATATGAGTTTTGTCACTCAAATAAGACTGGCACAAGATCGAAAACAGGCAAAAATAGGAACATCAATGTACAAATCTGATGTGTTCCATTCATATCAGATACATACATCTCTGTAAAAAATTATTGTTGATAAATTTATTCTTCTATCTACTTCAAGGTAACCGAGATAAACACTAATAGAAACGGTCTGATTACTTGAAACTAGGCTAAAGCGGTAGTCAAATCTTTTAAAAGCTGGTTGCTCTGCGATTGAAGTTCTTTTCTTTGTATGGCAAGGAGTTGACAAGTTCCTGTATGAAAACAGTTAAAGCATTTTAAAACTGAAACCAGTATCAAGGAATATCTCGGAAATGGACAACTCGACAACAGTATGTGTTTTAACGGATTTACATTTTGTGCGCAGTAAAATTTTGTCTGTCTTACGGTTTACTGGTTATCCAAAATTCGGCAAAACTCATCCAGCATGAAGAGGTCTTCAGAGGGTATTGCCAGAAAACTTAAGACATGCAGTTTATTTGTTATATCAATATCTTTAATATACGGTATTATAATGAAAACTTAAAAACAATGTTGTCCACATACACACACGTACCTTTTTCTAAAAATTCTTTTTTTCGGACTAGGGGACCGTTTCGTTTTTGAGCTATGCTATCCACAGTCACACACACATACACACACAATGACCTTTATATAAAAGTGTTTTTTTTTAATTCAACTCAGGGGTCTCAAAACATATTTCAAGTGAAATATTCGCATCGAATTTTTGCATGACCTTCTCTATACAATATGTACATAGTACATGTAGAGAAAGTAAACAATGATAATTCAATAATTACAGTTTATTGAAATATTGCCAAATAAAGTTCAGGTATTTGCTTCAAATCTCCAATTAAAAAAAAACATTTCTTTTTTAATTTTCGAGGCGTGTGGAACGTACATATTGTTTATATAATAAAGTTTATGATATAATAAATTTATAAAATAATTTACATGTTGTAAAAGATATAACGTATTTAACTAGTTTGAATGCAATTTTGTATTCATATTAACATAACAGCAAAGTAACCAAAGTAACATTGTCACAATAATTTATATAAAATATAGACATTTGTAATTTCACTCCCAGTGTCCTGTTTTTTAGACCCCTGTAAGTGTTGTTTTTTTTTTACTTTCTCTACACGTACTATGTACATAGTGTACATGAAGGTGTTGCACTCCACCCAAAAATTCGATCCCGAAATTTCAATGGAAATATATGTTTTAGGGTCCGTGTGTGTGTGTGTCTGTCTGTGAACACGATAACTCAAAAGCGAAAAGTCGGTAAAATACCAAATTTGGTAATTATGTTCAGTATCTCTTAGGAATGCGACACGAAGATTTTGAGAAAAGTTCCCCCGCCCCAAACTACCCTTTACTGGAAGTTTTTCGAACTTTTGATTTTCTCAAAAGTGGCTCTAACAAGTTTGGTTAAAAAATCAAATATTAAAGATACTTTATTCTGGATGAATTTTACGGAATTTTGCATAACTGCTAAACCGTAAGAGATGGAGAAAAATTGACCACATAATTTATGTTATATGCATTTGATCGTAGATTTGATCGTTTTTTAGATATTTCTTGTTTTTGGTTTCAGCTTTAAAAAAACTTGTTTTTCTCACACAGCACTTTGTCAACTCCTGTCCAAACAAACAAAGGAACTTCAGTCACATAGCAACCAGCTTTTGACTGTCACTTTAGCCTATGGTACTCCCTTATTTAGCTTAAACTTACAAGTAAGCAAGTAATAAGGCTATTTCTGCTATTTTTTTCGGTTGGCTTGAAGTAAAAAGAAGTATGAGCTTTTTAACAATAATTTGTTGCAGAGTTGTAGAGAAAGTCATGTGAATGGTGCACATCAGATTTTTATGTTACATTTTATTGCCTGGCAAAAGTAAGAGAAGGGCTTATGGTCATAACTTTTACCAGGGTAAATAAATAAATAAATAGCAAGCAATGCTTACGCTTAAATTCCATGTATGGAAATGTAAATACCAAACGTGAGTATTAATTTCCTTTGCAGTTATTAGCTGTTAACTAAAATAAGTTTGAAAGTTGCAAAATAAGGCAGCGACGCACACGGAAGCTTGGCAGTGCAGGTGTGGAGTACTCACTAAATGACTGCACGAGATCGTGTTTCGGAACCACGCCCCTCGGCTCGCTTCCTCCAATACTAATGAGCGATTCGCCACAGCAGTGTAGGCGTACACACAACACATAAACCCCAGAGTCGGAGCTGCGTTTCTCGGCAGGTTGTGTTTTAACTCATTAAATCTCCTTTCATTTTGCCAATGTCACTGACCTAAACACACTAACTATATAATTTATGCTCCTACTTACAAGAAAATGAAAGTAATACTATCTTACTTTCTCTACACCTATGTACATAGTGTATAGAGAATGTATTGTAATGCACCCAAAAATTCGATACCGAAATTTCACCGGAAATACACGTTTTGGGTCCCCCTGAATCCAAAAAAAACATTTTTAGAAAAATGTCCATGTGTGTGTGTGTCTGTCTGTCTGTCTGTGGGCAGTATAGCTGGAAAACGAAAATACCCTTTAATACCAAACTTGGTATTTAAGTTTGGTATCTTCCAAGGATGCGACACGAAGATTTTCAAGAAAATCCCCCCTCCCCTAACTACCCTTTATATGGAAAAAATTTCGAAAATTTTGTTTTTATTAAAAATGGTTCTAATGATTTTGATTAAAATTCCACATATTAAAGCCATTTCTGTTACAAATAAAACTAATATCTTGAAGTTTCTGGAAATAGCTTCTAAAGACCTCTTTATTCTGGATAATTTTTATTCAATTTTGCATAACGGTAAACCGTACGAGATAGACAGAAACTTACAAATAATATAGATCAGGATAAAACACACAAATTTATAGTCATATACTTTTTTTTTTTTTTTTTTTTCGTGGAGTTGATCGTTTTTTAGATATTCCATGTTATTGGTTTCAGCTTTGAAAATTTTATGCTGTTCTCATACAGGGATTTGTCAACTCCTGTCCGTACAAACAAAAGAACTTCAGTCACATAGCAACCAGCTTTTGACTATCACTTTAACATATGGTACTCCCTTATTTCGCTTCTACTTACAAGGAAGCAATTAATAAGACTTTCTGCTAATTTTTTCCCGATTAGTATGAAGTAAATTGAAGCATAAGCTTTCTGACAATAATTTTTTGTAGAGATGTAGAGAAAGTCATGTGAATGAAACACATCAATGTTTTTATAGTGTTTAACGCTCGCTTTTACTACTTGTGGCAATCCAGGCGTTGACGCTGATGATACATGAAAGGAAGATGGAGCACCAGTGGAATGCGTTGGCGGGGGAGATAGAAGAACCCGGAGAAAACCCGCCCCTGCGCTGCTTTGTCCACCGCAAATCTCGCATACGGTCGCTTGGGATCGATCCCGGGCCGTTTAGGTGAGAGGCGAGTGGTCTAATCTCTCGGCCACGGCGCGACCTGAAATGTTCGTTAAATACCATAGACTTGCGACACGATAATTTTCACCCACCCCACCCCTACCCTTTTACATGTAAAATTGTTCATAAAATTGTGATTTTCTCAAAAGTAGCCCTAACGATTTTGATTAAAATGTCGTATTTTAAACATATTTCCATGACAAATAAAATTTACATCTTGAATTTTTTGGGAATAGCCTCTGAGAACTATTTATTATGGATGAATTTAGCTGCATTTCACATATATGGTAAATCGTAAGAGATAGACAAACATTTATACACTAAAACTGTAGATCTCGTTTAAACCACAATTTAAGTCATAGCTACACATTTTTTTTTTTCATGGAGTTATTTGACCATTTCTGAAATATTCCTTGTTATTGGTTCCAGTTTGAAAATACTTCAGTTTTTTCTCATACGGTAATTTGTCAACTCCTGACAAGCGAAATTAACAATTTCAATCAACCAGCTTTTAAATAATTTGACTATCACTTTAGCCTAGTGTATTCCCTTAATTCCTTTCTACTTACAAGGAAGCAAAAAATAACACTATTTTTGGTAATGTTTATTTCCAAAATTCAAGATATACATTTTATTTGTCATGTAAATATCTTCAGTATACGGCAATTTAGTAAAAATCGTAGAGGTAATTTAGAGAAAATCAAAAGTATACTGGCAGGCAAGGTGCAAGAGGTGTGAAGTTACCCTCGCTCTCGTTCCCACTACTCTCTTTCAACAGTCAAGTAGAGCCAAAGAAACCGGTTCATTCCGGTATTATGCCCGTGGCAGCCTTATGAGTGCAGTATGAGTGAACGGCGAATATTTAGTCGGGACTGGGAGAACAAGTATTTTGGTGTTCTTCAAGAACAACCGCTTTATTGCACACGTAACCTCTCCGCTTCTCAGCAGGTGCAAGAAGATTGTAGGGGTAGAGAATTACTCACTGCGGGTGCTTATCTTACCGGCCGTGAGGTAGAGTAGTTTGTGGAGGGGAGATATTCTTAAAAATCTTTGTGTCGCATCCTTGGAAGATACTAAACTTAAATATCAAGTTTGGTGTTTCACCGATTGCTCGTTTTTGAGTTATTGTGTTCTCACACATACCTTTTTCTATTATTCATAAATATATATATATACAAACACACACATATAAGAGGTGGTGTGAGAGAGAGAGAAAGCGTGTATTTCCGGTGAAATTTTGGTATCGAATTTTTGGGTGGTGTGCAATAGCTTCTCTACTTACTACGTAAAAAAAAATAAAAATGTTATATGCAATTAAAAAGGGCAACTACATGAAATGTAAATGGCGTGTTATTTATAGACGCTCTTTAACTACTGTGGTTCTCAGCGTCCCATTCTAAATTGGGCGTGAAAGATCGTTTAATTTTGCTCAGAGGCCTCTCTATCAGGCTTGATTTTCTTTTACGTGCCGTAAATCTACGACACGGGACCCACAGCTTTACTTCCCTTCCGAAGGAAGCCATGCTAAGGATTTTTACACCCGAAAAAATCCATCGTCCTCCGTCGGGTTTGAACCCGCGACCTTGGTGTATATGAAGTTGGCATGGTAACCATTACACCACGGAGGGCGACTTGGCAACTACATGAAATGTGTGTATATTATGAAATTTATAAATTAATCCAATAAACGTTTGTGGTACAAAATCCATGTGTTAATATTGGCATTTTATCTTGCAAAGTCAAATCCGCGTTTAAGTTGTCTAGACAGCGTGCTTCATAAGATGTTTTAAATTTCGTTTGATACATTTGCAACACGAGCAATGAAATTACTTAAAATCACTTCTTGAGGCTCCCAAAACAGGGACTTGGAATAAAAGAGAAATTTCCTGTCACCTGTAATTTGTCGATGGAACTGCAGTCTATCACGCACTGTTTCATTTAGGTAACCTGCACTTACCTAATTACACACGAAAAAAAGTAAGAAAACAGACAACTACTTATAAAACAAAGCGATATCAGAGTTAATACAAATTCGCTGTCACCTGTAATCAGGGTAGTGAAGGCACTGGACTCGTAAGCAGGAGGTCTAAGGGTCAAATCCTACTAGAGCCTTCCACCTTTAGTGAAGTTTTTATTTTTTTATTTATTTTATTTATCAGGTTTTCCTTACTGTTGTAACTAAGGTTTGTTTCACATAACTTAATCCTGTATCTCATTACTGCCACGTGAATAGGCATCTTTCTTTGGCTGAAATGGTGGAACAGGCGGTTATACGGTATTTCCTTTTTAATATAAATAATGGTGCTAATATATGTGAAGAGAATTATCAGATTTGGGTACATTTTCAGGATCGTATGAATAAAATGTATTATGTTACAAAAGTTAACGCATCTAAAATAGAGTAAATGTTAATCAAAAAGTACATAGGAGGTTCTTTAGTTTTAAACACGCCTCTCGGATGACGAAAGTACATAAATGTATCATTACACAGTGTTTATATCACCTTTATTGTGCGAATTTTATTTATTTTTTCACATATTTGCCTTCATGCGTAACCTACTTGGCCATAAAAGGATAGAATGACTTAGATAGCACAGAAACTCAACACTAAACATTCATATCCATAGCGGGATTTGAACCCGCGCCCCTTTCGCGGCAGAACGTCTAACCTGGCGATCGTTGATAGCTGATTGTTGCACTTGTGCGGTCGGCTTCTGTTATGTAGCTGCAATCGTTGTCACATGGGTCGTAAATTAAACACCCGAGTCCGAAAAAAGCATTTTTAGAAAAATATCCGTGTGTGTCTGTGGACAGCATAGCCCCAAAACGAAAAAACCGTTAAATGTAAAATTTGGTATTTAGGTTCAGCATCTTCCAATAACACGACACGAAGACTTAAAAAAAAAAAAAAAAAAAACACCACAAACTACCCTTTACATGGAAAGAGAATTCGAGAATTTTGAATTTCTTAAAAATGGCTCTAACGATTTTGATTAAAATCCCGTATATTAAAGCTATTTACATCTGAAATAAAATGTATATCTCAAATTTTCTGAGAATAGTCTCTGAAGACCTCTTTATTCTGGATGAATTTTACTTAACTGATAAACCGTAAGAGATAGACAAAAACTCACTACACAAAAAAATGCACATCAGTTCAAAACACAATTTATGTCCTTTACGTTTTTGTTGTGGAGGTAACCGTTTCCGAGATATTTTCTTGTTATTGGTTTCAATTGTGAAGTACTTAAACTTTCCTCAGGCAGGAAGTGTCCGTTTTTCTTTTGTTCTACTCCTGGCCAAGCAAAGAAGCCATTTGCAATGACAATCGCATAAAGATACCTTTAAAACATTTGACCATCAATTTAGCTTAGTGCATTTACCTTAGTATCATTTTACTAAGTAATAAGAGCATTCAGCTAGTGTTTATTTCGATTAGCATTGTGTAGAAAGAAGAATAATCTTTTGTAGCAAGTTTGTAGAGTAGCTAGAGAAAGTCATGTGTGTGTAACACCAGATTTTTTATAATATTCTAATTTTTCTGGATGTACCTAAGTGTTTACGATTTCTTATGTTGTTGCTATAAGACCTAGGAGTTCTACGACCTAAAATAAAGAATGCAAAACCCCCTCCCCTCGCAAAAAAAGATCATGGTCTGCCCATTGACTTATTGATACGAGGTAGTCCAGAAAGTAAGTTCCGTTTCAATTTATCGCCGCTGCAGCGCTGCGATCGCAGTTCCGCACATGCGCGGTAGACGCTCTGTATCAAGGAGAAGAAACGTGCGCCATTTTGAGATCGCTGTCAGCCACATACGCTTTGTTGTGCTTGTTTACAATGTCGGTGTTGATTGAAAATCCCGCCGCTTGTGAAATCAGATCTGTGATTCGTTTTCTGAATGCTAGGAAAGTGAAACCAATTGAAATTTATCGGCAAATTTGCGAAGTTTACAGACAAAATGCGATGAGTAATTCAATGGTGAGAAGATGGGTCCGACAGTTCAATGAAGGACGTAGTGAAGTGCACGATAAAGAACAAAGTGGGCGTCCATCTCTGGTTACAGAAGAACTGGTTCACGCGATTGATGACAAGATCCAGGAAAACCGCAAGTTTACAATTAATGCTCTCGCTATGGAATTTCCCCAAAGCTCACGATCACTAATTCATGAAAGTGTTACCGAAAAACTGAAATTTCGTAAACTTTGCTCACTTTGGGTACTTAAGATTCTTATTGAGCAACACAAAACAAAACGGATGGGTAGTGCACTTCAGTTTTTAACCCGTTATGATGAAGACGGCGAAGAATTTCTAACACAGTCACAGGAGAAGAGACTTGGGTTTCTTACGACACCCCTGAAAGTAAGCAGCAATCAATGGAATGGAGGCACACTTCATCCCCAGCAAAGGTTAAGCCGAAACAAATCTTGACACCTCGAAAAATGATGTGCACAGTGTTCTGGGACTGGAAAGGCATATTACTCATTGATTTCTTACCGCGTGGTCAAACAATCAAAGCAGATGTTTATTGCAAGACACTTAGGAAATTGCGCCGCGCAATACAGAATAAGCGTCGAGGATTGCTGTCAAAAGGTGTTGTTTTTCTTCACGACAACGCACGACCACACACTACAAATGTGACGAAAAACCTCCTACAGGGATTTGGCTGGGACGTGTTTGACCATCCTCCGTACAGCCCTGACCTCGCTCCTCGCGAGCTCTTACATCTCAAGTCTTTCCTTGGCGGTCAACACTTCAACACTGACGAAGAGCTGAAAGAAAATGTTTCCAACTTTTTGAAGACACAGGCGGCAAACTTTTATGAAGAAGGTATACAAAAACTTGTGCCACGCTATGACAAATGCCTGCAAAATTTCGGCAGTTATGTGGAAAAGTATTTTAAGAGTTGTAGAATTTTGTGCAATAAATAATTATTCTGTATCTGTACACAATTTAATTGTATTACCAAACGGAACTTACTTTCTGGACGTACCTCGTATTTCCTTAGCCTCAGCCCCAATTAGCTCAAATTACTGGCGATCTACTGTACTTATTTCTGAAAGTTTGTAGGTACGCACGTCTTCAGTGGATACTTCTAGAAGTTGTTTTCTTACATTTGGTATGTAAGTCTGTACCTTCAGTCAGAAATCCTAATTATTATGAGCAGTTAGTTGCCTAATAAGTATTAGTAGCAAAAGCCACGAAACAAGAGTTAAAATTGTGCCAAGTAGAGTTGTTTCTCAACGGCTGGCATGGCCTTATACGTGAAGTGGCATCCTCAAGGTAAACGGAGAGCTAAATATGGTGATACCCTTGCTCCTTGCAGACGCCATCTATAAGCGCCGAAGGAATAAACTCAACAACGACTCCACCTTCTATAAGGGAATCGGGTATTGGGTATTCAGAAGGAAGAATAAGCAGACTAACACTATTTAACTAAACTATATAATTAGAATACTGTAATAAATTACAGATTTTTAATGTTTTCACATCTTTCTGTGACTAAAGAATTTTCCTCTCCATCCATTCCATATGTTCCAATTCTCTTGCTCTCCTTCCAGTTATTTCCCGCCTCAACAGTTTCAAGATCTTCCTTTTCCTCTTCTTCCCGGTGAACATTCCAATGCCTTTCTTCGGTAACCCACTCACCGTTTTCAATATGTCCGTATCAACTCAGCTGTTTATATCTTATATAACCTAATATTGAGTTTTTAATGTTTTGCTTTCTCTAACCCGCAAGTACAATGTACATGGCGGATAGAGAACGTATTGTATTCCACCCAAAAATTCGATACCGAGATTTCACCGAAAATATATCTTTTGGGGTCCCCTGAGTCCGAAAAAAGCATTTTCAGAAAAAAAGTCCGCGTGTGTCTGTAAATATGTGTGTGTCTGTGGACAGCAGAACTCAAAAACCATAAGACCGTTAAATACCAAACTAGGTATTTAAGTTTAGTATCTATCAAGGATGCGACACGAAGATTTACATGGAAAAGTGTTCGATATTGTTTATTTTCTAAAAAAATGGCTAATGATTTTGTTTAAAATCCCGTATATTAAAAATATGTACATTCCAAATAAAATGTATATCTTGAATTTTCTGGGAATAGCCTTTGAACACCTCTTTATTATGGATAAATTCTGCCGAATTTTACTTAACTGCTAAACCGTAAGAGATAGTAAAAATTTTACTATACCAAAGATGTAGATCTCGCCAAAACACGCAATTTATGTCCTTATCGTTTTTGTTGTGGAAGTAGCCATTTCCGAGATATCCCTTGCTATTGGTTTCAATGTAAAGTACTAACGGATAGGAAGTGTCCGTTTTTCTTTTGTTCTACTCATGGCCAAGCAAAGAAGCGATTTGCTATCACAGTTGTATAACGACAGTTTTTAAAATATTTAACTATCGCTTTATCAAGGCACATTCCTTTAGTTTTAGTTTACGTATAAGGAACTAGTACCAAATACATTCTGCTAATGTTTATCTCGATTAGCATGGTGTAGAAAAAAGAATAGTGTTTGTTTTAGAGCAGCTAGAGAAAGTCGTGTGAGTGTAGCACATCATATTTTTTCTCTTATAACACAATCATGATAATAATTTAATAAAGAAAACTTACTCCGAATTAACAAAATCATTTTCTTTGTTTCCAGGTGAGTGGCCAATTCCTGTGTTGCGGTATACCAGGACTGCACACGCTTTGTCAGGTAACACAGTAATTAAAAATATGAATTGTTATATTATTATTTTACGACATTATACCTTTTATTAGTGGCTATACAAACTAGTCTTACGAAAGTTTATATTTCTATCTACTGAATTTTAGTAGAGAAAAATTCGTTACGTCAATGGCTACAATTCCCCCCCCCCCCTTTTATTTTCTTTCTTTGTGTAGCTTAACAGTCTTTAATCTGGTTGGTCATATCAGACGATGAATGAAATTGATGAAATGATGCTCAAATCATCTCGGGGTCCATAGAGCTTAAATTTACTCGACATTCGTCTTCTCAAGATGAGGGTAAACCCCTAAAAAATCCTTATTCGGGTAACACACCCAAGCGAGTTTCGAACTGGTGACCTATTGAATGTGATGCAGACAGGCTACACCACACTACCCAGGCGGGCAAAGTCAGCATTTCGTTTTAGATACAACAGATTAGGTTTGTCAAATGTTTTACTAGGGTCGGCTGATAAGTCCCCGGCCTACGTAGGCTTGCGTAGTAGTCGCCAGTGAGACTTTTACCCTTTTCCAAGTAATCAATAAAAATAATTTCCTGTGCATCCCAGAAAACACTCGCCAACCTTGTTAGCTTACAAAATTGACTTTGGTTTCTTTGGAATTGGTTCACCTGGCGCAGTCCACTGTTTTGACTGTGATTTACTTTCTGGAGTGTAGTGATGTATCCAAGTTTCATCCATGGTAATAAGTCATCTCAAAAATTCACTGGAATTTTTACGGTAGAACTCCACATTCTTAACAAAAACAGTTTTTCTTTGCAATTTTTTATCAGGTGTCAACAAACGCGGCACCCATCTTGCACAGAAAACCAAAACATTACTTGAAACATTAGCTGCACGTTTTTTGATATGTTTACAGCCTCTGCTATCTCAAATAAATTTAATCTGCGGTCTTCCAGTACTAAACAATGGATTTTTTCAATGATCTCTAGAGTTGTCAGAGCTCGTACGTCCCATTTTAAACTCTGCAACCTACCTTTTAATCATTGAATATGAAGGGGCAGAGTCTTTCAACGTACTGTCCATTTCCTCTTTGATTTCTTTAGGCGTTAAGCCTTTCAAATGTAAGTATTTAATCACTGCTCGTTTTGCAAGTCCTGCATTTTCGTGAAAACTCTTAAGGTTGTTTTGTTTAAAATGCTGTCATTCGAAAACTTGATCTTTAACTATGGACGGATACAAGCTAGTTTAGAGTTAAATTATACGATGCTACCGTCTAATTGGCCTAGTGGCGCCATATCTGTGTGAGGCCCGGGACTTATCAGCCGACCCTCGTTTACTGGTCTTTCTCTGCAATTGCGAGAAACAACAAAAGTGAAAGGAGTTGGAAAGAATAGCCAACTATTGAACATTTCAAACCGGATGACCCCGTAGCTCAGTCGGTAGAGCAGTTGCGTGTTGTGCAAGGGGTATCGGGTTCGATTCTTGGCTGGGAGTACATAGCACGTGTAGAGAAAGTAAAAGTGTATATGACATAAATGGTGTGCTCTAATGAGATATACATATTTTATGTGTAGTAAATTTTTGTATGTCTCTTACGGTTTGCCAGTTATACGAAAGTAATCCAGAATGCAGAGGTCTTCCGAGGCTATTTCCAGAAAATTCAAGATATACATATATCTGTCATAAGAATCTGAGGCTAGCAGGTAACCCGCTACATCACGGAGGGCGACAATATCCTCCCTATCTGCTATGTATATTGCACATATGCGCTAGACAAAGTAAAATGAAAAACATTGGGTAAAGCTATACGATGTTTCCACCACACATATGGACATGCGCTCGCGCGCACACACACACACACACAATCTGCCTTCAGACTTTTACTGGCGATCCATACTTGAAAGTGTTGAAAACATTAATTTTTTTTTAGTTTTAACGTCCTTTAACCTGGTTTGGTCATATCGGACGATGAATGCAATTGATGATATGATGCTCAAATAATCTCGGGGTCCAAGGAGCTTAAAGTTCCTCGACATTCGTCTTCTCAGGATAAGGGAAAACCCCGAAAAAACCGGGTAACTCACCCTAAGCGAGATTCGAACTCACGACCTTTTGAACGTGAGGCAGACATGCTACCACCACGCTATCCAGGCGGGCACATTAAGTTGTTCAGATGTGAAAGTTGCCAGATTCCCGAAATTTTGACTTCTTGGGATCATTGGGGGTTTTAGCTTCACAGATCCCTCGGCTACACTTTGCGGCCTAGGGATATCCACATTAGGCTACGCTTTGCAGCTTAGGGCCCTAAATGTTTATAACAGACCAGTAAGTAACTACAATGCGACTCTAGTGACGAAATAACAAAAGTGCCCACGTATAGAAGTAATGCCAAGTGGTGGAATCATCGTGTACTAATAATACCATTTGCTATAAAAAACCTTGACCGCTTGTATTCAAACCTTAGTTCCCGGTGTCTCGCAAACGTTTAATACATCGGCTGTGAAATTTGAAGATTTTCCAGGTTGTGTGGAGCAAATGGAGTAAGGTACTGAAGCGAAAGCCTGAGGCAAGCAGCTTTTCAGTAAAGCCACTCTACGTCTAGGCGTTGGTAAGCCTGCTCATTCCATTTTGCTTTCCATCCGTTAAAAGCCACTTCTGTAGACTGTAGTGTCAGATATAGAATTTCCTGTTGCAAGTAAACGGTATAAAGCTCTAAAGCTCAATAACGCCAGAGAGATACACAATCTATATACAGACAGCTTTTACGTCCTCTACACATACTATGTACATAGTGTATACAGAAGGTATTGTATTGCACCCAAAAATTCGATACCGAGATTTCGCGGAAAATATGTGTTTTAGGGTTCCCTGTGTCCAAAAAAGCATTTTCAGAAAAAGATCCGTGTGTGTCCGTGTGTCTGTGAACACGATATCTCAAAAACGAAAAATGGGTAAAATACCGAACTTTAGTATCTTCCAGGAATGCAACATAAAGATTTTGAGAAAAATCCCGCCAGCTCCAACTACCCACTACATAGAAGTTTTTTCAAAAATTTGATTTTCTCAAAAATGACTAACGATTTTGATGAAAATATCTTATATTAAAGATATTTTCCTGACAAATAATATGTATGTATTGAATTTTCTAGGAATAGCCTCTGAAGACTATTCTGGATGAATTTACGGAATTTTGCATACCTGCTAAACCGTAAGAGATGGACAAAAACTTACCCCACAAAAATGTAGAGCACGTTAAAACATACAATTTATGTTATATACATTTTTTTCGTGGAGTTGGTTGTTTTTCAGATATTCCTTGTTATTCGTTTCAGCTTTTCTCATATAGGAATTTGTCAACTCGTATCCATACAAACAAAGGAACGTCAGTCACATAGCAACCAGCTTTTGACTATTACTCTAACCTACGCTACTCCCATATTTCGCTTCTACTTACAAGGAAGCAAGCAATAACACTAATTCTAGTTTTTTTTTTTTTTTTTTTCCTTCTTTTTTTTTTATTCCTCCCCACGATTAGCTTGAAGCAAATAGAGACATAAGCTTTTTACGATAATTTTTTGCAGAGATATAGGGAATGTCATATGGATGGAACACATCGGATTTTTAAAAGAAGTGCCTGCTAAGATTGCAAACAAATGAACAGACGCTTACAGATTCCAAATTTGAATTCCTCTCGTAAAGGTTAATACCAAATAAAGAAACAAAGGCAGTACAATAGATTTTGAATTTATAATATTTGAATGTTTTCATTTATCTATTTCATGGTTATAAATGAGGTGACGTGTGCGATTCCCATTCAGCGCCCCTTTTTTACTTTCTCTAGCCCCATATGTACAATGTACATAGGGACATAGAAGTATTGTATTACACCCAAAAATTCGATACCGAGATTTCACCGGAAATACATGATTTAGGACACCCTGTATGCAAAAAAAGCATTTTCAGAAAAAGGTCCGTGTGTCTGTGAACACGACAACTCAAAAACGAAAAGTAGCTAAATACCAAGAATTTAAGTTTAGTATCTTCTAGGGATGCGACACGAAGATTTTGAGAAAAATCCCCCACCCCAAACTACCCTTTACATGGAACTTTTTTCGAAAATTTTGATTATCTTAAAAATGGCTCTAACGATTTTGATTAAAATATCACACATTAAAGATATTTACCTAACAAATAAAGTGTATATCTTGAATTTTCTGGGAATAGCTTCTGAAGACCTGTTTATTCTAGATGAATTTTTCTTAATTGGGCATAACTAGTAAACCGTAAGAGATAGACAAAAACTTACTGTAAAGAAAATTTAGGTCTTGTTAAAATACACAACTTATGTGATATACACTTCTCTCGTGGATCTTACAGTTTTCGAGGTATTAATTGTTATCAGTTTCAGTTGTGAAGTACTTATACTTTTCTCAGACGGTAGTGTCTGTATTTCTTTTGTTCTACTCCTGGCCAAGAAAAGAAGCGATTTGTAATGACAATCGCATAACGACAGCTTTTAAAGCATTTGACAATTGGTTTAGCCTAGTGTATTCCCTTATTTTCTTCGTGCTTATACGGAAAAATAATAAGAACATTGTGCTAATGAGTACCACGATTAGCAAGGTGCAGAAAGAAGAAGAATCTTATGTATGAAGTTTGTTAAGCGCAGGCCGCAAGCTAGATTCCTGAGTGGTGTCTTTCATCCTTCGAATTTTCTGTTCTTCCATGATGCCGTTGTTTTCGTCACTTCGCCTACTGATTCTGTTTCATGATTGCAAAAAATTGACGATGGTAGTTCGGTACGGCGTCTCAAGGAGAAAGGATACTCAAGGGCTTTGGCTGGTTGCTGGGGTATAAGGACCCTTTCATAGCGGTGGTGAATCATATGTGGGACAGGTTCCCTGGAGTGCCTGCCCAATTTCCGGGGTTTCAATCTCTTAAGGGGATATAAAGTCTGTCAACTTTTTTTTTATATATTTTCGAAGTTCAGTGGTCCTAAGATGTTTGTATCTTTAATTAATTACACCATTTTAATAGCCGCGCCCTGAAAATGCACTCTGCGGGTAAAGTTTAAGGTTAGTTTTCTCTTTTCATTTTTTTAGTATTTTGCTGCAATGAAAAGCTATTTGTTACAATTTTTATGCAAAGAGATTGAAAATTGCATTGGATGTTCAAGAATCTATGACTAATAATATTTAAGCAATGGAGTTTTTTATTTGCATGTTTCGTGAAGTAAAAAATCTGATGTGTTCCATTCACATGACTTTCTCTACAACTCTGCAATAAATTATTGTTAAAAAGCTTATGCTTCTATTTATTTCCTGCTAATCGAGAAAAAATTAGCAGAAATAGTTTTATTACTTGTTTTCTTGTAAGAAGAAGCGAAATAATGGAGTACCACAGGTTAAAGTGATAGTCAAAAGCTGGTTGCTATGTGACTGATGTTCCTTTGTTTGTATGGACAAGAGTTCACAAAGTCCTGTATGAGAAAAGTATATTTTTTATAGCTGAAACCAAAAACAAGGAATATCTCAAAAACAATCAACTCCACAAAAAATGTATATGACACAAATTGTGTGTTTTAAAGTGCTCTACATTTGTTGTGTGGTAAGTTTTTGTCCATCTCTTACGGTTTAACACTTATGCAAAATTCCGTAAAATTGACCCAGAACAAAGTAGTCTTCAGAGCCTATTCCCAGAAAATTCAAAATATACATTTTATTTGTCAGGTAAATATCTTTTATCATACTATATTTTAATCAAAATCGTTGGAGACATTTTTTAGAAAAATGAAAATTTTCGAAAAAAGTTCCATGTAAAGGGTAGTTTGGAGTGGAGGGATTTTTCTCAAAATCTTCGTGTCGCATCCCTGGAAGATACTAAACTTACATACCAAGTTTGGTATTTTACCGGCTTTTTCTTTTTGAGTTATCGTGTTCTCAGTCACACGGACACACACACACACACACACACGGACCTTTTTCTGAAAATACTTTTTTTGGATACAGGGGACCCTAAAACATATATTTCCGGTGAAATCTCGGTATCGAATTTTTGGGTGGAGTGCAATACCTTCTCTATACACTATGTACATAGTGCGTATAGAGAAAGTAAAAAAGAATCTTTTGTGTTCCTATCACATGACTTTCTGTACAAATTATTGTTGCAAAAGATTATTTTTTATACTTCGTGGTAATCGAGATACACATTAGCAGAAATTGTTGTATTAGATACTTCTAAATAGATGGGAAATACAGTAATACACTAGGCTAAACAGATAGTCTTAATATTTTAAAAAGCCGGTCACTATGTTAAGCAATTGAAATTCTGTTTTCGCTTTGCACGGCCAGGAGTAAAACAAAAGGGAAATGAAACGAAGATGACCTTCCGTCTGAGAAAACTTTAAGTAGCTTAAAATTGAAAACAGTAACAAGGAATATCTGGAAACGACTAACTCTTGAAATAAAATTTATATGATATAAATTGTGTCTTTTAACGAACTTATACTTTCTGTGTAGCAAGTTGTTCCTCCCCCCCTATTTTGTACGGTCGACCAGTTATTTAAAAATTCATGAAAAATGAAGAGTTTTTAGATGCTACTCCCAGAAAATTCAAGCTATACATTCTATTCATCATGTAAATATCTTTAATATAGGTATGTTATTTTTCACCAACATCCTTGTAAGGAGTTGTTTTGGGGTGGAAAATTTTCTTGAAAAATCTTCGAGTCGCATTCTTGGAAGATACTGAACTTAAATGCTAAATTTGTTATTTAACGGTGTTTTCGTTTTTGAGCTATGCTGCGTAGTAATGTTGGAGTGTTTTTTATTTATTTATTTGTTTTTTATTTATGTAGCTTAACATCCTTTAACCTGGTTGGGTGATGATTGAAATTGGTGAAATGATGCTCAAATTATCTCAGAGTCCGTGCAGCTTAAAGTTTCTCGACTTTCGTCTTCTCAGGATAAGGGAAAACCCCGAAAAAACCTTATCCGGAAACTCACCCTAAGCGAGATTCGAACTCGCGACTTGTTGAATGTAAGAAAGACACGCTACGACCACACTACCCAGGCGGCGAAGGTTGGAGTGATGAACCTATACAATGCTTCAGCAAATTTCCAAAAGAGTATGTCTGCATGTTGTAATTTCACGAGGGGATTTCACATGTCATACTGAATCTCTTGTTTATTATACATTTCATTGTTTTACTGTTCACTGTCTGCCAAATTAGTGAAACATAGATATGCTATTTTATAACTGATGAGACGGCGCCGTGGCCGAGTGGTTAGACTGCTCGCCTCCCATCTAGACAGCCCAGGTTCGATTCCAAGCATGTGGAATTCCTGGTGGACGAAGTGACGTCTGTGCGGGTTTTCTCCGGGTCCTCCGGTTTCCTCCGCCATCATCACCTTTCCATTCATCAATTTCGCTTACATTTCATATCATCCACTTCATGTTCATGCCTGGCTACGGGCCGAACTTTGGTAACAGGTTCTCCATTCTGTGGTTTCGTGCCGTAGGCTCCCAGACAGGCTTCTGACCCCTAGGCATTGTAAGTCCTAGGGAGGGTCAGTCCTACAATTACGGGGAGGGTTAGCCGATTACGAAACGAAACAGTAGACGAACACATCTTAGCTCCAAGTGGTGGTCCGTGCATGTGCATTCGCAATGGAAATGGGGTTTTACTTATAGACACTCTTTAACTGTGGTCCCCATTCTATACTGGGCGTGAAAGACCGCGTAATTTTGCTCAGATGCCTCTTTATCAGGCTTGAGGTTCTTTTACGTGCTTAAATCTATTGCATGGGTCCAACGGCTTTACTTCCCTTCCGAAGGAGCCATACTAAAGATTTTTACGCCCGAAAAAAATCCATCACTTTCAGCCGGGTTTGAGCCCGCGTATATGAAGTTAGCATGGTAACCACGAAGGGCGACTACATTCGCGGAAGAATACATTTTGGTTTGTTGACACCTTTGGTGAAGTAAGAAATAGGACCTGTTGAGACAGAGGAAAACTGTGCTCTGCAGGAAAGTAGGCTATGGTGTCTGTAAGGGCAACACCTGCTGCCGGTCCGGTTCACCTTGACAGCAAGCAAATTGACAACAGGAACATGTGTGCGCTTTGCACATGCCACAAGATTTGTTGTCATCCATCTTGCAGAACCTGCCAGTCTATACCACTCTGCTCCAGTAGCTTTGAGCCACCTCTGGTTAGACCACATTGTGACACGCGCAGCTCTTTCTGCCGCGTGCCCGGTCCAGGACCGTCGTGCGCACGAGTCACCCTAAACTCAAATCATTTTAGGTAAGACATTGTTCGTACTAAAGCATGGAGACAAAAGTCTGGACCAGATCACCTCTACAGTGTTTTTTGAACATGATAACCCTGCCCCACTCCACTGCCAAAGACGGTTTGACTTTAAAGTTTGATATTACGAGGTGTACGACTGGAAACCGACCCTCGCAGTTACCAAGTCTTCCACTTACTGGTCCCTTAACATGTTTTGCAGTAACTCACTGGTTTGGACACGTTCTAACACGCAAAACGAAGCTGAATTGCCTACAGAGTCTACAGGAAACGGAGATTTCACTGTTCCCTCTCCCCCTAGTAGAAGATCGCCTTTTGTTTGTTAATGGTTATTACCCAGTGGCGGTTCTCTTTGAGGGCTATCATGTTTTGGAGAAAACAGTAAATTTGAAAAGGTACAGTCAGACTGAAGAATTCAATGCCATAGCCAGAATTGATCACAGATCACCTGGTCTCCGTCCAACTGTTATAACCACTCAAGTCAGTTGCGGAGTTTAATACCGTGCCGGTATGTTGACATGGTGTCTCAATGGTTAGAGCAACTGAACAGACACCACAAGATTTCGTGGTTCAAATCCCAGCTCTGGCTTTGAATTTTTCAGTGTGGTTCTAACGTTCTAATTCCTGTCATACACACGGCGAATGTGAATTATACCTTTTACTATTAATCAGGGCACATAGATTATTTTAATATTGGTTTAATTGTTTTTCCACACAAGCCATTGTGGGACAGGAGTTGGATAAGTAGAGTCAGACTGAAAAATTCAGTGCCATAGCCGGGATTTGAATCACGGATATCCCGGTGTCTAGCCGGTTGCTCTTCCACTGAGCTACCATGGCAACATGCTGGCATGTCATTGAATTTCTCAACTGACTCACATGTTGTTATTATTATTATTATTATTTTAATAACCTGCTCAATCTCCATTTCTGCCCAGTACCTGATTGAGCCACACTGACATTGAATCACTTAATTGCGAATACCATATGTAATTCTCCTAGCAATGCAATATCCTCAAATGGCAAATTGGCTTCCGCATATTCATAATTAAACCGAAACACCTCCGAAATATTTGCATACATCGCGCTGGTGAGTTACCGTTAACACACGCCCATGCTTGATCGAACAACAACAACAACAACAGAACCCTCCACACAGACATGAAAGTCTCAGCATTTTCTGAAGTTGCTTATGTTAACAGTGTGCTACAAAGATTGGAATAACCCCTGTGGAGCACAGAAATGCATCAATAGCTGCATGATTGGTCGATGAGGGCTGAATTGGATTGGTTGATGAGGGGTGAATTGAGTAAAACTTAACAAAGGCCCTTCCTCCCCCCTCCCCAAAAATACTTTTTTTTTGCCCAAAATTCAAACTTTTAACTGCATATAAAAACATTGGTTCCATTAACAATACTTTTAGTATATTTTTACTTTCTCTATACGTATTAAGTACATACTGTATAGAGAAGGTATTGCATTACACCCACAAATTCGATACTGAGATATATGTTTTGAGATCCCCTGAATCCAAAAAAAAAGCATTTTTAGAAAAATGTCCGTGTGTATGTCTGTGGGCAGCATAGCTCAAAATCGAAAAGACCGTCAAAAAACTTCTTAGGATGCGACTCGAAGATTAAAAGAAAAAAAAAAAAAACACCCCAAACTACCCTTTGCATGGAAAAAATTTCGAAAATTAATAGCTCTAACGATTTTCTTTAAAAAGTCTTATATTTAAGATACTCATTTGCGAAATAAAATGTATATCTTGAATTTTCTGGGAATAGCCTCTGAAGACTACTTCATTCTGGATGAATTTTACGGAATTTTGCATAACTGCTAAACCGTAATAAATGGACAAAAACTTACTACACAAAAAATGTAGAGCACCTTAAAACACACGATTTATGTTATATATACATGCTTTTCGTGGAGTTGGTCGTTTTTGAGATATTCCTTGTTTTTGGTTCCAGCTTTGAAAAAACATGCCTTTCTCATACAGGATTTGTCAACTCCTGTTCATGCAAACAAAGGAACTTCAGTCGCTTAGCAACCAGCTTTTGACTATTCACTTTCTGCTATTTTTTTTTCTCGATTAATATGAAATAAATAGAAGAATAAGCTTTTTAACAATAATTTGTTACAGAGATATAGAGAAAGTCATGTGAATGGAATGCATTAGATTTTTACTCATACATTCTATTTTTACTTTCTCTATACGAACTATGTTCATAGTGTATAGAGAAGGTATTGCACTCCACTAAAAAATTCGATACCGAGATTTTTACCGGAAATATATGTTTTAGGGTCCCCTTTATCTAAAAAAAGTATTTTCAGAAAAAGGTCCGTGTGTGTGTGTGTGTGTGTGTGTGTGTGTCCGTGTGTCTGTGAACACGATAACTCAAAAACGAAAAGATGGTAAAATACCAAACTAGGTATTTAAGTTTAGAATCTTCCAGGGATGCGACACGAAGATTTTGAGAAAAATCCCCCACCCTAAACTACCCTTCACATGGAAATTTTTTCGAATATTTTGATTTTCTAAAAAATGGCTCTAACGATTTTGATTAAAATATGGTATATTAAAGATATTTAGCTGACAAATGAAATGTATATCTTGAATTTTCTGGGAATAACCTCTGAAGACTACTTTATTCAGGGTCAATTTTACGGAATTTTGCATAACTGCTAAACCTTAAGATATGGACAAAAACTTACCACGCAACAAATGTAGAGGACCTTAAAACACACAATATATGTTATATATATTTTTTCGTGGATTTGATTGTTTTTGAGATATTCCTTGTTTTTGGTTTCAAGTATAAAAACTTATACTTTTCTCATACAGGACTTTGTGAACTCGTGTCTTTACAAACAAAGGAACTTCAGTTACATAGCAACCAGCTTTTGACTATCACTTTAACGTAAGGTACTCCCTTATTTCGCTTCTACTTACAATAAAGCAAGAAATAAGACTATTTCTGCTAATTGTTCTTGATTAGCGTGAAATAAATAAAAGATAAGCTTATTAACAATAATTTGTTACAGAGATATAGAGAAAGTCATGTGAATGGAACACATCAGATTTTTATACTCATAGATTACATTTTTATGAGGAGGATTCCATTTTTATTCTGCACCTTGTAGATTCAACCACTTCAGAACGACAAGTTCACTTTCGCTGGATTAAAGGTTGTCGATCTCCTGGATAAACAAAGCATCGATCAGGATACATTCCAAGGCATCAGACTTCCATACACAGACTTTCAATCAACTCTAAATACCAGTGCCCACCGTAGCTGGAATGATGCCTGGATGCTTTCCAAAATATCCAAAGGAAAACATCACGCCACCATCCAGGAAGAAGTTCCCAAGATTCCCTGGTTCTCCGGCTACGCCGCAGCACTCCCGACATCTGATTGATCCGGATGCGGCTTGGTCTTGGATGCTATCCTCAACATCTTCAACGTCTTCATCTCATCGACACCACAGCATGTCCTCTTGATCCGGAGGAAAGCGCCGACCTGAATCATATTGTTTTCCTTTGTTCTCGCTACAATCCCCAACGTTCTTCCCTATTCCATATTCTACATAACCTTTCCGTCCCTTTTCCCGCCAGCATCAGCACTATATTGCAGGCTTACCAAAAACTAGTTTACCATGCAATAATAAAGTCCTTATAAAGACTGTCATTTAAACATATAGCCTTTCACAGTACATTAATTTCCTAAAGGCCAAATAGTTTAAACCCCTCCCTGCTATGTACGCGCTTCCTAGTGGTTCGTAACATGTTCTGAAGCAGTAGGGACTTAGATATAGAACCGATATTTCTTCTTATTAGCCTCGTCTGTTTCCTTTTGGGCTCAAGCATACCAAACGATTAGTGCTAATTACTGGCTCAGCTTAAGTTGCCTACAAATAAAATCCAAATAGCTGCGAATCTTTCTGAAATGAATTCTATAGGCTGCTCGTTCCTTCTAGATGAATGGCCTTTAACGAAGATGTAGTGCGCTGGCCTATCCTTGATAAACTGGTCAGCAAATAGTTTATGTTTCAAGAATACACAGCGTACAGCTGACTGCAAAGTGTTGTGCGTTAAGGGTTTATGCCATTGCCAATGTTTTAACAAAAGATGCTCATTTTTTAATGAACTTGAGAGCAATTCAGAAGAAGAAGATGGAGAAACTTCGGGATCAGAAGAAATACAAGAAAGTTAGGTGTAAAGTGGTGTAAGAGGTGAAGAGTGAATACATGTGACTGACATCACTGGAAGTGTGATATTTACTTTGTAGTGACTATACTACTGCAGCGCAGAAACATGAGAATAACGTACACAGCTTATTAAAAATGTCATTCGTCAAGAACTGGCGCGTGAGCTATAAAAGGCTTAGTGTTTGACAAATACATCTCGCGGGTTGCGTTTAGTTGTTTTCCTGGGGTATACCTAACTGATTTCTGTCTATATGGGTAAGTAGAACTTATGATCATTGAACCGGTGAAGTCGTTCACAATGCATTACCACATAATGCATGTGAAATTTGCACACATAGCCAGTTTCGCATTTTAATTGACAGCAATTGTTTCTTGTAAACAATGACCATAGCTTATTCACCCTTCATTTCTTTTGTGGAAATAAGTAAAGGTGTTGAGAAATAGTGTAATGACCTGGTAGACCAAACTGTAATGAATGGACTACTCTGAAGCCATAAGTCATCCTCAAATGTGGGCATCTAAGGAAAAACGAAAACTAAACGTTGCATTGAATTTTCTTCTAATTGTTACCACTTATTTTATGTAAACATAAAAGGCAAAATACCAAAACAGCCCTTTATCTTTGATGCTTTCTCAATATTAATTTGTTCTTCTCCAACTCAGCCGATTTTGAAAATCAATAACTTTTTAAACATTAACAAATTGGATGTGGATTTTTACACTCGTTTTTATTCACTAATTAACTTGTACACTGTGAATTTTTGTTCCGTCTTAATTCACGCAAGAAAAAATACTGATTTTAAAAATGGCTGTTTTCATAATTTTTGAAAAAAAAATTTAATTCTTTTCAGGACAAAGAAGAAAAATGAAATTAAAAAAAAGCATAAATAGAAACATATATTCCATGGCCATGGTTAAAACAGTGATTCATTTTTTAGACAGTCTGATAAAAAAAAAAAAAAAAAAATGGGATCTTTTTGAAGATAGAAAAATGTCAGAGATGATGAAACGGAGAAAACTAATTTAATTACTCATTTTATCCACTAATTACTGTACCCTGCGAATTTTTTCCCCTTCTTTATTAAGCCAGGAAAAATAGTAATGTTTAAAAAATGGATGTTTTGTAATTTTTAAAATAAAATAAATAATTTAAATTTGTTTACAGGAAAGTAAAGCAAAATGAAAAAAAAAATCATAAATAGATACTTATATTCCATAGTCATTCTGAAACCGTATATTTAAGATAGGAACATTTCAGAGAACCGATAAAATTAAGACTTGTCAGGCAAAATCCTTTTTACTTTCTCTATATTCACTATGTACATAGTGTATAGAGAAAGTGTTTCACTCCACCAAAAATTTCGATACCGAGATTTCACTGGAAATATATGTTTTAGGGTCCCCTGTATCCAAAAAAGGTATTTTCAGAAAAAGGTCCTTGTGTGTGTGTCCGTGTGTCTGTGAACACGATAACTCAAAAACGAAAAGTCGGTAAAATGCCAAACTTGGTATTTAAGTTTAGTATCTTCCAGGGATGCGACACGAAGATTTTGAGAAAAATCCCCCCACCCCAAACTACCCTTTACATGAAACTTTTTTCGAAAATTTTGATGTTCTAAAAAATGGCTCTAACGATTTTGATTAAAATATCGTATACTAAAGTTATTTACCTGACAAATAAAATGTATATTTTGAATTTTCTGGGAATAGCCTCTGAAGATTACTTTATTCTGGGTGAATTTTTCATAACTACTAAACCGTAAGAGATGGACAAAAACTTACCACGCAAAAAATGTAGAGCGCATTAAAACACAATTTATGTTCTATACATTTTTTTCGTGGAGTTGATCGTTTTTGAGATATTCCTTGTTTTTTGTTTCAGCTTTGAAAAACCTATACTTTTCTCTTGCAGGAATTTGTCAACTCCTGTCCATACAAACAAAGGAACATCAGTCACATAGCAACCAGCTTTTGGCTGTCACTTTAACCTATGGTACTCCCTTATTTCGCTTCTACTTACAATAAAGCAAGAAATAAGAATATTTCTGCTAATTTTTTTCGATTAGCATGAAATAAATAAAAGATAAGCTTATTAACAATAATAATTTACAGTGATACAGAGAAAGTCATGTGAATGGAACACATCAGATTTTTTTCTAACCTATCCAAATAAAATTAACCAACGTGAATTAGCATTGTGAAACGTCACATTATATACATTCCTTTATTTACGAGTTGTAAGAAATACAACAATATTTTAAATAATATGCCTAATTAGGGGTTATTATATTCCTATTATGCCAATTAAAGATTTGTTTGAAGACCAGGGTCACTAGAGTCCATTCGTATTCTCTTTGGTTGTGCTGCTGCTTTGTTTGTTTGCTTTCTCTCTCTCATTTTGGTCTTCAAGCATAACCTAATCAGGCATCAGGGGGAAGAGAATTTACTTACATAGAAGAGAAACACACAACACTAAACATCCAGGCCCTTAGCAGGACTCGCGCCCGCGGCCCTTTCGTCAACAAGCGCGCCAACGACCTAGTAGGCTTGTAGGAGGGGCAAGTATGCCGCTTGATGCAGGAACCCGTCTTTCCCTTCACACCCACCTGCTGGCCGAAAAGGATGCGAATAGAATATATATTCGTTATGCGCAAAGACCTTGGAATTATATTACGCGACCCCTTTTGTGGTGGCGTTGGACCATTAACAAAATTTACCGATCCCAGTAGCCGTGGTCGTTGGCGCGTTTGACGTCCTCGAAAGGACCGCGGTTTCGAATTCATTCTGTCTGCTCTGATGGCCAATTAGTGGAGTATAAAAAAAAAAAAAAAAAATCTTGCTATTGAAGAACAAGGTGTGAATTATTTTAGCACAACATTCAAATTTGCAACTGTTTCTTTTTTAAAAACTTTTAACAGACCCCTGGCTTAGAGAGGTAGTAGGTACATAAACTAGAGTTCATATAGGAGGGAAAGTAATGGAAAGAAAGAGGCGTCTCAATTGATCTTACTTTTTACTTTTTACACGTAATATGTACATAGTGTATAGAGGAAGTATTGTATTCCACCCAAAAATTCGATACCGAGATTTCACTGGAAATACATGTTTTAGGACTCCCTGAATACAAAAAAAACAAAAAAAAAACATTTTTACAAAAAGATCCGTGTGTGTATGTGTGTCTGTCTGTCCGTCTGTCTGTCTGTCTGTCTGTGTGTAAGTGTCGTATCTTCCTAGGATGCGACACAAAGATTTTCAAAAAAAAATGCCCCCACCCCCAACTACCCTTTACATGGAAGTTTTTTTCGAAATTTTTGATTTTCTTAAAAAATGGCTCTAACGATTTTTATTAAAATATCGTATATTAAAGATATTTACCCGAAAAATAAAATATATATCTTGAATTTTCTAGGAATAGCCTCTGAAGACTACTTTATTCTGGATGAATTTTACGGAATTTTGCATAACTGCTAAACCATAAGAGATGGACAAAAACTTATCACTCAAAAAATGTAGTCTCTTTAGTGGAGTTGAATCGTTTTTTTTAGATATTCCTTGTTTTTGGTTTCAGCTTTGAAAAACTTACTTTTCTCATACAGGGAATTGTCAACTCGTGTCCATAGACACAAAAGAACTTCAGTCACATAGCAACTAGCTTTTGACTATCACTTTAACCTATGATACTTCCTTATTTCGCTTCTACTTACAAGGAAGCAAGTAATAAGACTATTTCTGCTAATTTGTTCTCGATGAGCATGAAGCAAATGGAAGCATAAACTTTTTAACAATAATTTGTTACAGAGATGTGGAGAAAGTCATGGGAATGGAACACATCATTTTTTGTTTATATCAAATGTTTCTACATTTGGGCAACATTAGGGAGGGGGATTTTCTTGAAAATGTTTGTATTGCATGCTTGGATGTTAGGTATTGAAGAAATACGAAACATGATGTTTAACAAACTTTTCGTTTTGGGGTTATATTGTTCACAGACACACCACACAGTGTCTTTTTCTAAACATTTGTGGTTTCTTTCTCTGTCTTATGGAATGTCATACTATGTCTCAAATGAAATATTTTTTTATTCAAATAAAAATATAATTTCATCTTCCAAAGTTTTTTTCATATTTATGCCAATCAGATCGAAATTACAATCAGTTTCTAAGCAACCTTTTGATTTAATCTAGGAGCATTAATGGACAGTGTTCAGAAGTTATAGAAAAAGTAATAATTATTGCTGATGTTAATCAGAAAAAGAAATGATTGAGAACGTTATAATATAAACCTTTTTTACTTTCTCTACACGTACTATGTGCATAGTGTATAGAGAAGGTATTGCACTCCACCCAAAAATTAGATACCGAGATTTCACCGGAAATATATGTTTTAGGGTCCCTTATTTCCAAAAAAGCATTCTCACAAAAAGGTCCGTGTGTGAGTGTGTGTGTGTGCGCGTGTGTGTGTCCGTGTGTCTGTGAACACGATAACTCAAAAACGAAAAGTCGGTAAAATACCAAACTTGGTATTTAAGTTTAATATCTTCCGGGGATGCGATACGAAGGTTTTGAGAAAAATCCCCCCACCCGCAACTACCCTTTACATGGAACTTTTTTCGAAAATTTTGATTTTCGCAAAAATGGCTGTAACGATTTTGATTAACATATCAAATATTAAAGATATTTACCTGACAAACAAAATGTATATATTGAATTTTCTGGGAATAGCCTCTGAAGACTACTTTAATCTGGACGATTTTTACGGAATTTTTTAATAACTGCTAAACCATAAAACTAACTACACAAGAAATGTAGAGCACGTTAAAGCACACAATTTATGTTATGTACATTTTTTTCGTGGAGTTGATCGTTTTTGAGACATTCATTGTTTTTGGTTTCAGCTATGAAAAACTTACTTTTTTCATATAGGAATTTGTCAACTCCTGTCCATATAAACAAAGGAACTTGTCACATATCAACCACCTTTTGACTATCACTTTAAGCTATGGTACTCCCTTATTTCGCTTCTACGTTTACAAGAAAACAAGTAATAAGACTATTTCTGCTAATTTGTTCTCGAGTAGCATGAAGTAAATAGAGGCATAAGCTTTTTAACAACAATTTGTTACAGAGCTGTAGAGAAAGTCATGTGAATGGTACACATCAGATTTTTTATTTTATAAAAGCAGATCAGAGAACTTAATCCTTGCCCCCGCTGATGTGTGTCCTTTCGCGCACAATTCCCTTTCCATTTCCCCCTGATTGGCGAAGTAGGTACACTGGCGAATTACAAACCCTATACAGTGCAGAGTCAGGCTAAGAAAAGGCCAAAAACACTCGTTCGTTTTCTGAGAGGCAGGTTTAAATCCAACAATCCTTGTATAGGTATTTGTTGATACAAATATACGCGTATTGTAGATGCAATAACTTTTGTACTATAAAATAGTTCTATCATACTGTTATGACAGTGCACATTGACGGATATATTATCGTAATTACTCCTGTTAATTAAAGAAATACTTTACTCTGCCACCTCAGTAGCTAATGAGCGATGGCACACGTGACCTTAATTAAATTAAAGTATCTTATTTGTTAACGACGCTGTCAAAATCATAACAGCGGCGCCGGTGTGCCGGAATTTAGTACCACAGTAGTTCTTTAACATGCCAGTAAATATGTTGACACGGGCTGACGCTTTTAAGCATATCTAAAAACTACCAGTCTGGGCCGGAATTGAACCCGTGACCTTAAGTTCAGAAAGCCAGTGAAACAGACCTTAGAATAGGATGAGATACGATACATTCGGAACAGACTCGGCATCGAGCCTGTGGCCTCTCGCCTAGACGGCCGGGTTCGATCCCAAGCGACCGCATGTGAGATTTGTGGTGGACAAAGCGGCGCAGGGAAGGGCTTTCTTCTGGTTCTCCGGTTTTCCCCGCTATCGCATTCCACCGGTGTTCTATCTTCATTCCATGTATCATCAGTGTCACTGCCTGAGGTTATTTTACCTATGCCGCACGAGGAGGTAGGATGAGAGGATACATCGGGCGGCCAGAACCAGGAGCGACGAAACAGCAATGACAGCGTCCCCGCAGTTTCCAGATTGAAGCAGACCAGGGCTCCCGCCATGAGTACTCATCCCGGCAACCAGCAAATTCAGAGGATAGTCACTTTGAGCATCCTTTTTCTCTGCCACGCTGCACCGACCATCATTGCAACTCTGGGGAAAAAAAAAAAAAAAAACAACGGGGTGAAGGATGAATGAAATGACAATAGAAAGGATATGAAGGGACAAGAAATTCGGGGAATGAAAGAAAACTACCAGCATTAGTCTTCAGACCCGAGAAAACCCCGAAAATACCGATGGGCCACGTAGGTGGGTCACGGGAATCGAACCCGCGATCTCCCGAATGCGCCATAGACGAAACCACCTGGATCACCCCGCTCGATGAAACAGACCTTAAAAAGCATGCATTTGCATCCTGTAAACATTTCAGTGTGATATCTAAATTAGCTGGTCGTCTCCTTAGCGCGGTGGTAGCGTTGCTGCTTACTAAGCGGGAGACCTGGGTTCGATCCCCAGTACCGGCGTGGGGATTTTTCCCCCGCTGGGAGACCTGGGCCGGGGTGCACTCAGCGGCTGAGTGGAGAAGTAGCGGCTCCAGGTCATGAGGACCGCATTAACCGGCCGGGGGGGGCTCGAGGCGCTGACCACGTCTTACACTCCAATACTGCACCCCATCCATGACGTCTGTAGTGGATCGAGATGGGGGACGCAGCGTCCGGGCGGTAGGCCAAGGTTCTCCGTGAGCTGTCGTGCCATGGAGTTTATCTAAAATAGCTTCTGAGATAATGTGTTGTGAATTTATCAGATATAGCGTAGGGCTTTTAATCTTTCCTTAATCTACGGCACAACCTTCAAGACCTTTCCAGGGATAATGTGTTGTGAGTTTAGCAGATATAGCGTTGGAGGGGTAGGGCTTTTAATCTTTCCTTAATCTACGGCACAACCTTCAAGACATCCCTTTGAAAGTTAATCGTTTGGAAGCATTGACAGCTGGGTGGATTACCGGCATGAAGAAACAAAAGAACGGGCTAGAAAATCCCCGTTTTATGCGGTTCGGTACCCAAAACTGTTCAAAGAGCATGCACAGTGCTTCTTAACAAGACTTGCAAGTGAAACTAAAGTATTAACTGTCCATTTTGTCCATTACTGGTAACAAAGGATGCATTCATACGAAGTTTTATTTAAATATGTATTACTTTCTCTACACGAACTATGTACATAGTGCATAGAGAAGGTATTGTAATCCACCCAAAAGTTCGATACCAAGATTTCACCGTAGTATATGTTTTGAGATCCCCTGAATCCAAAAAAAAGCATTTTTAGAGAAATGTGTGTGTGTCTGGGGCAGCATAGCTCATAAACCAAAAGACCGTTAAAAACCAAACTTGGTATTTAGGTTTGGTATCTTCCAAGGTTGCGACACGAAGATTTTCAAGAAAATCCTCCTATTCCCAACTGTCCTTTACATGGAACTTTTTTCGAAAATTTTGATTTTCTCAAAAATGGCTCTAACGATTAAGGACATTTACAGGAATAAAAGAATGTATATCCTGAACTTTCTGGGAATAGCCTCGGAAGACTACTTTATTCTGAATGAATTTTACGGAATTTTGCATTACTGATAAACCGTAAGGAATAGACAAAAACTTGCTGCACACAATTTATGTCATATACATTTTTTTTCGTGGAGTTGACCATTTTTAGAAAGTCCTTGCTATTGGTTCCAGTTTTAAAGTACCTACTTAAAACGTTTTATATACGGGAATTTTTCTACTTCTAGCAATGCAAAGAAACGGATTTCATCTACATGGCAACCAGCTTTTAAAAGGCTTGATTATCGCTTTAGCCTAGATTATTTCCTTATTTCCCTTCTACTTACAAGGAAGGAATTAATAAAACCAATTCTGCTTATGTTTATCTTGATTAGCAATCTGTAAATATGTGAGTAACCTTTTTAACCGGAATGTGTACATGATGTAGAGTAACTAATGTGGATAGAACACTTAAGATGTTTTCAATTATTGACTAATGTTTTATTTAAGGCATTATTTATGTGTGCGGATTTAGGTATATAGTTATCCCCGGTATCCATGAAAGGTATTTTTAGAAAAATGTCCCTGTGTGTGGTTTGGGAGCGGGGGGTGGGCAGCAAAGCTCAAAAATGAAACGACCGTTAAATATCAAATTTAAATTATTTTCTTAATATCTTTGTAACAAATTGTCCCTTTAAAATATTCCTAAAGTGAATATTTTTTTTCACACCACAGAGTGGAAATAACTGCTAAAACCTCTCGTAGGTATTCTAATTAATCTTTTAAAATTAAATCTGCGACAAATATAAAAATTCCAAATAGGCATTTATTTACACATAATCTTCAGTGCTTTGGGAAACCTTTCCAGAGTTGTAGCTGTATTTTTGTGGGAAAATATCGATTTTGAATGGAGAAACAAACAGAAATACGAAGTAAAATTACGTTAAAAGTTGACATATAAATTATTTAACCAGCGCAACGCTAAAAGTGGTTTTTAAAACATGTGTTACATTTTCTTAGCAGAACAAAAATCTGACGTGTTACACTCACATGACTTTCTCTAGCGGCTCTACAAACAAACTTCTTACAAAAGATTATTCTTCTTTCTACACCACACTAATCGAGATGAATATTAGCAGAATGTTCTTATTACTTATTTCCTTATAAGAAGGAAACTAAAGGAATGCACTAAAGTGATAGTCAAATGTTTTAAAAGCTCTCGTTATGCGATTGTAATTGCAAATTGCTTCTTTGCTTGACCAGGAGTAGAACAAAAGAAAAACGGAATCTGAGAAAAGTCTGAGAAAATTATAAGTACTTTTCAATTTAAACTAATAACAAGGAATATCTTCAAAACGACAAACTGCACGAAAACATGTATAGGACATAAACTGTGCATTTTAACGAGATCTACATATTTTGTGTAGTACGTTTTTGTCTATCTTTTACGGTTTACTAGTTATGCAAAATTCAGCAAAATTCATCCAGAATAAACAGGTCTTCAAAAGCTATTCCCAGAAAATTCAAGATATACATTTTATTTGTGATGAAAATAGCTTTAATATATGTTATTTTAATCAAAATCGGTAGAGCCATTTTTAAGAAAGAAAAAAATTGAAAATTTTTCCATTTAAAGGGAGTTAGGGGTGGGGGATTTTCTTGAAAATCTTCGTGTCGCATCCTTGGAAGATACCAAACCTAAATACCACGTTTGGTATTTAACCGTGTTTTCGTTTTTGAGCTATACTGTCCACAGATACACAAACAGACTCACACACACGCGCGCGCGGACCTTTATCTGAAAATGCTTTTTTTTGGATTCAGGGGATCTTAAAACATGTATTTCCGTGAAATCTCGGTATCGAATTTGTGGGTGCAATAGAATACCTTCTTTGTCCACTATGTACATTATACATACGGGACTAGAGAAAGTAAAAATTGCAAATATGTATAGATAATTTTTTGCACCAATTAAAAAAAAAACATTTCTGTGTTCCCTTAATAATGCTGCATTTAATATTTTTGCTAACCCGTTTGTAATTTTGATCGAATGGTTTAATAGAAGTTTTTACTGTTTGGGACAAATTCGTGCATGACCATGAAATGTCACAGAAGGTAGGCCACGATTTCCACTGAGAAGTTGAATGTTGGACGGCATCGAGAACGCCTGCCATAAACGCTTTATGGCAAAATTTATAATCACGAATGTCGTTAAATCTTTATGGTTACGGTCTTTGGTTTATAGTAAATTTCTTGTGCGGGTCTGAGCGGTTTGCAACCGATTGTGTTTTCTATTTACGACAAAAGTCAAGTTAGAATGACAGCAACGTTGATGGCAAATTATTTCCTGTTCGGACATAAACATTTTTCTTGGAAACCCTGAACCGATTTTTACTTTCCCTATATGTACATGGTACGTAGGTATAGAGTTATTGCACTCCACCCAAAAGTTCGATATCGAGAATTCACGGGTATATCCTTTTAGAGTCCTCTGTATAATTAATTTCTCTAGCCCTATGTACAATGTACATAGGTATAGAGAAATATTTTATTCCACCCAAAAATTCGATGTCGAGATTTTACTGGAAATACATGTTTTAGGACCCCCTGCTTCCAAAAAAAAAAGCATTTTTAGAAACAGGTCCGTGTGTGTATGTGTGTATGTGTGTCTGTGTGTGTGTGTGTCTGTGGACAGCATAGCTCAAAAACGAAAAGACCGTAAATACCAAACTTGGTATTTAGTTTGGTATCTTCCAAGGATGCAACACGAAGAATTTCAAGAAAATCCCCCCATCTCTAGCTTCCCTTTACAACGAAAATTTATAGAAAATTATGTTTTTCTTAAAAACGGCTTTAACGACTTTGATTAAAATACCACACATTAAAGCTATTTCTATCACAAATAAAATGTATATCTTGAATTTTCTGGAAATAGCTTCTAAAGATCTGTTTATTCGGGATAAATTTTGCTTAATTTGACATAACTAGTAAACCGTAGTAGATAGAAAAAAACTTACTTTACAAAAAATGTAGGGCTTGTTAAAATACACAAGTTATGTCATATACATTTTTTTCGTGGAGCTTACCGTTTTCAAGGTATTCCTTGTTATTAGTTTCAGTTGTGAAGTAGTTACACTTTTCTCAGATGGGAGTGTCCGTTTTTCTTTTGTTCTACTCCTGGCCAAGCAAAGAAACGATTTGCAATGACAATCGCTTAACGACATCTTTTAAAACATTTGACTATCACTTTAGCCTAGTACATTCCCTTAGTTTCAGTCTACTTATGAGGAACTAAGTAATAAAGTTCTGCTAATCTTTATCTCGATTAAAGCGGTGTTGAAAGAAGAATTCTCTTTTATAAGAAGTTTGTAGAGTAGCTGGAGAAAGTCATGTGAGTATAATATATCAGCTTTTTGTTTTTAACTTTCTCTAGACGTACTCTAGACATGGTATTGTATTCCACCCAAAAATCTGATGCTGAGATTCCACCTGAAATACACGTTTTAGGGTCCACTGTCTCCAAATAAAGTATTTCACTCCACCGAAGAAAATCGATACCGAAAATTCAACGGATATATAAGTTTTAGAGTCCCCTTTATGAAAATTGGTATTTCATTTCACGTATCTTCCATGGATGCAACACGAAGATTTTCAGAAAAATCCCTCACCCCAAACTACCCTTTACATGGAAAATGTTTTGAATATTTTTATTTCTTTCAAAAACATCGCTAATGATTTTGATTTAATGGCGTATATTTAAGTTATTTGCATGAAAAATAAAATGTGTATCTTGAATTTTCTGGGAATAACCTCTTTATTCTGGATGAATTTTCGTGAATTTTGTATTACTTGTAAACCATAACAGATAGACAAAAGTGTACTGAATAAAAATTTAGATCGCGTTAAAACACATTGATTTTTGTTTATTTGTCTGTTAGGCATAACCGTTTTCGAGATACTCGGAGTTATTTTTCAGTTTTAAGCTACTTACACTTTTCGCAAATGGGAAGTCGATTTTTATTTTCGTCTCTTTTTTCTTTACTCCTAGCAAACAAAGAGAGCTGTACTTCAATTGTTCCACATAGCAATCAGCTTTTGATTGTCGCGTTGGTCTAATTTATTCCCTTATGTCTCTTCTGCTCACAAGGAGGCATTCGGCAATTTCTGCTAACGCTAATCTCGATTAGCATGATGGATTACAATTTTGTAAGAATAGTTTTTTGGTGAAATGATGCTCAAAAGATTTCGGGGTACATGGAGCTTAAAGTTACTCGACATTCATCTTCTCAGGATAAGGGAAAACCCCGAAAAAAACCTTATCCAGGTAACTCACCCTAAGCGAGATTGGAACTCACGACCTGTTGAATGCGAGGCAGACACCACATTACCTAGGCGAGCAAGAATAGTTTGTTTCGAGAACAATTATAGAGAAAGGCATTTGATTGAAACAGATCAGAGTTTTAAAAAATGCTTTTGTTGGATTCAGTGGTCTCAAATATAGTATTTCCAGTAAAATCTTGGTATAGAATTTTTTAGTGTATTGCAATACCTTCTCTGTCTACTATGCACTTTGTACGGGGAAATTATGGTTGACTTTTACTAACACTTAATGCAAATGGTGCTTCAATGTTTTTCTTTGCATCTGCAGAGAAAATAATAAGTTATTAGTATAACACTATTACCGCTTGAGTGTTGTTTACAGTTGCCTTGTAATCCTGAGAGCAACATGGCAAAACCGAGTGCTATGCTCTTGATCCCTTGTGACCTTCGAAGTTGTCTTAATCCATCATTAGCTGCAGATAAACATCTCATATCCATGTCGTGCTGATGCACTTATCAAATAACCTTGGAGATGCGAATAAAACAGTTGAAAGGAGTTTACTGGGAAAATTACCAAGTTTATCAAGGTCAAGTATACTTTGTTTCAATATCGAGGCTGACCACAACATGGTGTTTCTGCTCGCGCTGCATATTTTAGAAAACATAAACTTACGTTCACTTGTGGCATTTTCAAACGTAACCGTCAACGGTTTCACGTTTCATTTCTTCCTGGGCTTCAGCAGAAGAATCAAAACAATTTTAACTTTTTCTACACGTACTTTATACATAGTATATAGAGAAGGTATTGTATTACACCCAAAAATTCGATACGAGATTTCACCAGAAATGCCTAAAAAAAATTGAAAAAAGGTCCGTGTGTGTGCGTCTGTAGACAGTTAAATACTAAACATAGTATTTAAGTTTGGTATCTTCCAAGGATGCGACGACGAAGATTTTCAAGAAAATCCCCCATCCCCCAACTACCCTTTACGTAGAAAGATTAAAAAAAATTGATTTTCTCAAAAATGACTCGAACGATTTTGATTAAAATCTCTTATATTTAAGATATTTACATGCCGAATAAAATGTATATCTTGAATTTTCTGGGAATAGCCTCTAAAGAGCTCTTTATTCTGGATGACTTTTATTCAATTTTGCATAACTGGTAAACCGTAAGCGATAGACAAAATTTACTATACAAAAATTGTAGATCACATTAAAACACACAATTTATGTGCAATTGACCATTTTGAGATATTCCTTGCTATTGGTTTCAGCTTTAAAACTTTTATACTTTTCTCATAAAGGAATTGGTATTTAAGTTTTGGTATCTTCCAATAATACGACACGAAGATTTATAAGAAAATCCCACCACAAAGTACCTTTACATGGAAAATTTTTCGATTTTTTTCCCTCAAAATTGGCTCTAACGGTTTTGATTAAAATACCATATATTTATATAGGCTATTTCCATCGCAAATAAAATGTATATCTTGAATTTTCTGGGAATAGCTTCTAAAGACCTCTTTATTCTGGATGAATGTTGTTGGATATTGCATTACTTTTAAACCGTAAGAGATAGACAAAAATTTACTCTACAAAAATGTAGAGCACGTTAAAACACACAATTTATGTTCCACAATTTTTTTGGTCGAGTTCACCATTTTTTAGATATTCCTTGTTATTGGTTTTAGTTTTAAAATACGTAAAACTTTTCACGTACGGGAATTCGTCAACTCCTAGTAATGGAAAACAACTGATTTCTTCCACATGACTATCGTTTTTCCCTTATTTATCTTCTATCTACAATAAAGCATTTCTGCTAATGTTTATTTCGATTAGCATAAAGAGGACAGAAGAATAAGCTTTTTGACAATAATTTGTTACAAAGATGTAGAGAAAAGTCGTGTGAGTGTAACACATCAGATTTTTCTTTTTACTTTCTGTATACGTGTTATGCACGTAGTGTATAGAGAAGATATTGTATTGCACCCAAAAATTCGATGCCGAGATTTCCCCGGAAATATATATTTTGGAACCTGTATGTCAGTGGACAGTATAGCGAAATACGTTAAATACCACACTTGTATGAAAGTTCAGTATCTTCCAAGAAGATTTTCAAGAAAATCAGCCGCCCCTACTACTTTTTACATTGAAAATTTTCCGAAAATTTTGATTTTCTCAAAAAATGGCTCAAACGATATATTAAAGACAAAATATATATCTTGAAATTTCTGGGAAAAGCCTGTGAAGACATGTTTACTCGTAATGCATTTTGCGGAAGTTTTCATATCTGGTAAATCGTAAGAGATAGACAAAAACGCACTGCACTAAAAATATAGAGCTCGTTAAAACATAAAATTTATGCTATATACATTTTTTCCCTGGAGTTGGCCGTTTTTAAGATATTTCAGTTTTAAAATTCTGAATACTTTTCTCTTACGGGAACTTGTCAACACCTGACCCCGCAAAGGATTTCTATACCATAGCAACCACATTTTAAAGTATTTAACTGCTGGTTTAGTCTAGTGTATCCCCTTATTTCTTTTCTACCTATCAGGAACTAAGTTTATGCTAATGTGTATCTTAATTATCAAGAAGTAGAAGGATAAACCTACTAACAATAATTTGTTACAGAGATGTAGAGAAAGTCATCAACTTTTTATTAAAATAATTTTCAATACATAATCTTCCTTTGCAGATTAGCATACTGGGATAAAAATTGTAGTTCGCTCCAATGAAAATTGTGGAATATAGTTAGTTTTTCACGGCTGCATTCCCTTGAACTTGGCATCACTAAAATGAAAATGGGGATATTTCACGCTAACGCAACGATCTCGTTATGCTCCGGTATGGTCAAAAGATTATTGCTGGGAACCCTTAGGGCATTACCAAGATATCCTTGTCCGTGTTAGAATGCGAGTTCAATGGATTACGTTTTCCTCATGACTCACTAACCTTGACAGGATTAATATAATACAAAAGGAAACACTTTTACAGGCGCTGTAGGCTACTCACAGAAAATGACAGATATCTTATTAATATTACACATGCAAAAATATTAAACATGTAGTATTTTAGTTACAAGGTAGGGCTTAGACCGCTCGCCTCCCACCTAGGCGTCCCGGGTACGCATCCATGTGGGATTTCTGATGGACGAAGCGACGATGGTAGGGTTTTCTTTTGTCCTCCGATTTCCCCCTCCACACATTCCACCAATTGCTCCATCATCACCTTTCCTATCATCCATTTCGCTTGCATTTCGTATCATCCACTTCCTCACGCTCATGCCTGGCTACTCGTTCCAGGTTCTCCATTCTGTGGTTTTGTGCCGTTTGCTCCCCGACAGACTTTTGACTCATAGGCACAAGTCCTAGGGGATGTCAGTCCTAAATACAGGGAGGCTAATCCGACTACGAAAAAAAATACTTTAGTTAAAAACATGTGATTATTTTGAGATAATTAAAAACAACGAACTGTTTTACATATAAAGGGTAGTTTGGAGCGCGGGATGCCTTATAAATCTTTTTATGAACAGCTGAATTCAAAAATTAAAAAAAAAATCGGTTACGCACCAAACATATTTAAGATTAGTAGCAATACGAACCTTTTCAGGAAAATCCTCCACCCCACACTATCCTTCACATGAAAGATTTTTCGAAATTTTCGATTTTCCCAAAAATGGTTCTAATTATTTTTATTAAAATACCATATTGTGTTAGGTAAATATATTTGCACTAGAAATGAAACATATAACTTGAATTTTCTGGGAATAGTCTTTGAAGCATTCATAAACAGTAACAGATAGCATATTTCTGCACAAAAAATGTAATGTTTATGTGTGTTAAATACATGCTTTTAGTTAACCATTTCCGACGTATACCTTGTTTTCCTTTAAATTTCTCAATTCTTTTCTTAAATGAAAGCTTCATTCGTTTGTCCTTCTTTTCTTTTAATCTTGGTCATGCAAATAGAACGCAGTTTCAAGGCTACCAGCTTTTAATGATCACACTATGGCTTCAGACTAGTGCATTCCATTATTTCCCTTGTATCTACAAGAAAATGTGTAATAAGACTATTTCTGCTAATGTTTATCTCGATTAGCATGAGATGTAAACTTTTGTAAAAATACTTTGTTGCAGAAAATGTGGAAAAAAGTCATTAGAATGTAACGTATCAGAGTTGTGTGACTTTTTACTTTCTCTATACGCACTATGTACATAGCGTATAGAGAAGGTATTGCACTCCACCCAAACATTCGATACCGAGATTTCACCGGAAATAGACGTTTAAGGGTCACCTATTTCCAAAAAATTATTTTCAGAAAAAGGTCCGTGTATGTATGTGTGTCCGTGTGTCTGTGAACACCATGACTCAAAAACGAAAAGTCAGTAAAATAGCAAACTTGGTATTTAAGTTTAGTATCTTCCAAAGATTAAGGATTTTGATTAAAATATCAATTATTAAAGATATTTACCTGACAAATAAAACGTATATCTTGAACTTTCTGGGAATAGCCTCTGAAGACTACTTTATTCTGGTTGAATTTAACGGAATTTTTCATAACTGCTAAGCCGTAATAGATGTACAAGAACTTACGACACAAAAAATGTAGAGCAGGTTAAAACACACAATTTAAGTAATATACAATTTTTTTTTCGTGTAGTTGATCGTTTTTCGTTTCACCTTTAAAAAACTTAACTTTTCTCATACGGAATTTGTCAACTCCTGTCCATATAAACAAAGGAACATTTGGCAACTATCTTTTGACTTCACTTTAACCTATGGTACTCTCTTATTTCGCTTCTACTTACAAGGAAGCAAGTAATAAGATTATTACTGCTAAATTTTTTTCTCCATTAGCATGAAGTAAGTAGAAACATAAGCTTTTAAACAATAATTTGTTGCAGACATGGCGAGAAAGTCATGTGAATAAAACACATCAAATATTTGTTAGAATAATTTTGAAGTCTTTTAACCCAATTTTTCCACAAACCAAAATAGGAAAAAGGTATAGCTTTTGGTTTTGTAAGTTGTTGGGCAAAATCAGCTTGCTGCAGTCGTTCCGCATGACTTCATGTCAGAGATTTCTCACCGCTTAAGGCGTTCAGTTCGGAATCACTATAGAGAGAACTAAATTTAAGCGACCTTTTTTACGAGGGCCATGCAGAACGTGACAGACGATTTGGCATAACTAACTAAAAACGAAAGTTATCAACACAAAACTTTGTTTACAAATTTATAGTACCTTATTCTATTTCTCAACGCCATCTCCATTCTATCAAGATACTCGTTGTCATGTGGTAGCAGTTTTTCAAAGTCGATGTTATACTTTTCTACCTATAAAGAACTTAATAGCACAAAATGTTGGCCAATCAAATTTAATAGACAAATAACGCAACGAACGAGTCTTCAGCGAGGAAATGGCGCAGAATTCATGACTAATCAAGGAAGAGGTGTGCCGGACAAAGACCAGCGTGAAAGTTCATCAATCGTTATGAAGAAATTGAAAGCAAATGTTGAAAATATTGAGAAAAACCGGTCACTTTGGTCAACATACATGACTTTTTGAATGGAAAGATTTTCGGTGTAAGCCTCAACATCTTGGCTCAGATCTTTAGCGGTCTTCAGAGGTTATTACTGGAAAATTCAACATATACATTTTATTTGTCATGTAAATATCTAAAATATAAGAGATTTTAATCAACATCGTTAGAACCATTTTTGAGAAAACAAAAATTTTCGATTATTTTTTATTTTGTGGTAAGGGGATTTTTTTTGAAAATGTTCATGTCGCATATACTAAATTTAAATAACAAGTTTGGCATTTTACGGTCTTTTAGTTTTTGAGCGCGCTGTCCACACACACAGACACATACACGGACATTTTACTAAAAAACAAAATTCGGACTCAGGGGATCTCAAAACATATATTTCCGGTGGAATCTCGACGTCTAATTGTTTGGTGGAATACAACTATACTATAAATTTATACCCTATGTACATAGTACATGTAGAGAAAGTATAAAATCTGACGTGTTGCATGCACATGACTTTCTCTAGTTGCTCTACAAACAAACTTACAAAATTATCCTTCTTTGTATACCATGCTAATCGAGACAAAAAGCAGAATGTTCTTATTACTTAGTTCCTTATAAGTAGAAGGAAACTAAATGAAGGCGCTATACTAAAGTGATAGTCAAATGTTTTAAAAGCTGTCGTTATGCGATTGTCAAATCGCTTCTTTGCTTGGCCAGGAGTAGAACAAAAGAAAAACGGAAACTTCTCTCTGAGAAGAGTATAAAGTACTATACACCTGAAACTAATAACAAGGAATATCTAAAAAATCTGATGTAATCCATTCACATGACTTTCTCTATATCGCTGCAACAAATTTTTGTTAAAAAATATATGCTTCTATTTACTTCATGCTAAGTTAGTAAAAATAAGCAGGAATAGTCTTATTACTTACTTCCATGTAAGTAGAAGCGAAATAAGGGAGTAACATAGGTTAAAGTGATAGCAACAGATGGTTACTATGTGACTGAAGTTCCTTTGTATGGACAGGAGTTGACAAATTCCTGTATGAGAAAAGTATGTTTTTTAAGGCGGAAAAAAAAAAACAAGGGATATCTAAAAACGATCAATTCCACGAAAAAAATGTATATAACATAAATTGTGTATTTTAATGTGCTCTACATTTTTTGTGTGGTAAGTTTTTGTCTATCTCTTACGGTTTACCAGTAACACAAAATTCCGTAAAATTCATCCAGAATAAAGTAGTCTTCAGAGGCTATTCCCAGAAAATTCAAGATATATGTATTATTTATCAAGTATGTATCTTTAATATATGATATTTTTATCAAAATCGTTATAGCCATTTTTTAGAAAATAAAAATTTTTGAAAATTTTTCCATGTGATGGGTAGTTGGATGTGGGGGGGATTTTCTTGAAAATATTCGTGTCGCATCCTTGGAAGATACTGAACTTCAATACCAAGTTTGGTATTTAACGGTCTTTTCGTTTTTAAGCTATGCTGCCCACAGACACACACACACGGACATTTTTCTAAAAATGCTTTTTTTGGTTTCAGGTGGTCTCAAAACATGTATTTCCGGTGAAATCTCGGTATCGAATTTTTGGGTACAATGCAATACCTTCTCTATACACTATGTTCATAGTACGTATAGAGAAAGTAAAAGCGATCAACTCCAAGAAAAATGTATATAACATTAATTGTGTGTTTTAACGAGCTCTACATTTTATATTAAGTTGGTTTTTGTCCATCTCTTACGGTTTACCAGTTATGCAAAATTCCGTAATATTGATCCTGAATAAAGTAGTCTTCGGAGGCAATTCCCAGAAAATTCAAAGTATACATTTTATTTGTCCGCTCAATATCTTAAATATACAATATGTTAATCAAAATCGTTAGAGACAGTTTAAAAAAAAATTGAAAATTTTCCATGTAAAGGGTAGTTAGAGGTGGGGGATTTTCTTGAAAATCTTCGTGTCGCATCCTTGGAAGACACTAAGCTGTTTGGTATGCAACGGTCTTTTCATTTTTGAGCCATGCTGTCAATAGACACTCACGGATGTTTTCTAAAAATGCTTTTTGCGGACTGGGGGACCCCATAACATATATTTCCGGTGAAATAGTCACATAGAATTTTTGGGTGGAATACAATACCTTCTCTATACACTATGTACACAGTACATATAGAGAAAGTAAAAACATTATGGTATGCTTTAGATAAAACAACTGAAAATCAGCTAGATAAGCAGTCAAACAAAGGAATGTCATTTATTATAAGAAATAATTTGACGTGAATAAAGATTTTAGACAAACATAACTCTTTTTGCTACATATTCATTATGGATTTAGACCATATTATTACTCTGAAAAAAGCAAAACAAATCCATGTGATAAACCACGGGAGATGATTTCATCTACACATTTATTTTTCGGATGACCAAGCTATAATAGCCTCACATTAAGGAGATATTTTATTCGTGACGAGGAAAATCATTTCAAAATACGAGAAGAGGCTTTGACAGTCAACAGGGATAAGATAAAATATATATGCATAGGGGGAATTCAGCAAACATTTAGCATACTATAAAAACCCACTTTGTAAATGAAAAGCCGCTAAAAGACCTAGTAGTTAGGCGACTATAAATAAAGAATTTAAAAAAAAAAACATTTAGCCATTATGATTTATAAAGATGATGAAATGGAGAAAGCAACTCGGAATAGAAAAATCCAGTGCAGCGATATCCTTACGCTGTGAGGTACTATATATATTTATTTATGAATCAATATTTGAAATAATGTCTTGTACTGTCCCCCACAAAGTCAGGAAGCAAGAATGCGAGAGTGAGTGTGTATGTGTGATGTACAGCCAACGAGTTTTCTAAAGTAAAGCCCCCGAATGACCATAAATGTTCAAGAGTGCTATATAAATGAAATAATAATAAAAATAAATAAATAAAATTTCGCTCAAAATAACTGTCTTCAATGCTTTCGTAACAATTCTGCGGTATAGTTTTCCTTTCAACGTATGCACTCCGAGTTGAAACTGAACTGGGCAAGGCTTCCTTACCCTTTTACTTTCTCTACATGTACTTTCTCTCCACCAAAAAATTCGATTAAAATGTATTAAAAAAAAAGCATTTTCAGAAAAAGGTCCATGTGTCTTTGAACACGATAACTGAAAAACGAAAAGTCTTTAAAATACCAAATTTGGTTTTTAAGTTTAGTATCTTCAAGGGATACCACACGAAGATTTTGAGAAAAATCCTCTCGCCCCAAACTACATGGAAAAAACTTTTTTTTTTATTTTTTTAAAAATGGCGCTGACGATTTTGATTAAAATACCGTATATTAAAGATATATACATGGCAAATAAAATATATTTTTGAATATTCTGGGAATAGCCTCTTTACTCTGGATGCATTTTGCTGAATTTTGAGTAACTGACAAATCGTAAGAGATAGACAAAAACTTGCTACACAACAAAATGTAGATCACGTTAAAACACACAATATGTTTTTTTTTTTCGTTGAATTGACCATTTTTTAAATACTTCTTGATATTTGTATCAGATTTAAAATACTTAAACTTTTTTTCGCACTGAAAGTTGTAAACTCTTGGCCTTCGTAGAAACGGATTTTATCCACATGGTAACCAGCTTTTAAAAAACTATAGTTTTAGCCTAGCGTATTCCCTTATTTCCCTTCTGCTTATAAGAAAACAAGTAAGACAATTCCTACTAATGCTTATCTCGATTATCATAAAGTAGGTAGAAAAATATGCTTTTAAACAATAATTTATTATAGCGATGTAGAGGAAGTCATGTGAATGGAACACATCAGATTTTTATATCTCTCGGTCACATGGCAGGAAATTTCCAGAAGCAGACACATGTGCAAACCTCTGCAGGTATCACAAACTCGCTCAGGTGTAACAATGTGGGTTTTGACGTCTTCTCCAAAACGTAATGGCCCTCAAAATGGACCGCTCCCTCCTACTACTGGACAATAAAAATTAGCAAACAAAACACGAACCTTTACTGGGGGCGAGAGGCAACGTTGTAACATCTGTTTCCTGGAGACACTGCTTGCAAGTCGAAAATCGCACCTCAGTTAAGATACCAGTAAGTGCAACACTTGGCAACAGCGACGGTTGTTTTCCAACTTTACAGCCTTTGGAAGAAGAGTGGGGCAGGGTTATCATGTTCTGAAAAATACTATACATATTTCGTGTAGAGAAAGTAAAAATAGACTATGATGATGATTTTTGTAATAGTTAAAAAACAATTCAATTTTTAATGTCTAAAGTAAGTCATGATCACAATTGAGGAACATCCTATAGTTGATTTCCCCTTCACTTGAAGATGACCTTTACGAAACATCGTTACCAGCAACACGGCAGGAGATAGGTCAGTAGATTCCAAGTCGACTCTCCATTTGCCCTTTCATTCTATCACGGCATTTAGTCATTCCAGTGACTTTGATGTGATCTGCAGAACTGCCTTTGAAGTTTTAGGTCCATGAGCACTAGAGCAAGAAAACCGGGAGATTTTCGCGGTCACTTTTAACTTCACTTTGATTCTGTCGGCATTCAACGAGAACACGTTAGCGGCTTTTACAATCCCAAGATTATTGGGATGCAGGAGCAACATAAAGTTTTCTTTTCTTAACAAGAAGGAATAAAAAAATCTGATGTGTACCATTCACATGACTTTCTCTATATCTCTGCAACAAATTATTCTTAAAAAGCTTATACTTCTATTTACTTGATACTAATCAGAAAAAATTAGCAGAAATGGTCTTATTAGTTGTAAGTAGAAGCGAAATAAGGTTAAAGTGACAGTCAAAAGCTGGTTGCTATGTCACTGAAGTTCCTTTGTTTATATGGATAGGAGTTGACAAGTTCCTATATGAGAAAAGTATGTTTTTCATAGCAGAAACAAAAAATATTGAATGTCCCAAAAACGACGAACTCACGAAAAAAATGTATATAACATAAATTGTGTGTTTTAACGTGCTCTACATGTTTTGTGTAGTAAGTTTTTGTCCATCTCTTACGGTTTAGCAGTTATTCAAAATTCAGTAAAATTCATCCAGAATAAACTACTCTTCAGAGGCTATTCCCAGAAAATTCAAGATATACATTTTATTTGTCAGTTAAATATCTTTAATATACGAAATTTTAATCAAAATCGTTAGAGCCATTTTTGAGAAAATCAAAATGTTCGAAAAAAGTTCCATGTAAAGGGTAGTTGGGGGTGGGGGGATTTTTCTCAAAAATTTCGTGTCGCATCCCTGGAAGATACTAAACTTAAATACCAAGTTTGGTATTTTACTGGCTTTTCGTTTTTGAGTTATCGTGTTCACAGACACACTACACATATACACACACGCACACGGACCTTTTTCCGATTTTTTTTGTAGATAAAGCGTACCTAAAACATATATTTCCGGTGAAATCTCGGTATCGAATTTTTGGGTGGAGTGCAATATACCTTCTCTGTACACTATGTACTTAGTACGCATAGAGAAAGAAAAAAGAAACGTTAATCAAATGTGACATCGCAATTTTCTCATGTGGACATTGAGCAATAAACAGAGAAGAAAGAAACAATCAGAAATAAACCACCACTTTTTACTTTCTCTACACGTACTATGTTCATAGCGTATAGAGAAGCTATTGTATTGCACCCAAAAATTCCGCGATTTCACCGGAAATACATGTTTTGGGACCCCCTAATTACAAAAAAAAAAAAGGTATTTTTGGAAATGTCTATGGGTAGCATAGCTGAAAAACGAAAAGTCGGTTAAATACCATATTTGATGTTTTAAGTTGAGTATCTTCAAGGATACGACACGAAGATTTTCACGAAAATCCTCCCACCCCAACTACCGTTTGCATAGAACATTTTTTAAAATGTTAAATTTTCTCAAAAATGGCTTTAACGATTATGTTTACTGTATGTTTATGACAAACGAAACGTATGTTGAGTTATCTGGGAATACGCTCTGAAGACCTCTTCACTCTGGGTAACTTTTGCATAACTGTCAAGCCATAAGAGACAGACAAAAACATACTACACAAAGATGCAGACCTCATTTTTTAAATAAAATACAGTTCCTTTTTTCTCTATTCTTTTCCAGTTTCCTATATTTCCTTAGTAGACCTTATTATTCTTAACGTTTTCCTTTTACACATACAAACATAGAAACACCCAGGCCCAAGGCGGGACTCGAACCCATGATCCTGTGCACCACGAAGCGCCAAAGCGAGACACGTTAGCGAGCGCGGCATCATTAAAACACACAATTAATGTTATATATGCATGATTTGGTAGTTTTCAATTTTAAGCCACTTAAACCTTTCTCCAACGGAAGACATCTTTCTTCTCGTTTCTCGTTTGTTTACTCCTGGGATGCAAAGAGATGGACTTTAAATTGTTTAATATAGCGACCGGTTTTTAAAACACGAGACTATCGCTTTAGCCTGTGCATTCCCTTATTTCCCTTCTACTTACAAGAAGCAATAAGACCAATTCTATTACAGTTTATCTCGATTAGCATGATGTAGTTAAAATAATAATCTTTTGTAAGAAAATCTGATGTGTACCATTCACATGACTTTCTCTATATCCCTGCAATAAATTAATTCTTAAAAAGCTTATGCTTCTATTTACTTCATGCTAATCTAGAAAAATTGGCAGAAATAGTCTTATTACTTTCCTCCTTGTAAGTAGAAAGGAAATAAGGGAGTAGCTTAGGTTAAAGCGATAGTCAAAAGCTGGTTACTATGTGACTGAAGTTCCTTTGTTTGTATGGACATGACTTAACAAATTCCTGTGTGAGAAAAGTTAAGTTTTTCGGCCCTAAAAACAAAAACAAGGAATATCTCAAAAACGATCAACTCCAAGAAAAAAATGTATACAACATAAATTGTGTGTTTTAATGTGCTCTACATTTTTTGTGTGGTAAGTTTTTGTCTATCTCTTACGGTTTAGAAGTTATACAAAATTCCGGAAAATTCACTAAAAAAAGTAGTCTTCAGAGGCTATTCCCAGAAAATTCAAAATAAACATTTAATTTGCCAGGTAAAATATGTTTAATATACGATATTTTAATCAAAATCGTTAGAGCCATTTTTTAGAAAATCAAACATTTCGAAAAAAGTTCCATGTAAAGGGTGGTTTGGGGTGGGGGGATTTTTCTCAAAATCTTCGTGTCGCATCCCTGGAAGATTCTAAACTTAAATACCAAGTTTGGTATTTTACCGACTTTTCGTTTTTGAGTTATCGTGTTCACAGGCACATGGACACACACACACACACACACACACACACACACACACACACGGACCTTTTTCTCAAAATACTTTTTTTAGATAAAGGGGACCCTAAAACATATATTTCCGGTGAAATCTCGGTATCGAATTTTTTGGTGGAGTGCAATACCTTCTCTATACACTATGTACATTGTTCGTATAGAGAAAGTAAAAAATTTGTTGGTGGAGCAGCTAGAGAAGGATATGAGAATGTGACACATCAGATTTTTATTTAAGTAGAAAAAGCGTTTATTTACCTGTGCTTAGAGCCGATATAATACGCATATTCATCTTGTCAACAGCTACTAAGGTCAATGACTATATAATCTTATCGTATTACTGAGAAATAGAACGAGTGGCTGAGTCTTATCGTAGCCTGATGTAGGTTAGTATCACGTTATCTAGTTATCCTAATTACCTCTGCACTTTTGATAAGGAAACCTTGAGTAACTTCATAAATGTATCGCTTGTAAAATTCCGTAACTCCCTAAAGTTATTTCTGGCCGCTTTCTTTCTTTTGCAGTTATCCATCCAATCATATCTTAATGTCAATGCTTCAGTTCCGTGTAAAATGAAAGTTATAGTAATTATGCTTGTACGAGCCTTATGCATGCTGCTTTTTACTTTCTCTAGCACATATGTACAATGTACAAAATAGATAGAGAGGGTATCATAATGCACTCAAAAAATCAATAACGAGATTTCACCGGAAATATATGAATCAAAAAAAAAAAAAAGAGAGAGAATTTTTAGAAAAATATTCGCGCGTGTGTGTGTCTTTGGGTAGCATTTTCAAGAAAATCCCCCACCCCGAACTGCTTGTTACAGAAAAAAAAAATTGAAAATTTTGATTTTCTCAAAAATGGCTCTAACGATTTTGATTAAATATCGCATATATTTTGATCGATTATATCTTGAATTTTCAGTAAATACCCTTTAAAGACATATTTACTCTGAATGAATTTTGCCTAACTGGTAAAAAATTATTTGATAGTTTTAAAATACTTTCATACGGGAATTTGTAGACTTCTGGACATACAAAGGAACTTAATTTACATAGCAGCCAGCTTTTAAAGCATTTGAGTATCGCTTTAGCATTATTTCCCTTCTATTTACAAGGAAGCAGGTAGTAAGAAGGTTTCTCTTTATTTTTTCTCGATTAGCATGAAGTAAATGGAAGAATAAGCTTTTTAACAATAATTTGATGAAGAGACAGTCATGTGAATCTAACACATCAGATTTTTTAATTTGAATTGTAGGTTTGAGCAATGTATATAATAAAATATTTTTTCCCCTATTCATCTACTTTTATTTGAAAGATAAAGGCCCTTTTTAGCAAACCAGCTTTGCAGAGTCCGAATGCATGTTATGAAATAAATGCTCAAATTAGTCATTATTGGTAAAACGGATTATGAATATTATTAGCAATAGTTTTATTACAACAAATATTTATTTCAAATGCTGGTTAATGGTGTATCTTGTAGCTTCGATGCTCGTTCACTCAGTTGTCGACTATTGCGACTGTTCTTTAATCCTACTACACTCTCCGAACTCTCTGTTGCAACTGTGTGTTTCTCGCCCTTTCTTGGGTCATTATTCTCATGTTCATTTGCTGGGTGCAAATACCTGCTAAAGTGCAGTGTAGAAGACATAAAGCGGCAGCCTGTGCACGTGTTCACCTCTCTCTCTGTACACTTCTGCCGGATACTTGACATTCTTCGCGCACACCTGCATCAATTCAGGAAAAGTAACGCGACTCGTACGATCATTTGGGCACGTAGTTGTGGCCGAGTGATTACCATTCGCCTCTCACCTAGACGGCCCTGGTTCGATCCCAGGCGACCGGATATGAGATTTGTGGTGGAGAAAGAAGGGGCTGGTTTTCTCCGGTTTCCCCACCATCACATTCCTCCGGTGCTCCATCTTCATACCTTGTATCACCAGTGCTATTGCCTGCCGTTCCATATTAGTAAAAGGGGGCGTTATACACTATCAACAGAACAGAACGGATACGTAATCACGTTGTTGTTATTGTTTTTATTATTATTATTTGATCCGTTTATAGGACAAGCCATAAACGATACTTGTATCTTCATTAAAATATATTCATTTCTTTAAAACTAAATAACAGTTTTCCAGAATAAATCTGCTTACAGGTGAAATTAATACCTAAAACTTAATAAAATACTTAGGTTCCAGTGAAAATGGTTCAAAACCCTGATGTATAAGAGAGACATAAGAATTTGCGGAGGCTGTTCCGTGGTCTAATGGTTAGACCACTCGCCTCTCACCTAGGTGGCCAGGATTCAAATACAAGTGGGATTTGTGGTGAACAAAGCCGCGCAGGAGCGTGTTTTATCCGGATTCCATAAGTAGTAAAAGCGGGATTTAAATACTGCCCGCCCCCAAATAAGAATTTGGGGATGCGCACCTCGTAAGTCAACGAAAAGATTGCATTCCTTTCTTCTGCTGTCAAATAATCAAAATTGTATAATATTTTGGCAGCGATCAGTGCTATTGACAAGATGGGAAATGGAGAATAGGCAAATTCCTCATTTATCAGGAAGCTCAGTGTGAGGGAAGTAATCTAGAGGGAAATTATCTACTGGTTTAAAAATGTTGAGGTGGGAACATCTGACTTGCGTGACAAACAAAAGAGTTGGACGTCCTATGACGTGAAATGCCGGTTGTGCTTGTAATTTCTCTCTGGGTGATACGACGATCGTCCTGAACCAATCTGTCAACATTTTGCTGTGAAACTCAGTGGTTGCTGTCACAGGAAGTCCAACTGTTTGTCACGCAAGATGTTCCCACCCCAACATCTTTGAAACTTACTCGCCCAACGACGCACATTACTCACATCACAATAAACTGCTTTCGTTCTCTGATGAATCTGCTTTGGGGTAACACCTTCTGCTCTCAAGAATTCAATGCTTAAATCGCAGGGTTCCACACTTTACACTGCAACAACACAACCGTCCATTGCTAAGGCTTCCCGCCAACTGGAGCTGTAGAGAAGAGGCTACGGAACAAGCCAGTACCTGCCGTATACCAATGCTGCCATCTGTTGAAGAGTTACGAAGGTGGAGCATTACATTTCTTTGAACCCTCGTAATAAGACAATTTCTGTTAATGTTTATCTCGATTAGCATGACATAGAAGTATAATCTTTTGTAGGGAAAGTATTTGGAGCAGCTAGAGAAAGTCCTCAGTAAAATCTGAGTACCGAATTTTTGGGTAAAATGCAGTGCTTCCTCTACTTGCTGAAGTACACACTGCAGAAAGTAATACGTCATTACTCTTCTAGTAAAGCTGTACAGTTCAACAACCTCTCGCGGTAGTTACACAACAATTGACGTTATAGCTAAACCTACTAAATACTAAAGTTTACGAACCAATAAAAGTGTCGGTAGGTTTGCCAAGACTGGTGTTAAATCTTGACCTACTATGCACAATATACTAATAATATCAATGCTAGCTGCACCTATAGGCCTTGCCGTGCAGTGTCAAGAAATTATAAGTCCTGATTTATTTAATAACTTAATTAATGCAAACCTGATTTACATACAGTTGTGCCAATGTATGTAGGTATCTCTGACAAAAAAGTGTTCAGTATACTTGTTTCAGTATTCCGTCCTAACCTCGTAAATAACTATTCCCGTTATTTCTTAGTAGCCATTATATTCAAGCAAGCCCTTATACTGATTATATTTTCATTTCGCCTTTTTATTCTACTACTTTAGCCAACCCTTTATTTTCACTTTCTGGTTATGCATTGCATTATAAAAAGGTGTGAATGTTAAGGATGGACTTGCACATTTCATTCATTTGATTAAGGACTTTAACCATTATTCCCATTGTTTCTTCATTTATCATTCGTGCGCTTTTCGAAAAAAAAATCTGGTGTGTTCCATTTGCATTTCTCTATAAATGTAACAAATTACTATTAAAAAGCTTATTCTCATTAGCAGAAATTGTCTTATTACTTAGTTCTTTATAAAAAGAATATACTAGGTTAAAGCAATCGCCGAATCTTTGAAAAGTTGGTTGCTATGTGATTGAAATTCGTTTTTTGCACGGCCAGGAGATGACAAATTCCCGTATGAGAAAAGTATTTTAAAATTGAAATAATAGCAAGGAAATAGTCCTCTCCACAAAAAAGAATGTATATGATAGCTTTTTTGTAGCTTAACTCCTTTAACCTGGTGGGTCATATCGGACGATCAATAACATTGGTGAAATGATGTTCAAATGATCTCGGGATGCATGGAGCTTAAAGTTACTCGACATTCGTCTTCTCACGATAAGGGAAAACCCCGGGTAGCTCACCCTAAGCGAAATTTGAATTAGCGACCTGTTGAATGTGAGGCAGATACCACCATACTACCAGGCGGGCATGACAAATTGTGTGTTTTAAGGTGATTGACATTTTCTGTGTAGTAAATTTTTGTCTATCTCTTATGCAAAAGCCATTCAGGATGAATGAGGTTATTCCCAGAGAATTCAAGATATAGGTACATTTAATTTACCACGAAAACATCTTAAACATATGGTAATTTAATCAACATACAACCTTTTTGAGAAAATCAAAATTTCTGAAAAAAATATTCAATTTAAAGGATAGCTTGGAGTAAGGAGAATCTTTTTGCAAATGTTGTATCGGATCTTTCTAAAATGCTGAACTTAAATAACAAGTTTTTATATTTGACTAATCCCATTTTTTTAGTTTGCTGTATCCCCCCCCCCCCACACACACACTTAGACATGCGGACATTTTATCTAAGATATATATAATTCTTGGTTCAAAACAAATTTGCAGTGAAATCTCAAATTCGAATTTTTTGGGTGAGACACAATACTTTCCAAACTTACTATACATATTAGAGAAAGTAAAAACAGAGATGTAGAAATGAAGCTGAAGGATTGCACATAATAAGATTAGAAAACGGCAGTAAAACAACGACGCAGTAAAACCCCAAGGAGATAAGGAGATAAAACGAAATTTAGGGAGAAAAATAGAAGCAAGGGGGCGGAAAATGAGAAGCAAAATAAAGGTATTATTTTATTCGTTCATCACAAACCTCTCTCTTACGTCTTCAGGAAGATGATGAAATATGAATGACATTCTCTATGGCAGAGAAGCAGAGACCTTGCCTCGAATACGTATTCAAGAATTTGTTGCATTAAATATTACATCCTTCACCAGAAGTTCCTGTGTTATCGTTACCACAGGCCTGTGTTCAACTTAACGAGAGGATAAAAGTGTGCCCCGCAGCCTACCAAGAAAAAGGGAATATCTTGGAATAAGCAGGAACATTCATTTTATAATATGTACTAAATCAACATTCTCGGAATAGTCTTGGGCCTTGTAAATTATCAGCTAAGTTGACGGTCTTCAAATTAGTATACGAAAGTGCAACTGTCACATGCTTTCTCATAACACTTGGTACTATGTAGAGAAGGTATTGCACTCCATCCAAAAATTGGATACCTAGATTTCACCGGAAATACTCGTTTCAGGGTTCCTGATTCAGAAGAAAAATTTAGAAAAAGGTCTGTGTGTGTTGTGTGTCTATGAACATTATATCAAAAACGAAAATTCGTTAAAATACCAAACTTAATATTTATTTTAAGTATTTTCCAAAGAGGTAACAGGTAGATATTCAAGAAAATCCCCTCACCCTATTACGCTTTATATGAACATTTTTCGAAAATGTTGATTTTCTCAAAAATGACTCTTTTTTTTTCTGAATCAGGGACCCTGAAACAGTATTTCCGGTAAAATTTGGGTATCCAATTTTTGGATGGAGTGCAATACCTTCTCTACATACGTACCACGTGTTATGAGAAAGCATGTTTAAGATATTTTCATGACAAACGAAATGCATATCTTCCTTTGAAGACCTCTTCATTTTGGCTGATTTTTATTTTATTACTTTCCTCAGTTGAAGACTGTCATGTAGACAAAGTATGACTATAGAATTAACATTTTTAAAAATAATTTACAATGCTAAAAATAAATCGTATAACTAAGTACAGGTAACATGTAAAATTAAAAATTACAAACTTCAAATCCAATACAAATAGCACATAAAAATCTTCTCAAAAACACTTTAGTAATTTCAAAATTACACAACAAAATTTAATGCATTTTTATAGCACCAGCATTAAAACGAATAAAAATGATTTCTAAGGATGAGAATAAATCCTCTGATTGCCATGATCGCTATTGTATGCAGTAGGCATACCAAATTTGGAGTAATTTTTTGGGTATTGTCCCTCCGGCTCCTATCATTAATCTGGTGACTGATATATATTTAAGATCATATTAAGTGTAGATCCCATAAAACAAACAATTTGTGCCATATGCATTTTTTGGTAGAATTTGCAGTTTTTGAGATATTCCAAGTTATTTATCTTATATTTTTTTAGAATATTGAGCATTTTTAAAAAATGCTCGTAAAGGGTGGGGAATTTTTCTAAATATCTTGTGTCGCATTTATCGGACTCTTTAGCTAGCTCTCTCTAGCTCCTCGGCGCTTTTCTAAATATTGTTTTTTACAGTGGGACCTCAAAACATGTATTTCCGTTACACTCTCGACAGCACTTTTTTGGGTGGAATACAATACTTGCACTTCCTACTATATACCTAAATAGTACGTGTCAAACAAACAAACAAAAACCACAAAAAACACTGTCTTCGAAAAAACAGCAATGGCATCATTTAAAAGTGTTGATGGAGTTATGATATTAAATTTAAACGTGTTACATGAAATTGCTGGGTAAAACTTTTTGTTTAAGGCATTAGAAATTAAATAATAATAATGGTGGTAGTAGTAGTGTATTAAGGTTTCATACATCATGCCAGTACATAAATAAGAGAGAACAGGTGGTGCTATAAGCTACACTTAAATCCCTCCCACAGAGCTTGGCGTACAGGAAATGGCATTTGGCCACCAGTCAGTGGCATACATGTGTTGAAAAAAGAATTAGCTGATTCTCGACTCCCGCGGGAAAAATCTTGTGGTACACTTTAAAAACCCATGTAGCTATTTACGATCGCGAGATAATGGCAGGTTCATCGCTACAGAGACACGTGTGTCAGTTTTTGGCACTCGTTGCATTGATGCGTGAGATGATGTCTCTATTTACAATGATTGGTTGGTGAGGTAGCCAAACACGTTTTCCACTTATTTCTCTAGCACGTATGTACAATGTGCAGAGTAGAGGGCGAAGGTATTGTATTCCACCCACAAATTCGATGCCGATCTTTCACCGGAAACACATGCTTATAGACACTCTGAATTTAAAAAAAAAATCTGATGTGCTCCATTCACATGACTTTCTCCATTTCTGTATAACAAATTACTGTTAATAAACTTATTCTTCTATTTACTTCATGCTAATCGAGAAAAAAATTAGCAGAAATAGTTTTATTACTTACTTCCTTGTAAGTAGAAGCGAAATATGGGAGTATCATAGGTTAAAGTGAAGTCAAAAGCTGGTTACTAGGTGACTGAAGTTCCTTTGTTTGTATGGACAGGAGTTGACAAATTCCTGAATGAGAAAAGTATAAGTTTTTCAAAGCTGAAACAAAAAACAAGGAATATCTCAAAAACGAATAACTCCTCGAAAAAAAAAGTACATAACATAAATTGTGTGTTTTAATGTGCTCTAAACTTTTTGTGTGGTAAGTTTTTGTCCATTTCTTACGGTTTAGCAGTTATTCAAAAGTCGTCCAGAATACAGTAGTCTTCAGAGGTTATTCCCAGAAAATTCAAGATATGCATATTATTTGTCAGCTAAATGTCTTTAATATACGACATTTTAATCAAAATCGTTAGAGCCATTTTTGAGAAAATCAAAATTTTCGATAAATCTTCGTGTCGCATCCTTGGAAGATACCAAACTTAAATACCGAATTTGACATTTAACGATCTTTTCGTTTTTGAACTATGCTGTCCACAGTCACACACACACACACACACACACACACCACAGACCCTCACACACGCACCTTTTTCTAAAAATGCTTTTTTTGGATTGAGAGGGACCCAAAACATGTATTTCCGGTGAAATCTCGGTATCGAAATTTTGGGTGCATTACAATACCTTCTCTATACACTATAGTACGTGTAAGAAAGTAAAAATGTGCGTGTGTGTTGTGGCAGCATTGCTCAGAAAGGAAAAGTCCGGTAATTACCAACTTGGTATTTATGTTCAGTATCTTCCAAGTATACGACATGAAGATTTTCAAGAAAATCCACCTATACCCAACAATCTATTATATGAAAATGTTTTCGAAAATTTTAATTTTCTCAAAATTTACTAGCGGCCTTGATTAAAATGTCATGTGTTTAAGAAATGTTCCCGACAAACGAAATGTGTGTTTGTTTTCTTCTATGTGGCCTTCAGATTTAATGCAATTGGACATCGGCGGAGAAAGAATGACTTACTTAGAACACACAACACTAAACATCCACGCCCATGGCGGGTTTCGAACCCGCGGCCCTTTCGCGGCAGTGCGTCAACGCCAAACGCGCTAACGACCACAGCTACTGGGGCCGGCAAATGTATATTTTAAATTTTCTGAAATAGCCTCAGAACACCTTTCCATTCTGTATAATTTTTGTGTAAGTAGTAAACATATAGTAGTTTTAAACTACTTCAACTTTTCTGAAACGGGAAGGCATCTTTCATTTTATACCTCTTTTGTTTTACTCCTAATCATGTAAAGAGAACCGAATTTTAATTGTTTCATATAGCGAAAGCTTTTAAAAGATTTCACTATCGCTTTAGTGTGGTGTGCTCCCTTATTTTCCTTTTACATACAATTTCTTCTAATGTTTATCTCGATAAGCAAGGTGTAGGTAAATAGAATTGTTGCAGAATAGGTAGAGAAAGTACTGTGAATGGAACAAGATTTTTTAAAAAACATTTTTAATTCGATTATAACATTTTGGAAATCAAAGGCAGGCATGTGTACTCAACCATTGATACAATTTATGTGGGTGTGTTTGTGTGTGTAGTATAATTTGAGAAAAAAACTGGTATGTTGCATTCACATGACTGTTCTTACAAAAGATACTTCTTTTTTCTAATTCATGCTAATCGAAATAAATGTTAGCAATGGTCTCCTTACTAGTTCTTTATTAAATAGAAGGGAACTAAGGGAATATATTAGTCTAGTCCAAAAGTCATATGTTTTAAAAGTTCATTGCTATGTGATTGTTATTGAAATTCGCTTGTTTGCTTGACCAGGAGTGAAGGAAAAGAAACACGGTCGATTTCCTGTTAGGGGAAACGGGGAGATTCGTGGAGGAAATCCTGGTGATGGCAATGATGAATTTTCAGTCTTACTCTACCTATCCAAATCATTGTGAGGAAAGCAATTAACATCATCATTTACATAATATGGAGAAGTTACGACACCTTTGTCCCGTTTTAGATTATTTGTCTAGTGTGTTCATTGTAATTCTACGAAGACTATTCCTCTTATCTCTAAGATCGTCAGTAGAAGTATTCAGTACTCCAGTCACTGCCTTGGGAGTCTCTCAAAAGAAGTTGAAACTGAAGTTGTGCTCTGAAGCTCGCCTCTGTACAATGTGGTTACAATTCTTGTCGACACCATGTACAGCTTAACAATGTTGCTTTGCTGTGAGGCATACGTGTTCAGTTGACCAAAGAGACGTGACAAGAGAACTCAACACTACCAGTTGCAGTGTAGTCTCTTTGACATTCTGCAACAGCGCGCCAAAAAGCTTCCGCTAAAGGACTATAAAAAATATACAGGCGTAAGACACAAGTTCATGTGCCTGACGGACAATTCCGAATTGAGGAGTTGAATCGATAACTAAAGTTTTGTCCGTTCAATTCGTTTTTGGATTTGCCGTTTTGCTGTTGGTCACCCTAAAAGGTTTTGTTTTATTTATCCCAATTACAGGAGGAGTAGCAGCTGATTGTATATTGTAGGTAATTGAAGTTGCTAGAAATAAGGTTGTGCATGTTGTTAGTACACTCAAAGACAATAAATACTTATCGTAAGATTGGATCTTTTCGCTGACTCTGCCCGTGTCTTTCATCAGCTGTTTGCTATACTCTTAAAAGAGTATTGGACAGACCGCGTTACCGAAGAGAAGCGGATGGACAAAGGAAGTTCTGAGGTGTGATCCCCAAACTTTCTGGTAAGACAACACTCGATCTCCCTCACCGGGTGATACAAAATTAGATTAATCTTTTCTCTACGCTGGTCGTGTCGGTGCGGGTCTAGCGCGGCTGCTTGCCAAGCGGCAGACCTGGGTTCGATTGCCGGTACCGGCGTGGAGAATTTTCCCCTGCTGGGAGACCTGATTCGGGGTGCAATCTGCCTCGTGAGGTCCCTGGGGAAGACCGCATCAACCGGCCGGGAGGCACTCGAGGCGCTGATCTCGTCTCACCCTCCAACACTGCACCGCCATTCATGACGCCTTCGGGTCGAGATGGGAATGCAGCGGTTGGGCGGTAGGCCAAGGTCCCTTGTGTACTGTCATGCCATGGAGAGATTTCTAAGTGCTACATACCGAAGTTCTAATGACAAGGTAATACGGCACGTGGTGGACTAACTTAACACACTGCTTATAGAAGTTAGTGGTGGTGGTGGTGGTGGTGGTGGTGGTGGTGGTGGTGGTGGTGGTGGTGGTGGTGGTGGTGGTGGTGGTGGTGGTGGTGGTGGTGGTGGTGGTGGTGGTGGTGGTGGTGGTGGTGGTGGTGGTGGTGGTGGTGGTGGTGGTGGTGGTGGTGGTGGTGGTGGTGGTGGTGGTGGTGGTGGTGGTGGTGGTGGTGGTGGTGGTGGTGGTGGTGGTGGTGGTGGTGGTGGTGGTGGTGGTGGTGGTGGTGGTGGTGGTGGTGGTGGTGGTGGTGGTGGTGGTGGTGGTGGTGGTGGTGGTGGTGGTGGTGGTGGTGGTGGTGGTGGTGGTGGTGGTGGTGGTGGTGGTGGTGGTGGTGGTGGTAAAAAATATGTATATTTGATTTAAAAATAATATTTATAGAAATAAAAAAATAAAATAATATTAAGAATAAACATTAAATATAAACAAATTAAAAATATAAAAAATAGTTATATAAATAACAGTAAAATAAAATTCTAATAATAAAATGATAATTTTAATGAATGTAATAATAATAAAAATAATAATAATAATTAATAATTTAGAAATAATAATAAATAGATGAAAGGTATTATATTTTTGAAATTAAAATTTGAAAAATAGATGATATTTATATATTTGTTATTTTTTTAGGTGATGGTAGTATAAAGATGTTGTAATGAAATAGAAGAATTAGGTTTATGTGAATTTTGGTATTAAAATGTTTATGTTTGTATTGTGTTTTTACGTATTATGTAATTTGTTTAGTTATACGAGTATGTTTGTTTATAATTAATTTTTGTATTTTATTGGTTATTTATTTACAATGGATTATGAAAGTGTAATAATTTAAATGTTGAAAAATTGGTATAATTTTATTTTATTATTACTTTCTCTATACGAACTATGTACATAGTGTATAGAGAAGGTATTGTATTGTACCCAAAAATGCAATACCGAGATTTCACCGGAAATACATATTTTGAGACTCACTGAATCCAAAAAAAGCGTTTTTAGAAAAATGTCGGTATGCGTGTGTGTGTGTCTGTGGGCATCATAACGCAAAAACGAAAGGACCGTTAAAGCCCAAACTTGGTATTTAAGTTTGGTATCTTCCAAGGATGCGACACGAATATCGTATACTAAAGATATTTACCTGACAAATAAAAGGTACATCTTGAATTTTCTGGGAATAGCCTCTGAAGACTACTTTATTCTGGGCGAATTTTGCATAACTACTAAACCATAAAAGATGGACAAAAACTTAACACACAAAAAATGTAGAGCTCGTTAAAACACACAATTTATGTCATATACATTTTTTTCGTGGAGTTGATTGTTTTTTGAGATATTCCTTGTTTTTGGTTTCAACTTTGAAAAACTTATACTTTTCTCATACAGGAATTTGCCAACTCATGTCCATACAAACAAACGAACTTCAGTCACATAGCAACCAGCTTTTGGCTTTCACTTTAACCTATGCTACTCCCTTATTTCGCTTCTACTTACAATAAAGCAAGAAATAAGACAATTTCTGCTAATTTTTCTCGATAGCATGAAATAAATAAAAGAATAAGCTTATTAACAATAATATGTTACAGAGATATAGGGAAAGTCATGTTAATGGAACACATCAGATTTTTTTTTTATCCCTGTCTTCTGCTGGTTTTTCCTTCCATCTTCGTGCGTTGAGGGTAGTGGTACTTTACGGCGATACAGCGTTAGTATAAGTGAAGCTCCTTGGACATAGAACGTAAAGGGAATAAGATTATGCCTCGTGGACAATCCTACCTTAGTACATAACTGACCAGTCTTGAGGTTGAATGTCTTATGTCGAAATAGCTCGCAAGAGGCCAAATGCTTAACTTTTAACTCTTGAAGACAGCTGTAGCCTCATAAGCTTAGGAACTCAAGGTCTCAACAGCTGTTCAACATGATGGTCACAGTAACCGTTATTTATTATCTATGCCTGACTATTGATCTTGAACAAATTAATAAGCGAAACCTTATAGATCGCATCATATACATATTTTAACCGTTTCCAAGACATGCATTGCTGTTGTTTAAAATTTAAACTGCTTAAACTTTTTCTCGAACGTCAAGTCATCTTTCGTTTCAAGTTTTCTTGTTTTACTCCTAGCCACGCAACAGGAATCTAGTTTAAATTTTTTCACAAAGCGATAGCTGTAAAGAGATTGGCTATCGTGTTAGCCTAGTGTGTTCCCTTGTTTCCATTCTGCTTACAAGGAATCAAATAATAAGGCGATTTCTGAAAATGAGTTTTTATTTATGGGTGCTTTTTAACTAGTCTGGTTCCCGGCGTGAGATTCTATATTAGGTGTGAAGTACCGCTTAATTTTGCTCAGATGCCTCTTTATCAGGCTTGAGGTTCTTTAACGTGCCGTAAATCTACGATACGGGTCAATGGATTTACTTCCCTTTCGAAGAAAAGTATACTAAGGATTTTTACTCCATCGCCCTCTCCCGGATTTGTTTATCTCGATTAGCATGATATAGATAAAAAAATATTTTGTTACAATGGTTTGATGAGAAGCATGTGAATAGAAAAAATCAGATTTTTACGTATTCTACACGTACTATGTACATAATGAGGGTATAGAGAAAGTATTGCATTTCACCCAAAAATTCGATACCGAGATTTCACCGGAAATAGATGTTTTAGGGGCCCCTGTATAAAAAAAGTTCTTTCAGAAAAAAGTACGTTTGTGTGTCCGTGTGTCTGTGAACACGATAACTCAAAAACGAAAAGTAGGTAAAATACCAAACTTGGTATTTAAGTATAATATTTTCCAGAGATGCGACACGAAGACTTTGAGAAAAATCCCTCCACCCCAAACTACCCTTTACATGGAAAACATTTAGAAAATTATGATTTTCTCGAAAATGGCTGTAATCATTTTGATTAAAATACCGTATATTAAAAATATTTATATTGAAAATAAAATGTATATCTTGAATTTTCTGGGAATAGCCTCTAAAGATCTCTTTATTCTGAATGAATTTTGCATAACTTAAACCGTAAGAGATAGCCAAAAGTTACTACACTAAATGTGTAGATCACGCTAAAACACAATTTATGTCATATACGTTTGTTTTTTTTCTCGTTGAATTGACCATTTCTGAGATATTCCTTGTTATTTGTTTCAGATTTTAAATACTTTTTTCACACAGAAAGTTGTAAACTCCGGGGTGTGCATAGAAACAGATTTCATCCACATGGCAACCGGCTTTTAAAAGATTTGACTATCGTTTAGACTAGTGTGTTCCATTTTTACTTTCTCTATACGCACTATGTACATAGTGTATAGAGAAGGTATTGCACTCCACCAAAAAATTCGATACCGAGATTTCACCGTAAATATATGTTTTAGAATCCCTAATATCCAAAAAAGCATTTTCACAAAAAAGTCCGTGTGTGTGTGTGTGTGTGTGTGTGTGTGTGTCCGTGAGTCTGTGAACACGATAACTCAAAACGAAAAGTCGGTAAAATACCAAACTTGGTATTTAAGTTTAGTATCTTCCTGGGATGCGACACGAAGATTTTGAGAAAAATCCCCCCACCCCAACTACCCTTTACATGGAACTTTTTTCGAAAATCTTGATTTTCTCAAAAATGGCTCTAACGATTTTGATTAAAATGTTGTATACAAAAGATATTTACCTGACAAATAAAATGTATATTTTGAATTTTCTGGGAATAGCCTCTAAAGATCTCTTTATTCTGAATGAATTTTGCATAACTGGTAAACCGTAAGAGATAGCCAAAAGTTACTACACAAAATATGTAGATCACGCTAAAACACAATTTATGTCATATACGTTTTTTTTTTTGTTTTTTTTCTCGTTGAATTGACCATTTCTGAGATATTCCTTGTTATTTGTTTCAGATTTTAAATACTTTTTTTCACACAGAAAGTTGTAAACTCCGGGGCGTGCATAGAAACAGATTTCATCCACATGGCAACCGGCTTTTAAAAGATTTGACTATCGTTTTAGACTAGTGTATTCCATTTTTTCCCCTTCTATTTACAAGGAAGCAAGTACTAAGGCAATTTCTGCTAATGTTTATCTAGATTATCATAAAGTAGATAGAAGAATATACTTTTTAACAATAATTTGTGACAGCGATGTAGAGAAGGTCTTGTGAATGGAATAATCAGATGAACTCAATCGTTATAAATAATGTATCATAATAAAATAACATATAGACAGAAGTTTAAACCTATAGCAATGTTACCGTGGATTTAAATACTTATTACAGTGCCTTTACAGACAGCGATGGGAATTAAAAATAAACATTCAGAATGAAATTGATTATGTTTAAATATACTGTTTTTAAACCCATACTTCAAAAGCTGAAATCAAAATTCCCGAAGAGGAAAAACGAGTCCGCTTTCCACGCGTATAAACAGCCTAAGAAAAAACACGAGCGACCAACAAAATATACAAATGCCACGAAATTTATAGACAAGAGACGGAGAGATATAAATCATATTTATGAAAATCATGTGACTACTAATAATAACTGGAGTAAAGAGAGGCAGCTATATAATGTGGTTATACTTAAATATGCCAGATAAAACGACTCCCATTACATTCTCTACCACGTACTATTTACGTAGAGGAAGTATCGCATTTCACCCAAAATTCGTAACCAGAAATACATGTTATGAAACCCCTTTGTGTATATATGTGTGTGTACGCGCGCCTGTGAACAATATAATTAAAAAACGAAAAGACCGTTAAATGCCAAACTTGGTATTGAAGTTCAGTATCTTCCGAGCATGCGGCAGGAAGATATTCAAGAAAGTCCCCCCATCCCCAGCTACTCTTTACATGGAAAATGTTTCGATAATTTTGATTTTCTCAAAAATGGTTTCAACGATTTTCGTGAAAAATACCATATGTTTAAAATATTTTCATAACAATTGAATTGTATATCTTGAAATTTCTGGGAATAACCTAGGGAGACCTCCTTATTCTGGATGACTTTTGCATAACTGTAAACCCTATGAGATAAGAAAAACCTATAACACTGAAATGTAGATCTGGCTAAAACACACAATTCATGTGTTGTTGTGTACATACGCACACGATAGAGTTGATCAGATTTTTAATTTTAATCGTATACCGAGAACTTTTGAAAGATTTGACTTTTGCTTTAGCCTAGTGTATTCCCTTTTCTTTTTACTTACAGGGAACTAAATAATAAGATCAGTTTTATTAATATTTATTTGGATTAGCATGGTGTTGAAAAACAATCTCTTCTAAAACAACTTTGTTTCAGAATAGTACAGAAAGTAATTTGAATACAACGCATGCGATTTTAGAAATATATCCGCCTGTCTGTGTAAAAAATGTAAAATTGAGTTTTTTTTTATATTGTTACTCTTTACTGCTGTTCTGCAGTGATTTTTAGCGTCCCATTCCATATAGGGCATGAAATACCACTTAATTTTGCTCAGAGACCTGTTTATGAGGTATGAGGCTCTTTTACGTGCCGTATATCTACGACACGGTACCAATGGCTTAAGTTCCTTTCCGAAGGAACCATGCTATGGATATTTCCGCCCGAAAAATCCATCGCCCTACGCCGGGTTTGTGCCCACGACCTTGGCTCTTATGGTGTTACCCCTAGCGCACCTGCGTAAGGGGCACAGCATAACTCAAAAATGAACATCAAATAAATAACAAACTTTGAATTTAAATTAAATCTCTTTCAAGGATGCAACGCAAAGATTTTCAGGTCGAGTGGTCAGCGAGCTGACTTCTCACCCGGGGGTCCCGGGTTCGATTCCCGGCTGGGGTGGGGAATTTTTCTCTAGCTAGAATTATTCCCTATCCCACACAGAGTCTAGAAGTTTGTATGTGAGTGTGAATGTGTGCGTGTTTGAGTAAAACAAAATGATTTAAAGAAACGTAAAAGAACCTACAGACGAGTTGTTTCAAGTGCAAAGCCCCCGATATGACCTTAGATGCTAAAGGGGGCTAATATAAATGAAACAATAAAAAAAAAAAAAATGAGAAAACTTCCACACCCCAAACTATCATTTAAAGGAAAAAATTTTCGAAAAGTGTGATTTTTTTAATCATGGCTCCGTGGAAGATTTGCTAATTAAGTTTTATATTTAATCGATGTTGCGACCTTGAGTAGTGCTGTTCACAGACACAAACAAAATTTGTATGGGTCCTCAAAACATGTATTTTGGTAAACTTCGGTATAGAATGTTTGGGTAGATTCAGTACCTTCTCTACCTACCTATTATATACGTTGCACGAGGTAGAAAAAGTAAAAGAGACACAAAAAGGAATAAAGTGATAAATTATGGTTGCATAAAACGTACATTTCCCTTGAAATGCCATTGAGAATGTGCATATTTTGTAGCGATGTACCTAATAATAAAATGATATAAATTGTTGTAAAGCCAGGAATTAGAGGTGATTAGCTACTGTGTGCATGTAGGCGGTGAAGTTGTCGGCCCTGACCGTCACCTCTCCAGCAGGAGTACGCCTCTCGACTCCAGCGACTGCACTCACTTTCACAAGGTTAAACCAGCAAGAGTTGCCAAAACAAAAAGCGTATTACTTTATAACCTACTTCCTTGTTTAGTTATTGACTGCTATCTCTTCCAATGCAGCATCTTGGGGACCTATAGCGGGACACATGCGATTACTAGTTGCGTACCTACCGAGTAGAGACCGACCTGCATTGGCAACTGCACGCGCCGCATGTAAACAACATGTAATGTATTGGGGAACGTAGCTCGACGCACCAGTAAAGTATTTTTCAGAACATGAATTCCCTGCCCCCACCCTTCTTCCAAAGACTTTAGAGTTTGCGGTTAAGGGATTTGAGATTGGAAACCAACCCTCGCCAAGTCTTCCCTTAACTGAGGAGGAGTGATTCTCTGCTTGCGAGCAATGTCTCCAGGAAACAGATTTGCTACTCGCGTCTAGTACAGGCTCATCTTTTGTTTGCTAATGGTTATTGCCCATGGAAGGGAGGAGCGGTCCGTTAGAGGGCCATTATATTTTGAAGAAAACTATATACTATACTGTTTATTACAATACTATTTTACAGGTATGATAGTGCATACTCTTCAATCAAGATTGTAAAAGTTCTTGCTTCAAATGGATTGAATGAAAATTTGCAATTAATGCAGAAGAACTTTATAAATGTATCTACGACAATAACATATATTTGGAAACATTGAACCTTGAAATGCCTCGAGCTCTGAAAGCTGTCGTTGAACTTGTGGAAGCAATTCATCAATTGAGGGGGGGAGCTGTTGGATTTTCAATAACGTGTGAAAACGAAATGTGCTACGAAAATAATTGCTGATGGAGTATCTTGCCCAATAGTCGATGATGTGTTCTATTTCCATTTTGCTCCCAGCACATCTTGTGATGTGGAGAGAAGTTTTTCACAATATAAAGCCTGTTTACGTACGTACCAATCGGAGACGATTCACATTTGAGACGTTACGTATATGTTGTTGTGCATTGTAATCTATGTATCTTGAGAGAAAATAAGACGGATATGATGCTGATGATTTGTTACACAAGATCAATTGAATGTATATACTATCTGTCTGACGAAAGAATGCAGTTGTTAAGGGGAGGTCGCTGGTGTAGCATGACACGGTTTAGAGCGGTCAGAGAAGGCTGAAATATAGTACAATAGCTGACCATGAAAACATCAGCACAGCCTGTTAAACAGGAATAACAGGTTAAACTTGCTGTTTTCTTTATCACTAGATATTGAAAATGAATTTTCTACTTTGTGAGCGTATGACTACGCGCGGCGGTATTTGCATTTTGACTTGATTCGAATCCGTCCACTGTAAGAGACACAACTGTTGCATTCCAGTATGGCCATGCTGTACAGGGCGTGCACCGGGAGTGGTAACGTAATACCGCTTATCTGTTTGTGTTTACTCAAGCTTCCACTCGTGGCCGTCCGCATTCATTCTTCAGACAGGTGATAAATATTAAAATTGTTAGTTGCCGTAAATCAGTGGTGTTCATCTATACCACCCACCCAACCTCAATCACCTTCACTGTCGGTGAAAACATCATATTCTACCACGCAACCACTGCCCCATTTTACTTCTATTGGTATCACTGCGTGCACACTGCATTGTCAACACATCACAACTATATGCCCTGCTGCGCTAACTTAGATTCTGTCCCGCTATCGGTCTCCAAGATGCTATGCCTATTCATGGGTTAAGGAAACAGAAGACCGTAGTAAGAAAGAAGCTTTCGATGCCCACCTCGATCCAGGACCGGCGTAGGAAATTTTTCTTTTGTTAATATGGCAATTAAGAATGGAATGAACTGCCTGTAGCAACCTATTAGGGCTGCCCTCTGACCTTAAAGAAGTTTAGGTGAACTTTAAAGAGAATAAATGTTAGATAATTAATTAAAGTAAATATTGTGAAAAACTTAAATATCTGTAACTATTAATGTTGAGGCTTTATAGTGACTGTTTATAAGCATGCTGGTAATTGACGTAAATGTCGCTAGACTGACCAATAAGTAGTTAGGTATTTCAAAAACCATGTATGTATAGTATGCTAGTGTAATACTATTACTTTCTCTATACGCACTATGTACACAGTGTATAGAGAAGGTATTGCACTCACCCAAAAATTCGATACCGAGATTTCACCGGAAATATATGTTTTAGGGTCCCCAATATCCAAAAAAAGCATTTTCACAAAAAGGTCCATGTGTGTGTGTGTGTGTGTGTGTGTGTGTGTGTGTGTGTCTGTGTCTGTGAACACGATAACCCAAAAACGAAAAGTCGGTAAAATACCAAACTTGGTATTTAAGTTTAGTATTTTCCAGGCATGCGGCACGAAGATTTTGATAAAAATCCCCCCACCCCCAACTACCCTTTACATGAAACTTTTTTCGATAATTTTGATTTTCTCAAAAATGGCTCTAACGATTTTAATTAAAATGCCGTATATTAAACATATTTACCTGACAAATAAAATGCATATCTTGAATTTTCTAGGAATAGCCTCTGAAGAGTAGTTTATTCTGGATGAATTTTACGGAATTTTGAATAACTGCTAAACCGTAAGGGATGGACAAAAACTTACTACACAAAAAAATGTAGAGCACGTTAAAACACACAATTTATGTTAAATAATTTTTTTTCGTGGAGTTCGCCGTTTTTGAGACATTCCTTGTTTTTTGGTTTCTGCTATGAAAAACTTATATTTTTCTCATACAGGAACTTGTCAACTCCTATCCATATAAACAAAGGAACTTAATTGACATAGCAACCAGCTTTTGACTATCACTTTAACCTATGGTAGCCCCTTATTTCGCTTCTACATACAAGGAAGCAAGTAATAAGACTATTTCTGCTAATTTTTTCTGATTAGCATAAAGTAAATAGAAGTATAAGCTTTTTAAGAACAATTTGTTGCAGGGGATATAGGGAAAGTCATGTGAATGGTACACATCAGATTTTGTTTTAATTTGCATTTACTATTATCAATTTACATTTATTATTATTATTATTATTATTATTATTATTATTAATTTGTATTATAAACAACATTATTAGTATTGTAAGTGAATTTTGTACATTTAACTCTCCCATCGGGCAGTAACCCAATTGCAGAGAATCCATCCATCCGTCCGTCCATCCATCCATCCATCCATCCATCCATAGCGAAAACGGTGAGCGATTCGCGCAGTTTCCAGACTTTTACTAGAATCCGAGATGATATGCAATAAACCGATAAAGTTGTCAACTGTTTACCACTTCAGTTAGAGAGCCTTTATTTTTGAGAGAATAAATTCCCAATAGATAGTTTCGTAATTGTGTATACGCTGTTCTTATTTAACATTAGCGTCTACATCCACTCAAGTCACTGTAACAAAAGTCATCCACGTGAGCCAGGTTTGTTGAAATTTTGCGTTTTTGGACTCTTAGAACGTCAACCTCCATTGTTTAGTGATTGCCATAAATATCTAAGATTGCAGGTTCAAACCTGGCGGAGGGTGATGCAGTTTCTCGGACGCAAAAATTCTTAGCATGACATCCTTCGTAAGGGAAGTCAAAGTCGGTACTCTCACGCAATGCTTATTTGCACGGAAGAGAACCCTATGCCTTGAAAGAAGAAGATTCATGGGCAAACTTTTCCGCACTTTCGCGTCCGCAAGGCGTGATTTCGTCATACAGTGCCATCTGTGGGCAACGAGCTGATCTCTTATCAATGGCGCATAGTGGCGAACTCACGAACTAGAAATTCAAATCTGATCCTGGAAAACGTCGTAACGATACTCTTTACTCCTCTTAGGAGTTACAGGAAATACTGCCGCCGCTGCTGCTACTGCTACTGCTGCTTATGTTCTTACAAAGAAGTGGCGTATGCTTTGTGCCCTTCCTGAATCTTGCGAGAAGTATACATTCAAGTTTCATTATTCGGGGGATAGTTATAAAAAGTCTTGTGGCAGAAAGATGCTCTACTTTATGAAGTTCTACGTCTTATTGTTAGCTTACAGTGGAAAGTAGACGCCCCAAATTTCAGCACTTACTACAAATGACGGTCCAGGAAATGAAGTTGGTGCGGCTACATTGCGGGTGAGTTGGCAGCTCTGCTGGACCGCGTGCAGTCGACCGTGACCGTCAGGTCGACTGGAGCACTGTATCCCGACAATCATCATCAAGGTTATCTCCGCTAATCAACTCTTTCAGCGGGAAAACAACAAAAACTATCATTGCCCTTTCCAAATCGCTCTAGACTTCGCTAAAGGTCGAACTTGCTGCAGTGTTACTCATACAAACCCTCAGGCTCTAGGTGGCAAAAGCTAAAATAGTTTTGTTTCTCAGGGTTGCTTTTTCAAGTAACGATACCATCAGAGAGCAATATTGCTTTATTGATCCACGTGGTCTGCACCAGTGGCACGTAGCATCTATAAATATCAACTTGAGGTTTGTCGTCAGTGGTTTCTGGGGCGAAAAATTACATAGTCGTTAAATATAAACAATGTGATGCTCTATTATCACGTTTTTGCAGTTATTCTATTGTGAAGGTCGTTTTAGGATTCTAAATAACAAAAACAAGATATTAGTTTCGCTAAGGAAAAGAATTTCTTTAGTGAATCTCCTTTCTTAGAAATCCTTTAGCTTTTCATGGCGACTTTTACTGCTTAAGAACACTGCTAAACACGTGCAGCTGTTACAAAAATCGACATTAAGCATAGCATTTTGGGGACCGATAGCGGAACAGAATTGAAGTTAGCACAGATGATATATAGTTGTGATGCGTTGACTGTGAATTGTGCACGTAGTGGTACCAATAGAAGGAAAATGGGGCAGCCGTTGTGTGGTAGACCGTGATGTTTTCACTACCAGCAGAAGGCGATTGAGGTTTGGTGGGTGGTAAACATAAATACCACTGATTTACGGGAACATACATTCAATTGATGTTGTGCAACGAGTCATCAGCATCATTATCCGTTTCATTTTCTTTCAAGATACATAGGTTACAATGCATAACAACATACATTTGTAACGTTTTAAATGTGAATCGTCTCCGATTGGCACGTAAACAGATTTTATTGAAAAACTTAGTTCCACATCACAAGATCATTAATCGACTGTTGGATAAGACACTCCATGAGCAATTATTTCCGTAGCAACACCTTTCGAATTTCACGTATTAAAAATCTGATGTCTACCATTCACATGACTTACTCTATATCCGTGCAACAAATTATTCTTAAAAAGCTTATACTTCTATTTACTTTACGCTAATCAGAAAAAATGAGCAGAAATAGTCTTATTACTTGCTTCCTTGTAAGTAGAAGCGAAATAAGGGACTACCATAGGTTAAAATGCTAGTCAAGAGCTGGTTGCTATGTCAATGAAGTTCCTTTGTTTATATGGATAGGAGTTGACAAGTTCATGTATGAGAAAAGTATAAGTTTTTCAAAGCTGAATTTGTCAACTCCTGTCCATACAAACAAAGGAACATCAGTCACATAGCAACCAGCTTTTGGCTTTCACTTTAATCTATGGTACTCCCTTACTTACAATAAAGCAAGAAATAAGACTATTTCTGCTCACTTTTCTCGATTAGCATGAAATAAATAAAAGAAAAGCTTATTAACAATAATAATGTACAGAGATATAGAGAAAGTCATGTGAATGGAACACATCAGATTTTTTCTCGATTAGTATGAAGTTAATGGAAGAATAAGCTTTTTAGTAATAATTTGTAACATATGTAGAGAAAGTATGTATGGAGCACATCAGACCTTTTAGATCTATCTTTAGTTTTTGCCATGGATGGTTTTACTAACGCTGGATGTTACATCTAACTTTGTCTATTAGTTTATTTACGATTTGTTTAAAGTGCGCTAATAACTTAGCAGTTAAGTGCCCTAAGCGTTTCAAAAACATTCCGTACGGTTACTGACCTTTTAAACCTTCCCTTACTTTTGCGTATGAATGCAAATTTCATCAAAATATGTCGAGAATGTTTGAGATACCGAAGGACATCATTTTGTGCAGCTGCTGTAATAAGTTGGTGAAATAAAATGATAATTGTGTGCATGCCATTAATTAATGGCAGTTTATGGACTCGGGAAATCGAGGCACTAAAATGCATGTGTTTGCGGGGCGCATTCTCGGATCAAGCGTGACGTGTACGCTCTCATGGACTTTCCTGCCTGGTTGCTTCATCTGCACCCACATATGTAGATAAGTTTCCAATTAAGTGGTGCTGAATGTATTTATGTGGTATAATACAAGCTACAAACCGCAATATCAGAATCAACTCAACCCCTGTGTTTTTCTTTCTCTACCACGTATGTACATAGTAGAGGAGTATTCCACCCAAAAATTCGTGACCAAGATTTTACCAAAAATACATGTTTTAGACCGCCTGAATAAATTAATAAATAAACGAAAAAATGCATTTCTAGAAGAAGGTCCGCGCACGCATGTGTGTGTGTGTGTGTGTGTGTGTGTGTGTGTGTGTGTGTGTACAACATAGCTCGAAAACGAAAAGTCTGTTAAATATCTAACTTGGTACCTAAGTTCAGTGTTTTCCAAGGATGCAACATTAAGATTTTGAAGAAATTCCCGCCACTTCCAACTGCCCTTTACATTTACTTTTCGAAAATGTTGATTTTCTAAAAAAAAAAGTTTTTGGTTGAGATACCATGTGTTTAAGGTATTTTCATGACAAACGAAATATATATTTTGAATTTTCTGGAATAGCCTCTGGCTGTGCTCGACTTTTGTGTAACTGGTAAACCGTAAGAAATAGATTACTTTATTTAAAAAAAAAAAAAAAAAAAAAAACTCGTTAAAACTCGCAATTTATGCCATATACCTTTTTTCCGTAGAGTTAACTGCTTCCAAGATATTCCTTGTAAATTATTTTAATTTTTCTCAAGCGGGAAGACAACTTTCTTTTTACCTCTTTTGTTTTACTTCCGGGAATGCCAAAGAGAACAGAATTTCAGATCAGTAGTTTCACATAGTGATGGGTTTTTAAAAGATTTGACTGTCGCTTTAGTCTAGTATATTCCCTTATTTCCCTTTTGTTTATAAGGAAGCAAATAATGATGCGATTTCTGTTAATGTTTATCTCGGTTAGCATGATGCGAATAAAATAATAATCTTTTGTAAGAATTGTTTGTGGAACAGCTAGAGAAAGTCATATGAATGGAATACACCAGCTTTTTTTCTATCATTATTGTGTGGATGTCAAACCTGTAACTTGACAGAAATAAATAAGAAACACGCGCGGATATGATAAAGGAAGATGGAGAGAGAAAAAGCCTAGAAAAAACAAGGGAAATAATCAACTTTGAAGATGCTTCTCAACGAGCATACATGAAATGCAAATGGGAAGGCCACGCGGCGAGACCTCAGAGTAACCACGTGGGCATTACAGTCACCTTATATAGGAAAGATAGGCCGAGGTAGGTACGGGCCCAAATGGATCAACACTTTGAAGGAAGATTTGGCATCCCGCTAGACGACGACAGCAAGGAACCGGACTGACCTCAAGAGACATCTGAAGAAGCCGACAGCAAGCGCCGAGTGTTAAATGCCAGTGTCTGTTATAAGGAAGTGACGTAGTGAATGGACAGAAACGACAAAACTCAAAGTCGAAGTGAGACAATATTTTCACATATGTGGACTAGCTCCACGCGTTTGATCGTGATAAAGAGGGGGTTTAAATTATGGACTGCCGCAAATGTCTCGCCTGGTTATAACGACGCAGTTAAATTTCAATAAAACACGACCTTAAGATAAACATTTGCGATGAAAAAGTACATTATTATTTAAGTTGATGCAGTTCGTAAAACAGATCAGGTTCGCTGGTTTAACATGACGTTAAACTGTTCACTGACATTATGATCTTGCTCGCATATGCAGCAATGCTAATTTTATGTGCTTAGATATTGCAAGGAAGGTCAGCAAGTACACTCCTTCTGGGTGTGTAACTAAATAAAAATTACTGTAGGGTTCAAGGGTCGCGCAAACTTGCTCGTATAATGACCTTCGCGCAAACAAAACAATAACTCATGTAAATAAGATAACACTTGACGGTCACACTATTTTCTATTAATTCTTAGGTTGATCCGCGCCAAAATGGATCCACGTTGCCAGTGCGCCGCGGCACAACATAGTACTAGTGCGCGCAAGAATGTAATCCCATGCTAACAATCAAGTTGAATGAATTTATTCTTAAATTGTATGATATTCTATACAAATACCTAATAGTTAAATTGACGCTGATTTGTAACGTTAAACAGTGTACAAGAGCCAACATGCTATTCCTATGAGTCTCTTGATTTCCGCAATATCGTTTACAAGTAACGGTTGCTGGTTGTTGCTGTTTAGAATAATGGAGGACGGTCGCCGTGAGTTTCCTGTAGCATCTTCGTGGAGTTACATAAAGCATAAGGCTGGTAAACCGAGGTGAAAAAGCTGCAAAGTGAATGTGAGAAATATCCAACATTTCTGGTGAAAGAAGTGGTGAAATCAGCATCTGGGTGTTTCAGCTACATTTTAAAGAACATTTATTTTAAAGAACGGTTCTCTCATCGTAGATGACAGTGGATTCATTCCCTTAATTAAAGACGAATTTTATTAACGGAGGAGATTTTCATAATCTACTAAGCGAATTAAGAGAGAACGATCCGCTGCAATTCAGAAACTACATGAGAATGATTCCCACGCAATTTGATCTTAACCCTAGTTGCGCCACTCTTGAAAAAAATCTGTGTTACACTCACGTGACTTTCTCTAGCTGTTTTAAAAGCTGTCATTATGCGATTGTCATCACAAATCGCTTCTTTTCTTGGCCAGGAGTAGAACAAAAGAAAAACGGACACTCCCGTTTGAGAAAAGTATAAGTACTTCACAACTGAAACTAATAACAATGAATACCTCGAAAACGTTAAGCTCCACGAAAAAAATGTCATTTACGTAAATTGTGTATTTTAACAAGGCCTACAATATTTGTATAGTAACTTTTTGTCTCTCGCTTACGGTTTATTAATTATGCCAAATTAAGCAAAATTCATCCAGAATAAACATGTCTTTAGAAGCTATTCCCAGAAAATTCAAGATTTACATTTTATTTGTCAGGTAAATATCTTTAATATACGATATTTTAATAAAAATTGTTAGAGCCATTTTTAAGAAAATCAAAATTTTCGAAAAAAGTTCCATGTAAAGGGTAGTTTGGGGTGGGGGGATTTTTCTCAAAATCTTCGTGTCGCATCCCTGGAAGATACTGAACTTAAATACCAAGTTTGGTATTTTAGCCACTTTTCGTTTTGAGTTATCGTGTTCACAGACACACGGACACACACACACATAGACCTTTTTCTGGAAATGCTTTTTTTTTTTTTATTCAGGGGGTCCTAAAACATGTATTTCCGGCGAAATCTCGACATCGAATTTTTGGGTGGAATGCAATCTTCTCTATCCCTATGTACATTGTACATACGGGGCAAGAGAAAGTAAAAAGTAGCAACCGAACTCCAGTACCCGAAGCTCTTCGCCTCAGCGTGACATTACGTTAAGCCATTTAAATAACACATTAAACAGTGGTTCTCATTCGTTGATTCCTACGTAGCATGCTAACTTTAACGCAAAGGTTGGCGTTTGCAAGCTTCTACGTTAACGTACTACGGTTATGTCTATGTCAATGTAACCGTCGTGAATGGCCCACGTGTAAACAAACCGTTATAAACTACTTTCAATTACATTGTAGTTGATAATTAATTTTTTTTTTCACACAAACCGTGTGTGGGACAAGAGTTGGAATAGTAGTAAGAAAAATTCAGTGACGTAATCGAGATCTGAACCACAGATCTTCGGTTGCTCTGAGCTACCATTGCGACATGAACTTACACTTCCCAATTAGCATAACGGAAACGGAAGATCCATGGTTCATATCCTGCCGAAAATATAATGCTCACTTAAAAAGAATAAGACTTATTTCTTTGCAAACTCAAACAGGCTCAATAATAATAATAATAACAATAATAATATTATTATTATTTTAAACAAGTTAGATATAAAACGTATTCATGCAGAATCATCTACATTGATTACTTGAACGAAAGAACGATGAATGTAGAGTATTATGCATCATTATTTTACCGCTTGAACGGAGAAATCAAGAAAAAACGCCCACATCTGCCAAAGAAAAATATTCTCTTCTACCAAGACATTGCAAGGGGCACCCCTGCGCAGTTTCAATGGCGAAAATTGTAGAATTAAGGTTCGAATTACTATAACATCCACCGTAGTCACCAGATTTGGCCCCCCATTGAAAAAGTAGTTGTGGAAACCGAATCACGTCTAACGAATTGGTCATCTCTCAAACAGGTGCCTGTTTTGAGGATGTTCCGAAATCCTACTCTTTGGAAGTTGGAGAAACGTGAGAAAATTGGAGATTATGCTAATAGGAAATTACGTTGACAAATAAAAGTCTACTAAAAATAATTTGTTTTTCAACCTTTTTGTAAAGACTTTTGAGCGCCCCTTGTATAAGAATATATTGTAAAACGCTTTAACTGACATGGATGGACATATTTGGTTTCCTCAAAAACAAGGCTGAAGTTCAGCACAGTTCATCTTGAAGCTTAAAATTACATATGATTGATAAATGGGAATTTAATTCATTGAGCGGTAAGGAAAGAGGCGGGTTGAGGAGAGAGGATGCGATGACATCATAGGATACGTGAAGGGCATGCGCACACTTGCCAACACAGCAAATACAGCTTCTTGCTACCGAAATGCAGGTATGTGGGCACGAATAGGAGGCAGAAGTGATTTATATTTTCTCTTTTTTCCTTCTCTGCAGCCTTGCCTCTTTGATTATACGTTTCTTGTAAGCCAGAGGATCTCTCAAGTAGCTTTTGTATGGCTGCGTGCATTTGTTTGGTTTTTGTGCATTTCCTCTTCCTCCACCACGCCCTTCCTTTGGCGAGGCAAATTGTAGAAGGCTCTCGAAATCAGGGTTACCAATGCCATGGCAAATCTCCAGTGTACCATGCATTGCTTGCCACATTAAGTAATTTCCGTAATTCTTGTGTAATATAGGGGAACGAATCTGGCACATGGCAAGTAAAACAATGCCACAGTTCCCAGCCGGAAACCTAGCCTCCACATATTCAAAACCATAATATCGAATCAGTGCAGTCTGGTTCTTCTTTTCTGTAACTCATATACTTACAGGGTTAACAAACCACGTAGTAATCTGTTAAACAAGTAAATAAAATTCGAATTCGATACACTCACACAACTTTTCTCTATTTTGAAACAAACTATTCTTACAAAAGGTTATTCTATCTCTTCATGCTAATCAAGATAAAAACAGCAGAAATTGTCTTATTACACATTTCCTTGTAGGTACAATAGGAATGTTAGAGCGATAGTAAAATCTTTTAAGATCGGGTCTCTATATGGTGGGGTTGGCCAGGAATTAAAAAAAAATGAAACAAAAAACAAATGAAAACATCTCATTTGAAAAAAAAAAAAGTATAAACATTGCAAACTTTAAACCAGTAACAAGGAGTATCTCGGAAGTTCTTAATTCCATAAAATATGTACCTATTTGGCATAAACTGTGTTTTGACGAGATCAACATTTTGTTAAAGTAGGATTTTGTTCACCGGTTATGCAAAAGCCATTCAGAACGAATAGTTGAGCGGATATTCTCTGAAAATGCAATAAGCTTATTCATTAAGTTTATAGCTAAATTATTATTGATAAAGAATATTATCTCAAATTTTAATAATTAGGGGATTTAGGATATAATAAAGGAAATATAAAATGGTTAGTAGTATTTGTCATGAAAATATCTTAAACATATGGTACTTTATTCAAAACCGTTAGAACCATTTTTGTGAAAATAGTTGGCAATTTCCAATGAAAAGTGACGAGAAATAAAATTATGTGCATTACTTATAGAACGCTTTAGTATTACTCAGGACATTTAGGTATGCGCTTGGTGGTGGAGTGCTGTTATTATGTTTACGTGTAGCGGCGGTCAGCAGGAGGGAAAGGAGGCGTACAACATGCCTAAAAATTAGTATACCATTGCAGGCAAAACATGTTCTGCCCTAATGGAAAAGAGTTTGACTTAATTCTTGAGTGGAGATTCAAAGCTTGTAACGATCTTTTTTAGTTTTCCTATCGCTGTAACCGTTCTTACCACTGCCCTTTGCAAAGGAAAAACTAGACCGTTTTGTTTTTGTTTTGTGCAGAACTTAACGATATTGTGAATTATTTTCCTGCTTTTGTTATAATTCGTGATTACTTGTTTGGAGTTACCATGGTTAAAAGTTGTTAAATTGAACATCCGCTTTGTGATGCAAATGGTATTACGCTGATCACATAACAACTAGACTAACAACTCACAACCCTCGTAGTTCCTCCTGTGACCGCAGATACACAGCTATTTGCCCTAGGTGGGTACTTGGTGTAGTCAGCATTGCTAGCACATGAGCACAAGTTTTCTAACAGTTAGTTAACTATTCCCCGTAACATAGGGCATCGTACGATGTTTCTGTGATTGGATTTGAATTTCTAGTTCCTGAGTTCGCCGCTATGCGCCATAGTGACGAGGAATCGACTCGTCGCCCACAGATGGCACTGTAGAATGAACTCAAAACTTGCGGATACGAAATGGAGGAACTTTGTCCAGGAAATTTCCTGTTTCAAGACATGGGGTTCTTTTACGTGAAATAAGCATTACACGGTATCACCGGCTTTACTTACCTTCCGAAGGAAGTCATGCTAAGGGTTTTTACATAAAAAAAAATTGAGCAGGTTTGAACCTGCAATCTTGGTTTTTAGAGGTTAGCACCATAGAGGGCTACAAGAGCTAGTAAGCCTTGTTGGTATGTTGAAACTAGAACCGTAGTTTTTCTCAGATGACGCTCGATTGGACATCTTCCAGAAAATTCCCCTAGAAGAAAGCCAGTATTCGGTATCCCGAAAAGCAACATTTTCACACTCCATGCATGCAAGTTACTGCATCCTTGAAGGAGCATGAAAACGTGAGATGTTGTAGCCATGTTTCACTCCACGTGGACATAACAGTTATGTGCATCTTATGCAGTGTGATACATCAGTGTCTTCCGAGAACAAGCAATGCATGCGGCGTAGTGTTTCACCTGAGAGGCTTCTGATGATCAAAGGCAAAGCGCATGTTAAACCAATATAGTAGTACAATAATACTGTGTTTACAGTTATTCTTCTGTAACCCATCTGTCTATGGAGTTTAGTCTCTCTGTAATCCTGCTGGCCTTTTGACACTATAAATATTTAAAAGTTGTTGATTCATCACTTTATCCACGAAATTCTTCATTTAGTCTATACACCGTATTCATTGATATCCCTCTCAGTTGGATAAATTTATAAATGCAATCGAGTGACCCCCCCCTTTCCTCAATTCACTATCTGCATATGCCCCTAACTAGATCCATATATAATACCTTTCTGGTTTGATATTGTACTGAGTGGGATTTCGTTTTTTTTTTTTTTTTTTCAAAATTCCAACTGTTTATCTGGAATGCCAGTTTGCAGGAGGGAGGGAGAGAGAGAGAGAAATTAAGTTTGAAGTTTCAACTTTCTATCTTCGTTTGAAGCTAGAAAGTTGAATTTCTACCTTCCAGTCTTATTTCAATTTAGTTTAATAGAGGTAATCAAGGTCGTTTTAAGGTTATCTGGTTAGTTTTATAGGAATCCACATTTTAAAAAAAGATCATATTCATACGACTTTTTTCGGAAACATTTGTTTTATCAAGTACTAGCTCACTTGTATCCTTTTTTACTCTCGAATGGCGATTTGATTTATTTAAACCCTCCATAATATGAAATCATTGTAAAATCGTCTGCACCATTTTTAACTGCAGGTTTTTGAAGTCCGACAACATTCGTAATAACGGACCAACAATGCCTGCTGATATTCACGAACGTATTGAAACATAACCTTTTTTTTTTTTTTCTCCAAAAATAGCTCTTATGCTTTTCCACAAACTGATTACAATCTGCTCATAAATAATGTCTTTCGTAATAATTCTGCCGTATAGTTTTTTCTCGACGTTCGCTGCGGCGGCAATATAGCTCACTGTTAGATGCGATGTATTCCGGGTGAAAAATTAGCACATGGGCAGGGCCTCGTTGCCTCCTTTTTATATCTGTTGGTCTCGTCAATAGAAATTTGCAGAATCCGTCGCACGTACAGTACACCGTCGGTATTCACAAACTCACTTAGGCTTAACAAAGTGCGGCTTTGACATCAAAGAACCTTCCGAAATATACACTTGATCACTCGCGTGTGTGTAACATCACAGCTGCGATGTCAAAAGAACTTGCCGCGGCACAAGTATGCACTAACGCACATGTCTAACAATTGACGCCATCAATCAGTTATGATGTACTATGAAACAAGCTGGTCATGCGCGTTCGGCGATTACGACCGCAGATTTTCAAAAAAATCCCCCCACCACAAACTACTCTTTACATGGAAAAAATTTCGAAAATTTTGATTTTCTTAAAAATGGCTCTAACGATTTTGATTAAAATCCCGTGTATTAAAGCTATTTATGTCCGAAATAAAATGTATATCTCGAATTTTTTGGGAGTAGCCTCTGAAGAGCTCTTTATTCTGGATGATTTTTGCATAAGAGATAGAAAAAAAAACTCACTACACAAAAAAATGTACAACACGTCAAAACACGCAATTTATGTCCTTTACGTTTTTGTTGTAGAGGTAACCGTTTCCGAGATATTCCTTGTTACTGGTTTCAATTGTGAAGTACTTAAACTTTTCTCAGACAGGAAGTGTCCGTTTTTCTTTTGTTCTACTCCTGGCCAAGCAAAGAAGTGATTTGCAATGACAATCGCATAACGATAGCTTTTAAAACATTTGACAATCACTTTAGCATAGTGCATTCCCTTATTCCCTTCTACTTATAAGGAACTAAGTAATAAGAACATTCTGCTAACATTTATCTTGATTAGCATTGTGTACAAAGAAGAATAATCTTTTGTAGGAGTTTTGTAAAGCAGCTAGAGAAAATCATGTGAGTGTAACACATCAGATTTTATCACATAACAACCTTCTTTCAAAATATTTGACTTTCGCTTTAGCCTAAGTAGTATTTTTTATATTAAATGTTGGCTAGTTTGGAATGGGGGGATTTTCTTGAAAATTATTGCGTCACATCCCTTAAAGATGTTAAAGCTTAAATATCAGTTACTGTGTTCACAAACACACTTTCACACACGAACCTTTTTCTAAAAAAGTGTTTATACATGGGACCCTAAAACGAGTATTTCCAGTGAAATCTTGGTATTGAATTTTTTTGGATGAAATGGATTACCTTATCTATTTATGTAACAACATAACATTACATAAAGGTAAACATAAAAATAAGAATCAAATTCCCATAACTAATGGAATGAGTTTCACTGACATTGAAAGTTGTCCTCAGTGGGGTAGTGGTTACCATGCTAATTTCACATACCTAAGGTCGCGGGTTCATACCCGACGGAGGACAATGGACTTTTTTCTTCGGACGTAAAAACCCTTGGAATGGCGTCCTTCGGAAGGGAAGTAAAGCTGTTGGTAGGTTTTTTTTTTTTTTTATTTAAAGCTTAGCGTTCTTTAACCTGCTTGGTCATATTGGACGATGTATGGAACTGGTGAAATGATGCTCAAATGAGGAGCTTAAAGTTACTCGACATTCGTCTTCTCAGGATAAGGGAAAACCCAAAAAAAAACCTTTTCCGGGTAACTCACCCTAAGCGAGATTTGAACTCACGACCTTTTGAATGTGAGACAGACACGCTAACACCACACCACCCAGGCAGTAAACGAGCCTCAAGCCTGAAAAGGAGGCCTCTGAGCAAATTAAATGGTCATTCACATCCAGTATAGAATGGAACGCTGAGGACCACAGCAGTTAAAAAGCTTCCATAAATAAAACTCAGTTTAAAATGTTCTTCGCACAAATGTGTTGTTTTTAAGGATAGACATTATTTGTTTTATTTTGTAAGGGATGGGGCAACATGGTGGGGTGACGTCAGTTGCTCCATGTGGTTTCCGTGGAAGAGAAACCATTTGTCCTGAGTGGACTCTGCACGGAAGTGGTTTGTCTGATGAAGATAATGTTTGACGGTGGCATTTACATCACCAGTCCGCCGAATATCTCCCTAACAGCCTTGAGACACTGACGGAACTACGCTCAAGGTAATTCCGCTGAACCCTTAGAAGAATGTAATGGTGATTCATCCATTCATGATGACCCAGTGAGCCACTTTTGAGTCACCTTCCAGGTAACAGACGGCGGAAATACGTGGTCAAACAAATTTACGTAATACAAACGCAATACTGCTTCTTAATCATTCACCATGTTTGTAGCAGTTGTTTCTTACCACGACAACCAAATCACACTATGTATAAAAATCTGATGTGTTCCATTCACTACTTCTGTGTAACAAATTGTTGTTAATAAGCTTATTCTTCTATTTATTTCAAGCTAATCGAGAAAAAATTAGCAGAAATAGTCTTATTACTTGCTTCCTTGTAAGTAGAAGCGAAATAAGGGGCTACCATAGGTTAAATGTTAGTCAAAAGCTGGTTGCTATGTGACTGATGTTCCGTTGTTTGTATGGACACGAGTTCACAAAGTCCTGTATGAGAAAAGTGTTTTTTATAGCTGAAACCAAAAACAAGCAATATCTCAAAAACAATCAACTCCACGAAAAAATGTATGTAACATAAATTGTGTGTTTTAAAGTGCTCTACATTTGTTGTGTGGTAAGTTTTTGTCCATCTCTTACGGTTTAGCAGTTATGCAAAATTCCTCCAGAATAAAGTAGTCTTCAGAGGCTATTCCCAGAATATTCAAGATATACATATTATTTTTCAGGTAAATATCTTTAATATACGATATTTTAATCAAAATCGTTAGAGCCAATTTTGAGAAAATCAAAATTTTCGTTTTTGAGTTATCGTGTTCACAGACACACGGGCACACTGACACACGGACACACACGGACCTTTTTCTGAAAATACTTTTTTTGGATACAGAGGACCCAAAAACATATATTTTCGGTGAAATTTCGGTATCGAATTTTTTGGTGGAGTACAATAACTTCTCTACACACATGTACATAGTGCGTATAGAGAAAGTAAAAATGGCCAATACAAAAAAGTAGAACTGTTGAAACGCTAAAACTTTTGATAGTAATTACATTGTAAATAAATAAAAAAAATCTGATGTGTTACACTCACATGAGTTTCTCTAGCTGCTCTACAAAACTCCTACAAAAGATTATTCTTCTTTGTACACAATGCTAAAAGAGATAAACATTAGCAGAATGTTCTTATTACTTAGTTCCTTATAAGTAGAAGGAAATAAGGGAATGCGCTGTGTTAGTGATTGTCAAATGTTTTAAAAGCTATCGTTATACGATTGTCATTGCAAATCACTTCTTTGCTTGACCAGGAGTAGAACAGAAGAAAAACGGACACTTCCTGTCTGAGAAAAGTTTAAGTACTTCACAATTGAAACCAATGACAAGGAATAGCTCGGAAAGGTTACCTCCACAACAAAAACGTAAAGGGCATAAATTGTGTGTTTTGTCGTGATGTACATTTTTTGTGTAGTGAGTTTTTTTTCTCTCTTACGGTTTAGCAGTTAAGCAAAGTTCGGCAAAATTCATCCAGAATAAGGTGTTCAGAAGCTATACCCAAAAAATTCGAGATGTACATTTTATTTCGGACATATATAGCTTTAATATACAATATTTTAATCAAAATCGTTGGAGCCATTTTTAAGAAAATAAAAATGTTCGAAATTTTTTCCATGTAAAGGGCAGTTTGTGGCGGGGGGATTCTTTTTTTTTTTTTTAAAAAAAATCTTCGTGTCGCATCCTTGGAAGATACTAAACCCAAATACCAAGTTTGGTATTTAACGGTCTTTTCGTTTTGGGGCTATGCTTTCCATAGACAAACACACACACACACACACACACATACACACACACACTCACACTCGGACCTTTTTTTTTTAAATGCTTTTTTCGGACTCAGGAGACCCCAAAACATATATTTCCAGTGAAATCTCGGTACCGAATTTTTGGGTGCACTACAATACCTTCTCTATCCCTATGTACATTGTACATATGGGGCTAGAGAAAATAAAAATTTGATGCGTTCCATTCACATGACTTTCTCTACATCTCTGTAACAAATTATTGTTAAAACGCTTATTTTTCTACTTCATAATCGAGAAAAAGTTATCAGAAATTGTTTTATTACTTGCTTTCTTATTAGTATAAGGGAATGCAGTAGGCCAGGAGTTGAAAAGTTCCCGAATGAGAAAACTTTAAAAGTGTTTTAAAACTGAAACAAATAACACGAAATATTATAAAAATGGTTAGCTCCACAAAAAAAAAATAAGAGTGTTTTATATAAATTGTGTTTTTTAAAATATTTACATTTTTTGTGTAGTAACTTTTAGTCTATCTCTTACGGTTTATCAATAATACAAAATTATATAAAATTCATCCAGAATAAAGAGCTCTTTAGACACTATTCCCTGAAAGTTCAAGATATACATTTTATTAGGCATGTAATATCCTTAATATACGGTATTTAATCAAAATCGTAACAGCTCTTTTTGAGAAAATCAAAATGTTCGATTTTTTTTCCCCCTCCATGTAAAGGGTAGTTTGAGCTGGGGAATTTTCCTCAAAGTCTTCCTGTCACTTTTTTTCCCCCTCCATGTAAAGGGTAGTTTGAGCTGGGGAATTTTCCTCAAAGTCTTCCTGTCACATCCTTGGTAGCTACCAAGTTTGATATTTTACCGACATTTCGTTTTGGAGTTATCGTGTTCACAGACACACGCAGGCGCGGTCCGTTTTCTAAAAAGCTGATGTGTTCCATTCACATGACTTTCTCTATACCTCTGTAACAAACTGTTAAAATGTTTATGTTCTATCTATTTCATATTAATCGAGATAAACCTTAGCAGAAATTGTACTGCAAGTTGTAAATAGAAGAGAAATAAGGGAGTACACTAGACTAAAACGATAGTCAACTGGTTCAAAGGCTGGTTAGTATGTGATTGAAATTTATTTCTTTGCATTGCCCGGAGTCGAGAAGTTCCTGTGTTGTAAGAATTTTGAAACTGAAACCAATAATAATGAATATCTCGAAAACGGTTTACTCTTAAAAAAATGTAAATGAGTAAATTGTATTTTAACGAGATCTACACTTTTTGTGTATAAGTTTTTGATTATCTCTTACAATTTACTCGTAGTTACACAAAATCCATCCAGAATGAAGAGATCTTCAGAGGGTGTTCCCAGAAAGTTCCAGATATACATGTATTACTTTCTCTATACGTACTATGTACAAAGTGTATAGAGGAGGTATTGTATTGCACCCACAATTCGATACCGAGATTTTACTGGAAATATATGTTTTGAGACGCCCTGAATCCAAAAAAAAGCATTTTTAGAAAAATGTCCGTGTGTGTGTCTGTCTATGTATATGTGTGTGTGTGTGTATGTCTGTGGGCAGCATAGCTCGAAAACGAAAAGTCCGTTAAAAATCAAACTTGGTATTTAGGTTTAGCATCTTCCAAGGATGCGACACCAAGATTTTGAAGAAAAACCCCCCACCCCAAACTACTCTTTACATGGAATTTTTTTCGAAAATTTTGATTTTCTCTAAAATGGCTCTAACGATTTTGATTAAAATGTCGATTTTTAAAGATATTTACATGGCATTTAAAATGTATATCTTGATTTTTCTGGGAATAGCCTCTGAAGACTACTTTATTCTAGATGAATTTTACTGAATTTTGCATACTTGCTAAACCCTAAGAGATGAACAAAAACGTACCATACAAAAAAGTAGAGCACGTTAAAACACACAATTTATGTTATATACATTGCTTTCGTGGAGTTTGTCGTTTTTTAGATATTCCTTGTTTTTGGTTTCAACTTCAAAAAAACATACTTTTCTCATGCAGGAATTGTCAGCTCTTGTCCTTACAAGCAAAGGAACTGCAGTCACATAGGAACCAGCTTTTGACCATCACTTTAACCTATGGTACTTCCTTATTTCGCTTCTGCTTACAAGGAATCAAGTAATAAGACTATTTCTGCTAATTGTTTCTGGATTAGCATGAAGTAATTAGAAGCATAAGCTTTTTAGCAATAATTGGTTGCAGAGATGTAGAGAAAGTCATGTGAATGGAACATCAGATTTTTTTATTTAAATATCTTAAATATAAGAGGTTTTAATCAAACTCGTTAGATCTATTTTTGAGAAAACCAGTATTTTCTAAAATTTGGCTTTGTAAGGTTAGTTGAGGATGGGGAAATTTTCTTGAAAATCTATCTGTCGCATCCTTTGAGGACACTAAACCGAAATACCAAGTTTACTATTTAACGGACTCTCGCTTTGAGCTATATTGGTCAGAGACACTCATATCACACATGGACATATTTCTAAAAATGTCCTGTATTTCTTCAAATCTTGGCATCGAATTTTTGGTAGGAAACCAATACCTTCTGTGTCTACTATGTGCCTTGTAATATGCGCTAGAGAAAGTAAACAAGAAATGAAAAAGAAACGTATAATAGATAAAGTTTTTCGATGCAAAGGGTAGCTTTAGATGTTGGGACGGGTGGGGGGATTCTCAAAATCTTCGTGTCGCATCTGTGGATGATACTAAACTTAAATACCAAGTTTGGTATTTTACCGCCTTTTCCCTTTTAAGTTATTGTGTTCACTGACACACGCACCCACATACACACACGGACCTTTTTCCAAAAAATGTTTCTTTTTTGTATATAGGGGACCCTAAAATGTATATTTACGGTGACATCTCGAATTTTGGGTGGAATGCAATACCTTCCTTATACACTATGTACTTAGTACGTGTAGAGAAAGTAAAAATTCCAACCTTTCTTCTATTCTACCGACATTTTTCTTCGTCTTTACCCGAAATTTGTTCTTTAGAGGTTGGCAGCGCTGCAGTAAGTATGGAATAGTGACACATTTCTCAGGAGCTTGGCCTTTATAACCTATATTCTGGCGATAAAGTAGGCTGCTGGGTGTTCGAATCCCAGCGTGCGGCCTTGGATGGGAGCGAGTCTATCTCGGCAGCTTGCTTGCCTTTTACGAGCCAGTTCCACCTGTTTAACTTGATTTCTCCTTGTTCACATACCCCGCTCCTAATCTTCTTTTTATAGCAACAATCAGCGTCATGTTCTTGTAGCGAGAGCAACCGTAGTTCTGCACACATTAAGTCGCCTTCGCTTGTTTCAATAATGTTTCCTTCTGGGATCATTACCCATGTGAATGCTCGTCGTCTGTTTGTTATGTTAATACGATATGGTTAGATGCAATTCTTTGTTACATTTCTATAATGATGGTAATCAAGTTACTTACCTATATACCGGGTGCTTCAAACAACTCAGTATTTTAACAATATACGACGTACGTCCAGAAAGTAAGTTCCGTTTGGTAATAAAATTAAATTGTGTACACATACAGAATAATTACTTATTGCACAAAATTCTAAACTCTTAAACTACTTTTCCACATAACTGCCGAAATTTTGCAGGCATTGGTCATAGCGTGGTACAAGTTTTTTTAAACCTTCTTCATAGAAGTTTGCCGCCTGTGTCTTCAAAAAGTTGGAAACATTTTCTTTCAGCTCTTCGTCATTGTTGAAGTGTTGACCGCCAAGGAAAGACTTGAGATGTAAGAACAGATGAAAGTCGCTAGGAGCGAGGTCAGGGCTGTACGGAAAATGGTCAAACACGTCCCAGCCAAATCCCTGTAGGAGGTTTTTCGTCACATTTGCAGTGTGTGGTTGTGCGTTGTCGTGAAGAAAAACAACACCTTTTGACAGCAATCCTCGACGCTTATTCTGTATTGCGCGGCGCAATTTCCTAAGTGTCTCGCAATAAACATCTGCTTTGATTGTTTGACCACGCGGTAAGAAATCAATGAGTAAGGTGCCTTTCCAGTCCCAGAACACTGTGCACCTCATTTTTCGAGGTGTCAAGATTTTTTTCGGCTTAACCTTTGCTGGGGATGAATTGTGCCTCCATTCCATTGATTGCCGCTTACTTTCAGGGATGTCGTAAGAAACGCAAGTGTCATCTCCTGTGACTCAGAAATTCTTCGCCGTCTTCATCATAACGGGTTAAAAACTGAAGTGCACTACCCAACCGTTTTGTTTTGTGTTACTCAGTAAGAATCTTTGGTACCCAACGTGAGCAAAGTTTACGAAATTTCAGTTTTCGGTAACAATTTCATGAATTAGTGATCGTGAGCTTTGGGGAAATTCCATAGCGAGAGCACTAATTGTAAACTTGCGGTTTTCCTGGATCTTGTCATCAATCGCATGAACCAGTTCTTCTGTAACCAAAGATGGACGCCCACTTCGTTCTTTATCGTGCACTTCACTAGGTCCTTCATTGAACTGTCGGACCCATCTTCTCAACATTGAATCACTCATCGCAATTTGTCCGTAAACTTCGCAAATTTGCCGATAAATTTCAATTGGTTTCACTTTCCTAGCATTCAGAAAACGAATCACAGATCTGATTTCACAAGCGGCGGGATTTTCAATCAACACCGACATTGTAAACAAGCACAACAAAGCGTATGTGGCTGACAGCGATCTCAAAATGGCGCACGTTTGTTCTCCTTGATACAGAGCGTCTACCGCGCATGTGCGGAACTGCGATCGCAGCGCTGCAGCGGCGATAAATTGAAACGGAACTTACTTTATGGACATACCACGTATTATGTACGTGGTTAAGGCCTTAAAGTTATTATTCCTCATGGAATTCTAATTAGATTAGATTAACCCTTTGTGAGTGTCATTTTAACGCTTATACAGTTACGCATAGATATGCTTAGTAGCTGGTTCATTTTATGAAATTTATATGGAATAAAAATATGAGGGTGGTTTATTCACATCCCTTTGTCGTTGATAAGAGTGCATACAGATACTCCCACGCACATTAATTACTTTCTCTACACATACTATGTATATAGTCTATAGAGCAACGGTTCCCAACCGGTGTACCCCGGCACCCTAGGGTGCCGTGTGATTGACTAAGGGGTGCCGCGAGATATTGAGATAAACAAAACAAAAAATACCTTCTACTGAAGCCTTAAGTCTTGTAAGGTCTTGAAATAAAATAAGTCAAATCAATTACTCTCATGCACGGCAGATGGTGATAGTGGTCGATTCATTTCAATAATTCAGTTATACTAGTATCCCACAGATGGCATTATAGCTATACCCTGCCGAACATTCACGAGACTACTCGCTTCCTAACGAACATACCCGAGACTTCGACAGATGAATATATAAAAGTGTACGCCGCTTGGCGCTTTCAGTTGTCTTCCTCGCGTTGATTCACAGTGTTTAGCTATGGATAAGTTCATTGTTAAACGTAAACGCCAGGACAATGAAAGTGAACAGTCGGCTCCTACTGCTTGCTTTAAGAAGCCAAATCTTACAGTTTCTCCCGGACCGTCGAATTCACCACATAAAGAAGACAAACGAAAGAAAAGAACATACCAGGACAGTTACTTAGCGTATGGATTTAAGTGGAATAACAACGAGAAAAATCCTATCCCTGTGTGTTTAGTTTGTGGCGAAACACTTAGCAACGAGGCCATGGTACCTAGCAAACTGAAGCGGCATCTTACAACAAAGCATCCTAGTGGGTCACAGAAAAGTGTAATGTATTTTTCACATATATTAGAAGGGGAGAAGAAAACAGCTGTGCGAATGGTAAAGAGAATGACCATAGGTGATACTGCTCTTGAAGCCTCATTTAAAGTAGTAGAACTGATAGCTAAAAAAAAGAAACCTCATACTCTTGGAGAGGAAATCATTGGCCCTGCATGTCAAGTTATAGTTTCAACAATACTTGGCGAAGGAGCAGCTAATCAAATTTCGAAAGTTCCTCTGTCCAACAACACAATCAGCCGCAGGATATCTGAAATGTCATGCAATATCAACGAACAAGTCACGGAGAAAATAAAAACTTATAGAACATTTGCTTTGCAAGTAGCTGAGAGTCTCGATATTGGTGACAAACTTGCAACTCCTTGGTTTTATCAGATATATTGATGAAAAATATATTTATTAGTGAACAGTTTCTGTTCTGTAGATCGCTGGAGACTACAACCACAGGCCATGATATTTTCGTTTCTATTAATTCCTATCTCAATGACCATGATCTTTCATGGAAAGACTGTTGTGGTATATGTACAGATGGTGCACCATCTATGTCTGGGAAAATGAAAGGTTTTACTGCCAGAGCTCTCAATGAAAATCCATCCATTATTATAACTCACTGTTTTTTGCATAGAGAGGCATTAGTCCTGAAAGCGTGTAATGAAGATTTTGCTGAAGTGTTTAACCAAGTTGTGAAAATGGTGAACTATATGAAGTCTCGACCTTTAAAGTGCAGAATTTTTGAACGGTTATGTCGCGCAACGGATGTAGCTCATACCTCTTTGTTACTTCACACATAAGTAAGGTGGTTGTCGCGGGGTCGTGTATTGAACCGGTTTCTCGAACTTAAAGAACAGGTAAAAACTTTTTTTAAGGATGAAAATCAAGACACATTTCATGAGCTCTTACTAAGTGATTCTTGGTGTTTTGAACTGTCGTATCTGGCAGATATTTTTCATAAGCTGAATGAACTGAATGTTTCGATGCAGGGTCGACATGAAACAATAATCTCCTCAACCAATAAAATGAAAGGTTTTAAAAGAAAACTTAGTTCTTAGAAGTCTGCAGTTCAAAAAGGAGATTTGTCGAACTTTCCATCTCTTCTTAATGTGGCAGAAGATAAAGATCTGGGTAAACTGAAAGACCGCATTTGTGATCACTTATCAAGATTGCAAGATGCAATAGATGCGTACTTTCCAACTATTTCCACTACGAATCTCGACTGGGTTGTCTCACCATTTGATTTCGTAGATAGTGCAGAGGAAATAGATTTCACTGCTTGCGAACGAGATGAATTTATTGATCTTTGCGCTGATTCCACACTCAAAAGTAAGTTCACCAGGCGTCGGTGGCTAGTTTTTGGCTTTAACGGAGAGAGGAGTACCCTAACCTAATGAAGAAAGCAATTAACGCACTTTTGCCTTTTTCATCATCCTATCTATGCGAGAAAGCCTTCTCTGCTATGGTGACAATAAAATGCAAAGCAAGAAATAGACTGAATAACCTTGAGGATGATTTGCGTGTTTCACTGTCAACTGTAAGACCCGACATCACATATCTGTGCTCTAAGCATCAATCACAAGTTTCACATTAATCATTAATCGAACAAAATTTATTGATGTATTTTTACTCAGTGTTTGTAGTAAAGTTTACTGTATTATGTTATGGTGTACGTTATTATTATATAATATTTCAATAAATTAACATATTAAGCTTAATTTTCTTTTAATTCAAGGAAGGGTGCCCCTGGTGTTTAATGTTATTCCCAAGGGTGCCGTGAACTTCAAAAGGTTGGGAAACACTGCTATAGAGAATGGTATTTTATTGCACCCTAAAATTAGATACCGAAATTTCACCGGAAATAGACGTTTTAGGATCGTCTATATCCAAAAAAAGTATTTTCAGGAAAAGGTCCTTGTGTGTATGTCCGTGAACGCAACTCAAAAACGAAAAGTCAGTAAAATACCAAACTTGGTATTTAACTTAAGTATCTTCCAGAGATGCGACACGAAGATGTTGAGAAAACTCCCCCCACCCTTTACATGGAAAAGCTATTGTAATATTTTATTTTCTCAAAACTTGCTGTAATGATTGATTAAAATACTGTACATTAAAGCTATTTATATGGCAAATAAAATGTATACCAGCCCGCCTGGGTAGCGTGGTGGTAGCGTGTCTGCCTCACGTTCAAAAGGTCGTGAGTTCGAATCTCGCTTAGGGTAAGTTACCCGGGTAAGGTTTTTTTTTCGGGGTTTTCCCTTATCCTGAGAAGACGAATGTCGAGTAACTTTAAGCTCCATGGACCCCGAGATCATTTGAGCATCATATCATCAATTTCATTCATCGTCCTATATGACCAAACCAGGTTAAAGGACGTTAAACTACCCAAAAAAAAAAATGTATATCTTGAATTTTCTGGGAATATTATCTGAAGACCTATTTATTCTGAATGAATTTCGTTGAATTTTGCGTAACTGATAAACCGTAAGGGATAGACAAAACCTTACTACACAAAAAATTTGGATAACGCTAAAACACTAACTCTGCCACTGAACTACTATGGCAGCATACCATTAATTTTTTCAAGTGACTCAGATGTTTCTCGGTAAACCATAAGATGATCTCAAATTATTTTGAGATGACATACCCCAATGGCGACTTACAATGTTGTAAGTACTTTAAGTCCTAGAATTCGCAGTTTTGTCAGCTATAATGATATGCCGGCATGTTGCCAATGTAGCTCAGTGGTAGAGAGACCGGCTAGAGACCGAGAGATCCGTTGTTCAAATCCCGGATATGGCACTGAATTTTTACTTTCTCTAGCCCCATATGAACAATGTACATAGGGATAAGAAGGTATTGTAATGCACCCAAAAATTCGATGCCGAGATTTCACCGGAAATATACGTTTTGGAGTCCCCTGAGTGCGAAAAAAAGCATTTTTAAAAAAAGGTCCGTAGGTGTGTGTGTGTGTGGGCGCGTTAAATACCAAACTTGGTATTTAGGTTTAGTATCTTCCAAGGATGCGACACGAAGATTTCCAAAAAAAATCCCCCCACCACAAACTACAACTTTACAGGCAAAAAATTTCGAACATTTTGATTTTCTTAAAAATGGCTCTAACGATTTTGATTAAAATCCCGTATATCAAAACTATTTATGTCCGAAATAAAATGTATATCTTGAATTGTTTGGGAATAGCGTCTGAAGACCTATTTATTCTGGATGAATTTTGCTGAATTTTGCTTAACTGCTAAACCGTAAGAGATAGAGAAGAACGTACTGCACAATAAATGTACCTCATGACAAAACACACAATTTTTGTCCTTTACGTTTTTGTTGTGGAGGTAACCGTTTTCGAGATATTCCTTGTTATTGGTTTCAAGTTTGACGTACACTAAACTTTTTTCACACAGGTAGTGTCTGTTTTTGTTTGTTTGTTTTTTTTTTTCTCTCTCTACTCCTGACCAAGCAAAGAAGTGATTTGCAATGACAATCGCATAACGATAGGTTTTAAAACATTTGACAATCACTTTAGCATAGTGCACTCCCTAATTCCCTTCTACTTATAAGCACCTAACTAATAACATTCTGCTAACATTTATCTTCATTAGCATTGTGTACAAAGAAGAATAATCTTTTGTAGGAGTTTTGTAGAGCAGCTAGAGAAAGTCATGTGAGTGTAACACATATTTTTTAGTCTGACTCTACCTATCCAACTCCTGTCCAAGACACGGCTTGTGTGTGAGAAAAAAGAAAAAATAATTAAAAACCAATAATATTTATACCTTTCTCAAACAGGAAGTTGCCGTTCATTTCATCTCTTTGTATTAGGCTCTGGAGTCCTCCTTATTTTGCACAATTAGTAAACCGTAAGAAAAAAGCAAAGGTTTAAACAAATCTGATGTGTTCCATCTAAATGAACATCTCTGTAACAAAATATTGTTCTATCTGCTTCAAGCTAATAGAGAAAACTATTAGCAGAATTTCTTCCTTGTAAGAAGAAGGGAAATAGTGGAATACACTAGGCTAAATCTTTTAAAAACTGGTTGACAAGGGGATGAAATCCGTTGCACAGTTTTACGTATTTTAAAACTGAAACCAATAATAAGGAATATCTCAAAAATGGTCAATTGTATTTACGAAAAAAATTTATATAATATAAATTTTGTGTTTTAACGAGATCTACATTTTTTTAATTCATTTATTTTAGGTCGCTTTTAACTCCTAGATCATATCGCAAATTCATAATTTACAAAGAAATGATTTACACATTAAACAAAGGTCTGTGGATTAAAAATTACGCTAGGAAAGCAAGTTTTACATATATTTAAATAAAATATTGTGAATAAGTACATTACAGTTTGAAATCCAGTTTAATTCTTCTGAGAAAGCGTAGAACTTGCTTGAATTTTTGTGGAGTATTCAGTGTTGTGGCTATATCTTCTGTGATGCTGTAGAGCTGTCGTTCTGTAGTGTATCTTCTGCATTCTGTGAAAATGTGTTTAATGGTGAGTTGTATGTTGCACATTGAGGTGGGTTGTCTTTGGTGAAGATGTATGAATGGGTTAGTTTAGTATGCCCTATTCGTAGTCTTGTTGTTCGTTCCTCTTCAGTGAGCGTACGGGGCAAGGATTGGTGATGTCATCTTTCCTTACCATACGTAACTTTGCTGGTGGATTTTCACTGCATGTCTGGTTCCATTTTGCCCTAAGTTGCCTGCTAAAGTGTTTTATGATGTCTCTATAAGGTACTGAATGTCTCGTAACTTCTGCTAGTCGAGTTGCTTCTTTGGCTGCTGCTTCATTACCTTTGATGCCACAGTGAGACGGATTGCACGTAAAAATGATGTTCTTTTTGTCTGAAAGAGCGTGATGGTGAAGAGTTTGAATGTCCTGGAATAGTTCAAGATCAGTCGACCGGTTTCTAAGACTTTGGAGAGTGCTTAGTGTGGCTGGATTGGTTAATGTATATCAGAGCTTGCTTAAGTGCATAGTGTAGAAAGTTTTTGTGTATCTCTTACGGTTTACTAGTTATGCAAAATTCATCCAGAATAAATAGATCTTCAGAGGCTGCTCCCAGAAAAGTCAAGATTTATATTATATTTGTCATGTAAATATCTTTATTATACGGTATTTTAATCAAAATCGTTAGAGCCATTTTTGAGAAAATCAAAATTTTGAAATTTTTCCTTGTAAATGGTACTTTGGGGTGGGGGGAATCTTACTCAAAATCTTCGTGTCTCATAACTGAAAGGTACTAAACTTAAACACCAAGTTTTTCGTTTTTGAGTTTTCGTGTTCACGGACACACACACACACACACACACACACACACACACACACACACACACACACTACCTTTTTTCCAAAGTATTATTTTTTTAATTCAGGGGACCCTAAAACGTCTATTTCCGGTGAAATCTCGGTTTTGAATTTTTGGGTGGAATGCAATCCCTATGTACATAGTACCTACGTGTAGAGAAAGTAATAAACATGCAGATCTCATTAAAACACACAATTAAGTCATATACTTTTTATTTAGAATTAACCAATTGCGAGATATTACTTGTTATAGGTTTAAATGTTGCAATGCCTATACTTCGCCTGCGGTACTTATGCAAAAGTGGGCGTTAAACACTATAAAAATTCTTATTCTTTTCCCAAACGGGAAGTTGCATGCGTTTCATCTGTTTGTTAGATTCCTGGCTCAGCAATTAAAAAAAAAAAAAAAAAAAAAAACAGCTTTGAAAGGATTTGACTCTCATTTTAGCCTAATGTGTTCCCTTGTTTCTCTTCCACTTACAAGGAAGCATATCTGATATATTGATAATGTTTATCTCAATTATCATGCTGCATATAAAAGTATAATCTCTTTTAAGAATAGTTTGCAGAACATGTAGAGAAAGTCATGTGAATGGAACACATTATGTTTTTAAAGGACGTATCAGTTTGAAGGTGACCTGGAAGCATCGTAAAAAAAAAGGAACCTAAGAAAACATGCAATCAACGTTTCCTCGCCTACTTGCATTTTGTCATGCTTTCTACTTTTGTTTTTAGCAAAAACAAGCTAAAACTTGGGCGTGGCCTCTTCACTGTTCATTACACGATTATCAACGTTCGTTGGTCGCATGTCTCAAATGCCAATTATATTGCAATAGATACACGATTGGTTCTTTCGCTCACACGAAATAAACAGTAAGGCGTGGCGTAGCACATCGAACTGTAGAGGGGGCGAGGCATCGAACAAGAACACTAAAAGTGCTTATTGTTTGCCTCGAGCGACCTTGTTGGAAAACAAAGGAACAACATGTTATTTATTTGTGTGGTGAGAAAAGGCCAATCAAAATAAAGTACGTTCATTGCAGTAACACATTGTGGCTCAATGGTAATTTGTAATTAACGATGCTCGGATTTTATTGTCCTAAAACATTTTGAAAAGTAACTTTTGACGTGTTTTTCATAAACTGCATAGTGATTACAAAAAGGACTTAGAACTCAGATTTATTTAATTTACTAAAATTAATGCACAGAGAATAATTTGTATATGGGTGGGAGTAGCAATTATCATGACAGAGCGTCTCAAATGGAAATGGGGAGGACACGCTGCAAGCATGAGCAGCAGATGGACTTATAGAACAACCTTGTAGGACCCCGGACCAGGATGAAGATGCTGGGTGGAATTCTTTAAGCAGAAAGTGACGTCTTTGATCGAAGTGTGCAAGAGACAGAGAAAGTTTTTGTAATATATGCATGATGTAGAAGGGACAGGGACAGAGTAATGCGAAAAATAACAACTTTCAAAGGTTTCATTAGAGTTTTAATGTAAATTTGTGTACTGTATAGGACAAAAGTCAAATGTATCCTAGCTACCCTATGTAGCAGAGCTTAGCCCGTGAGATATGAAATAGACTACTAAATAAATAGCTGATATACAAGTTGAACATGTAGGTATAAAATAATGAGATAATTCATTAATTAATTTTAAAATAAACACTAGGTGCCCCACGCAAGCCGTCTTCGTTTGTTAGTTTATCCTGGATAGCAAAGATGTAAAATGGTTTGCCTTAGTAGAACTGTAAAGGAGATTTCTATACCGACATAGAAAACACTGAAGGAATTTTAATGCGTTTCATTCACGTAGCTTGCTCTAGTTGTTCCAAATGCAAATTATTCGTATAAGAGATTATGCTTTCATCTATATCATGTTAATCCAGATAACCATTAGATAACCCCAAGTGTTTTACATAGAGACCAGCTTTTTAAAGATTTGACTATCGGTTTAACCTAAGGAGTTCCCTTATTTCTCTTCTACTTACAAGGCAACAAGCAATAAGACCAATTCTGCTAATGTTTGTCTCGATTAGCATGACATAGATACAAGAATAATCTTTTGTAAGAAAAATGTATTTGTGGAATAGCTAGAAAAAGTTATGTGAATGGAACACAGCACATTTTTTGTCGCCGGTCCCTTCTCAGGCCACAATATTAGTTCGGCTATTATATAGCCCATGTCAATTCAGATTACCGCTGTCGGTAGTGTTGTTATTGCCTAGTGAGTGAGACTACTAAGCGCATGGCACAGTCCGTCTCGTAATGCTATAAACAGTAGATATTTATGTTGACGTTCCATTTATTTCATTAACACTAGACAACAGGAAATATTTATCTGAATTATTATAACTCGCCTACCACACTGCTGTAATGGGGCAATGAACACGATGAGTGGACACGTTCCTTTAACACACCACTGCACTCGAATACTCGTGTAATGCACACTAATTGTCCTCAGCATGTGGCGTAACAGTGCGAGCATTCGCCACCGGTAACATGAGGTGGGAAGGGTATCATTTTTCCATAAAAATGGCGAATTTTCTCATTGTTTTTAATGTCTAAATTATACGTCATTATGTTAGCGCCTTACTCTCAGCTCTTTGGTAGGCTAACAAGAGGATGGTTTGTGTTTGCAGACGTTGTGATAAATGGAATATGTGAAACAGAAGGGTGCCGACAATAGTCAGTATGTATCTGGTTTCCAAGAATAACATTTGGGAACTAGTGCTGCAAGCGGCAGTCTTTTTTTGTCTTCTCCACATTAGGCATGTGGTTTGTACACGTTTTGCAGCATATGGCTATGAACTGCGGCAACTCAAATAAATAAATTTTAGGAATAAAAAGAAAGCATTCCATTTCACATCAAAGGTAAAGATTTCTGAACCAGTTGCTATTGAAGCTCTGCTTGTTGTTTTGAGCTGTAAAATCCAGATGAGTCTGTTGAAAATTCTGGTGGAAAAGGCAGCTGTATCCTATGAGAAATAGGTTTGTTCCGAATAAATTTTCCTGACATCTCTTAACTGTCACGTTCGTAGCCACGTCTTATTGGCTGAAATAGGCTATTGTACGGTACAAATTATTTACGAGGTACGTACAGAAAGTAAATTCCATTTGGTAATAAAATTAAATTGTGTACAGATACAGAATAATTATTTATTGCACAAAATTCTACAACTCTTAAACTACTTTTCCACATAACTGCCGAAATTTTGCTGGCGTTTGTCATAGCGTGGCACAAGTTTTTGTATACCTTCTTCATAGAAGTTGGAAACATTTTCTTTCAGCTCTTCGTCATTGCTGAAGTGTTGACCGCCAAGGAAATACTTGAGATGACAGTCGCTAGGAGCGAGGTCAGGGCTGTACCAGTTCTTCTGTAACCAAAGATGGACGTCCACTTCGTTCTTCATCGTGCGCTTCACTACGTCCTTCATTAAACTGTCGGACCCATCTTCTCACCATTGAATCACTCATCGCATTTTGTCCGTATACTTCGCAAATTTGCCGATAAATTTCAATTGGTTTCACTTTCCTAGCATTCAGAAAACTAATCACAGATCTGATTTCACAAGCGGCGGGATTTTCAATCAACACCGACATTGTAAACAAGCACAACAAAGCGTATGTGGCTGACAGCGATCTCAATATGTCGCACTTTTGTTCTCCTTGATACAGAGCGTCTACCGCGCATGTGCGGAACTGCGATCGCAGCGCTGCAGTGGAGATAAATTGAAACGTAGCTTACTTTCTGGACGCACCTCGTATATAACAAATGTTTACGTTTAACAAGATATCCACAAAATAAGTAGGTAACTATTTAGTGATGAGGTAATTTACGAATGTCTTTTTGCTATAGCTTAATCACTGGGCAATATGTTGACTATTCCTGAATGTATTGCCGTTGCCACACGTTCGAATCTCGCTTAGGGTGAATTAAGATTTTTTTCGGGGGTTTCCCGTATCCCGAGAAGACGAATGTCTAATAACTTTAAGCTCTATGGACCCGTAGATCGTTTGAGCACCATTTCACCAACTCCAGGTTAAAGGACATATATAATATGTTAGCATGTATTCTCTTGCCACACAACTTAGGGGGAGCCGTGAGTACACTTAATCCAAGGCCTTTGGAAGATAATAGTGAAATTCGCGATAAAATTCACGTGTTTACTCTTATTGCAATAAATAGATGATAACAAGTTATGCTGGGGAAAGTCCATACCTTCCGCAACCTGTTTTGTCTTCAGGGGAACCACTGAAACGGGAAAAGGAAGAAAAGTCCTAATAAATGAAGCAGTAATTTCCATTAGTGAACAATTGATATTGTTGATAATGCACCTTTTTGCTTTCTCTATGGTACATAGAAGGTAGATAAGGTATTCAGTTCCACCCAAAAATATCTTGTATGTTTCAAGGTCGCCTGAATAAAAAAAATATATAAATAGGTATCGCGCGCGTGTGTTTGTTGTGCGCTCGAGTGTGTTTGTGTGTACAGAACAACCAGTGGTGCCCAACCTTCAGCGATAGAGGGGAGGGCAGATTTACCACCATCCATTTGTTTTGTAGCGGCAGGCAAAAACCTCTCTATAAGGTCGCTTTCTGTCAGTGGCGGGGGCTTCAACAACGTTAATGTTATATGGGATGATACAAATATTAAATATCTGATGTGTTGCATTCTCGTGACTTCTCTACATCTCTGCAACAAATTATTGTTAAAAAGCTAAAGCTTCTAATTACTTCATGCTAATTGAGAAAAAAATAACAGAAATAGTCTTATTACTTTCCTCCTTGTAAGTAGGAGCGAAATAAGGGAGTACGATAGTTATAAGCGATAGTCAAAAGCTGGTTGCTATATGACTGAAGTTCCTTTGCTTGTATCAGAAAAGTAACTTTTCAAAGTTGAAACCAAAAACAAGGAATATCTCAAAAACGACAAATTCCACGAAAAAATGTATTTTACATAAGTTGTGTGTTTTAACGTGCTCTACATTTTCTGTGTGGTAAGTTTTTGTCCAACTCTTACGGTTTAGTAGTTATGCAAAATTCTGTAAAATTTATCCAGAATAAAGTAGCCTTTGGAGGCTATTCCCAGAAAATTGAAGATATATTTTTTATTTGTCAGGTAAATATCTTTAATATGCGATATTTTAATCAAAATTGTTGGAGCCATTTTTGAGAAAACCATAATTTTCGAAAAAAGTTCCATGTAAGTAGTTGGGAGTGGGGGAGATTTTCTTGAAAACCTTCGTGTCGCATCCTTGGAAAATAACAAATTTAAATGCCAACGGTCTTTTCGTTTTTGAGTTATGCTGTCCACAGACAGACAGACTGACTGGCAGACACACACGGACCTTTTTCTAAAAAGGCTTTATTTGTATTCAGGGGCACCGTAAACTTGTATTTCCGATGAAATCTTGGTATCGACTACTAAATAAATAGCTGATATATTTTTTCTTGCACTCGTAGGACCTGAAAATATGTGTTCCGAAGTCGAGGATTTGGGTGAAAAACTTGCTCATATAAGAATGACAGAAAAAGTAAAAAGTAAGAAAACAACGCAATAACATCCTGCGAAGGAAGGCTTTCTCTTTGTGCTTGAATAAAGGATTCCTAATATAAAGCTAACAGCTTGTTAATAGGACTGTTTGCTAGGTGCAGCATTTGGATAGAGTCCTAGTTTACTTCTCTCGTGAGTTATTAAATTACCGAGAGTAATAAGACTGCGCCAGAAACGAGAAACAAATACTTGAGGATATGCACGCAAGAAAGAATTCTCATGCTAGTACCGCAACTTATCTCCAGCAGAAGTTGTTCGTTTACAAACATTCTTTCTTGTTAGAAAGCTATGTAATATAATAATGCAAACATTCCTTTGTCAAAATATCAGAAAAACAGAGAAACCTCGATGCTGAGGTTTGTGTTGGAATGACGTGGAATTACCCTCATTCGTTATACGCTGGTTAACACAACTCCATGGCACGGCAGCTCACGGGGAACCTTGGCCTACCGTGTCCCCCATCTCGGTCCACTACAGACGTCATGGATGGGGTGCAGTATTGGAGGGTGAGACGTGGTCAGCGTTATATGCTGGTTGGTATGACAAAATATTAAATTACTTAAAATCAACGGAAAAGAAGAATTTGAGTGCAAATTAAATACTGTATACGAAGCCTTGGTGAAAAATATACAAGGATAAAATGTTTCGTAAACAACTTTTTTCTCAATATAGTCTCTGTTGATCCCTTCCAATAAAGTAAAAAATCTGAGGTGCTCCATTCACACGACTTTCTGTACATCTCTGAAACAAATTATTGTTAAAAAGTTATGCTTCTTTTTACTTCATGCTAATCGAGAAAAAATTAGCACAAACAGTCTTATTACGTGCTTCCATGCAAGTAGAAGTGAAATAATGGTGTGCCATAGGCTAAAGTATTAGTCAAAAGCTTTGCTATGTTCCTTTGTTTCTATGGACAGCAGTTGACAAATTCCCGTGTATAAAGCTGAAACTAATAACAAGGAATATCTAAAGGTGATCCACTCCACGAAAAAATGTATATAACATAGTTTGTATGTTTTAACGAGCTCTTCATTTTCTGTTAGGTAAGTTTTTCTCAATCTCTTAAGCGCTGCCAGTCTTACAAAATTCCGTAAAATTCATCCAGAATAAAGTAGTATTCAGAGGCTATTTTCAGATAATTCAAGATATACATTTTATTTGTCAGGTAAATATCTGTTATATACGATATTTTAATCAGAATCATTAAACCCATTTTTGAGAAAATCAAAATTTTCGAAAACTTTTCCGTATAAATCTTCATGTCGCATCCTTGGAAGATACTGAACTTAAATACCCAGTATGGTATCTTCTCTTTTTTGAGCTATGCTGTCCAGACACAAACACACACACACACACACACACACACACACACACACACACACACACACACACACACTTTAACCTTTTTGTAATAATGCTTTTTTTTTTTTTTTGATTCAGGGGGACCCAAAACATGTACTTCCGGTGAAATCTTGGTATCGAATTTTTGGGTGGAATGCTCTCTGTACACTATGTACATAGTACGTGTAGAGAAAGTAAAAATCTTGTGGATTGCGATTAAACATTACCAAACACTTATATTCTTCCCAATGAGCTTTTGGTCGACTGTCAATTGTCCGAGTAGGACAATGTGTACTCGCTCAGATGAGGTGCCTAGAATCTTGGCAATCTCTGAATTTTTATTCGGCGGTTTTGCATTGCCATAATGTCAATGGTGTCGTGTTTGATGACCTCAGTTGTATGGCCGGACTGCGCTTCCTCTTCAGTGTTGGTTTCAGCCACGTTTAAGGGACCAATCTGTGAACATTTTGAGTTCAATGCTTCTTAAGCAATAGCAATTAACGTTCACTCTTTACTTTCTCTACACGTACTATGTACATAGTGTATAGAGAGCACTCCACCCAAAAATTCGATACCGAGATTTCACCGGAAATATATGTTTTAGGGTCCCCTGTATAAAAGAAAACCATTTTTAGAAAAGGGTCCGTGTGCGCCTGTGATCACGATAACTCAAAAACGAAAAGTAGGTAAAATACCAAACTTGGTATTTAAGTTCAGTATCTTCCAGGGATGCGACACGAAGTTTTTGTGAAAAATCCCCCTAACCTTAACTACCCTTTACGGGAACTTTTTTCGATAGTTTTGATTTTCTCAAAAATGATTTTAACGATTTTGATTAAAATATCCTATATTAAAGATATTTAGCTGACAACTAAAATGTATATCTTGAATTTTCTGGGAATAGCCTCTGAAGACTACTTTATTATGGATAAATTTTACGGAATTTTGCATAACTGCTAAACCGTAAGAGATGAACAAAAACTCGCCACACAAAAAACATAGAGCACGTTAAAACACACAATTTAAGTTATATACCTTTTTTTCGTGGAGTTGATCGTTTTTGAGATATTCCGTGTTTTTAGTTTCAGCTTTGAAAAAGTTATACTTTTCTCCTACAGGAATTTGTCAACTCCTGTCCATACAAACAAAGGAGCTTCGGTCACATAGCAACCAGCTTTTGACTGTCACTTTAACCTATGGTGATCCCTTATTTCGCTTCTATTTTCAAGGAAGCAAGTAATAAGATATTTCTGCTAATTTTTTCTCCATTAGAATGAAGTAAATAGAAGCATAAGCTTTTTAACGATAATTTGTGGAAGAGATGGAACACATCAGATTTTTTTACCACATATGCCTCTATTGTCATTTGTAACTAATGTGTAACTAATTTTGAGACAAATGCATCAAGTAGTTTTTGCGAGAAAAAAAAACAACAGTTTTTTAACTACTTGCTAAAAAAGCTCCTTGCTTTTAAAATTTTGTAACAAAATGCCATATTGACATCCCAGGAATATCACTTTAAAAGTGTCGCATGAGTTTCAAAATAATTAAATATTACTAAGGAAAAGTAGGGACAAATTACACTGGGCAACAATGATTTCATTGTATGCAACTTCTGAACGTTTCTAGGGTGAGACGCACCCACGGATTTCAGATTTCTGACATTTTCTTTCTCGATTAGTATGAAGTAAACAGAAGCATAAGCTTTTTAACAATAATTTTTTTGCAGAGATATAGAGAAAGTCATGTAAATGGAACACATCAGATTTTTTTTAGATAAAGGGGACCTTAAAACATATTTCCGGTGAAATCTCGGTATCGAATTTTTGGGTGGAGTGCAATACCTTCTCTATACACTATGTACATAGTACGTGTACAGAAAGTAAAAATTAGCCTTTTCAAGAATTGTTGTCAATTTTCAAGGGTTGGTCCCCTTAAATTCACCAATTGAAAAGTAAATTGTCTTCAATACTGTTGCAGAGGCTGTGTGAGCTTATCCGATTCTGTTTTGATTTGTGCAGCGGTCTAACTTTTAAAATGAAAAATTTTAATAACACGTTTCTTCATTAATTAAAAAATGTAATATTTGCGTAAATATGTGTGCTAGTGTTTTCAACTTTTTCTCGTATTAAGTATTTTAAGTAAATATTTTTAAAATTTAAAAAAAGTGTGATGTGTTCCAATCACATAACTTTCACTATCCGTTCCACAAAGAAAATGCTCTTCAAAATATGATTATTTTATTTACATAATGCCAATCTAGTTAAACATTAGCAGAAATGATCTTATTACTTCCTTCCTTGTAAGTAGAAGGGAATTAAGGGAATATATTAGCCTAAACCGATAGTCAAATCTTTTCAAAGCTGGTCGCTATGTGAAACCGTTGAGGTTCGGTTCGCCTTGCATCATCTCGTCTGAGAAAAGTGAATTAGTTAAAAATTGAGACCAATAACAATGAATATCTCGAAAACGGTCAACTGTACAAGAAAAACATTTGACATAAAGTATGTGTTTTATAGATATAAACATTTTTTGTGCAGTCATATTTTTTATCTACCTCTCACGCTTTAACCATTCTGCAAAATTCCGCAAAACTCAACAAGAATAAGGTGCTCCTTAGAAGCTATTCCCAGAAAATTCTAAATATACATTTTATTTGTGATGTGAATATCTTTTTAATAAAAATTGTTAGAGTCATTTTTGAGAAAATCAGAATTATCGAAACATGTTCCATGTAAAGGGTAGTTGAAAATCTTAAGGCACATCCTTGGAAGATACTGAATTTAAATATCAAGTTTGGTATTCAACCGACTTTTCGTTTTTGAGTTATGCTATACACAAACATACACGGAGCTTTTCTATGATTTTTTCGGTCCAAGAGGACCTCAAAACATGCATTTCCGGTGAAATCTCTGTTTCAATTGTTTGGCTGAAATACAATACCTCTTATCTTCAGTATGTACAATGTGCATACGGGCTAGGGAAAGTAAAAAAAATCTTGTGTTCCATTCATATGACTTTCTCTACTTCTGTGTAACAAATTATTGTTAATAAACTTATTCTTCTATTTATTTCAAGCTAATCGAGAAAAAATTAGCAGAAACAGTCTTATTACTTGCTTCTTTGTAGAAGCGAAATAAGGGAGTATCATAGGTTAAAGTGAAGTCAAAAGCTGGTTACTAGGTGACTGGAGTCCCTTTGTTTATATGGACACGAGTTGACAAATTCCTGTATGAGAAAAGTACAAGTTTTTCAAAGCTGAAAATAAAAGCAAGGAATATCTCAAAAACGATCAACTCCTCGAAAAAAATGTATATAACATAAATTGCGTGTTTTAATGTGCTCTACATTTTGTGTGTGTTAAATTTTTGTCCATCTCTTACGGTTTAGCAGTTATGCAAAATTCTTCCAGAATAAAGTAATCTCCAGAGGCTATTCCCAGAAAATTTAAGATATACGTATTATTTTTCAGGTAAATATGTTTAATATACAATGTTTTAATCAAAATCGTTAGAGCCATTTTTGAGAAAATCAAAATTTTCGAAAAAAGTTCCATGTAAAGGGTAGTTGGGGGTTGGAGGATTTTCTTTAAAATCTTCGTGTCGCATCCTTGGAAGGTACCAAATTTAAATACCAAGTTTGGTATTTAACGTTCTTTTCGTTTTTGAGTTATGCTGTCCACAGACACACACACGGACCTTTTTCCAAATTTTTTTTTTTTTTTTTTTTTTGGATTCAGCAGGAACCAAAACATCTATTTCCGGTGAAATATCGGTATCGAATTTTTGGGTGCAATACAATATCTTCTCTATACACTATGTACATAGTACGTGTAGAGAAAGTAAAAAAGTTAGAAAATTCAATGCTAGTGTGTCTTAAGCTTGTAAGAACAGTTTTTAGAAGACTGGGTAGAGAAAGTAATGTTGGTGTATAAGAATGTGTTTTTGCTGGTGGTGCTTGATAACTACTTGGACTTTGATAAATTCCGGAGGCAATTTTCGATAGAGCTCCTTTTGGTTCGAAATCATTTCTTATGTATGCAGACTTGGAAAGCATTGTTTTACCGCCGGTAGCGACACGAAAGCAGTTTATGAAAAGCAAAGTTTAATGAGGCTCGGTGAAAGCACGATCCAGTAATACCAACCTGCCAGAGTAAATCCCTTCTCTTGTTTTCACAGCATGGATTTGAGCTTGGAGCGTTTGTTCCCTGTCGTACTGAAAGGTTAAAGGCTCAGACACTACCTGGATCAACTCTGTTTTCCTTGTGTGAGCAATTCAGATGCTGTTTATAGCGTTATAGGTGCTTATTTATCTTTACATCACCTCCACCACCGTTTGTTCCTGGTATCCTTTTTGTAAAAGAAGAGAGCGAATAAATCGCTCAAAGACAAAACACACTGAAGCTGCATTAGAATTGCGGTGTATATCTACGTGCAAATATCCTGCAGCGGCTCGTTTGATTTTAAAAAATCCAGTTTTATTAAAATTACGCTTTTCAATATCTTGTGCTCATCCCTCCGCCCTCAGACTATAGTTTTCTCCAAAACAGGATGGCCCTCAAATGGGACCGCTCCTCCTTTCCACTGTTATTAAACTTTGTCCAAAAACTCCGTCTATTTCCCTGCCTCGCCATCCAAATACTCGTCTACATTACAACAAGAAATGACAGTGACTGAATATAGTATCAAAGTGACGGTTCTTAATTTTTCTCCATACACTCCGTCTATTTCCCTGCCCCGACATCTATTAGCAAGAAAAGACGAACCATTACCAGGGGCGATAGGCAACGCAGTAAAATCTCTTTCCTGGAGACGCTGCTTGCAAATCGAGTATCGAGCGACAAGTGGAAGAATTGGCAACAGCGAGGGGTGGTTTCTAACCGCAAATCGGCCGACTTTGGAAGAAGAATGGGACAGCGCCATAATGGCCTGAAAAAAACGTACATGTATTTAATCATTCTTGTTCAGAAACGAACTACGTAGTTGACATCTTTTTGTGGGACGTGCATTCTCAAAGCGCAGACGCAGGTAAGCGCACGGCTTTGAACTCCTTGAACAAGATGCGCGATGCAAGAGGTTACAAACTCCAAAATTTGACTTGAATTGCGTACCTAGAGGAAGAATTCTGCATTCTTTCATCTATGCATTGTTTGTTGATCGACAGCAGACGGTTGTAATGCGAAATTTTACATGTTTTTGTGATGTTTAACGCCCGCTTTTACTGCTCTGGCACCGCAGGCGATGCCACTGATGATACATTAAGATGTATGGCAGGGGAACCCGGAGAAAACCCGCCCCTGTGCCGCTTTGTCCATCACAAATCTCTTGTGGTTGCTTGGGATCGAATCCGGGCTGTCTAGGTGAGAGGCGAGTGGTCTGGCCACTCGTCCACGGCGCGGCCACCTACAGTACAGGCTGCTCGTTCCTTCTAGAAGAATGAACTTTAGTAAATGTAGAGTGACTTTGCTTAAACTTGATAAACAGGTCCAAAAATATTGTAACAAACAGCTGTGCATCCTTATGATAACGTTTTGAGAGTGTGCAAAGTATTGTGCTTTACGGGTTTATGCCATTGCCAGTGTTTTAACTAGAGATGTTTAGGTTTTAACGAAAGTGACATCCATTCAGAAGAAGAAGTGTTGGGAATAAAAGAAATACAAGCAAATTAGGTATAAAGTGTGCTGTAAGCAGTAACCGAGAGTGAATACATGTGACTGACATCACTGGAAGTGTGATATTTGCTTTGTAGTGACTGTACTACTGCAGCGCAAAAACATGAGAATAACGTACACAACATCTGACTGCCGTTCTTCCTTATGATACCAATGCACTAGTAAAGGTGAGTAAGTAACTCGCATCTAACCTCTCATTTAAAAATGTCATTCGTCAAGAACTGGCGCGCGACCTATACATGTATGCTGATCTTCTATTTGGCCGTAATGAGCCATCTTTCCTTTCCCACAAGAGGTTATGGCAGTCTCCCTACTGGATCCTCCTTTGATTTAAGGCAGGCATCCCCAAGAGAGTCAAGGTCGCTTGAGGGCGCACGGGGCTTACATTACACTCACTGCGGGCCGCACAGCTACACAGTCCAGTATATCCGTGCAGTAGTGGTGTAATGCTACATATTAGTACTGTGGTGTGCTACTTACGACGGCTGGATAATCCGCGTTGGGAAGACGGTCGTCCACACTTGTGATGTTTCGAGCAGAATGGGAAGAAAACTTTCTGTTTATGGAAGAAAATGACGCGGCAAAAACTTGTGTGTGTTACAAACTTCTAAACAAAATAACTAAATATAGTTTGTAACGACATTACTCGCGGTGACCATACATTTTCCGACCGTAACCTCAGTGGTCCAGTGTGTAGAAACCTTGGACTTTGATGAATATATAACCATACTGCGACACTTGCGCGAAGAATTCGAACGTGATTCCAGAACATTATACCACTTGAGAAACAATTTAAGTTATTTGCAGCACCATTTTCAGGGGATATCCTCGATAATCCTGTTAAACTGCAGTTGGAAATAATAGATATGCAATATAATATTTAGTAAAAAGATGAATATTAAAATAGAAAAAGTATAAACCATTTCTACACCTCTGTAAGACGCGAAAGATTTCTTAAACTCCACAATCTAGCTGGAAGAATTTTGTGCATGTTTGGGACAACCTATGTTTGTGAATCACTGTTTTTCTTAATGAAGTGTACAAAGTCACGTCACAGAAGCCAATTAAGTGATGAACACTTGAAAGTATGTTTGCCATTGGGTAGCTCGCAAACAAATAGTTCCACGTATTGAACAGCTGGTTGAAAACAGACAACTGCAAAAATCACGGCGATTTTCGGATGGCTAATAAAGAGCAGTTTTCATAGACATTTATTTGAAGAATATTATGGTTATTTGTTTTGTTTACTTGATTGAATTGCTAGTAGCAACAACGTCTGTGTCATATTACACTATTTATTTAGTATCTTAGTTTTATATGAGTGTTTGTATTTCGTTAATTGAATTTTCGGCCAATTAAATTTTATTTTGTATTATATTAGTTATCAATATTAAAGTTCATTACGTACTGTAATCATTATTATGTAATTGACAGAGAAAGTGTAAGTTAATTTACACAATCGTAGTTTCGCCACTGTAGTACCTCCATTTCTTGCCCGCAACCGGACTGTAACGGCTTGAGGGCTTTTACTGCCGCCCAAGCGTGCGTTCTGTTGGGGACGCCTGATTTAAGGGATTTTACCCACCATCAGCGTCTTAGATTTCTTGGCTCTTACAAATCGTAAGGCGCAAAGAGATAATACCCATTGCACTAAATGTGTAGCTTTATCACTGTCTGCAGATCCATGCTTATATTATTTTCAATGTTTGGTCAAACAATTATTGTGACGTCACTGACGCGAGCGACAGTTGTGTGTATGTAATTTTAAAACCCGTTTATTTATAAAATATTGAGTAAATGTTCTTATGCGATAATGTCGCTTATGTTATTCAATTTAAAACTTACGGTGTGCATGAAGATAGAAATTTGTCTACGAATCTAGAAATCAAAGCCAACTTCTTGGATTACGCCTATGACTAGAGTTCGGTTTTGGGTTCCGAAGCGCATACAGTTAAACACGCAGAGCAGTCAGCTGTATTAAGAACTTGGAAAACAAAATGAACATAAATCAACTAACTCAATCAAAATTCATTGCAGTGTATTGCAACATGCATCTTTACTGTATCGAAAGAAAAGGTTCTCATCCTGTCACTCAAAATATGTTTGAACAAACTTGTAGATGACTGTATCGAACGCCTACCCTTTTATATTTTCGACATTTTTCAATCTGCACTCAGTTTCAGTTTTCATTGGTTTACCCACTAGCAGGAACTAAACGAGGCCAGGCAGTGAGCAATGCTAAATAATGCAACACGTTTCGAAACGGGCTGTGGAGACCACGCCCTTCTCCATCACGTCATAGTTATCTGTGTCCACCGAGCTCTACTCATGACTGCATTGTGAAGGTCTTCCGTCGCGCCTGCGCTTATGCTGCGTTACGTTTGCGCTTGCCTCTCATTGTCAATTACCAACTTTTTTGAGTTATGCTGTCAACGCACACATATCTTTTTCTAAAAATGCTCCTTTTTATTTAGTGGTCCTCAAAACATGTATTTTCGGTGAAATCTCGGTATCGAATTTTTGGGTAGAATACGATACTTCATCTATCTGCTATGTAGATTGTACATTCATGCTAGAGAAAGTAATGTACGTAATAATTTGCTTGAAAAGTTAGCATGATCTACCAGTTTGTATAATGCACCAAGAAAAGACAAAACATTTTAGAAAGGTTATTTACCGCAACTATATTGCAATGTCAGCTATCCAATCAATAGACACGAAATGTTATAGAGACGTTAAACTGTTGTTCGGATTGGATTGCGCTCAGTAGGTTCACCAGTAGCCATAAAGTCTTATGAACATAGAGCATGTCAAGGAAATGTACAATTCATTTACATATATGTATAAACATTAGATATGGATATTGAACATAAAAAAAAAAAACGTTATATACAAGTAGTATGAAACAAGCAGGGACAATTTTATATACTAACCGTCCCACTTCATGTTACCGGTGGCGAACGCTCGGATTGTTACATCATACGCTGGACAGGCGTTGTGGAAAATCAGTGTGCATTAAAACAGTGTTCGAGTACAGTGGTGTGTTAAACGAACCTGTTCACTCACCGTATACGCTGCCCCATTACAGCAGTGAATTATAGTAAATCCGATACATATTTTGCAATAGTGCTAATGAGATAAATAGAACCTCAACATAAATAGCCACAGTTTATAACATTACGTGACGGACTGTGCCATGCACGCGAACCGCGCAACTCCGCTAGACCCCTCAGTAGTGTGCATTCCTTACACAACAGCAACACTAACGACACAACCTTCAGCACTAACCTGAATTGGTTTCGTTTCGTTTCGTAGTCGGCTTACCCTCCCCTTATGTAGGACTGTCACCCCCCTAGAACTTACAAGCGAATGTCTAGGGGTCAGAAGCCTGTCGGGGGAGCCAACTGCACGAAACCACATAATGGATAACCTGGAACGATAGTTCAGCCCGTAGCAAGGCATGAATGTGTGCGAGTGGATGATATGAAATACAAGCGAAATGGATGAAAGGTGTTGCGGGGGAAACTGGAGGACCCGGAGAAAACCCACCCAGACATCGCTTCGCCCACTACAAATCTCACATGGGAACGAACCCGGGCCGCCTAGATGGGAGGCGCCGCCCCAACCTGAATTGGAGCAGGCTATACTTCCCAGAAGTTGTAATACCAACATAATAAGTATAAACAAATACAGCTTTATTACATATTATTGCATTACTTAGGTTTTAAACTTTCACTTTCACTGGGCTTTTACACCGTACATTTTGTTATAATTGATTTGCAGCGCATAGAAATGATTGTTAGTTCGATACACATACAATGTAATAGCTTTTATTAGTTCTATATCAGGCATCAAGTGTGGCTTAATGATTTGTCAATAAAAACAGCTAGATACTACTTAGAGAAGTACATATGTTTTATCACCCGGATAGTTTGTCATTTAGATATTCCTGTATAGAATAAAATGATTTTGAGCAAAGCTACTCTTTAGCAGCAATTTTAAAAAATCCGACGTGTTCCATTCAAATGACTTTCTCTACATCTCAGCAACAAATTACTGTTAAAAAGCTTATGCTTCTATTTACATCATGCTAATCGAGAAAAAATAGTAAAAATAGTCTTATTACTTGCTTCCTTGTAAGTATAAGCGAAATAAGAGGGTACCATAGGTTAAAGTGATAGTCAAAGGCTGGTTGCTCTGTGATTGAAGTTCCTTTGTATGGATAGGAGTTGACAAATTCCTGTATGAGAAAAGTAAGTTTTTAAAGGTGGAACCAAAAACAAGGAATATCTCAAACACAATCAACTCCAGAAAAAAAATGTATATAACATAAATTGTGTGTTTTAACGTGCTCTATATTTTCTGTTTTGTGGTAAGTTTTTGTCCATATCTTACGGTTTAGCAGCTACGCAAAATTCAGCAAAATTCAACCAGAATAGAGTAGTCTTCACAGGTTATTCCCAGAAAATTCAAGCTATACATTTTATTTGTCTGGTAAATATCTTTAATATACGATACTTTAATCAAAATCGTTAGAGCTATTTTTGAGAAAAGCACAATTTTCGAAAAAAAGTTCCACGTAAAGGGTAGTTTGGGGTGGGGTGATTTTCCTCAAAATCTTCTTGTCGCATCCCTGGAAGATACTAAACTTAAATGCCCAGTTTGGTATTTTACCCACTTTTTTTTTTTTTTTTTTTTTTGAGTTATCGTGTTCACAAACTCACGGACTTTTTTTTTGGACGCAGGGTGAAATCCGGTATCTAATTTTTGGGTGGAGTGCAATACCTTCCCTACGCTGTGTAGATAGTGCCTGTAGAGAAAATAAAACGATTGCAAAGAAAGAAGCCTTTCATATCCTGTATTTCAAACGAAGAGCAACAATTCTACCGTCTTTTCTTTCCATTATGAAATTAGCACGAGACTTCCTTTGCTTTGGTATCAGCCCCCATCCCTTTTTGTAAGGTCTGTGTGCACCGCCATTCAATTTTCTCTGTTCGATATGGTAATGTTATCGACTTCCTTCAGACGCTGACTGTATGCACAATATACGAATTCCGGTGAATATCTGGAGCAACTGCACCAAATTGTTCGTTGGTGATTTATCAACTGAATCCAGACAGCTTGACACAGAAGGGGAATCATGATAAAAGACTGCTGCGTATGATAAACTTCAATAGCTAACAAGTGTTTCCAGAAACGTATGTGAATATAACATATTCGACAATTGTATTTTATAACTTGTTTCTTATAAGCTTGATCCGCAGATTGTATTATTCGCCGAGGCGATACCCCTGATTGGCTAATGTACACCTTTGAATGATGCACTTTCCACGCAAGGATAGACGATTAAAGTGATATAAATTCTCTGTCATGATTAAGACTCGGAGGTTGTTGAGAAATGGCAGATGTATATAAATTCGTTGTCCTTCAAGATGATCCAAAATTCTTATTTTTTTTTCTTTCTCCAGAACATACGTACATACAATAGATATAATATTCCGTCCAAAAATTCGATATCGAGATTTCAACAGAAATATATATTTTGAGATCTCCCGAATCCGTAGAAAGCATTTTTAGAAAAAGTTCCGCGCGCGCTTGTGTGAGTGCATAACTCAAAAACGAAAAGACCCTTAAAAACCAAACTTGGTATTTGTGTTTAGTATGTTCCAAGGATACGCAACGAGTGTTTTTAAAAACATCCCTCTACCTCAAACCACCCTTTACATGGAAAATGTTTTGAAAATGCTGTATATTAAAGATATTTACATCACGAAGTGTATATTTTGAATATTCTGGGAAGACCTGGTTATTATGGACGAGTTTTGCAGGATTTTGCATAGCGGTTGAACCGTAAGAGATAGACCAAAACTTAATGCACAGAAAATGTTGATCTCGGTAAAACACATAATTTATGCTACATATATATATATATATATATTTATTATATATATATATATATTTTTCTCTCGTGCTGTCGAGAAAATGTTGATCTCGGTAAAACACATAATTTATGCTACATATATATATATATATATATATATATATATATATATATATTTTTTTTTTTCTCTCGTGCTGTCGACCATTTATGAGAAATTCCTTGTTATTGGTTTGAGTTTTAAAACGGGAGTTTATCAACTCTTGGCAAGCGGAAACGGATTTCAATCGCATGACAACGAACTTTTAAAAGATTTGGCTATGTACTCCATTATTTCCCCTCTACCTGGAGTAGATAAAAGAATAAGTTCTCTTACAAAAATTTGTTACAGAGATAGAGAGAAAGTCATATGAATGGAACACATAAGATTTTTTTTTTAGAAAAAAATGTTCGTGTGTGTGTGTGTGTGTGTGTGTGTGTGTGTGTGAAGAGAATAACTCAAAACTGAAAGTTGGTTCAATACCAGACTTGATACTTAAGTCAGCGTCTTCCAGGATGCTACACGAAGATTTTCTGGAAAATTCCACCAACCCAACTACCCTTTTCACGATAAAATGGTCGAAGTTAAGATTTTCTAAAAACTGACTCACGATTTTGATTAAATCATCACATGTTTAAAATATGTTCATCAGAAATAAAATGTATATATAGAATTTCCTGGGAATGGCCTCTGAAGTCCAAGAGCGTTGGCGGTTGTCCATCAATCCGGAGAAAAGCCACGCTATTCTCTTCACCAAGCGCCGCTTTCCCGCAAACTTCCCTACATTCACGTACCTCAACCGAAGGATACAACGGATGAACACCATTACCTACTTGGGGGTGAAGCTTGACAGGGGCGTCACTTTTGGGGAGCACATGAGGGAACTGAGGTGTCGGGGTCACGGGGCTACGGCCTCCTTGTACACGATGCCGCTTCCCCTTAAGTTGCGCCTTTTGAGGGCTCTCATAGTCCCCTTGCTAATCTACGCCTGTGAGATCTGGGGCATGGCGGTAGACTCCAGTCTACTGTTGCTTCAGCGAGTACAGAATAGATGTCTCCGGGCTATCTATTCTGTGCTTCGTGGCTTTCCTACGAGTCTTCTGCACGAAGCCTCTGGTCTACCATACCTGGAGGACGAGATTAGGCGTCGGGCAACAAAATTCAACGAAGGGTTACCATTCCATCGGAGCGCCCTAGTTAGGTCTCTTGGGGATTACAATCCCACAAACCGCCGCTTCAGGCGATACCGGCTTCCCCGCATGGCTTGCGGGCATCCCCGGTAACGAAGGAGCACCTGCAACAGCTGCTACGGCTAAGCTCCTTACAATCCTTCGAGTTGCTTGGATTCAAAATTAAAACCTCAAAATAAACCTTTTTGAATAAACTTCACAACAGCGGTGCACAAGAGCCGTTGCACCATGATAGGCAACAATAGTTGCCTCCTCCCGTCACTCCACAACCCCAACACTCACCCGCCATTCTGCAAAACCCGCAATCCCGTCAGAACATCGTTAAGTTCTCTCCGAGAACAGGAACACGTCTGACATACCTCGGGCTGCCCTCAGCCTGCCAACTGCTCTGGTCTGGTCTGGCCTCTGAAGTTCTCTGAATGACTTTTACATAACTATTAAACCGTAAGAGATAGACAAAAGCTTACAATACAAATAGTATAGATCTCGTTAAAACACCACTTTATGTAATAAACAGTTGTTTGTACAATCAACCACTTCTAAGATATTCCTTGAAACACAGTTTTATCATACAGGGAGTCGTCTTATTTTACTCCTGTCCATACAAAGAGAACGGAATTTTAAAGTTAATCGCATGTGACAGATCTTTCAAAGATTTGACTACCGCTGTAGCCTAGAGTATGCCTTTCCCTTCTACTTACAAGGAACTAAGGAATAGAAATCATTTCTGCTAATGTTGTTCTCGAATAGCATGAAGTCGATGGAAGAATAGTTTGTTACAGAATAGGTAAGAAAAGCTATGTGAATGGAACACATCAGCTTTTCCTCTTTCTACTTCAATAAACTTTATCAACATGCTGTTAGATTCTTACTTGAAAAGTTTTACATGAAAAAGTAGTAACTTTTGCATTTTGGTAATACCGATAACGCGACTAGAAAAAAACTCAGCAAAGAGGATGCACTCAATTTTCCAGAAGGGAAATGTCGCATTTGGGATATTGTGTAAGAAAAATTGGTCAAGTTAGAAAGGAAGAAGAGTTTTAAAATTGCAGCAAATGACGTTGGTTGTCAATGTATAAAGAGAGAAAATTCTGCAAGGTAAACTACTTTGTTGCACTTGTGCTGGGAGACATTCTATATCAACTATGCACCCGGAAGGAAAATTATACATTACATGACATTACAATAAAATGTTGTCAAATCATTTAATTTTAATTTTATTTCATTTCATTGCAAGTTCGTACTGTAAACGGAAGGTTTTGCATTAAGTACACCACCCGTGCGAAGCCGGGGCGGGTAGCTAGTTTTCAATAATTAAAGGTCATTTTTCAGCATTTTTAAAACTTTCTCTAGCACCAATGTGTCGCCCTCCGTGGTATAATGGTTTCCATGCTAACTTCATAACCAAGGTCGCGGGTTCAAACCCAGCGGTGGACGATAGATTTTTTCGGGTGTAAAAATCCTTAGCATGAATTCCTTCGCAAGGGAAGTAAAGCCGTTGGTCCCGTGTCGTAGATTTACGGCATGTAAAAGAACCTCAAGCCTGATAGAGAGGCCTCTTAGCAAAATTAAACGGTCTTTCACGCCCTGTATAGAATGGGAGGCTGAGAACCACAGCAGTTAAAGAGCGTGAATAAATAAAACTCCATTTACATTTTTTTTTTTTTTTTGCATAGTAGGTAGAGGTGTTGTATTTCACCAAAAATTGAAGTTTCACCGGAAATACATGTTTTGAGGAATCCTGAATCCCCAAAATATATTTAGAAAATGGTATGTATATGTCTGTGTGTGTCTGGGCAACATAACTCAAAAACCAAAAGTCCGTTGAATACGTTGTTTATAATTGACGTTGCTGGTAATTAACATAAGTAAATCTATACTGTTTAATAAGTAGTCAGGTATTTCAAAAACCACATATATGTATGTGTGTGTATATATATATATATATATGTTGTATTACTATTATTAACTAAGATTATTATTGTAAGTGAATTTTGTATATTTAACTCTGCCACTATGCAGCAATTGCAGAGTATAAATTCATACAAAAATTCATATTTAAGTTCAGTATCTTCTCAAAATTTGACACGAGATTTTAAACAAAAATCACTCCACCCAAAACTATCCATTATATGTAACTTTTTTCGAAATCCTCTTCATTCTGATGGACTTTTGCATAGCTGGTAAACCATAAGAGATAGACAAAAACTTACAAAAAAAAAAAAGAAAATTAGATCTCGACAAAACACACAGTTTATGTCATATACATTTTTTGTAGAGTTAACCTAAAATTGACATATAATATGTATGTTTTGAATTATATGGGAATAGCCAATCTTCATTCTGAATTTTGTATAACTGGTAAATCGTAAGAGGTTACACAAAAACTTACTGCACAGGAAATGTAGATCTCGTTAAAACACACAATTTATGCCATTTACCTTTTTGTAGAGTTAAGCGTTTTCGAGATATTCAAGAATTTCAATTGTTTCACATAGCGACCGGCTTTTAAAAGATTTGACTGTTTATTCTGTTGTATTCCCTTCTGCTTACAAGGATACCAGTAATAAGACCATTTCTGATAACTTTTGTCTCGATCAGCATTATGTAGATAAAAGAATAATCTTTTGTAAGAATGGTTGAGAAAGTTATCTTAATGGAACACATGAAACATTTATCTGGAGTATCCTATTTAGAAGGACGTCTGCGCGGTGGTAGCGAGAGACCTGGGCTCGCTTTCCGGTACCGGCGTGGGGATTTTTCCCCGCTGGGAGACCTGGTCCGGGGTGCACTCAGCCTCGTGAGATCCCTGGGGGGCCAATTGAGGAGCTACTTGATGGAGAAATAGCGGCTCCAGGTCATGTGGACCGCACTACCCGGCCGGGGGGTTAGGTTCGAGGCGCTGACCACGTCTCTACTTCCAATAATCTATGACGTCTGTCATGGACCGAGCTGGGGGACGTAGCGGCCGGACTGTAGGCCAAGGTTCCTTGTGAGCTGTCGTGCCGTGGAGTAAAAAATCCTAATTAGAATCGATTTGACAATTTTATTATGGAGAAAGTCTGGTAGAGGACATCCCTTTGGAGTATGTGATGTTTTACATTAATTCCATTACATTGAAAAAATGGTTAAGCAACGGATTTTTCTTACCGCACGTGTGCTTTTTGAATTCATATCAGTATTGCGATTTATTTTGTTTTTGAGCAACCAGGTTAGATGTGGGAACTCTAACTTACGTTCAACAACATCCGTAAGAAGTAGAAATTAGTCAACATCTCCCAAAACAGTTTGCAGAACCCAACTCAACTGATTTTAAATTGAAATAATCCCGTTAAGTTCTGCAGCTGTTTTAAAACAGGATAGTTTCTCTACCATATATGTATTTTGAAAACGCCTACTACCTTAGGCAACTGAGCTTGCAACACATTACCTTGCGGGCGGTACATATGGAGAGGAAAGGAAAGTATGTTATAGGGAGAAGGTAAAGCCGGATTTGCCAAGAAAGCAGCTTCCACAATTCACCATGTTCCCACTATAATATACACTATATACTTTACTAAAGCTGACAGGGGTTTGGGTAGGTGGCTTCTTTATGTTACCTGAACCTGAAGTATCATGTCTGAAGCGCTCTTTTGAAGTAAAAGGCCATGTTTCCAAGTAGTATTTCACAAACCCTTGTTACTTTTATCTACCATGTACATGATAATGTACAGAAGGTATTGTATTCCACTAAAACAAAAATCCGTTAAACACCAAACTTTATAATATAAGTTCAAAGGATGCGACGCGAAGCTTTTCAAGAAAAAAATCCCCTACCGCAAACTATCGATTACTTGTTATATTTTTCGAAAACTGTTATTTTTACTTTCTCTAACTTTCTCTATACAAACTATGTGCATAGTGTATAGAAAAGGTATTGTATTCCACCCAAAAATTCAATACCGAGATTTCACCGGAAATACATGTTTTGTGTCCCCCTGAATAAAAAAAAAAGCATTTTTACAAAAAGGTCCGTGTGTGTGTGTGTGTGTGTGTGTGTGTCTGTGTCTGTGGACAGCATAGTTCAAATACGAAAAATCCGTTGAAAACCAAATTTGGTATTTAGGTTTGGTATCTTCCAAGGATGCGACACGAAGATTTTCAAGAAAATCTCCCCACCCCAACTACCCTTTACATGGAACTTTTTTTCGAAAATTTGGATTTTCTCAAAAATGGCTCTTAACGATTTTGATTAAAATATCTCATATTACAGATATTTACCTGACAAATAAAATGTATATATTGAATTTTCTGGGAATAGCCTCTGGAGACCACTTTATTCTGCATGAATTTTACGGAATTTTGCATATCTGCTAAACCGTAAGAGATGGATAAAAACTTACTACACAGAAAATGTAGAACACATTAAAACACACAAGTTATGTCATATCCATTTTTACGTGGGATTGTTCATTTTGGAGATATTCCTTGTTTTCGGTTTCAGCTATGAAAAACGTATACTTTTCTCATACAGGAATTTGCCAACTCCTATCCATACAAAGGAACTTCAGTCACATAATAACCAGCTTTTGACTATCACTTTAACCTATGGTATTCCCTTATTTCACTTCTACTTACAAGGAAGTAAGTAATAAGACTATTTTTGCTACTTTTTTCTCGATTAGCATGAAGTAAATAGAACCATAAGCTTTTTAATAATACTTTGTTGCAGAGATGTAGAGAAAGTCATTTGAATGGAACACGTCAAATTTTTTTTTTCTTTTTTATAAGTGGCTCTAGGTTTTTATTAAAACACCTACCATATTTTTCAGATCTCTCATGGCTAAATGTATATCTTGAATTACCTGGGAATAGCCTCTGAAGTCCTCTTCGTTTTGAATAATTGAAAAATCGGATGTGTTCCATTCACATGCCTTTCTCTACAATCCTGTAACAAATTATTATTAAAAAGTTTTTTCTTTTATTTACTTCATGCTAATTCAGAAAAATTATAAGAAAATTGTGTTAAATTTTATACTTATGTTTGTAAAATAGTGAAAATGCATGCTTTATTTGCCGCATTACAGCGTTTTTAAAATAAATGTATTGTTATTACCTAGGTACTAGCATTACACCTTAAGTTTTTCTAAAATATCTTAGAAACCTGCATAGCCTATGAAAGTGTGAATCAAAAAATGCAAGTGTAAGCTGGAGTAAAATAATGTGACAGTGCCGTCTGCGGCCGTTCTCACGCTCGCCTTGATATGCAAGTCGGCAGGACTGAAGGATTTGGTAAACACGGGAGTAACGCGCTGGTAACCAGAAGCCTTGGAACGCGAGACATCAGCCGGCACATGCTAAGATCGTTCTGAAGCTTTGGCTTCCACAATTTTCCAGACAGTTCTGTGAGTGTTAGCACGAGTGGCGTGCCAAAGTCGACAACTGTCGAAGCGTCGGGTGCCTTGTTTAAAGCAGTGAATTAAAGACTTTATTTGTAACTTTTGAGCCAGTAAATACATTTCTTACAATAATTTTTACGTGCACACCTTTTAAAGTGTGCCCCATATTTACATTTAATTATAATGCGAGTTAATCTTGCGTTTCTTTTGTTTCAGGTAAGTTCATCAACGCGAGAGCTTTAGAGATGCAGTGCTGTTGACACAGGTACTACATTTTAAGTTTCTAGTTTGAGAATAAAGACCAGTTATGAAGATATTCCCATAAGTCAAATGGGGCAACCGTTTTGTGAGGCTGAGCCATTATGAGCAATAGCGATGGGAGAAACAGTTATTTTTGGTGACGGTTATAACTGTTATAGTGATAGTGTGATATTTTAACACAAAGTGTGTGAAATCAATTATTTTGTTTCATAATTAAATTATATTAAATATAAGCTTCAATAATTTTTTTTCCACTTGGTGAAATTTAACTACCAATTAAATATTGCTATAGGTGGGCAGGAACATGCTTAAAAATCTGATGTGTTCCATTCACATGACTTTCTCTACTTTTGTGTAACAAATTATTGTTAAGAAGCTTATTCTTCTATTGACTTCATGCTAATCGAGAAAAAATTAGCAGAAAATAGTCTTATTACTTACTTTCTTGTAAGTAGAAGCGAAATGTGCGAGTATCATAGGTTAAAGTGAAGTCAAAAGCTGGTTACTAGGTAACTGAAGTTCCTTTGTTTGTATGGACACGAGTTGACAAATTTCTGTATGAGAAAAGTACAAGTTTTTCAAAGCTGAAACCAAAAACAAAAAATATCTCAAAAACGATCAACTCCTCCAAAAAAAGTTCTATAACATAAATTGTGTTGTTTTAATGTGCTCTATATTTTTTGTGAGACATGTTTTTGTCAATTTCTTACGGTTTAGCAGTTATACAAAATTCGTCCAGAGGCTATTCCCAGAAAATTTAAGATATACATATTATTTTCAGGTAAATATCAGTAATATACGATATTTTAATCAAAATCTTTAGAGCCATTTTTGAGAAAATAAAAATTTTCAAAAAAAGTTCCATGTAAAGGGTAGTTGGGGGTGGGGGGATTTTCTTGAAAATCTTCGTGTCGCATCCTTGGAAGATACCAAACTGAAATACCAAGTTTGGTATTTTACCGACTTTTCGTTTTTGAGTTATCGTGTTCGCAGACACACGGACACACACGGACCTTTTTCTAAAAATACTTTTTTTGGTACAGGGGACCCTAAAACACATATTTCCGGTGAAATCTCGGTATCGAATTTTTGGTGGAGTGCAATACCTTCTCTATACTTTATATACATAGCACGTATAGAGAAGGTAAAAATAGCCACTACCAACTTTAAACTGTGAAATCAGCACACTATTGCATTGCTTATTCTCGTAAAATCACACGTGATGTTCGCTGTCCACGGTTTCCACCATCAGTTACGCTACAAAATAGAAAACCTCATTCAAGAAGTCGCGAGTTCGAAACTCGCTTAGGGCGATTTACTTGGATAAGATTTTTTCGGGGTTTTTCTTTTTGTTGACAAGACGAATGTCTAGAAGCTTGAAGGTCATTTCACCCATTTCATTATCATCTGATATGATCAACCAGGTTAAAGGAATAAAAATAAACATATAAAAAAAAAGAATACCACAAGCCATGGCCAGAATGTTGTGAAACGTTGTGGTGAGTGTGTGACAACATATGATGTTTTGTAAACAAAGACAAACACTGACCAAGTTTTGTATTGCAGGAAACTGATTCATTAACTTATACACATTATACACTCCTTTATTCAATATTCTCGTACAGCGAGTGAAGACGAAGGACTTTCAGGTGTGGAAGAAATGGAGGCAGACGACTGAATTTGTTTTTATTGGCCCATTTTACAGTTCTGTGATTCACATATATACTACCAGTCTGACGAAAGAACGCAGTTGTTAGGGAAAGTCGCTGGTGTAGCATGGCACGGTTTAGAGAGGTCAGAGGAGACTGGAATGTAGTGCAGTACAGTCTGACCATCTAAACATCAGCACAGCGTACATAATCAAGAATAAACTACATAATCCACACCAGGTTACTCTTGCTGTTTTCTTTATCACTAATGAATATGAATATTAATTTTCTACTGTTTTGTTGCAGATATGTAGAGAAAGTCATGTGAATGGAACACATCAAATTTTTCTTGACATTTATTAGACTTAGGGGACTTCAACATTTGTATTTGTGAACTTTCAATATCAATATTTTGGATAGAATAGAATATTTTCTTCACACATCATAGATAAGTGAGGTAATACTACTCCATGGCACGACAGCTCACGGGGAACCTTGGCCTACCGCCCGGCCGCTGCGTCCCCCATCTCGGTCCTTTACAGTCGTCATGGATGGGGTGCAGAATTGGAGGGTGAGTCGTGGTCAGCGCCTCGAGCCCCCCGGCCGGTTAATGCTGTTCTCATGACCTGGAGTCGTTACTTCTCCATCAAGTAGCTCCTCAATTGGCCCCCCAGGGACCTTACGAGGCTGAGTGCACCCCGGGCCAGGTCTCCCAGCGGGGGAAAAAATCCCCACGCCGGTACTGGGGATCGAACCCAGGTCTCCCGCTTGGTAGAATTGTACACGTACACATATATACACGTGTGTGTATATTCACATGTACAGGTGTTAATGAACTACACCGAAATAATTTGCGAGAGTGTGCACGTGACTGATATAAGTAATTTGAGATCGGCGATGCATGGTCCCCGGATAAACATAACGCAGCAACATAGCGTTAAACGTGTGGGTATCAGGCGCTGATAAGTCTGTATTTAAGCATAGCAGGTTGAGAAAATGGCTTAGAATGTCTTTAAAACTGCTGCCCGAGAATAAAAAATATCGATTTTTAGCAGCTCGTTACTAGCGTTCTCAAGATTTAGTGTAAAAATGTAAAATCTCGAGCTAATCACTTGACAGTGCAACACTGAGCATTCATTAACATGTTCTTGAGTTATGTTGCTTACCCTGGAGACGTTTTTTCAACTGATCTGGTGGCTTAATGCATAACGCGGGAAGTTTGCTACCCCAAAGGTCATGAATTCGATTCCTGTCATAGAGTAAATGTTTTTATTAATTTTTTTCATTACAGACGAAGTGCCGCGATACGTGAACGAGACCCGAACTCGGAAACTATCTTTCACTTGAAAGCCAGTATCATAACCTCTACGCTAGAGAGGTACGCTGTAATATGTCCCTTCGTTTTTCGTGTTATGCTCTAGAATGGTTGATAAATTAGCCAGTGGCGTACTGGCACTTCAGAAACTTATAGCCTAACCACTTCGAAATTTCAATAGACAGGTCATTAGTCTCATATCTCAAATTACTTATTTAAGTAATCTACATATTCTGTGAAAATATTTCGGTATAGTTCATTAACCCTTGTATATACTACCTGTCTGACGAAAGAATGCAGTTGCTAGGGAGGTCGCTGGTGTAGGATGGCTCGTTTTAGATTGGTCAGAGAAAACTGGAATATAGTGCAGTACAGTCTGGCCATCAAAACATCAGCACAGCGTACGTAAACAGGAGTAAACTAAACGATCCAACTGGTTAAACTTGCTATTTTCTTTATCACTAATGAATATTAATTTTCTACTTTGTGAGCGTAGAGTACGCGCATGACGGTGTTTACATTTTGACTTGATTCGAACCCGCCCAGTGTAAGAGACTTAACTGGTGCATTTCAGTATTGCCGAACTGTACAGGGCATGCACCGGGAGTGATGACGTAATACCGTTTTTCTGTTTGTGTTGACAAAGCTATAGAACTACTAATCTGGTAACAACAGATATACAGCTCGCTTCCTAGCTCTCATTAAGAATTTCGCATGTCCAGATCTGTTGCGACAGCTATACTTTGTTTTCCTTACCTTGGTAACCATTACTGTGTAACTAGTTTCTGTCTCCATTGATTCTGTAACCTTTTCATTAAGATGGTCGTTACAATGTAACCTTTACGTAAATTTCTGCCCATCCCTACTACGCAGTAATTGGAATTAAATGTCAGGAATGTTAGCGACTGATGCGCGCGACATTTATTTTTCTTAGAATACTTGGGTGATCACCACAAGACTTGCGAGGAAACAATTACTCACGTTAATGTAATATTAAATGATCGTACTGTAAATTCTCTGTAGAGTATTACGGCTCAAGCTGATGTCACAATATACGAGGTACGTCCAGAAAGTAAGTTCCGTTTGGTAATAAAATTAAATTGTGTACAGATACAGAATAATTATTTATTGCACAAAATTCTACAACTCTTAAACTGCTTCTCCACATAACTGCCGATATTTTGCAGGCATTTGTCATAGCGTGGCACAAGTTTTTGTATACCTTCTTCATAGAAGTTTGCCGCCTGTGTCTTCAAAAAGTTGGAAACATTTTCTTTCAGCTCTTCGTCAGTGTTGAAGTGTTGACCGCCAAGGAAAGACTTGAGATGTAAGAACAGATGAAAGTCGCTAGGAGCGAGGTCAGGGCTGTACGGAGGATGGTCAAACACGTCCCAGCCAAATCCCTGTAGGAGGTTTTTCGTCACATTTGCAGTGTGTGGTCGTGCGTTGTCGTGAAGAAAAACACCTTTTGACAGCAATCCTCGGCGCTTATTCTGTATTGCGTGGCGCAATTTCCTAAGTGTCTCGCAATAAACATCTGCTTTGATTGTTTGACCACGCGGTAAGAAATCAATGAGTAAGATGCCTACGTCCTTCATTGAACTGTCGGACCAATCTTCTCACCATTGAATCACTCGTCGCATTTTGTCCGTAAACTTCGCAAATTTGCCGATAAATTTCAATTGGTTTCACTTTCCTAGCATTCAGAAAACTAATCAAGATCTGATTTCACAAGCGGCGGGATTTTCAATCAACACCGACATTGTAAACAAGCACAACATTGTATGTGGCTGACAGCGATCTCAAAATGGCGCACGTTTGTTCTCCTTGATACAGAGCGCCTACCGCGCATGTGCGGAACTGCGATCGCAGCGCTGCAGCGGAGATAAATTGAAACGGAACTTACTTTCTGGACGTTCCTCGTACATCCGGTTTCCTCTGTGAACTGTGATCAAATAGGTATGATAAAGCATTTTATAGGTAATAGAGCATCTTTGACCACATCTAGCTGTGACATACTTCTGTGATAAAAATTACGCCATAACACATACTATTACATCTGTGATTAAAAAAAATCTGATGTGTACTATTCATATTACTTTCTCTACATCTCTGTAACAAATTATCGCTAAAAAGCTTATGCTTCTATTTACTCCATGCTGATCGAGAAAAAATTAGCAGAAATAGTCTTATTAGTTGCTTCCTTGTAAGTAGAAGCGAAATTACGGATTACCATAGGTTAAAGTGATAGTCAAAAGCTGGTTTCTATGTGACTGAAGTTACTTTGTTTGTATGGACAGGAGTTGACAGATTCCTGTATGAGAAAAGTATGTTTTTAAAGCTGAAACTAAAAACAAGGAATATTTCAAAAACGATCAATTCAACGAAAAAAATGTATGTAACATAAATTGTGTGTTTTAACGTGATCTACATTTTTGTGTGTATTTGTCCATCTCTTACGGTTTAGCTGTTATACAAAATTCCGTAAAATTCATCCAAATAAAGTAGTCTTCAGGGTTTATTCCCAGTAAATTCAAGATATACATTTTATTTGTGGTTTAAATATCTTTAATGTACGATATTTTAATCAAAATCGTTAGAGCCGTTTTTGAGCAAATCAAAATTTTCGAAATTTTTTCCATGTAAAGGGTAGTTGGCGGTGGGTGGATTTTCTAGAAAATCTTCTGTCGCATCCTTGGAAGATACCAAACCTAAACACCAAATTTGGTTTTTAACGGTCTTTTCGTTTTTGAGCTTTACTGCCCACAGAAACACACACGGACATTTTTATAAATTTTTTATTCAGGGGTTTTCAAAACATGTATTTCTGATGAAATCTCGGTATCGAATTTTTAGTGCATTACAACACCTTCTCCATACACTATCTAAATAGTACGTGCAGAGAGAGTAAAACTAAAATGCTCAGGGGCTACAGCCAAACTGCTCATTTCCTATTAGAATCACATTACCCAAGGTCGCGGGTTTAAAACCCGGCGGAGGACGATGGCTTTTTTCGGGTGTAAAAATCCTTAGCATGCCTTCCTTCGGAAGGGAAGTAAAGCCGTTGGTCCCGTGTCGTGGATTTACGGCACGTAAAAGAACCTCAAGCCTGTTAGTGAGACCTCTGAGCAAAATTAAGCGGTTTTTCACGCCCAATATAGAATGGGACACTGAGAACCACAGCAGTTGCAGAGCGTCAATAAATAACACGCCATTTCCATTTAACAATTCAAAACATAATTATTTAAAAACAGAAACAAAAGACTGGCAATATATAAAAGCGTAGCAGAAGCCAGTATAAAGTGCATGAAGGATATACGGATAATGGTGTGTGGAAAAACTTATGCATTGGGAAGCCAATGTTTAGAAGAATAAAATGCAAGTTATTATGACAGCCATTAATTACGATTTAATATTATTAATTAACGTTTTTAACTTCTTTAAGAAATGGACTTATGAGGTTTAGTTTTATGTTAGGTTATACAAAAATGTTGCAGATGAATGTAATGGAAACTTAAGTAAACTTATTTCTAAATATTCAGCATAATGACACAACTAACATTCTAAACAGATCTAAATAGGAAATATTATTACAGCTGATGGTGTTAACTTTTGGATATACTTTCTACTTTCTCTAGCTCCGTATTTACGATGTACATAGTGGATGGAAAAGGTATTGTATTACATCCAAAAATTCGATACCGAAATTTCACCGGCAATGCATGTTTTAGTACCCCCTGAATCCAAAAAGAAAGCATTTTCCAGAAAAAGATCCGTGTGTGTCTGTGGACAACATAGCTCTAAAACGAAAAGACGGTTAAATATCTAACTTTGTATTTAAGTTTGGTATCTTTCAAGGATGCGACACGAAGATTTTCAAGAAAATCCCCCCAACCCGTTACATGAAAAAAGTTTCGAAAATTTTGTTTTTCTTAAAAATGGCTCTAACGATTTTGATTAAAATGCCACATAATAAAACCATTTCCATGACAAATAAAATGAGCATCTTGAATTTTCTGGGAATAGCTTCTGAAGACCTGTTTATTCTGGAAAAGGTTTGCGTAACTATTGAACCGTATGAGATATACAAAAATTTATTACACAGAAAAATGTAGATATCGCTAAAATACACAATTTTTGTTATATACATTTTTTTCGTGGAGTTTGCCGTTTTCGAGATATTCCTTGTTGTATAGTTTCAGTTGTAAAGTTCTTATACTTTTCTCAGACAGGAGGTGTCCGTTTTTCTTTTGTTCTACTCCTGGCCAAGCAAAGAAGGGATTTGTAATGACAATCACATAACGTAAGCTTTAGTTCCCTTCTACTTATAAGGAACTAAGTAATAGGAACATTCTGCTATTGTTTAGCATGGTGTAGAAAGAAGATCTTTTGTAAGAAGTTTGTAATAAAAGATGTGATAAAAGGTTTGACTTAATATAAATCACTCGACAGCTTTAATATGGTCACAGTATGTGATCTAAGGCTCGTTTCACACTGGGACACTGATGTCTCGCACTGCAGGTATTGCCAACTGATTAGTTAGGCCTTGAAACGAAAATAAGACATCCCATAATTTTGTTGTCAAATTTTTGAAATAAAAATATTTTTTAAAATTTTTCATCATTCGCCTTGTAAAAATGATTTCATGGTTTTCGCGCTCATTCATTTTTACTTTCTCTACACGTACTATGTACATAGTGTATAGAGGAAGTATTGTATTGCACCCAAAAATTCGATACCGAGATTTCACCGGAAATACATGTTTTAGGACCCCCTGAATAAAAAAAATTCAGAAAAAGGTCCGTGTGTATGTGTGTGTGTGTGTGTCTGTGGACAGCATAGCTCAAAAACGAAAAGACCGTTAAATACTAAACTTGGTATTTAGGTTTGGTATCTTCCAAGGATGCGACACGAAGGTTTTCAAGAAAATCCCCCCACCCCAACTACCCTTTAAATGGAAAAAAAATGAAAATTTTAATTTTCTAAAAAATGGCTGTAACGATTTTGATTAAAATTCCGTATATTAAAAATATTTACATACCAAATAAAATGTATATCTTGAATTTTCTGGGAATAGCCTCTCAAGAGCTTATTCTGGATGAATTTTGCCAAATTTTGCTTAACTGTTAAACGGTAAGAGCTAGATAAAAACTTACCACACAGAAAATGTTGATCTGATCAAAACACACAATTTATGTCCTTTATATTATTGCTGTGGAGGTAACCGTTTCCGAGATATTCCTTGTTTTTGGTTTCAGTTGTGAGTACTTATACTTTTCTCAGACCGGAAGTGTCCGTTTTTCTTTTGTTCTGCTCCTGGCCAAACAAAGAAGCTATTTGTAATGACAATCGAATAACGACAGATTTTAAAACATTTGACTATCGGTTTAGCCTAGTGTATTCCCTTATTTTCTTTCTACTTATAAGGAACTAAGTAGTAAGAACATTCCGCTAATGATTATCTCGATTAGCAAGGTGGAGAATGAAGAATAGTTTTATGCAAGAAGCTTGTAGAAGAGAGCTGGAGAAAGTCATTTGAGTGTAATACGTCAGATTTTTTCATTTCATTTTTTTTCAGCTTAATGCTCTTTAATTATCCATTGTGAGGGTTGCAAATGTCCTTAAAGGTTATAACCTCCTAGCCTCGTACTGGGGTGGAAACTAAGTTTCGCTAATGCTATGGTACGAAAAAATACGGTATTAAAGTGAAAAAATAGCATACAACCTGTTAGTTTTTTTTTTTTTTTTTTTTTTTTTTTTTTTTTTTTTTTTTTTTTTTTTCATAGATGTTCTTTTCATTGAAATCAGGCACAAACTTATTTATAATTTCATGCCACGCATTCGTTTTCACCACTTTGCTGTCAATGTCCCAAATAACAGGACGACTTTCTACTACACTTATAAAATGGTCCGTATTAATTAAATCTAAACTCATGGTTACAATGTCTGCAGTATAATGAACGTTTAGGTGTGCTCAGAAATGATTGTCTGTTGGCAAATCTGTAACATCTGTGTCCCAGTGTGAACGCTCCAATTTAAACTAATGTGGGTATATCCGGCGGTGACTGCTCTGAACGCCGTCACATGTGGCGAGGATGAGACACTGCAGCGTCACAGTGACTCGGTGAGGTAGTGTAGTGTCCCGCTGTGAATGCTACCGGTGAACGCCCCAGTGTGAAACGAGCCTAAGATCACATATCCAAGTGACAGACATGTGGTAGTGTAATACGCACGTGAAGCGCGTGTACAGCAGGATACACTAGGTGGGACCACAAAAGAAATAAGTCAGATCCCATTTTCCATCAAATGCAATACTACCAGAACAACTGGATGGCCCATTTTCAAAGGATGTCATCTCGTAGAATTCCAAGAGATATGCTTCGTTACCACCCTCAAGGCAAGAGATCGGTGGAACGCCCCAAAACACGCTGGAAGGAAAACTCCTCTGTCAGACTATAACAGGCCACATGACTTAATACTTGCATGATGACAGTGACGATGACGCACATGGAGGAGACGGCGACTTTTAGAGCTCCAACTACCTGTTCGATGTTGAACAAGCATGCTGCCAGCGACAAGAAAGAAATTCACAAGTGTGGAATGTTTTATATGGAAGTTACAGTTCGAACCTAAGGGAAACTGGAAGTGAGTTTTCAAATTTCTGTATTTCTGAAAGTTGTACTGCAAGTGCATTGCATGTTAATATGAATCCCAATTTTACTCAAATTAGACAAATTGCAACATATAAATCATACGAGAATCAGAATTTTAGAAAATTGGTTGATATTTTGAATTGGAACTTTGGACCGCATACAAATCCTTTAAAGGTCAATATTTAAATAATTTTGATTACTGAATTTTGTTAAAAAAAATAGAAATTTTAATCTATAAAATTAATTATTTTTTCACAAAAAACATTTTAAAGAATTACTGTTACTTTTTAATATTACAATACATACTTCTGCACATTTGGAACAGTTTAGCTGTATTTAAATAAATAGCGAAATGCATGGAACGTTTTGAAAGTGTAAAAATATGTTTTCGAGAAGAACGCTGTTTAATAAAATGATATTCTTGATGCTCTATAGAGGTCCAAAGGTTATTACTATAAAAAGCCTTTGAGCGATTGTAGTAAAAATTTCTCTCCCAGTATCATTTAAACCCATGCATGTACCAATGATAACCACGGAATGATTTTATATGTATATTCGCAGTAGACACTCCAAAAGTTTATGCATGCTAATGGTATCGAGGAACTTGGCCAATCACCTTGGTCGTGCATCCAAGTGGTGTCTTGCCCTTCACAGTGTAAAGGGTGATCCAACTGGTAATAGGGGTTTTCTTAAGCCTTAGCTACTCAACCCGTCAAGTTTACATATCCACTTCAACTCCAGACGAGTCACAAGCTTGTCGAGTCTCGGTACAACCCTAAGGCCGATGTCCACTGCTGGCGATGAGGTGCGCCGTGGAGACAGCAGGTGGTATTCTTGGCCTGTGTGTTTCTACCGTGCCCGCAATAATCAGATTATATGAACAAGAAGAAGATAACCCGGAGTGATCCCCCTCCAATCAAGTGTATAAGCACTCATTCTTGGCCGAAGATAGACAACGCCTCAAGCCCGATTTCGTGGTGATCAGATATAAGGATGGAGTCTCTGTCGAAGACATAGAGGAGATCGTGAAATATCAGCGTCTCGACAGTCCATTTGGTCGTGCACACTGGAGTTGACCTTCGCCCTGTGATGTTTGACTGAGGGCTTCAGTCCCGTTACTAACTAGGGACTTCTTGACTCAAAGGTAATGTACGGAATTGAACCTTGAACTTCAAGCATTACTACTTTGTAAATAGATTGATGTGCTGAGTGTTGCAGAACTATTTTTCACCAGGGCATCTTGTACGTTCTGTTCATGAGAGATGGAAGTGACCACCGATCACAGAATTTGCATGGTTAAGTGCTACTTCCAAACTGGAAGAATTCGTTACCTATGCGACAGCTGTATAAATGTTACGATTGCGAGTTTACGAGACGCAAACGAATTTTCTAAATGTAAATATTGGAAAGATACAATACAAGTTCCATTTCACTTAAATGACCTCGAAACTGTTGACATCCACCCCTTCTACCCATCGTTCGCTAGTCCTCTGCAAGAGGCAATGCGTGATAAACTCGCTACTAGTATTGATGTCATGCACGAACAAATGACTGGCGGCAAAGGCCGAATAAATGCGAAGACTGTATATTATTAGCCTTTGGCAGGCAGGGTGATGGGTATCTTTTAACTCGGAAATCGGAGGACTATATAGGCTGCTCGTTCCTTCTAGACGAATGACCTTTAGTGAAGATACAGTGATAGTGAAGATACCCTTGATAAACAGATCAGCAAATAGTTTGTAACAATAACAAACAGCTCTGCTCCTTATGATTACGTTTCGAGAGTTGGCTGCAAAGTATTATACGTTATGGCTTTATGCCATTGTCAGTGTTTTACGAGAGATGCTTAGTTATTAATGAAAGTGATAATAAATAATAATAAGTATGAGGGAGAAACGTCGGGAATAGAAGAAATGTAAGACAATTACGTGTAAAATGTAGGTAAGCAGTGACCGAGGTTGAGAGTGAATACATGTGACTGACCACTGGAAGTGTGATATTTGTTTATAGTGACTGTACTATTGCAGCATAGATATTTGAGAATAGCGTACAAAACATCTGACTGCCGTTCCTGCTTCTCTGTACCAACGTTCCTATAAAGGTGAGTAAGTGACTCGCATCCAACCTCTTATTTAAAATTGCCATTCGTCAAGAACTGGCGCGTGCCCTGTATACGCAATCAAATCATGCCCACCTAAACCCCGCACCTGTCAGTGAGATTCTCTCCTACACTAAGATACACATTGTGCCGGGTAATTTATGTATGTATTTATTTCTCTGCAAGTGGGTATCACCCGGTGGCAGAGTTATATATGTATACAAGATATATAAACAATAAATCACAGCTGCAAGTTTATGGCTTTGTAAGCTAGATATAATAGTTATTTGCAACAAATGTGAAAACATTAATTTTTCTCTCAATTCAGATTAATTAATTTCATAATTAGAATCACCAACCAATTTAACATTTGTATTTACAACAATATAAAATCACAAGCATTTCATTTAAGGAATATTTACAAAAATTATCCAACATTAATATCAAGATTTTTCCTAAATTTCTTCAGAGACAGAGGACAACCCCGAAAGGCTGCTCCAGGCAATTCATTCCAGTCTTTTATGGTTCTATTAACAAAGGAGAACTTTCCCACGTCAGTTCTGTATCTTCTACCCTTAATTTTGAACGGATGATCGTTTCATGCATAGTAAGTTGGGTTTTCCAGTTTGTCAGATTTACTCTATACGTGTCCCAACAAGTTACTCCAAATTCCATGACCGGCCGCACTATGGAAGTAATCTCAACACACACTGTGCTCTGCAACCAGTAATAGAAACAGGTGGGAGATTCTCCTGAGTAGGAAAATGAAAGGTTACACCGGAACAAATCGATATACCTAAGGTATTGCAATCCACGCAATTGAAACGCCTCATGAAGTATAGCAAAGTGTACAATTAGATAGTGCTGCAGAAAACAAGGGGGTATTGCTCATCAAGGCTATCAAGCTGAGAATAGTGATGATATATGACCACCTCCTCTGCTTCATAAAACTTGTGCCAAATGATTCGCGCTGTCCGTCCGCCGCAATTTGGTTTACAGCCTGCCAGTTATTTTCTAAGCTCTCTCAACTCTCGCTCAGAAATGAGGCATTTCGTCATTACCCTTCGTGCTATAAACAGAACTACAAGTGGTAGGGAAAGGTGTTCATAAAGGCAGATTTGATGTGCATTGCTCTTTCAAGCGATTCGGCTGCAGACATACGTGGGCTCTATCTCCTTGGCTGCATACACAACGTTTTATATCTAAAACATCCGAACGTTCCATTCACATGACTTTCTCTACATCTCTGTAACAAATTATTGCTAAAAAGCTTATGCTTCTATGCACTTCATTCTAATTGAGGAAAATTAACACTCTTATTACTTGCTTCCTTGTAAGTAGAAGCGAAATAAGGGAGTACCATAGGTTAAAGTGATAGTCAAAAGCTATGTGACTGAAGTTCCTTTGTTTGTATGGACAGGAGTTGCCAAATTCATGTATGAGAAAAGTGTAAGTTTTAAAGGTGAAACCAAAAACAATGAATATCTAAAAAACGACCAACTTCACGAAAAAAATGTATATAACATAAATGTGTTTTATCGTGATCTACATTATGTGGTAAGTGTATCTCTTACGAATTACCAGTTACGCAAAATTCAATAAAAACCATGCAGAATAAAGAGGTCTTTAGAGGCTATTCCCAGAAAATTCAAGATATACATTTTATTTGCCGTGTAAATAGCTTAAATATAATAGATTTTAATCAAAATCGTTAGAGCCATTTTTGAGAAAATCAGAATTTACGAAATTGTTTCCATACTACACCAAAAATGTAGATCATCTTAAAACACACAATTTGTGTCATATATTTTATTCCCTGCAGTTGACCGTTTTCGAAATAGTCCTTGTTACTGATTTCAGTTTAAAATACTTAAAACTTTTCTCTAGCAGGAACTTGTCATCTCCTGTCCACGCAAAGAAACGGATTTCAATCCTATAGCAACTACAATTGACTATCGTTTTAGCCTAGTGTATTCCCTTATTTCCCTTCTACTTGTAAGGAACTAAGTAATAAGACCGTTTTTGTTAATGTTTATCTCAGTTAGCATGAAGTAGAGAGAAGAATAAGCGCATTAAAATAATTTGCTACGGCCGAGTGGTTAGACCACTCGCCTCTCACCGTTTGGGTTCGGTCCCAAGAGTGAGATTTGTGGTGGACAAAGCGGCGCTTGGGCGAGTTTTCTCCGGATTCTCCGGTTTTCCCCGCCATCGCATTCCACCGGTGCTCCATCTCCATTCATGTATCACCAGTGTCACTGCCTGCGGTGCCACAAGTAGTTAAAGCGGGCGTTAAACACTACAATAAAAAAATAATTTGCTACAAGATGTAGAGAAACTCGTGTAAATGGAACACATCAGATTTTTTCTATTTCTGCAAACAAACTATTCTTACAAAAGATCATTATTGTATATACTTTATATCAATCGAGCTAAGCATTACCAGAAATAGTCTTATTACTTGCTTCCAAGTAAGTAGAAGAAAAACACTAGGTCAGATCTTTTAAAAAGCTGTCGCTATGCAATTTTTATTGAAACTAGGTTCTCTCACTATGACCAGGCGCAAAACAAAACAATATGAAGGCTAACCATTTGGGAAAGTATTTTAAAGCTGAAAGCAATAACAAGGAAGCTCTCGGAAATAATGAGCTCTAACTTATATAAGACATAAATTGAGTGTTTTAATTAGATGTAATTTTTTTGTGCCGCAAGTTTTTGTCTATCTCTTACGGTTTATCAGTTATGCAAAAATCATTCTGAATGTACAGGAATTATACTTATACATATGTATAGAGAAAATATTATAATGCACCCAAAAATACGATACCGAGATTTCACCGGAAATACATTTTGGGACCCCCTGAATCCCCCCCCAAAAAACATTTTTAGAAAAATATCCATGTGTGTATCTCTCAGTCTGTGGGTAGCATAGATCAAAAACGAAAAGTTCGTTAAATACCAAACTTGGTATATAAGTTCAGTACCTTCCAAGAATGCGATTCGAAGATTTTCAAGAAAATCTCCCCAACCCCAACTACCCTTTACATGGAAAAAATTTCGAAATGTTTCGTTTTCTCAAAAATCGATCTAATGATTTAGATTAAAATGTCGTATGAGAAATAAAATGTATATCTTGAATTTTCTGGGAATAGCGTCTCTAGCTGAATTTTTGGGATTTTTGCATAACTGGTAAACCGTAAGAGAGAGAGAGAGAGAGAGAGAGAGAGAGAGAGAGAGAGAGAGAGAGTGAGAGTGATAAACGTATGTAACAAAAATGTGGACCTCGATAAAGCATACAACTCATGTAATATACTTTTTTATTTTTTCGTGGAGTTGACCGTTTTTGAGATATTCCTTGTTATTGCTTTCTGTTTTAAAATGCTTATTTCTCATACGGAAATCTGTCAACTCCTGGACCTACGAACAAAGGCACTTCAATCACATAGGAACCAGCTTTTAAAAGATTTCAGTTTCGGTGTAACGTATGGTACTCCTTTATTTCCCTTCTACTTACATGAAAGCAAGTAATAAGACCATGTGTGCTATTTTTTCTCGATTAGCATGAAGTAAATAGGAGAAAAGCTTTCTAACAATGATTTGTTGCAGATATGTAGAGATACTCATATAAATGGAGTGTATCACATTTTTTTTTTTCCATAGAGTTAACCGTTGCCAAGGTATTCCTTGTTTTAGGCTTCAATTTTAATATACCTGCTTTTCTCGTACTGGCCATGCAAAGAAACGACTTTCAAGCACATAGTAACCAGGTTTTAAAAGATTTGACTGTCGCCTTAGCCTAGTGTACTCTCTTATTTCCTCTTCTACTTACATGGAAGCAAGTAATAAGACTAGTTCTGCTACTTTTTTCTCGATTAGAAGAATAAGCTCTTTAACAATACTTTTTTGCAGATATGTAAAGAAAATCATGTGAATGGAATACATCAGATTATTACTTTCTCTATACGTACTATGTACATAGTGCATAGAGGAATGTATTCCACCCAAAATTTCGATATCAAGATTTCACCGGAAATACATGTTTTAGGACTCCCTGAATCCAAAAAAAGCATTTTCAGAAAAAGGTCCGTGTGTATGTGTGTCTGTCTCTGTGTGTGTCTGCGGACAGCATAGCCCTAAAACGAAAAGACTGTTAAATACCAAACTTGGTATTTATATTTAGTATCTTCCAAGGATGCGACACGAAGATTTAAAAAAAAAAAAAAAAAAATCTGCCTACCAAAAACTACCCTTTACATGAAAAAAATTTCGAAAATGTTGATTTTCTTAAAATGGCTCTAACGATTTTGATTAAAATCCCGTGTATTAAAGCTATTTATGTCCGAAATAGAATGTATATCTCGAATTTTTGGGGAATAGCCTCTGAACACCTCTTTATTATGAATTAATTTTGCCGAAGTTTGCTTAACTGCTAAACCGTAAGAGATAGAAAAAAAATCACTACACAAAATATGTACATCACGACAAAACACACAATTTATGTCCTTTACATTTTCGTTGTGGAGGTAACCGTTTCTGAGATATTCCTCGTTATTGGTTTCAATTTTGAAGTACTTAAACTTTTCTCAGACAGGAAGTATCCGCTTTTCTTTTGTTCTACTCCTGGCCAAGCAAAGAAGTGATTTGCGATGACAATCGCATAACGATAGCTTTTAAAACGTTTGACAATCAGTTTAGCATAGCGCATTCTCTTATTCTCTTCTTTCTATTAGGAACTAAGTAGGTAATAAGAACATTCTGCTAATATTTATCTCGATTAGCATTGTGTACAAAGAAGAATAATCTTTTGCAGGAGGTTTGTAGAGCAGCTAGAGAAAGTCATGTGAGTGTAACACATCAGATTTTTTATATAGAGTTTAACGCCCGCTTTTGCTAAATAGGCACCGCAGGCGATGACACTATGATACATGCAATGAAGATGGAGAACAGGAGGACACAGAGAAAATCTACCCCAAATCCCATATGCGGTCGCCTGGTCCGGCTTGGTGAGAGGCGAATGATCCAACCACTGGGCCACAGTGCGGCCAATATTTAGTCTTGTTTAGCCTTTAAACTCCGTTTTCCTAATGTTATCTCTAATTTGACACATATAAGGTTGGCATTGTAATACTGTGGCCATGAGCAAAACTGCTGCTCATTGTGTTCCAAGATAAAGTAAGTTGGATTGAAAAGCGAAATTGTGGTTGACAATCTAGCCTTCAACTCCTTTCATATCCGCAGTAGAATGCCCGAGATGCACTTAATGGCCAATTAAAGCATGACTTGACGATCTCCGGCGTGACGAATGCCGTTTTCCTCAGCCAGGCAATGATCAAGTTCATGAGAAATGAAAGGTTGATATTTCCCCTTCAATAGCACAATTGTGCAGGGACAAGGTCGGTGTGCCTAGCCTAGCGTAACGCAATGCACAGAACTTCCACTGCCTACTTCCCGATTCAGCCACGAGCATGCATGGAGCCTCAAGCCTGATTTGGTGGTGATGGAGTACTTCTCGAAGACACACAGAAGATCCTGAAATATCAACGTCTCGACACCCCATCAGGGCTGTGCCCCATGGGGTTAACTCTTATCGCATAACCCCTTATTTTCGGCTGGGGGCTTCAGTGCCGCTGATGACTGAGGTTTTGGGGGTTAACTTGCCGAGATATCGCAGACCATACTGAGGATCACCTTATCCATCCACAGCTCTTTTATTTTCTATAGCCTCGTATGTACCCAAAAATTTGATATTGAGATTTCACCGAAAATACATGTTTTAGGATCCTCTGAATCCAAAAAGAGTTATTCAGAAAAACGTCCGTGTCTGTCTGTGTCTTTGGACAGCATAACTAAAAAACGAAAAGACGGTTAAATACTAAACTTGGCATATAAGTTTGGTATGTTCCAAGGATGCGATGCGAAGATTTTCAAGAAAATCCCCCCACCCCTAACTACCCTTTTCATGGAACATTTTTACAAAATATTGTTTTTTTCTTAAAAATTGCTTTAACGATTTTGATTAAAATACCACATATTAAAGCCATTTCTATCACAAATAGAATGTATATCTTGAGTTTTCTGGGAATAGCTTCTAAAGACCTGTTTATTATGGATGAATTTTGCATAACTAGTAAACCGTAAGCAATATGCAGAAACTTACTACATAAAAATCTAGACCTCGTTAAAATACACAATCTATGTCATATACATTTGTTTTTTTCGTGGAGTTTACCGTTTTCGAGTTATTGCATGTTATTGGTTTCAGTTGTAAAGTACTTCTTTTCTCAGACGGGAGTGTCCGTTTTTCTTTTGTTCTACTCCTGGCCAAGCAAAGAAGCGATTTGCAATGGCAATCGCATAATGACAGCTTATAAAACATTTAACTATCATTTTAGCATAGAGAATTCCTTTAGTTCCCTTACTTATAAGGAACTAAGTAATAAGAACATTCGCTAATGTTTATCTCGATTAGTAGTGTGTAGAAAGAAGAATAATTTCTTGTAAGAAGTTTGTTTGTAGAGCAGCTATAGAAAGTCTTGTGAGTGTAACACATCAGCTTTTTTGAAATATGCTAATACGACGTTAGTGATTGTTTCTTAGGTACTTTTTTTTGCATTCTCTTCTCCATACTTAGTACATAGGTGCAGAAAGTGTTGCCTTCCACCCAAAATTTTGATATCGAGATTTCACGTGAAGATACGAGAGATCTGGAGTAGTGATGGACACTATCGCATATTTTTGACAATTGAATGTATACGATAATGAGAAATTACTATTAAATAATTCGATTTTTCAAAACTGTATTTTTCTAAAATGCGAGAAGTAGTAACATTTTTAGGGGTCTTCAGATATATTAGGCCTTTGCCGCCGATCATGTTTCCACACTTGACGTCAATACTAGGTAGCGAGTTTATCAAGTATTGCCTCTTGTAGAGGACTAGTGAACGATGAGTAGAAGGGTGGATATTTGGATAGTGTTTAACGCCCGCTTTTACTACAAATAACATCGCTGGCGATGATTCATGGAATAAAGCTGGTGCACCGGTGGAATGCGATGACTGGGGAAAGAGGAGAACTGCCTACTTCTCGATTCAGCCACAAGCATACACAGCTACATGGGAGAAATCCGGAATAGTGTTGAACACTAACGAATGCTTTTGACAATCGAATGTATTACGATGGTAAGAAATGGCTATCGAATAATTCGATTTTTCATTTGGGTTTAAAAACTGTTTATTTTCGCAAATAGCGTGAAGATGTAGCACACATGACATCAATACTGCCATCGGTGAGACATTTCCTTGTGTTTGACACTTGTGGGGTGTGTCGTCTGCTGGCATGGATTCGTCAGGTTGCTGAGCAATCCTTGTATAGGAATGCATTACTGTCAGAGGTGTCATGTCATCAGCGTTGCCACACCTGCGGACTCGGTGGCGTTACAAGTGAAATCGACCATCTTTCTTCTCCTTTTGCATATCAGCGTAAACTGTGGAGGAATCGCGCTCATTGAGATGCGGTTCCCAGGCTGGTACTAGAGCCCGTTTTGACATACAATAACAGTGTAAACACGTGGAGAATGGTAGCATGCTTTCCACTTTATTTACAGTTTTTAGAGAATAAAGTCACCTTTTAGATTCACAAGTAGGTAATTAAAAAGTCTATTTCACTTATATGTCCTCTAACATTAAATAAGAACATTGTATTATACAATTACAAAACTAGATACTTACGGATGTTGATAGATGAAATAGATGTTTTAATTACTTGTGAATGTAAAATGTGACTTTATTCCTTAAAAAATTAAAGCTGTGTATTTGAAGTGGAAAGCATATTAACTTTCTCCGTGTGTTTGCAATGTTCTTGTATATCATCACGGACTCTAGTACAATCCTGAGAACCGTCTCCCAGTGAGCGCGATTCCTTCGCCGTTTATGCTGGTTTGCAAGAAAAGAGGGAAGGTAGTTTTGCTGCATATGTACACAGACCTAAAAGGTTTTTTTTATTCAGGCGTCCTCAAAATCTGTATTTCCGGTGAAATATAGGCATCAGATTTTTGGCATCTCTATCTACGTACCTAGTAGAAAAAGTAATAAAGTTATCGTATATACAGGAAGTAAATTGGCATTATAAACTGTTTCTGATTACATAAAACTCGCTCGCTCTTCGGATCTGAATCTATTTGATTATCCATGAGAAATGATTAAAAATAAAGTTAATGCAAATAATCCTCATATGCTGAACGGATGAGGCATATCAAATACCTATAGTGGAGAAATGGAGCGCCGATGCCATGCTAATGCACCAACGAATTCGTATAGCAGTGTCGTGGGGGCGGTGGGCTGCCGATCGTTCAACCTGGTATGATATTAAGTAGCCCATTCACTGGCTAATTTTAGCCCCTCTTACACGACACATCATACGGGGGTTGGAAGAGGGGTAGTTTTGTATGACATTCTGTCGTACTTTCTATTAAATACAGTACTCGGGTAGTGTAGGCGGTATTTCCGCGCGATGAATCTATCAATTGAGAAAGCAAATTCGATGACAAGTGACATTAGAGTTAAAAGTGCGGAAAGCAAAGGGGGGAAAAAAGCTCTGCCCCTCCATAGGTTTTCTGCCAGGGCGTAAGAGCTCGAGAGTGTACTTCTGGATGTTCACTAAAGTTTAGAGGAGGATAGTCCTAGAAATATGAAATAACTTCTGTCAATAGTAGTTTATATGATTATGAACAACTTGATACAACTGCAGCCGATTCCAGCAACAAGACCACAGTACCACAAATATATACAGGGTGTTAATGAACTACACCGAAATAATTTGCGAGATTGTGCCCGTGACTGATATAAGTAATTTGATATCGGCGATGCATAGTCCCCGGATAAACATAACGCAGCTACATGCGTTAAACGTGTGGGTATCAGGTGTACATGACTTTCTCTACATCTCTGTAATAAATTATTGTTAATAAACTTATGCTTCTATATATTTCATGCTAATCGACAAAAAATTATCAGAAATAATGTTATTACTTGCTTCCTTGTAAGTAGAAGCGAAATAAGGGAGTAGCATAGGTTAAAGCGATAGTCAAAAGCTGGTTGCTATGTGACTGAAGTTCCTTTGTTGGTATGGACAGGAGTTGACAGATTCCTGTATGAGAAAAGTTAAGTTTTTCGTACTGAAAACAAAAACAAGGAACATCTAAAAAACGATCAACTCCAACAATGTGTGTTTTAATGTGCTCTACATTTTTTGTGTGGTAAGTTTTTGTCTATCTCTTACGGTTTAGCAGTTTTGCAAAATTCCGTAAAATTCACTCAGAATAAAGTAGTCTTCAGAGGCTATTCCCAGAAAATTCAAAATATACATTTTATTTGTCAGGTAAATATCTTTAATATACGATATTTTAATCAAAATCGTTAGAGCCATTTTTTAGAAAATCAAACTTTTCGATAAAAGTTCCATGTAAAGGGTAGTTTGGGGTGGGGGCTTTTTCTCAAAATCTTCTTGTCACATCCCTGGAAGATACTAAACTTAAATACCAAGTTTGGTATTTTACCGACTTTTCGTTTTTTTGAGTTATCGTGTTCACAGACACACGGACACACTGACACACACACACACACACACACACACACACACACACACACACACACACACACACACACACACACACACACACACGGACCTTTGTCTGAAAATACTTTTTTTGGATACAGGGGACTCTAAAACATATATTTCAGGTGAAATCTCGGTATCGAATTTTAGAATGTCTTTAAAACTGCTGCACGAGTATAGAAATATCGATTTTTAGCAGCTCGTTACTAGCGTTCTCAAGATTTAATGTCGCAAACATGTAAAACTAATCACTTCACAGTGCGACAGTTGGCGTTCATTAACTACGTTCTTGAGTTATGTAGCCTACTCTGGAGGCGTTTTTTTCATTCCAGACGAAGTGCCGCGATACGTGGCGTACTGGCACTTCAGAAACTTATAGCCGTTACTTCGAAATTTCTGTAAAAATATTTCGGTATAGTTTATTAACACCCTGTATATATAATTGAATTAACATATCATATTTTTAAAATGTATAAATGTAAAATTAATTTGTTATACATTATAATAAAATTATTGTTAAATAAAATATAGGCATTAATAAATGATAATTTAACATAATATAATTTTAAGCATTTTGTAAACATTAAAATAAAATGGCGACTACAGGAGTTGAATTTTTGTTAAGTTTTATATGTTATTATTTTTGAATTTAAATTAATTTTTAATTCTTTTATTTTAAGTTTATTTTGGTCAGTAGATTCTCTGTGAACTAATTGTATAAATATCTGATGTGTTCAATTCATTTAACTTTCTCCAGCTGTACAAAGGATTATTCTTTTATCTACTTCAAGCTAACCAAGATAAAATTTAGCAGATATGGTCTAATTCCTTGCTTAGAAGTAGAAGGCAAATAAGGAATACACTAGGCTAAGGCGATAGTTTAAATATTTTAAAGTTGGGCTGTGTGAAACAGTTGAGATTTACTTTGCTTTGAATGGCCAGCAGTAAAAAAAAAAAAAAAAAGAAAAGAAAAGATGAAACAAAATGTGATCTCGTTTGAGAAAAGTTCCTTAGTTTAAAATCAAAACTAATAACAAGGAGTATCTCAGAAATGGTCAGCTCTTAAACAAAAAAAAAAAAAAAAAAACGAAAACCTATATGACATAAATTATGTATTTTAAAGAGATGTATATTTTCTGCGTAGTAAGTTTTTGTCTATCTCTTGTCTGTCTACATGCCATTTGTGATATACATATCTATAATGTACGGTATTTTAATTAAAAAAAAATTTAAAACTATTTTTGAGAAAGAAAACACTTGTATCTAATGGATGGTTTGGGCTGTGGGGATTTTCTTCGTGTCGCATCCTCGGAAGATACTACACTTAAATACCAACTTAAATAATAACTTTGGTATTTAACGTCTTTTAGTTTTTGAGTTATGCTGTCCACAGATGAAAGAGAGAGAGAGACGGTCCTTTTAACTAAGGGGACCTCAAAACATATTTAGGCGAAATCTCGACACCGAGAATACACTACCTTGTCTATACACTATATACATAGTATGTTTACAGAAATTAATAAAAGAAATGTATATATTATAATAATGGAAATAAAATAGATATTTTTAAGATCATATACAAGTAAAATATGTTATTAGATACAAAATTATAAATACAACACTATTTTATAAACAATATACGGTAATTATCTATAGTAAATTTAACCATTTTGAAAACATAAAAATAAAACGAAAAGAATACTGTAGGAGTTGAATTGTTGTTTAGTTTTATATATTAAATATCTTTTTTTTAATTGTAATTTTTTTAAGTTTACTTTTGATTAGTTGTTGTAGTTTATATGTAAAACAGTTGTATAAAAATTGTAGAACAACATTGAAAATAAATAGTAGGATCTGGGATTTTAGCCCAAATATAAGAAATTAGTTGCCAGGGTGTAGCATACATAACGATTTTATTTTGTTTTTATTTTGTATATGATTACATCATTAATTACAGCGTTCTAAGGCTGTAAATAAATTGCAATTGAGAATATGGATATGCGTTTCCTCACTCGTGTAAGTTATCTACGTCGTCCTCCGTGGTCTAGGAGTAACATGCAAGCTTCTGGTTCCTAATTTCGGAGGTTGAATCCCGGTGGAGGGTTATGGCTTTTTTCGGGCGTAAAAATCCCTAGCGTGGCTTCCTTGGGAGGGGAAGTAAACCCGCTGGTCCCTTGTCGTAGATTTGCGGCACGTAAAATAACCTCTAGCTTGATAAAGATGCCTCTAAGCAAAATTAAGCTAATTTGGGACGCTGAGAACCAAGGCAGTTAAAGAGCGTCCAAAAATAAAACTCAATTTTGATTTTTTACGTTATCTGCTTCTGTCAAGATGCTAGAGGGCAGACTATAGTACATTAACACGTATTATTAACATTGCTAATAACTTAAGACCTTGACTTCTGCAGTGAGCTACCATCTAGTGGCATTAACATAAAGTTGTGCCTGAAGATACGGAACATTGGGGGAGAAGAAGCTTTTGTCATCGAGCACGGCTTCCTTACACATTTGGCCCATAAGTCAATTACATTGTAGCAGTCGCGCATGCGCAAAAGCTCTCTAAAGTCGGAGAGATCCAGTGATCCCTGACAGTTGTCTTACATCGTGGCCGCTCCGTCACACTGTTGCCACTTCGTCGTGCTCACAGCTGCAGCAAGACAATAGGCTATTTTCAAACAAACTAGCACACTAACAAACAGCACGAAAGTACATTACATGTGAAAATATTCAGCAAAGCAAAATACAAGCGGATGCTCGCGCCAACTGAAACTGCATTGAGGAATGTTTGTTACATTTTGCAACAAGGATGACATCATTACTTATGTAGATGAGTCTATTGGCAGAGAGGCACACACCTCATATCAGCTGAGACTGTCAGGGATCACTATGGCAGAGTTGCCAACACCGCTACCAAAATTCCCCCCAGTTTGATATAAAAATTCCCCTAAGTCGTTAGAAAACCCCCTATATATATGTATATGTATATATATATATATATATATATATATATATAAAATAATTAAAAAAAACTATCTGAAGATTTGCAGAAGCTAAGTGTGTGCGAGTGGAGCATTCAGATATGAAAATCCAGAAGGATATCTAAAATCTAACTTCGCTCTAAGCTTTGTAATTCTAGCAACGCCTGTGCACACGAACTTGCTGCCGCTGTACCGAAAGTAGGCTATAATATTGTAACATGTACACCTTTCAGCAAAGGATCCGCTTCCCAGATCTTCGCGCATATTTCTTTTTATTTTCTCTACACGTACTATGTACATTAGTGTATAGAGAAGGTATTCCATTCCACCCAAAAATTCGATACCGAGATTTCACCGAAAATGTATGTTTTGAATCCCCCTGAATCCTAAAAAAAGCATTTTCAGAGAAAGGTCCGTGTGTGTGTGTGTGTGTGTGTGTGTGTGTGTGTGTGTGTGTGTGTGTGTGGACAGCATAGCTCAAAAACGAAAAGACCTTTGAATACCAAACTTGGTATTTAAGTTTGGTATCTTCCAAGGATGCGACACAAAGATTTTCAAGAAAATCCCCCCATCCCAACTACCCTTTACATGGAACTTTTTTTGAAAATTTTGACTTTCTTAAAAATGGCTCTAACGATTTGGATTAAAATATCGCATATTAAAGATATTTATTTACCTGACAAATAAACTGTATATTTTAAATTTTCTGGGAATAGCTTCTGAAGACTACTTTATTCTGGATAAATTTTACGGAATTTTGCATAACTACTAAACCATAAGAGATGGACAAAAACTTACCTCACAAAAAAATGTAGAGTAGGTTAAAATAAACAATTTATGTAACGTACATTTTTTCTTGGTGTTGAACGTTTTTTAGATATTCGTTGTTTGCGGTTTCAGCTATGGAAAACTTATACTTTTCTCATACAGGAATTTGCCAACTCCTGTCCATACAAACAAAGGAACTTGAATCACATAGCAACCAGCTTTTGACTATCAGTTTGACCTATAGCACTGCCTTATTTCGCTTCTACTTACAAGGAAGCAAGTAATAAGACTATTTCTGCTAATTTTTTCTCGATTAGGATAAAGAAAATAGTGGCATAAGATTTTTAGCAATAATTTGTTGCAGAGAAGTAGAGAAAGTCATGTGAATGGAATACATAAGATGTTTATTATTAGTAGCCTTTGCAACTCGTCCCTACAGTGACTGTCAATGGGATGAGGTTTGTCCTTGAGCCGGCAGCCAATCGGAGTGCTGCTGTATTGACATATTACATTCCCGCCTAACTGGGGAGTTACGCGCTAAGTGAATCCGCCTCTCATAAATACTACTTGCTCTTAGACAAAGTATTCAAATATTATAAAAAATAATTCACGAGGAAGATAGAGAGTAATGTTCGTAGCAGATTCGTAAAAATCTGATGTGTACCATTCACATGACTTTCTCCATATCCCTGCAACAAATAATTCTTAAAAAGCTTATACTTCCATTTACTTTATGCTAATCAGAAAAAATTAGCAGAAATAGTCTTATTACTCGCTTCCTTGTAAGTAGAAGCGAAATAAGGGACAACCGTAGGTTAAAGTGATAGTCAAAATCTGGTTGCTATGTCAATGAAGTTCCTTTGTTTATATGGATAGGAGTTGACAAGTTCCTGTATGAGAAAAGTATACGTTTTTCATAGCAGAAACCAAAAATAAGGAATGTCACAAAAACGACGAACTCCACGAAAAAAATGTATATAACATAAATTGTGTGTTTTAAAGTGCTCTACATTTTTTGTGTAGTAAATGTTTGTCCATCTCTTACGGTTTAGCAGTCATTCAAAATTTAGTAAAATTCATCCAGAATAAACTACTCTTCAGAGGCTATTCCCAGAAAATTCAAGATATACATTTCATTTGTCAGGTAAATATGTTTAATATCCGAAATTTTAATCAAAATCGTTGGAGCCATTTTTGAGAAAATCAAAATTTTCGAAAAAATTTCCATGTAAAGGGTAGTTGGGGGTGGGGGGATTTTGCTCAAAATCTTCGTGTTGCATCCCTGGAAGATACTAAACTTAAATACCAAGTTTGGTATTTTACCGACTTTTCGTTTTTGAGTTATCGGGTTCACAGACACACGGACACACACACACACACACACACACACACACACACACACACACACACACACGGACCTTTTTGTGAAAATGCTTTTTTTGGATATTGGGGACCCTAAAACATATATTTCCGGTGAAATCTTGGTATCGAATTTTTGGTGGAGTGCAATACTTTCTCTATACACTATGTACATAGTGCGTATGGAGAAAGTAAAAATCACAGATTTTTAGCCCAAATAGTTTTCATAATACACATGAATAAGTATTATGTCGCCATGCAGCGTGCGAGTGAGAGGGAAATATGAAAAGAGTGGGAGTAGCGACCTGGCAATGCAGAGCATGATAACACATCTCATTCGCTGCAGCGTAGAACTCTTCCCATTTGAAAAGCATTATATTGCTATTTACGTTAGGTCACCCCAACACAACTGTCGCTAATCGACCAAACTGATCATAGCAGGTAATGCAATTATGTGCAATGAACTCGGGTAGACTAGGCCACTAGAAATGCCATATGAAATCGAGTATCGTTTTCCTCTAATCTCAGTATATTACGTAATTTAAGACAATGGGAGTAATCATGAGTGTTTTATTCTGATTTGTGTTTTAAAGAACTTACAAACATGTAACAAGAACCCCTTAAAATACCTCCAATATTTAGCATTTTCCTTAAAAATCCCTCTGACCCTTTTTTCCTCCCACATTCGCTCCTGAAAGATATTTTCCCCCTAAATTTGGGGGGGGGGTCCCCAAGTAGTTTAAGAAAGTGGAAATAATCGTGAGTGTGAAATTCCAATTTCTGTATTAAAGAACCTACAATCATTTAACAAGAACCCCTTAAAATACCTCCAATGTTTAGCATTTTCCTTAAAAATCCTCCTGACCCATTTTTTCTCCTGAAGAAAGCACATTCGCTCCTGAAAGATATTTTCCCCCTAAATTTTGGGGGGCGGATCCCAGTTGGCAACCCTGCACAATGGATCTTCCCAACGTGCACATGTCAAGATGCATGAGGCCATTTTCAGTGAGTTTACAGGAACAGCCCGAGTGATTTAAAGCTGTAGATTTTAAACTAATGCATATACGTTATGCTTAACAGCATTCAAAGAGAAATATCCAATAAATCCACAAGATGTCAAAGCAGGCATCCGCGATTGGATAAAAGCATAGCAGAGTGAGTTTTTTTTTTAAACATGGCTACCCGATAGGTAAGAAAAGTGTAGTATAAACGAAATTAACCTGTCGTAAACAACAATTCAGAATACGCGAATTGCACTACTAACATGTTATCGTGAAGCATTCATTAGCTTTGATGTAAACGCAGAAACATCAAATTCCTAGGTTTCTGGTGCATTGCTTTCTGTTTACTATCTACTATGTGTGAAGTAAATCGCCAGAGATAGCATCACGGATTGAAAGGGCTTGTGCTGTCAATACAAGCCTCTGATCCATGCTTTCTGCTTCATTATTGGGATATTCCCTACCAAATTTAGTCCCCTGGCTGTTTTCGATCACGTGTGAAATTGGAAAATTACATGTTTAGGAAGTGAAGCAATAGAACACAATTGCTGGTTTCAGAGAATCTCTGTAACCCTCTGGCGTTAGAAGTTGATTTTACTTTTAAAAGCTCCAATGTTTAAATTCACAAGAGTTTTTCGATCCAACAACAAACTATTCTTACCAAAGCCTATTTACTTTCTCTAAACATACTATGTACATAGTGTTTAGAGAAGGTATTGCACTGCACCTAAAAATTCGATACGAATACACCGGAAATATATTACGTTTTAGGGTCCTCTGTATAAAATAAAAAAGGATTTTCTGAAAAAGGTCCGTGTGTGTGTGCCTGTGTCTGTGAACACGATAACTCAAAAACGAAAAGTCGCTAAAATACCAAACTTGGTGTTTAAGTTTAATAACTTTCAGGGGTGCGACACGAAGATTTTAAGAAAAATCACCCCAATCCAAACTACCCTTTACATGGAACTTTTTTCGAAAATGTTGATTTTGATTAAAATATATATTTACCTGACAAATAAAATGTATATCTTGTATTTTCTGGGTATAATCTTTAAAAATTACTTTTAATTCTAGATGAATTTTACGGAATTTTGCATAACTGCTAAACCGTAGAATATGGACAAAAACTTACCACACAAAAGTGTAGAGCAGATTGAAACACACAATTTATGTTATATAATTGCTTTTCATGGAGTTGATCGTTTTTGAGATATTCGTTCTTTATGGTTTCAACTTTGAAAAACTTGTACTTTTCTCATACAGGAATTTGTCAACTCGTGTCCATACAAACAAAGGAACTTCAGTCACCTAGCAACCAGCTTTTGACTATATTTTTAACTTATGGTACTCCCTTATTTCGCTTCTGCTTACAAGGAAGCAAGTAATAAGACTATTTCTGCTAATTTTACCTCGATTAGAATGAAATAAATGGAAATATAAGCTTTTTAACAATAATTTGTTGCAGATATGTAGAGAAAGTCATGTGAATGTCTCATTCGAGAGAAGCCTAAATATTGGAGAAAAAAATCTCGAAAATAGTTAACTCCACACAAAAAAATGTATTTGAGATAAGTTGTGCGTTTTAACCAGATACATTTTCGCAAAGTAAGATTTTGTGTATCTCTTTTTTTTTTTCAGTTATGCTGAAGCGAACCGGAATGAAAAGAGCTTCAGACGCTGTTTTCATAAAATTCAAAAATAGAAATGGCGTGTTATTTATGGACGCTCTTTAACTGCTGTGGTTCTCAGCGTCCCATTCTATACTGGGCGTGAAAGACCGCTTGATTTTGCTCAGAGGCCTCTTTTATCAGGCTTGAGGTTATTTTACGTGCCGTAAATCTACGACAGGGGACCAACGGCTTTACTTTCCTTCCGAATGAAGCCATGCTAAGGATTTTTACACCCGAAAAAATCCATCGTCCTCCGCCGGGTTTGAACCCGCGACCTTGGGTATATGAAGTCAGCATGGTAACCATTACACCATGGAGGGCGATATAAAATTCAAAATGCACATTTTGTCGTGTATAAGTATGTTTAATATATCAATCAGCTTGTTACAGCCGCTTTTGAGAAAATCCAAAAATCTTCCATGTAAAGGGTATTTCTTCAACATGTTCGTGTTATATCCTTGGAAAACACAACATTTAAATACCAGTTTGATACTTAAAATGACTTTTCGTTTTCTGAGATGTGCTGTTTACACACACACGCGCGCTTGCGCGCGCGTGCACGACACATGAGACGAAGATTTTCAAGAAAATCCTTCCCTCTACATCAAACCTTTTTTGGAAAAGTTTTAGTTTTTCAAAAATAATTAACCATTTTGATTAAAATACAGCATCTTTGAAGATTTTTTGCATGAAAAATGGATTGAACAGCTTGAATTTTCTAGCAGGGCCTCTTCATTCTGAAAGTCTTTTGAATAAATTGTACAGTAGAAACGGCTTGCTACAAAAAAATGTAGATTAGTTAACAACCATGATTTATATTAAATACATATTTTTGCGGAATTGACCATTTACGAGGTATTCCTTGTTATTGGTTTGAATTTTCTCATGCGTATATTATCTCAAATGGAAATTCCTTAATCGTTCTTATTTCTGCTGTTCAAGCAAAGAAATAAGCCATCACATATCGACCATCTCTTAAAAGATCTGACTAATGCAGATAACGATAAAACACATAATGTATGTTTTTAAAATACTTAAACTTTTCTCATACGGGAACTTGTCAGCGCCTAGCCACGCAAAGAATCGGATTTCAATCCAATATCAATCACATTTTAAAACATTTTGACTTCGGTTTAGTCTAGTGTATTCCCTTATTTCCCTTCTACATATAAAGGAACTAAGTAATAAGACCGTTTCTGCTAATGTTTTAGTATTAAATAGATGGAAGAATAGCCTTATTAACAATAATTTGTTACATAGATGTAGAGAAAATCACGTGATTGGAACACATCAGCTTTTTTTATCAAGTGTGGATTTTATTCAACGAAGCGCAGCCGATTTTAATAACCGCACAAGAATCGAAAAAAACATCTGATGTGTTCCATTCACATGACTTTCTCTACATCTCTGCAACAAATTATTGTTAAAAAGCTTAAGCTTCTATTTACTTCATGGTTATTGAGAAAAAATTAGCTGTTAAACCTTGTTTTCTTGTAAGTAGAAGCAAAACAACGAAGCATCATAGGGTAAAGTGACAATCAAAAACTGGTTATGTGACTGAAGTTCATTTATCTGTATGGACACAAGTTGACAAATTTCTGTATGAGAAATGTATAAGTTTTTCAAAGATGAAATTAAAAACATGGAATATCCTAAAAACGAACAACTCCACAAAAAATGTATTTAACATAAATTGTGTGTTTTAATATGCTCTACATTTTTTGTGCAGTACTTTTTTGTCCATCTCTTACGGTTTTTCAGTTAAGCAAAATTCCGTAAAATTAATCCAGAATAAATTGGTCTTCAGAGGTTATTCCCAGAAAATTTAAGATATACATTTTATTTGTCAGGTCATCTTTAACATACGACATTTTAATCAAAATCGTTAGTCATTTTTTAGAACATCAAAATTTTCGAAAAAGATTCCATGTAAAGGGTAGTTGGGAGGATTTTTCTCAAAATCTTCGTGGCGCATCCCTGGAAGATACTAAACTTAAATACCACTTGTTCACAGACACATGGACACACACACATACACGGACCTTTTTCTGAAAATGATATTTTTTATACAGGGGACCTAAAACATATATTTCCGCTGAAATCTCGGTATCGAATTTTTGGATGCAGTGCAATACTTCTCTATACACTCCCATGTACACTGGAAGTCAGGGAAGTAAAAAGCAGATGTATTTCCGGATATTTTAGATATTTATATTCAAAATGTACTATGTAATAACTAGTCTAGTAAAACCCACATAGATTTTTCTGCTTCACAAGCATCTGGAATGTACACTAGAAGATCAAATAGCGCCAGGAATTTTACATTTGGGACAACCTATACATTGTGGACACGAGGTTAGAACGGAATTGTATACCTATTCTAGCCGATCTCCATGACCGGAATATATTCAGATCCACGTGACCCAAGAGATCATCGCAAGCTTTCTATTCCGCATCTTTATGTATTATTGCATATAATTTGACTTTATCTTTAGAACATGTGCTGCGCTGTGCAAAGTTTACTAGAAGCCAACGGATCTTCGTTTCTTAAGGGGACACAGATGTAATAAAAGTTATTTTCTGGTTTATTAAAGTTATTGCTTTCATTTTTACTTTCTCTAGAACGTATGTACAAAGTACATAGCACATAGAGAAGGTATTGTATTCCACCCAAAAATTCGATACTGAGATTTCACCGGGAATACATATTTTGAGCTCCCTGAATAAAAAAAAAAATTAGAAAAATTTCTGTGTGTATGTGATTGCAGGTTAACTCAAAAACGAAAAGTCGGTTTAATACCAAACTTGACACCTAAGTTCAGTATTTTCCAAGGATGCGACACGCAGATTTCGATAAAATCCACCACTCCCAACCACTCTTTACATGGAGCATTTTTCGTATATACTTATTTTCTCCAAAATGGCTCTAAAGATTTTGATTAAAATACCACATGTTTAAGATATTTCCACGACAAACGAAATGTATTTTCTGAGAATAGTCCCTTGATTCTGCATGAATTTGTGTGGCTGGTAAGCTGTAAGAGATACTTTCTCTATACATACTATGTATATAGTTTATAGAGAAGGTATTCCACTCCACCCAAAAATTCGATACTGAGATTTCACCGGAAATATATGTTTTAGGGTCCCCTGTATCCAAAAAGAGCATTTTCAGAAAAAGGTCCGCGTGTGTGTCCGTGTATCTGTGAACACGATAACTCAAAAACGAGAATCGGTAAAATACCAAACCTGTTATTTCAGTTTAGTATCTTCCAGGGATGCAACACGAAGATTTTGAGAAAAATCCGCCCACCCCAAACTATCCTTTACATGGAACTCTTTTCGAAAATTTTTATTTTCTCAAATGGCTGTAACGATTTTGATTAAAATATTGTATATTAAAGATATTTACGTGACAATAAAACGTATATCTTGAATTTTCTAGGAATATCTCTGAAGACTTCTTTATTCTGGATGAATTTTACGGAATTTCTCATAACTGCTAAACCGCAAGAGATGGACAAAAACTTACCACACAAAAAATGTAGAGCAGTTAAAACACACAATTTATGTTATATACCTTTGTTTCGTTTAGTTGATCGTTTTTGAGTTATTCCTTGTATTTGGTTTCACCTTATACTTTTCTCATACAGGAATTTATCAACTCCTGTCCAGGCAAACAAAGGAACTTCAGTCACATAGCAACCAGCTTTTGACTATCACTTTAACCTATGGACTCTCTTATTTCTCTTCTACTTACAAGGAAGCAAGTAATAAGATTATTTGTGCTAATTTTTTCTCAATTAGCATGAAGTAAATAGAAGAATAAGCTTTTTAACAATAATTTGTTGCAGAGATGTGGAGGAAGTCATGTGAATGTAACATATCAGACTTTTTTCGTAGAATTAACCGGTTTCAAATTGTTCCTGTTATTATTTTCAATTTAAAACTACTTAAACTTTTCTCTTTCGTTTTATACCTTTGCTTTACTGTTAGCACACTACCTACTCTATACACCATGTAGGTACATAGTATGTGTAGGGAAAGTAATTCTTTTTCAGGGGGGCCCAAAAATGTATTCACGTTGAAATCCTGGTATCGAATTTTGGATGAATACAATACCTTCTCTATACACCTTGTACATAGTACGTATAGAGAAAGTAAAAGTATTGTTAGGAATGTTGCAGAAAAGCTGGCGAAATCTGATTTGGTTCACAGATATGTGTTGTGTGTTTGGAAAAACACCAAAGCTGTCGCAATATAACGGTAGAAATTAAATGGTCCAACTTTCTCCCATTCTCGCCAAAGTGAATATGTAACCCAATGCTGCAAACACGTTTCGAAACTGCGGTAGTGTTCACGAGATTATAGGGGCTGTGACTGAAGTTAACAGGCGTCATTGTTCTTAGGACACGTGTTCACACTCAGAAGTCTGATACCCCTGGGTATGAACACTGGAGCATAAATGAAACGTCACCCAGTGCATTTAACTCGAGGGAGTTGAATCTCGTGATTATAGTTTTTGTCTACAACTGTGGCAGTTCACTTTTGAGAGTGTGAACATTTTAGCGTAAAGCTTAGTATTAGGTGATTTATGAATAACTCTGTCCATATAGGCAGTTCACTTCTGTGAACTATGAACTAATCATTCACTTTTAATGAAATGGTAGTTCAAACACTTCACAGTTCTCACACTTCATACAAGTCTTGCTCATCGTGAGCGTAGTCTAAGAAAATTGACCAAACTTCATGAAAATGTTGATTTTTAGATTTTAAAACATTAATATACCGTGATCCTTTTGATTAATATGCCGAAGTTATTTTCAACACTTTCAATTTAAATACCTGCCCCGTAACCACAAATGTGGAAATTATAATAGTAACAAATGACACTCAAATATTTAAATATTTATTCATTTTATAAAGCCATGTAAATGTTCAAAATAGTCCTTACGGTAGCAATTTCAACTATTCAGTTTGATTTTTCTACCAGAGAATTTAAATATTATAACAAATAAAAATTATCGAATTAATCTTCTAAGTAAGCATGTGTTTTTCTTAACAAAAGTAATTAATCCACATACATAAATAATGAAAAAAGTATGAACGAATGGTTTATCACACCATTTCTTGCAGAAATATTTAATTAATTTTTAAAATGATATTCCTGGAATGTAAATATGAATTTTTGTTACGAAATTTTCAAAACTGAAGCGCAAGGAGCTTTTGTGTAAGGAGTTATAATAAACAACAAAAATATGTTTTCTCAAATATTACTTGATGATTTGTCTCAAAATTTCAGAGTTAGTTACACAAAACAATAAATTTATGTGGTAAAAACTGAACATAATTGCTTAAGAAACGTTGAATTTGATATTGATCTACTTAGGGGAGACTTTTTATGATTTTTTTTCTCTGTTTGACTATAGCATATTTATGCTCTATTATCACAGTTTGTTGGACTTAGTTTTAGGAACGATGTTGTTTTACAGATACTGGATATTGATTTGATCCTGTAACTTAGAGAAGTAAGTAAACAGTTGCATAATTTACTATTTTAATACGTTTTCTACACGTACTATGTACACTATGTATAGAAGATGTATTATATTCCGCCCAAAAAATCGATACCGGGATTTCACCGGAAATATGTTTTAGGAAATACATGTATAAAAAAATAATTTTTAGAAAAAGGTCCGATAACTCAAAAACGAAAAATGGGTAAAACATCTTCCAAAGATGCGACAAGAAGATTTTGAGAAAAATCTCTCCACCCCAGTCTATCCTTTACATGGAAAATATTTCGAAAATTTTGTTTTTCTCAACAATGACTAACGATTTGGGTCAAAATACCGCATAGTAAAGACATTTACAGGTCGTCTCCTTAGCGCGGTGGTAGCGCAGCTGCCTACCAAGCGGGAGACCTGGGTTCGATCCCCAGTACAGGCGTGGGGATTTTTCCCCAGCTGGGAGACCTGGACCGGGGTGCACTCAGCCTCGTGAGGTCCTTGGGGGGCCAATTGAGGAGCTACTTGATGGAGAAGTAGCGGCTCCAGGTCGCGAAGACCGCATTAACCGGCCGGGAGGGGCTCGAGGCGCTGACCACGTCTCACCCTCCAATACTGCACCCCATCCATGACGTCTGTAGTGGACCGAGATGGGGGACGCAGCGGCCGGGCTGTAGGCCAAGGCTCCCCGTGAGCTGTCGTGCCATGGAGTTATAGTTATAAAGACATTTACATGACAAATAATAGGTGTATTTTGACTTTTCTGGGAATAGCCTCTAAAAACCTTTTTATTCTGGATGCAATGTTACATAACTTGTAAACCGTAAGCGATAGACAAAAACCTGATACACAGAAAATGTAGATCTCGTTTTTTTTTTTGTGTTTTTTTTTTGTAGTGTTTAACGCCCGCTTTAACTACTTATGGTACCGCAGGCGGTGACACTGATGATATATGAATGATGATGGAACACCGGTGGAATGCGATGGCGGGGGAAACCGGAGTACCCGGAGTAAACCCGCCCCAGCGCCGCTTTGTCCACCACAAATCTCACATGCGGTCGCTTGGGATCGAACCCCGGCCGTCTAGGTGAGTAGATCTCGTTAAAACACACAATTATGTATATATCATAACGTTTTTTTTCGTGGAGTTGACCATTTTGGAGATATTCTTTGTAATTGGTTTTAGTTTTAAAATACTTAAAACTTTTCTAATATGGGAATTTGTCAACTGGCGGGAATGTAAAGAAACGAATTTCATCCACATGGCAACCAGCTTTTAAAAGATTGTACTATCACTTTATTACTGGACAGAAACTTACCACACAAAAAATGAATAGCACGTTAAAACATACAATTCTATACATTTGTTTCGTGGAGTTGGTCGTTTTTTCGATATTCCTTAACTTTTCTCATACAGGAATTTGTCAACTCGTGTCCATACAACCAACTTTAACCTATGGTTCTCCCTTATTTTGCTTCTACTTATAATAAGACTATTATTTTTTCTCGATTAGCATGAAGTACTTTTTTGCAGACATGAAAGTCATGTGATCAGATCTTTTTTTTTTTTTTTTTTTTCAAGGAGTTGATCGTAGACAATACTTTATTTAAAATTGTTAGAGCCATTTTTGAGAAAATAATAATTTTCGACAAAGTTCCGCATAAATGGTAGTTGGGGGGTGGAGATATTTTCTTGAAAAGCTTTGTTTCGCATCCTTTGAAGATATTGAACTTAAATATTAAGTTTGGTATTTAATGGACTTTTCGTTTTTGAGCTATGCTGCCCACAGACACACCCGGACATTTTTCAAAAAAATTTGTTGTTTTTTGTGCATTCAAGGAATCTCAGTACATTTCCAGTGAAATCTCGGTATCGAATTTTTGGGTGCAATACAATAATTTCTTTATACACTATGGTCATAGTATGTGTAGAGAAAGTAAAATGTTTTTTTTTTAATCATGGGGTCTCAAAATATGTATTTCCGGTGAAATCTCGATATCGAATTTATGGCTGCAATACAATATTTGCTGTATTCACAGTCCATGTAGAGAAAGTATTTTTTTTTTTGGAATCAGGGGGTCTCAAAACATATTTCCAGTGAAATCTCGGTATCGAATTTTTGGGTGCAATACAATAGCTTCTCTGTACACTATATACATAGTACGTGTAGGGAGAGTAAGAGAGATGGGGCAGGTATTTCGGAAGTAAAATTTTCCACGCAACAGTTGCGCAATAATCCGGTTTGTTCGGCTACAGCGGGTAGTGTGGCGTTCACGGATGAAGCTCCAGGTAGAGGAAACCTTGAGCAGTACAGGTACAACAACAAGAGTTGGCTTAGAATGAGTGACTCTGTACATGAACAACAGCCTTGGCCTCCCGACACACCATTCTCGTCTCGGCTTGCGATGCAAAGGTCAGCTCAGCCAGGAAGGTCATTCGGCCCATATAAATTAACTCCTTAATGAGCTTACGTCGCCCGCCCGCCCGTTCTCAGCACTGGACTTCTCACAGTTTCCGTAAATGTGTATCACCACGTCATCATTAGACACACGTAATATAAGCTTGCCATCATTATAGGAGCAAGTATTTTACGTTTTGCAGTATGTAGAATCCAATGCACGTGGAAAAAAAAAAAAAATCTGATGTGTTCCACTCTCATGACTTTCTCTACATCTCTGTAACAAATTATTGTTAATAAGCTTATTCTTCTATACACATCATGCTAATCGAGATAAATACTAAAGAAACGGTCGTATTACTTAATTCCTTATAAGTAGAAGGTAAATAAGGGGATACAGTAGGCTAAATCGACAGTCAAATGTTTTAAATGCTGGATGCTGTGTGATTGAAGTTCCTTTGTATGGACAGGAGTTGACACATTCTCGTATGAGAAAAGTATAATGTTTTAAAACTGAAACCAATAACATGCAATATCTAAAAAACGGTCAACTACACGAAAAAAATATTTATAGCATAAAATGTGTGTTGTAACGAGATCTACAAGTTTTGTATAATACTTTTTGTGTATCTGTTACCTTTACCAGTTACGCAAAATTCAATAAAAAACATGCCGGATAAAAAGGTCTTCAGCAAAATTCAATAAAAAACATGCCGGATAAAAAGGTCTTCAGCAAAATTCAATAAAAAACATGCCGGATAAAAAGGTCTTCAGAAAAATTCAATAAAAAACATGCCGGATAAAAAGGTCTTCAGCAAAATTCAATAAAAAACATGCCGGATAAAAAGGTCTTCAGAAAAATTCAATAAAAAACATGCCGGATAAAAAGGTCTTCAGCAAAATTCAATAAAAAACATGCCGGATAAAAAGGTCTTCAGAAAAATTCAATAAAAAACATGCCGGATAAAAAGGTCTTCAGCAAAATTCAATAAAAAAACATGCCGGATAAAAAGGTCTTCAGAAAAATTCAATAAAAAACATGCCGGATAAAAAGGTCTTCAGCAAAATTCAATAAAAAACATGCCGGATAAAAAGGTCTTCAGCAAAATTCAATAAAAAACATGCCGGATAAAAAGGTCTTCAGAAAAATTCCCAGAAAATTCAACATATACATTTGAAATATCTTGAATATAAGATATTAATCAAAATCGTTAGAGCCATTTTTGAGAAAATCAAAATTTCCGAAAATGTTTCCATGTAAAGGGTAGTTGGGGATGGGGGATGATATGCTTTAAAATCTTCGTGTCTCGTCCTTGGAACATACTGGACTCAAATACCAAGTTTGGTATTTAACGGTATGCGAAAATCCGTCAAATTCATCCAAAATAAAGTAGTCTTCAGAGGCTATTCCCAGAAAATTCAAGATATACATTTTATTTGTTATATGGCTTTAATATGCGGTATTTTAAGAAAAACAAAATTTTCGAAATTTTTTCCAGGTAAAGAGTAGTTTGGGGTGGGGGATTTTCTTGAAAATCTTTGTATCACATCCTTGGAACTTAAATACCAAGTTTGGTTTTTAACGGTCTTTACATTTTTGAGCTATGCTGCCCACACACACACGGACATATTTCTAAAAATGCGTTTATTGGATTCAGGGGGTCACAAAACATGTATTTCTGGTGAAATCTCTGTACCGAATTTTTGGGTGCATTACAATACCTTCTCTATACACTATGTACATAGTACGCATAGCGAAAGTAAAAATCATCCAGAATAAGCGGGTCTTTAGAGGCTATTCCTGGAAAATTCAAGATATACATTTGATTTGTAAATATCTTAAATATGAGAGATTTTAATCAAGAATCTGAACTTAAATATCAAGTATGGTATTATCGGTATTTTCGTTTTTGGGCTATGCTGTTCACAGAAACACACACACGCTTACACACGGATCTTTTTCTAAAAATATGTTTTTGGATTCAGGGGGACACAAAACAATGTATTTCCGGTGAAATCTCGGCATCGAATTTGTCTTAAAAATATTTTATACATAAAGTATTTTACTCAAAACGGTTACAGCCATTTTTGAAAAAACCAAAATTCTCGAACAATTTTCCATGTAAAGGGTAGTTGGGGGTGAGGAGGTTTTTCTTGAAAATCTTCGTGTTGCATCCTTGGAAGATACCAAGATACCAAGTTTTGTTTTTGAGAAATATGGTCCACACATAGACGTTTCTAAAAAGGCCTTTTTTTTACTTTCTCTATACGTAGTATTATGTATATAGTGTATAGAGAAGGTATGGTATTCCATCCAAAATTCGATACAGAGATTTCACCGGAAATACAAGTTTTGGATCCCCTGAAACCAAAAAAAGCATTCCTGAAAAAAAAGTCCGTGTGTGTGTATGTGCGTGTGTGTCTGTGGACAGCATAGCTCAAAAACCAAAATACCGTTAAATACCAAACTTGGTATTTAAGTTTGGTGTCTTCCAAGGATGCGACACGAAGATTTTCAAGAAAATCCCCCCACACCCAACTACCCTTTACATGGGACTTTTTTCGAAAATTTTGATTACCTCAAAAATAGCTCTAACGATTTTGATTAAAATATCGTATATTAAAGATATTTAGCTGACAAATAAAATATATATCTTGAATTTTCTGGGAATAGCCTCTGAAGACTACTTTATTCTGGATGAATTTTACCGAATTTTGCATAACTGCTAAACCGTACGAGATGGACAAAAACTTACCACACAAAGAATGTAGATCACATTAAAACACACAATTTATGTTATATACATTTTTTCTTCAGGTTGATTGTTTTTGGTTTTAGCTTTGAGAAACTTACACTTTTCTCATACAGAAATTTGTCAACTTCTGTCCATGCAAACAAAGGAACTTCAATCACATAGCAAGCAGTTTTTGAATATCAGTTTAACATATGATACTCAGTTATTTCGCTTCTACTTATAAGGAAGCAAGTAATAAGCCTATTTCTGCTAATTTTTTCTCGTTTAACATAAAGTAAACAGAAGCATAGACGTTTTAACAATAGTTTGTTGTAGATATGTAGAGAAAGTAATGTAAATGAAACACATCAGATTTTTTACTTTCTCTGCACGTACGATGTACATAGTGTATAGAGAAGGTATTATATTGCACCCAAAATTTGATACCGAGATTTCACTAGAAATATATGTTTTAGGGTCCCCTGAATCCAAAAAAAGCTTTTTCAGAAAATGGTCCGTGTGTGTGTGTGTGTGAGTGTGTCTGTGGACAGCATACTTCAAAAAGGAAAATACGGTTAAATACCAAACTTGGTATTTAAGTTTGGTATCTTCCAAGGATGCGACACGAAGATTTTCAAGAAAATCCCTCCACCCCTGACTACCCATTACATGGAAAAATTTTCGAAAAAATTGTTTTTCTTAAAAATGACTATAAGATTTTGATTAAAATACAGCATATTAATGCCACATTTATCGCAAATAAAATGTATATCTTGAATTTTCTGGGAATAGCTTATAAAGACTGGTTTATTCTGGACGAATTTTGCTTAATTTGGTATAACTTGTAAACCGTAAGAGATAGACAAAAACGTATAACAAATATAGATCTTAATATAATACATAAGTTAGGTCATATACATTTTTTTTCGTGGAGCTTACCGTTTTCGATGTATTCCTTGTTATTAGTTTCAATTCTTAGACGGAAGGGTCCCTTTTTCTCTTGCTCTACTCCTGGCCAAGCAAAGTCAATCGCATAAGACAGCTTTTAAAACATTTGACTATCAATTTAGCCTAGTGCATTCCCTTAGTTCCATTCTACTTATAAGGAACTAAGTAATAAAATTCTGTTAATGTTAATCTGGTTTTGCGTGGTGTGTGTAACCATCAGATATTTTAATTATTCATTCCAGTTGCCGAACTTGTGTCTACGTCCCTAGAAAGGGTCAAGGCCCCCAAAATGCTGAGCGCTTCAATTTTGAACAAGCTGTTCTGGTAGTTTAATTGTATTTACTTTCCAATCGTAGTCCCTCCTGAAGAAACTTTGGAAACGTTGTTATTGGTAGATGGCAGATGTGTTAAACTGTAGTGAATGGCTTGATGCAGAGGCAGTGTTTGCAGGTCACGTGGCAGCTTCTTCACGCTCGCCGTAGTTTGTCCTTGAGATCCTAGCGGAAGTCACACCTCATGAGGTACACCGGACACGTTCGGAGCAATCTGCTGACGTGCCTAGCGCTGTTGCTTCGACTTCTGCACTCTGGAATCGGCTTCCTCTCCAACTCACAGCAAATGCGAGCACTGTTTTAACTTCTTGTATGGAAAAAGTCTGATGTGTTCCATTCTCATGACTTTCTCTACCAGTTCTGCAAACAAACTTATCTTACAATAGATTATTTATTGATCTACATCATTCTAATCGAGATAAATATTAAAAACATTACAGAAATTGTTGTATTACTTCTTTCCTTGCAAGCAGAGTGGAAATAAGAGAATACACTAGGCTAACGCGATAGTCAAATATATTAAAAGCTCTCACTATGTAAAGCAATTGAAATTCGGTTCTCTTTGCATGGCCAGAAGTAAAACAAAAAAATTATGAAGTGAAAGATTAGGACCCCTTTTGAAAATGGAAATTGAGCTTTATTTATGGGCGTAATTTTGCTCAAGGCCTCTATCAGGCTTGAGGTTCTTTTACTTGCCGTAAATCTACGACACGGGACCAACGGCTTTACTTCCCTTCCGAAGGAAGCCATGCTAAAGATTTTAATGCCCGTTGAGACAAGTTTAAGTAGTTTAAAATTGAAACTATTAACAAGAAAAAAGTATATACCATAAATTGTTTTATTTTAACGATATCTATATGTTTCATGTAGTAAAAGTTTGCCTATCTGTTCGGTTTACCAGATACGCAAAAATCATCCAGAATGAAGAGGTCTTCAGAGGCTATTCCCAAAAAATTTAAGAAATACATTTCATTTGTCTTGACCTAAACATATACTATTTTAATCAAAAACGTAGGAGCTATCTTTGAGAAACCAACATCTTTGAAAACTGTTCCATATAAAGGGTAGTTGGGGTAGAGGGATTTTCCCGAGAATTTTGATGTGACATTCTTTGAAGATGCTAAACTGAAGTACCAAGTTAAGTATTTAATGATGTTTTAGCTTTTGAGTTATGCTGTCCACACACACACACGGACACACATACAGGGATCTTTTTCTAAAAAGTTTGATGTGTTGCAACCACATTGCTTTCTGTAGCCCTTACACAAACAACTTTCTGTACAAATGATCATTCCTTTATCTACTTCATGCTAATCGAGATAAACATTAGCAGACATTGTCTTATTACTTTCTTCCTTGTAAGTAGAAGGGAAATAAAGGAATGTCTCAGAAACTGTTAGCTCTATATAAAAAACGTATATGACACAAATTGTGTTTTAATGAGAAGTACATTTTTGTGAAGTAAGTCTTTTTTGGTTTAGCCGTTATGCAAAATTGCAAAACTCATCCAAAATAAAGAGGTATTTAGAGACTATTCCCAGAAAATTCAAAATATACAGTTTATTTGTGATTTAAATATCTTTAACATATGGCATTTTAATACAAATCGTTAGAAAAACAAAATTTACAGAAATGTTTCACATAAAGGAGGTTTTCGTGTTACATTCTTGGAAGATATTAAACTTAAATACCAAGTTTGGGTTCTAACGAGCTTTTCGTTTTTGAGCTATGCTATCCACAGACTCGCACGCGCGGGCCTTTTTCTAAAAAGGTTTTTCGGACTCAGCGGACCTCAAAACATGTTCGGTGAAATCTCGGTATCAAATGTTTGGATGAAATACAGTACCATCTCTATGTACTATGTACATTGTACATATGTGCTTGAGAAAGTAAGTCGCCCTCCGTGGTGTAATGGTTACCATGCTAACTTCATATACCCAAGGTCGCGGGTTCAAACCCGGCGGAGGACGATGGATTTTTTTCGGGCGTAAAAATCCTTAGCATGGCTTCCTTCGGAAGGGAAGTAAAGCCGTTGGTCCCGTGTTGTAGATTTACGGCACATAACAGATCCTCAAGCTTGATAGAGAGGTCTCTGAGCAAAATTAAGCGGTCTTTCACACCCAATTTAGAATGGGACGCTGAGAACCACAGTAGTTGAAGAGCGTCCATAAGTAACACGCCATTTCCATTTTGAGAAAGTAAGACTAAATTTTCATTCATTTCCCACTGACGTTTCAATTGAATTTGATATGGTCGCTGAGGTAAGATTTGAACATGAGTGTCTTAAATAAAATAACAGTAGACAAACAGTTAATGCTGAAGAATCGCGTGCGCAGATCGGTCGCAAACGAAATGCTTGAGGTTGCGATGATTCACTAAGCCGTGCTATTAGCACCGTTGCCTTGTTTGGTTCGCTGGTGTAAATAACCAAGGAAACATAAACTTTAATATGCAGTAATATACTTCTCGGATTCAAGCTATTTCGGTGATTTAAAACCGTGACTTACGTACCATTAGCTGTGCGCGATGAAAATCGCCTGTTTCATGCTAGAGAAACAAGAGAACCGGCCCAAAATAAACAGAGGGCATTTACATTTTAAACAGCACAAAGAGGGTGTCGTAAAGGTTTTACTGAAGGAGTAAAGTATATTATGAGCAGAACTCTTTGCTCGCGTTATTCTTGTCTCTTTGTCTTCAACTTTGGTTCAAGTCTTTTGAGAAATCTTCCACTACGGTTTATATCTCCCGCCGGTTTTAATTTCTTTTGCTGCTTCTCTCTTCTTCACTCTGTTTTTGTTTTTTATTCTTAAGAATATAAGATTTTCTTTGACGGGTCGTTCCTTGGGGCTGAAGTTGTAAAAGTTTTGTATGATTCTGAGAAAATAAAGGAATTTGATGTATAACAGTCACACAACTTTGCTTAGTACCAGTTTATGTTCTGCTGCTCATACACACATTATATGTTTATTGTATTCATACCATTTTCTACACTCACTTCTCTACAACGAGCCTTGCAAAGCACTTTCTAACTCTACTTTATTTTCTCCAGCGGTATAAACATAGTAAGCAGAGAGAGTACTGTATTCCACCCAATAATTCGATATAGAGATTTCAGCCAAAATGCATGTTTTGAGACACCCAAATTCATAAAATCTTTTTAGAAAAACGTCCATGTGTGTATCTGTATCTGAGGGTAGCATGGTCAAAAACGAAAAATCGTTTAAATACCAAACTTGTTATTTAAATTCAGTAATTTCCAAAGATGCGACACGAAGATTCTTTTTAAAAAATCTGATTGTACCATTCACATGCCTTTCTCTATATCCCTGCAACAAATTATTCTTAAATAGCTTATATTTCTATTTTCATGCTAATCAGTAAAACATTAGCAGAAATAGCCATATTACTTGCTTCCTTGTAAGTAGAGATGAAATAAGGGAGTACCATAGGTTAAAGGGATAGCCAAAAGCTGGCTGCTATGTCACTGAAGTTCCTTTGTTTATATGGACAGCAGTTGACAAATTCCTGTATGAGAAATGTATACGTTTTTCATAGCAGAAACCAAAAATAAGGAATGTCACAAAAACGACGAACTCCACGAAAAAAATGTATATAACATAAATTGTGTGTTTTAAGGTGCTCTACGTTTTTTGTGTAGTAAGTTTTGTCCATCTCTTACGGGTTAGCAGTTATTTAAAATTCAGTAAAATTCATCCAGAATAAACTACTCTTCAGAAGCTATTCCCAGAAAATTCAAGATATACATTTTATTTGTCAGGTAAACAACTTTAATATACGATATTTTAATCAAAATCGTTAGATCCATTTTTGAGAAAATCAAAATTTTCGAAAAAAAGTTCCATCTAAAGGATAGTTGGGGTGGGGGGGGATTGTTCTCAAAATCTTCGTGTCGCATCCCTGGAAGATACTAAACTTAAATACCAAGTGTGGTATTTTAACGACTTTTCGTTTTTGAGTTATCGTATTCACAGACACACGGGGACACACACACACACGGACCTTTTTCCGAAAATGCTTTTTTTAGATAAAGGGGACCCTAAAACATATATTTCCGGTGAAACCTCGGTGTCTAATTTTTTGGTGAAGTGCAATACATTCTCTATACACTATGTATATAGTGCCTATAGAGAAAGTAAAAATGTCACCACTATCAACTGCCCTTACATGAGAATTTTTGGATTTTTTTTTTTTTTTCACGAAAATGGCTCTAACGACTTTTACTAAAATGTCATATGTTAAATAAATGGTCATGACAAACGAAATGTTGATCTTGAATTTTCTGGAAATAGCCTCTAAAGACCTCTTCATTCTTGATGAATTTTCTAGAAATCTAGAAATTTTGTGTAACTGGTGAACTGTAATTGATAGACTACACAAAATGTAGATATCGTTGAAACACACAATTTGTTATATACTTTCTTTATTTTCTCTATATGTATGTATAGAGAAGGCATTGCACTCCACCAAATTCGATACCGATATTTCATCGGAAATATATGTTTTAGGATTCCTGTATCCAAAAAAATCTGATGTGTTCCATTCACATGACTTTCTCTACCTCTTTGCAACAAATTGTTAAAAAGCTTATGCTTCTTACTTCATGATAATCGAGAAAATTTAGCAGAAATAGTCTTATTACTTGCTTCCTTCTAAGTAGAAGCGAAATAAGGGAGTAGCATTTGAGATATTTCTTGTTATTGGTTTCAGCTTTAAAAAAACTTATTCTTTTCTCATATAGGAATTTGTTAACTCCTGTCCATACAAACAAAGGAACTTCAGTCACATAGGAACCAGCTTTTGACTATCATTTTAACCTATGGTGCTCCATTATACAAGGAAACAAGTAATAAGACTCTCTGCTATTTTTTTTTTCTCGCTTAGCATGAAGTAAATACAGGTATAAGTTTTTTCACAATAATTTGTTGCTGAGATGTAGAGAAAGTCATGTGAATGGAACACAAGATTTTTACATTTTTTTTTTTTTTTTTAGTTTAACGTCCTTTAACCTGGTTGGTCATATCTGACAATGAAGGAAATTGGTGATATGATGCTCAAATGATCTCGGGGTCCATGGAGCTTAAAGTTACTCGACATTCGTCTTCTCAGGATAAGGAAAACCCCCGAAAAAATCTTATCCGGGTAACTCACCCTAAGCGAGATTCAAACTCACGACATTTTGAATGTGAGGTAGACACGCTACCACCACACTACCCAGGGGGGTGTTTTTTTTTTTTTTTTTTTTCTATACTGAAGGTGGAAGTTCCTTTAATTGGTTTATTAGGTGAGTCGTCAAGCCCAAAATGGAAAACATTTACAGTTTTTTATGAACATAAGGTGTATTCTATTTAATTTTATGATTTAAAATCCTAAAGTATTTATTATTATAAATTAATTTCTAAAAATAATAGTGTGATTTAGGTGTTTAGAGCAATGTGAATTACTCAAAACAAAATGTTTTTGTTAAATTACATTTATCTCAGACTACTGTATAAAGTTACCACATAGTACAAGTATGATCATGTTAAATTTCTTGAGTTGCTCATAAAGTTTATTAAAAAAAAAAAAAAAACAGATGTTTTCCATTCACGTAATTTTCTCTAGCTGCTCCATATACAGACTATTCTTGCAAAATATTAATCTTTTATGCGTCTACTTCATGCTAATCGAGATAAACATTAGCAGAATTGATCGTATTACTTGTTTGCTTATACGTAGAAAGAAATACACTGGGCTAAAGCGATACTCAAGTCTTTTAAAACCTGATCGCAATGTGAAACAATTCAGGTTAGGTTCACTTTGCATGGCCCCATTAGGTGGCTTAAAAACGAAAGCAATAACAAGCAGTATCTCTAAAACGATCCGCTGCACAAGAAAAAAAGTGACATAACTTACGTGTTTTAACTACATCTACTTTTTTTGTGTAGTAAGTGTCTATCTCCTACGGTTCTGCATAACTCATCCTGATTAAATAGGTCTTCAGAGGCTAGTCTCAGAAAATTGAAAATATAATTTTTATTTGTGATATTAATGTATTTAATAAGCATCATTTTAATCAAAATCGTTGGAACCATTTTTGAGAAAACTGAAATTTTGAATTTTTTTCTGCGTAATGGGTAGTTTACGGTGGGGGGATTTTCTTGAAAATCTTCGTGTCGTATCCCATTCTAAATTGGGCGTGAAAGACCGCTTAATTTTGCTCAGAGGCCTCTCTATCAGGCTTGAGGTTCTTTTACGTGCCGTAAATCTACGACACGGGACCGACGGCTTTACTTCCCTTCCGAAGGAAGCCATGCTGAGGATTTTTACACCCGAAAAAATCCATCGTCCTCCACCGGGTTTTAACCCGTGACCTTGGGTATATGAAGTTAGCATGGTAACCACGGCGGGCGACCACACACACACACACACACACACACACACACACACACACACGTTTTTCCGAAAACGTAATACCTTCTTTAGCTACCATGTATATTGTATGTACATATGTGCTAGAGAAGCTAAAAAACAATAAACATTTTGTTGTAAATATTGCAATTTCCAAAAGGGCTTGAAGACGCCCCTAAATATTGCCTTGCTCAAGTACTATGGTAGTTGAAAATTACTGGAAGCTTCACAAGATAAAGGACGATTCTATTTTCAGGGTTCGCACCATTCTTAAGGCATTATAATAAAGTGCTAATATTTACAATAGAAGAAACTAGCGTACCTTGGCCGAGTTTGGATGACATTGTTACAATACGTTTGGAGTGGTGTCGTAGCCTAAGGCAAGTTCCTGTCACAAGTCAGACCGTCAATCACAGTGTCGTAACGACGTTAATGGGTTTCGTATTTAGAAACCAAGTACTTAATGGTGTTTACTTCCATACTTTGTAGCAGAGGTTAATGCTTTGTGTATAGAGTGATTTCTGCATTATAATCTAGCAACCACAGTCAATTTTGGTTTTCCTTTCTTTGTAAAGTTTTATTTTGAATGTAGGAATTTTTGCGGTGTTTAAATTGGGAGTTTTAATGTTTGCGTTTAAAAAAATTGTCACCAAATTATAGAACTTAAATATTATGTTTTGTTTTCATATAGAAAGGTTTAATTAATTACTACACACAACAAAGTAATTTTACCCGGAGGTCCCAGGTTCTATTCCATTCATATAACTTTCTCTACACCTCTGCAACAAATTATTGTTAAAAAGCATATGCTTCTATTTATTTCATGCTAATCGAGAAAAAAATAACAGAAATTACTTGCTTTCTTGTAAGTAGAAGAGGAATAAAAGAGTACCATAGGTTAAAGTGATGGTCAAAAGCTGGTTGCTATGTGCCTGAAGTTGCTTTGTGTGGACAGCAGTTGACAAAAAGAAAAGTATAAGTTTTTTAAAGCTAAAACCAAAAACAAGGAATGTCTCAAAAACGATCAACTCCACGAAAAAAAATATGTATAATATAAGCTGTATGTTTTAACGTGCTCTACCTTTTTTTGTGTGGTAAGGTTTTGCCTATAACTTACTGTTTAGCAGTTATGAAAAATTCCGTAAAATTCATCCAGAATAAAGTAGTCTTCAGAGACTATTCCCAGAATATTCAAGATATACATTTTATTTGTCACGTAATATCTTTCATATACGATATTTTAATCAAAATCGTTAGAGCCAGGTTTGAGAAAATCAAAATGTTCGAAAAAAGTTCCATGTAAAGGGTAGTTTGGGGTGGGGGATTTTTCTTAAAGTCTTCGTGTCGCATCCCTGAAAGATACTAAACTTAAGTACCAAGTTTGGTATTTTACCAACTTTTCGTTGTTGAGCTGTCTTGTTCACGGACACACACGGACGTTTTTCTGAAAAAGTTTTTCTTTATACAGGGGACGCTAAAACATATATTCCCGGTGAAATCTCGGTATCGAATTTTTGGGTAGAGTGCAATACCTTTGTACATAGTACGTGTAGAGAAAGTAAAATAGCTTTATAACGAAGCGATTTCGCTCTAACTATGGATATGTGTGCACAATTACTTTTATGTGAACTGCAACAATTGTTTAACGCTGCACGCTGTTGTGGTTGTATTATTCGCGCCATTTACCCGTCTCAGGCATTGCAGCGAGGGAGAGAGGGAAGGAAAGCAACTCCCCCTATGCGCAAGTTTTGTTCATGTCTCGTTTCACAAACTATACTCACAAGTATGCTTTATGCGAGCGACTGGTTGAGGGTTAGGCTACATATACCTTAGTATCCGATTATTTTAGTGATATCCGTGACGTTTGTTTTTCGTAATTATGGCAGGAGAAAGCTTTGTTTGCGGGTGGACGGCTGTCATGCTTTTGTTTTTTTCTGGCCTGGTGGCGCTTCAGTCCCGTGGCGAGGTTAGCTTGTTGGTTTAACTGCTTTCCTGTGCATGATGACTGCAAAATAATCTGGCGAATTACTGTATGACATATAGCTGTTTTTACTTTCTCTACACTTACGATGTACATAGTGTACAGAGAAGGTATTGTAATGCACCCAAAAACTCGATACCGTGGTTTCACCGGAAATATAAGTTTTAGGGTCCCCTATATCCGAAAAAAGTATTTTCAGAAAAAGGTCCGTGTATGTGTGTCATTGTGTCTGTGAACACGATAACTCAAAAATGAAAAGTCGCTAAAACACCAAACTTGGTATTTAAGTTAACTATCTTCCAGGGGTGTGACATGAAGATTTTGAGAAAAATCTCCCCACCCCAAACTACCCTTTACAGGGAACTTTTTTCGAAATTTTTGATTTTCTCAAAACTGGCTCTAACGATTTTGATTAAAATATCGTATATTAAAGATATTTACCTGTCAAATAAAATGTATATTTTGAATTTTCTTGGAATAGCCTCTGAAGACTACTTCATTCTGAATGAATTCTACGGAATTTTGCATAACTACTAAACCGTAAGAAATGGACAAACACTTACTACACAAAACAATTTTAAAGCACATTAGAACACACAATATACATTTTTTCGTGGAGCTGATCGTTTTTGAGATTTTCTTTGCTTTTGGTTTCAGCTTTGAAAAATTTAACTTTTCTCATACAGAAATTTGTCAACTGCTGTCTATACAAACGAATTTCAGTCACATAGCAACCAGCTTTTGACTTCACTTTAACCTGTGGTACTCCCTTATTTCGCTTCTACTTACAAGGAAGCAAGTAATAAGACTAATTCTTCTGTTTATCTCGATTAGCATGATGAATATAAAAGAATAATCTTTTGTACGTTTAGTTTCTAAATGGAGTAGTTAGGAAAAGATATGTGAATATACACATCATATTTTTGTTGTAGAGTTGACCGTTTCCGAGATATTCCTTATTATTGGTTTGAGTTTTAAACTACGAACTGTTTCTGAAACAAACTTCAGTTGTTCACCTAGCTACAAAAGATTGGACTAATGAGTGTATCTGTATTCCCTTATTCCCCTTTTACCTACAAGGAATCAAGATCATATTTCCTAATGCTTATCTCGATCAGAATGATATAGATTGGAGCGCCTTTTGTTAAGAATAGTTTGCTTCAGAACTGGTAGATAAAAGTATGTGAATGTATGCTCATCAGATGTTTTACTTTCTCTAGCCCCGTATGTACAATGTCCACCGAGATTTCATCGGAAATACATGTTTCAGGACCCCCTAAAAATTCAGAAAAAGGTCCGCTTGTGTGTGTGTCTGGACAGCATGGCTCAAAAACGAAAAGACGTTTAAATACCAAACCTGGTACTTAAATTTGGTATCTTCCAAGGATGCGACACGAAGATTTTCAAGAAAATCCCCACAACCATAAGTACCCTTCACATGGAAAATTTTGTTTTTCTTAAAAATAATGGCTCTAACGATTTTGATTAAAATATCTATATTAAATACATTTATCGGACAAATAAAATGTATATCTTGAATTTTCTGGGTATAGCCTCTGAAGACTAATTTATTCTAGATGAATTTTACTGAATTTTTCATAACTGCTAAACTTTAAGAGACGTACAAAAACTTACCACACAAAAAATGTAGAGGACGTTCAAACACACAATGTATGTCATATACTTTTTTTTCGTGGAGTTTATCGTTTTTGAGATATTCCTTGTTTTTTGTAGCAACCAGCTTTTGACTATTACTTTAAACTATGTTACTCTCTTATTTCACTTCTACTTAAAGGAAGCAAGTAATAAGACTATTTCTGCTATTTTTTTCTAGATTAGCATGAAGTAAATGTAAGCATAAGTTTTTAACAATAATTTGTTGCAAAGATGTAAAGAAAGTCATGTGAAAGGAAAATTTTAGATTTTATTTATTTATTTATTTATTTATTATTGTAACTGGGTTGCTGCACCAGAAGCACTCTTTCCTCGATGTTGATTGCGCAACAGGCGTAGTACAGAGAAATGAAAAGGACAAATGGGTCAGTTAGTGCTCCGGATGCAGGGAAAAGTATTTTAACAAGGTCGGCGGATCGGAACGGCCTCAAGGCCGGCCGAGTGTACTCGCACTGTCACGGCCGCTAAAAACAGCATTACATAACCTAACATGCGTGAGCTCAAGTTTCCCTCATTTCTACCAATCCTGGTCAACCGAGGCCAATTGATCGGCCAATGCTCTCCGTCCTGCAAGCGTGTGTTAAGGTTACGAATCTGCATGGTCATGTCTAGGGAGCAGATTTCTATCATCTGAAGGAAATACTCATGGATTTATGATCGAAAAATCTGGTGTGTTCCATTCACCTAACCTTCTCTACATCTCTGTAACAAATTATTGTTAAAAAGTTTCTTGTTCTTTTATTTACTTAATGCTAATCGAGATAAACATTAGCAGAAACAGTCTTATTACTGGCTTCCTTGTAAATAGAAGGGAAACAAGGGAATCCCTAAGATTAAAGTGATAGTCAAAAGCTGATTGCTATGTGACTGTGATTCCTTTGTATGCACAGGAGTTGACAAATTACGTATAAGAAAATTATATAGTAAATATTTTAATGCTGAAACCAATAACACGGAATATCTGAGAAACGGTCAACTCTAACCTCCCCCCCCCCAAATTATGTGTTTTAACGAGATCTACATTTTTGTCTATCTCTTTTGGTTTACGAGTTATGCAAAATTCAACAAATTTGATGCAGAATAAAGGGGTCTTCAGAGGCTATTCCCAGACAATGTCAGGTAAAGTTTTATTTTTAATGCAAATATTTTTAATATGCGATATTTTAATCAAAATCTTTAGAGCCATTTTTGAAAAAATCAAAACTTTCGAAGATTTTTCCGTGTAAAGTGTAGTTTGGGTGGGGGATTTTCTTTTTTAATCTTCGTGTCGCATCCTTGGGAGGTACGAAACTTAAATACCGAGCTTGGTATTTAACGGACTTTTCGTTTTTGAGCTATGCTGACTACACACACACACACACACACACACACGTACTGACGTTTTTGTTAAAGTACCTTCTTTTAGATTAAAGGGGTCTCAAAACAAGTATCTCGGTGAAATCTCTCAATACGTTCTGCACACACTATGTATATAGTACGTGTAGGAAAAGTAAAATTGCATCGAAATAAAAACTTCTTTACACACACACACACACACACACACACACACACACACACACACACACACACACACACACACTCGTATTTGAATGCAGAAAATAATACCAGAATATGTCCACCTCCACTGTTTCGGCAGGCGGTTTTTCGATCTAGGAACTTCGTGATGGCCCTTTTACAGACATTTTTGTTGATGTTGATGTCACGTCGAATTTCTTCCTGAATTTGGAGAACTGTTCACGTAGACCTTGGACTTCATATAATCCCATAGAAGGAAGTAAGGTTACAGGAGGCCATTCCAAGTCGTCACGAAGAGAGTTCACAGTCAAGTCATTTTATGATTGCATCGGACCCGGTTTCGTTAAACTTGTCTATCAGCCTCCGAACTGTTTGATGCTATAGGAGCAGTTTTACGTCCGAAGATCCCACGAAGTCTACAAAAATTCTCTGCATAGCACTCCCCTGTTCTGTAATGGGTTTTCACAATGATAGCATTTTCCAGGTCAAGAGCTAGCTCTATGTCAACTGAATCCTTAAATACACAAACAATAATAGGTGAAGTAATCGGAATGACAGCCGATATTAAATGTAATAAGTAGGATGTAAACTTGAAAACAAAAATTTACCAGACCCTATAGAAGGGAAGTAAGGTTGTACCTACACTAGACTAAAGTGATAGTCAAATGTTTTAAAAGCTGTCGTTATGCGATTGTCATTACAAATCCTTTCTTTTCCTGGCCAGGAGTAGAACAAAAGAAAACCGCACACTCCCTTCTTAGAAAAGTATAAGTACTTCACAACTGAAACTAATAACACTGAATACCTTGAAAACTGTAAGCTCCACGAGAAAAATGTGTATGGCATAACTTGTGTATTTTAGCAAGACCTACATTTTTTGTATAGTAAATTTTTGTCTATCTCTTACGGTTTACTAGTTATGCCAAATTAAGCAAAATTCATCCAGAATAAACAGGTCTTTAGAAGCTATTCCCAGAAAATTCAAGATATACATATTATTTGTCAGCTAAATATCTTTAATATACGTTATTTTAATCAAAATCATTAGAGCCATTTTTAAGAAAATAAAATTTTCGAAAAAAGTTCCATGTAAAGGGTAGTTTGGGGTGGAGGGATTGTTTTCAAAATCTTCGTGTTGCATCCCTGGAGGATACTAAACTTAAATACCAAGTTTGGTGCTTTACCGACTTTTCGTTTTGAGTTATCGTGTTCACGGCACACTGCCACACTGCCACACGGACACACACACACACACACACACACACACACACATATACACACTCACACGGACCTTTTTGTGAAAATGCTTTTTTTTGATACAGGGGACTCTAAAACATATATTTCCGGTGAAATCTCGGTATCGAATTTTTGGGTGGAATACAATACTTCTCTATCCCTATGTACATTGTACATACGGGGCTAGAGAAAGTAAAAAGGTATTTTGAAACCGAAACAGTTAACAAGGAATATCTCGAAAATGTTCAACTCTAAGAGAACGATGCATATTATATAAATTGTGTGTTTTAACGAGATCCACCTTTTTTTCTGTAGTAAGTTTGTGTCTATCTCTTACGGTTTATCAGTAATGAAGAGGTCTTCACAGCCTATTCCCAGAAAATTGAAGATATGTAGTTTATTTGTGATGCAAATAAGTGTTTTAGTCAAAACAGAGCCATTTTTGAGAAAATCACATTTTCATTTTTTATTTCCATGTAAAGGATTGCTTGGATGGGAGGATTTTCCTCAAAATCTACGTGTCATGTCCTTGAAAGATGCTAACTCTAAATACTTTATTCGGTTTTTTACCGACTCTTCATTTTTGAGTGTTCACACATTCACCGCGCTCTCGTCTGCGCACCCAAAGACCAGGAGTTTTCTAAAAATACGCCTTTTTGTATAAAGGAGTATTTCCAGTAAATTCTCGGTTTCGAATTTTTAGTTGGAATACAATATTTTCTCTACCTTTCATACATCTTATTTGTCATTATAGTCAAGTTTCACAGTCTTATTTATGCTCAACTATGTGTCTTTAAGTTAAAAATATGTATAAATTATGTTTAATATTCTCTTCTTTCCTAAGCTAATAAATATATTGACCTTACCTTACATTTTCTCCAAGATTTTGAGACGTTAATATATGGAGGCCAAGCGTGTTCATATCAAGTGTTTATTTTTTGTTAATGGAAGGAAATAGATGTCATATTGATTTATTGATTATGTTGTAAAGGAAAAATTATCTTCTGAAAGTAATTAGCTTGTAAGTGTTCTGTGACTATCAGAATATTGCATTTAATGTGTATTTTAAGTATAATTTCATTTATGATCAGAACTAATTATTTTAAAAAATTCAACAATGATAATATCATTGCTACGTGCATGAAAAAGGAAGTTCTTTCTAGTATACCGCAACCGTTGGGTACCCATATTTAAATATTCGCTAAGCGCATGAAATAAATATTATATGTACCAGAAGTAATTTATTTATAAACAAAAGGAAGTCTGAATTATATACTAAATATTAAATTATATACTTAATTTATCTGTGCAATCATACAGTGCTAATAATTATTTTATCCAGTGATATTGAAGAATATATAAGAACATGTTACCAGTGTATCATTTATAAGTATTATATTACCTGTAATGTATTATCTCCCTCGCGGCCACGACTCTGAGACGTAATAATAATACCTATTATAATGAGTAATACTAAAAAAGAAAATCAAATAGCTCGCCGACATATTTGTATTTGTCATCCAGCCGATGAGCAAAAGGAATTTGTATTAATTTCATTTTGATTTTCTCCAATGCATGAATTCTGCAGATAATTTTTCGTACACGCTTCTTGATTTTTGCGGCAATAAGTTATACTCACACCAGCCAGCTATCTTAGCAGAAATTTGCGGTGGGGTAAGTTGCATCTCAGTATCACTCGTGTCCAACGTTTTTCTTTTTCTATACTCGCGTTAGTTCTTCGATTAAACACACGAGAATAATAATAATAATAATAATAATAATAATAATAATAATAATAATAATAATAATAATAATAATAATAATAATAATAATAGATAGTTGCGCTTTCAACAGTTGGCGCCTGGTAGCGTTACGAGATGTGAGCAGACTCTAAAGTATGACTGTGGATCTTGTGATTGGTGGACACCTGCACTTCAATTAGGTCCATAAAAGTACAGCTATAACTGGTGCAACAGATCTGGACCTGTGAAAAACTTAATGAGAGCTACTAAGCGAGTTGTACTTTCAGATAAGCAGTTCACCAGTCGATTCATGTGTACTGGAAGAGTGCTTGTCTCAGTCAATGCCAAATATCTGTCATCTCTTATGCACCTGCACTATACGGCACATAAACATGTATATTTATATTCTTCCACGCCTGACAGTCCTTTGTCTTCGCTCACGTCATTGTCATCATCATCATCGCTATCGCTACTTTCTGCACCATTATCCTGGATTAGAATTCTTTTTGATTTTCTACAATTCTTTCTAATGATTTTCAATGTTCTCAACATGTCGACATACAGTTTCCTATTCTGGCCTACCAATTTCTGCAATTCGCTGGCGACATAACTGTTCCACATCTTTTAATTTAAAGGTGATACATTAAGTTTTATTTTTCTTTCTTTCTTATCTTTGAGAACCCTGGAAAAGAACTCAGTGAAATATCAGTTGCCTTGCCTATTTTTTCATTTACTTTCTACAGGCTTTTGAAGAGCTCAGGGGACATATGTACCCTTCTTCTCTGCCTCTTGTTTCATGAGGTCAAGGACATTTGCAATTATTTCTCTGCTCTGATTAAGTAATACCTTGCCACTTAATTTTGAAAACGTAGGAACCATGGTTAAAAAATATAAAACAAACAAAATGAATACTATTTACTGCCCACTTTGAACACAAACATATGCGGAACACTTTCGATGCAGACTGTATAAAGTTTGCTCGCTGTGACTTTAAAGAAGCAAAGTATCATATCACTAACTCCGATAAGCTAGGTTCGGTAGCTGGGTTGGCGGTCAGGGTCACGATTCCAGAAGTTTTGCTCCGACAATAGCAGACCTATAATTACTACTTTTAGACATGTTCAAGCATAAACCATAAAATATGAGTAGTCACCATACCTATGCGACATACGAAGGTTTTATTGTTATAATACTAATATTATATAGATATTATTATGTTATATATTATATCCTAAATATGGTATCATACACTATACAAGTGTTTCAAAAATTCGGGGCATAATTTCAGGTATGTATTTCCCACATGTTGACAATCAAATTAGTGCATTATAACATGTGTCCGGAAATGCTTCATTTCCGAGTTATGGCCTTCACAACATTGAAATTCACTGGAACGTTTTTTCTTTCCGCAGGTTGTTGTCATTACAGAAGATGTTCAAAATGTCCACCTCCTGCTTGAATACAGACCTCACATCGATGTCTCATTGACCTGCGAACACGATCCCAAACTCCAGGAGTATTGCGTATGTCCTCACAACTTGCCACAATTCGATTCCGAAGGGATTCCAAATCCGGCACCGGAGACGAATAAACCAATGATTTTAAATGGCCCCACAAGTAGAAATCGAGAGGGTTCAGATCAGGTGAGCGTGGAGGCCAAGCAATTGGGCCACCTCTACCTATCCATCATACAGGAAACCTTCGATCCAAGTAACGGCGAGCCGAAATACTGAAGTGTGCAGGAGCGCCATCATGCAAGAAGTGAATGTGTTGATGATTGATCAGTGGAGTGTCTTCGAAAACGTCAGGTATGGTGTTTTCCAGGAAGTTTGTGGACGCCTGCCCCGTAAGTCTGTTTACAAGTACATGGGGTCCAACTAATCAATCACCAATGATACCGGCCCACAAGTTGAGAGAGAACCGCACCTGGTGATGAGATACAACAGTTGCACGTGGGTTTTCATGCGACCATACATGCTGATTGTGGAAATTTGTTATGCCATCTCTTGTGAACTGTGCTTAATCTGTAAATAATACGACGGCAGAAAAGTTCGGATTTACACCACACTGCTGCAAGAACCACTGACAGAACCTAACTCGTGCAGGGTAATCTGCTGTTGACAGGGCCTGTACACGTTGCAAATGATAAGGATGCAATTGATACTCGTTCAACGGTCTCCAAACAGTCGTATGAGGAACATTGACTTGCAACGCTAACTGTCGTGTGCTGATAGAAGGAGTCCTGTCCACAGCCTCCAGAATCTCCTCCTGCACTTGTGGAGTTGTAAATCTTGGTCGTCCCCTTCCCAAACCAGGAGAGGTGAATGTTCCATGCTCGCACAGACGGGAATGGAGACGTACAAATGTCTTCCGATCTGGATATTGTCGCTGTGGGTACCTCTCCTGGTACAAACGACGAGCCAGCGCAGCATTGCCGTCCGCCTTACCGTACATGAAGTGTATCTCTGCCAGCTCTTGATTTGAATACATGTCGCACAGTCTTAACGCCTAAGGAACACTGAATGTAACCTTCCTCAGAATGAACTATCAAAGCGCCCTCCTAATGTCTCCTTTGACGGCAAAGACCTGCGGAAAGAAAAACGTTCCAGTGAATTCCAATGTTGTGAAGGCCATAACTCGGAAATGAAGCATTTCCGGACATGAACTACTTTGATTGTCTACAGGTGGGACTTTCAATGTTGTAAAGGCCATAACTTGGAAATGAAGCATTTCCGGACACATGTTATAATGAACTATTTTGATTGTCTTCATGTGGGAAATACATACCTGAAATTATACCCCGTATTTTTGAAACATCCTGTATATTGTAACTGTATTATATATTTCCTATATATTATCATATATTATTACTATATTATTATATTATAGTAATAAAACCTTGTGTCGCTTATGTATGATGATGACAGTCATGTTTTATGGCTTTTGCTCGAGCATGCCTAAATGTAGAAATTACACGTCTGCTAGCTGTACTTTTATGGACCTCATTAAAGTGCAAGTTTCCCCCGCCATTCACTCCACCAATTGCTCCATCGTCACTTTTCCTATCATCTATTTCGCTTGCATTTCGTATTATCCATTTCCTCACGCCAGCATAAGCTGGCTACAGGCCGACCACTCGTTTCAGATTTTCCATGCTGTGTTTCGTGCCGTTGGCTCCCCCGACAGGCTTCTGACCCCTAGGCATCCGTTTGTAAGTCCTAGCGGAGTGTCAGCCCTAAAATACGGGACGGCAAGCCGACTACGAAACAATGAATTAATTCTTGAGGATTTTTTAGTTCATAAAACGCGTGGTAACAGATTATCTGTATAAATGATATAAAATGCATTTTCCTTTGGAAGAATGTCCTAATTATGAGGTTTTAGTCTGTTAAACATTTTTATAACAGATTGATCAATAGGTAGAGTCAGACTGATAAATTCAATGCTATAGCCGGGATTTGAATCACGGATCTCCTGGTCTCTAGTCGTTTGCTCTGCCACTGAGCTACCATGGCAAATAATTTGAAATCACCTTGTGGTTTACCGGGAAATTCAATGCTATGCCGGCATGTTGCCATGGTACCTCAGTGGCAGAGCAACCGGCTAGAGATCAGGAGATCCGTGGTTCAAATCCCGGCTATAGCATTGAAGTTTTCAGTCTGACTCTACCTATCTAACTCCTTTCCTATACACGGCTTGTGTGAAAAAACAATTAAACCAATACCAGATTGATCAATTTCCCATTCAATAGCTTTATTATTATTATTATTATTATTATTATTATTACTATTACAAATGGCTTCGATTTTAAATGTGAAAACCTGGAGCTTAATTAGCTCCCTGATTATCAATATTTGGCCCTAAATGCAGAGCAAGTTTTCGCTCGCCTAAAGCAAAAATAAATAAAATAAAATATAAAATGATGTTTGATATCACAGGTACTGGAAGATATCAGCCTCCCCCCCCCACACACACACACAATTTACTGGCTTATGATTCTGGTGAGGATAGAGGCGAATGAATACAGATGCCCTTGAAGGAAACTGGTTTTTGCAAATCTTGAGATACTCATGCCCTCTAAGTGGACCTCTAATTTTCTGACGCATTAGATTCGCTCTCGTACACGTATAAAATGCAAAGAACTGTTTTGTAAATGCCTTTTCCAATTTAGTTGATAGGGCATTTCGGCAAATATAAGTTTTTTATTTGTTTTTTTTTTCTCCATTATATTAAATTTTATATACGAAACAATCAAAACAAGTCTTATTAAATGTGATAGAATAGCAAATAATCTATTTTTACTTTCGCTACTCGTACTATAGTAGCTAGAGAAGCTAGTGTATTCCACCCAAAAACTTAATTCTAGATTTTATCGGAAATATATGTTTTGAGTCCCCATAAATAGAAAAAGAAACAAATAAATGTGTGCTCATGTACGTGTGTGTGTCATTGGACAGCATAACTCTAAAACGAAACGTCGGTTAAACACCAAACTTGGTATTTATGTTCAGTGTCTTCCAGGGATGAGACATGACGATTTTCAAGAAAATTCCTCCACTCCCAATTACTCTTGAGGTACATGGACATTTTTCGAACATTTTGATTTTCTTAAAAATAGCTCTAACGAGTTTGGTTAAAATGCCTGTGTTCTATGCATGCATCTAGCTAATTATGAGACGTGTCAGCAATGTAAGTACCGGTTTTGAAAAAAAAAATGCATAAAATATCTTTAACAACAATTATTTGTACATGAAAGAGCATTTCTTAAACCTATTTTTCGACATAGTTAACACCTTGTTAAGGCATTTTTCATTGCGGGCAATCAAGTTTTGTAAGCCTTCTTCAAAGAAAGCTACCAACAGTGAAGATAATCACTGTTGAACACCGTGTTTTGTGGGAATAACTTACAGCATTCTTGTTGTGACCGTCTGTTCTCAAGAATTGCCTCATTCACTTATTCAGCCAAACCATCCGTGACAACAGAAGGCCGCCCACTCCGTGCTTGCATTGAACTTCCTTATGTCCAAAACAGTATTCACATTCGGCGGTAATAGGAAATTACCTTAAAGATTTTGAACTTTAACTAACAACTGTTAGAGGATAATTAATCAGAGAGCCGAGAGCACATGCGTGAAACTGCCATACAAGCGCTAGAACGGAATGGTACTTATTTTCCGAAAAAGCCTTGTATCTATGTGAATTGTAATGGCTTTAAGTGTAAGGATATTTAATGATTTGTAGAATGTTAACAACTGCATTTAATGGTGATATTTTGCCATCTATTATTTCTAAGTTATTTAAGGATATTTATGAAATTTCATGAGACGTCACAAAAAATCAACTTTTTTATTTTGATTCCATAAAATAATTTAAACATTCCTGAATATAAAAATGGTATAATTGTCCTCCAGGTGTCATTTTTAATGCTTTAACTGCAGCTAGAGCAAAGCATTAGAGGTGAAAATGTTCTGACTCAGCAAGAAAAACTTCAGTTCGACGAGATCATGCAAGTGTTAAACGAAGTTGTGCAGAAAAAAAAAAAAAAAAACAGCACTACAAGAAGGAAATGACAGAAGCGGTAGTAAAAGAAAGTAAAAGGAAAGCTGAGCCTAATTGGTGGATTTTAATGTGAGCAATGCTTTTAAATCTTTCTTCCTGCAAAATGCTCCTTGCGGAACAATTTTTCTGTTACACAAATAAAATGTACTGTTACAAATGTTCATAGAGGTTCAATGATAAGAATTGTCCTAGGTTTTACTAGCAGGTGTATTTAAGCATTTATTTTCGGTTTTCAAACATAATTTTTTTTTTTTTTTGACAAAAGAAGCACATTCCTAACTATAAACATTTTGGAGCCTAAACTAAAGGAGATATAGAGACATCTAGGACAATTTCAAAAAGTAGATGCAAAAATTTTAATTGTTTTAGTCGCTAGGACCCTTTTAAGTGATATGATAAAAGCATAAACAAATTTGACCATAACCTTCAAATCATCAGAGCAAAATGGATTGAATTTGCACTGTAACTGTTTGGATTATATTGCATTTGTGGTATACATTAAAAAATCTGATGTGTTCCATTCACATGACTTTCTCTATATCTCTGCAATAAATTATTCTTAAAAAGCTTATATTTCTGTTAACTTCATGCTAATGAGTAAAAAATTAGCAGAAATAGCCATATTACTTGCTTCCTTGTAAGTAGAGGTGGAAATAAGGGAGTACCATAGGTTAATAATCAAAAGCTGGTTGCTATGTCATTGAAGTTCCTTTGTTTGTATGGACAGCAGTTGACAAATTCCTGTATGAGAAATGTATGAGTTTTTCATAGCAGAAACCAAAAATAAGGAATGTCACAAAAACGACGAACTCCACGAAAAAAATATATAAAATAAATTGTGTGTTTTAACGTGCTCTACATTTTTTGTGTAGTAAGTTATTTGTTCATCTCTTACGGCTTAGCAGTTATTCAAAATTTAGTAAAATTCATTCAGAATAAACTACTCTTCAGATGCTATTCCCAGAAAATTCAAGATATACATTTTATTTGTCAGGTAAATATCTTTAATATACGAAATTTTAATCAAAATCGTTAGAGCCATTTTTGAGAAAATCAAAATTTTCGAAAAAAAAGTTCCATGTAAAGGGTAGTTGGGGTGGGGGGATTTTTCTCAAAATCTTCGTGTCGCATCCCTGGAAGATACTAAACTTAAATACCAAGTTTGGTATTTTACCTACTTTTCGTTTTTGAGTTATCGTGTTCATAGACACACGGAGACACACACACGGACCTTTTTCCGAAAATGTTTTTTTTTTAGATAAAGGGGACCCTAAAACATATATTTCCGGTAAAATCTCGGTATCGAAATTTTTGGTGGAGTGCAATACATTCTCTATACACTATATACATAGTGCCTATAGAGAAAGTAAAAATCTGGTGTGTTCCATTCACATGACTTTCCCTATATCTGTGCAATAAATTCCTTTTTAAAAAGCTTATGCTTCTATTTACTTCCTGCTAATCGAGAAAAAAATTAGCAAAAATTGTCATATTTCTTGCTTCCTTGTAAATAGAAGCGAAATAAGGGAGTACCATAGGTTAACGTGATAGTCAAAAGCTGGTTGCTATGTGACTGAAGTTCCTTTGTTTGTATGGACACGAGTTCACAAAGTCCTGTATGAGAAAAATATTAGTTTTTATAGCTTAAACTAAAAACAAGGAAAATATCTCAAAAACAATCAACTCCATGAAAAAAATGTATACGACATAAATTGTGTACTTTAATGTGCTCTACATTTTTTGTGGGGTAAGTTTTTGTCTCTCTCTTACGGTTTAGCACTTATGCAAAATTCCGTAAAATTCACTCAGAATAAAGTAGTCTTCAAAGGCTATTCCCAGAAAATTCAAGATATACATTTCATTTGTCAGGTAAATATCATTAATATACGATATTTTAATCAAAATAGTTAGAGCCATTGTTTAGAAAATCAAAATTTTCGAAACATTTCCATGTAAAGGGTAGTTTGGAGTGGGGGGGATTTTTCTCAAAATCTTCGTGTCGCATCCCCGGAGGATACTAAGGTTAAATACAAGTTTGTTATTTTACCGACTTTTCGTTTTTGAGTTATCCTGTTCACAGACACACGGACACACTCACAGACCTTTTTCTGAAAATGCTTTTTTTGGATACAAGGAGTCCTAAAACATGTATTTCCGGTGAAATCTCCGTATCGAATTTTTGGGTGGAATACAATACTTCTCTATCCGTATGTACATTGTGCATATGGGGCTAGAGAAAGTAAAAAAGGTAATATTCTTAGTTTGGAATTTTAAACTTTGCCATACATGCCCTAAGCTTATTTAGGTACCTCTTTAAAGGGATAATAATGAAAATTGCATTATTTGTAGTTATTATAAGCTTGTAAATGAGGTAGTTTGCATAGATGTGGTGTTTAATCCAGCGAGGCATTTCGAAATAGGTTTCAAAGTGTAGTTAGAAGCTTTCCAGCTTTTATCATATTCTGAGAGTGCACTAATTGGGAATCAGAATGATGTGTGCTAACTATATGAATTCAAGGATCATTTATTTTTCCATCGAGCACGGTACAATAAGCCAGTACGATTCTCAGGCCTCTGGGTAAGCGTTCGATATATCGCACAAAAACAAGTTCATATCCCGGCCACCTTTTTTTCCCCGATAAAGCCAACGTTTGCTTTCATGACGCAACCTGTGGTATTTAATTGTTTTATACAACCTACAGACGTCAAAACAAAAGGCAACGGCAGTTATTTGCGAAGCGACGTTAATTAAAATGCATTTCTAATGGCTAAGTGCCACGGAATTAATTCTAGAATGTCGACACATTAGCAAAATTAACATTCGCTTTTTCTGACGCTGTCTGCTAACTAATGACAAGTCTGTTGCAAATGTTTTCGCCGTAGCTGTTAAGGTCTTCCGAGAGTGCAAAATAGATAACAAAGTAATTGTAGTGTTAACAACGACAACCCACGTCAAAAACGTAGTTTTATAGGAGAGTGGAAAACAATAGATGACGTCTATTAGCGAAGTTACATTCCATTAAGAATCAATCATTTGAATAGGATTGCTAATGCTTTATTCATCTGAAAATATACAGGTGTCGCCTTTAGAAAGAATGTGTACAATTTTAATCCAACTTTTTATGTTTACAGTGACACTAAAGAAATTCAATTAAAAATCTCATGTGTTCTACTCACGTGACTTTTTCTCCTGTCCTGTAACTACTTACAAAAGTGTATCCCTCTGTTTGCTTCAGGCTAATTAACCGTAATGCTATTGTTAATTTAGTTTTTTCACACAAGCCGTGTATACGATAGCATAGGTAGAGTCAGATTTGAACCACAGATCTCCCGGTCTCTAGCCGGTTGCTCTACCACTGAGCTACCATGTCAAAATACCGGTACCACATTAAATTCCTCAACAGGCTTGCATTTTCCCGGTAAACCATAAGGTAAACCATAACATAACCCAATGGCGGCTTACATGTTCGTAAGTATTTTCAGACCCGGGCTTCATAGTGTCAGTGGCGAGTCAGTTGAGGAATTTAATGCCCTCTTCGGAACTGATTCGCCTTTAAAAACCCACTGTTTCGACTGTACTTTTGTCTCTGGAATGCAGTAGTGTATCCATGTTTCATCCAAAGTTATGTATTGACGCAGAAACTAGGCAGGATTGCGACGGAAAAGTGCCAAACCAGCTTCCGAAACGATCACACGATTGCGTTTATTCTCCATTGAGAGCAAACGCGGCACCCATCTTGCCGAGACCTTTGTCAGACCTAATTTTTGGTACGAAATTTAGTTCACTGTACCTTGTGATATACCCGTGGCCTCTACTATTTCGCGAGCTTTGATTCGTCAATCAATCAAAACCATATCCTGGTTTGTCAATTCTTTCGGAGCAAGTCACTTCTACTGGACGTCCGGGACGATGTTCAACATTTATGGATGATCGGCCACGTTTAAATCCAATGATCCAATTATAAATTGTTGCAAATGCAGGAACAGATGTGCCTGAACGTCATCCTACTCGACATTTATCTCTTTCGGTGTTAAGTCTCTGAAATAGAAGTGTTTAATCACCGCACGAAACTCGTTTTCTTTTCTTTTCTTTTTTCCATCTTTCTAAATAAGCACAAGATTGTTGATTCACTCGCCTATTGCAACGAAACCTCGTGATGAATATAGCCGAAAGTTGAAATGTCTTCTAGTAAGAGATGAAGGTTACTAAATACAAACATTTTTTTAGATGCTACGAGCGTAATTTCTTGAATTTTGTAAGGACTAGTTGCACACCCATAGTAATAAGATTATTAAAATGGAATAGATGAAAGAACACTATTTTGTAAGAACATTTTTACTTTCTCTACACTTACAATGTACATAGTGCATAGTTAAAGTATTGTATTGCACCCAAAAGTTCGATACCGAGATTTCACCGGAAATACATGTTTTGGTACCACCTGAATACAAAAGAAAACATAGCTAGAAAAAGGTGTGTGTGTGTGTGTGTGCGTGCGTGCGTGTGTGTTTTTTTTTATGTGTGGACAGCATAGCTCAAAAACAAAAGGTCCGTTAAATACCAAACTTGATATTTAAGTTCAGTATCTCTAACGATGCGTCACGAAGATTTACTACAAAATCCCCCAGCCCAACTACCCTTTACATGGAGAAATTTTCGAAAATTTTTATTTTCTCAAACATTTTTCAAACGATTTTGATTAAAATATTGTATATATAAGATACTTACATGACAAATAAAATGGATAACTTGAATTTTTTGGGAATAGCATCTGAAGCCATCTTTATTCTGAATGAATTTTACATAACTGGTAAACCGTAATAAATAGACAAAAAATGACTCCACAAAAAAATGTAGAGCTCTTTAAAACACACACTTTATGTTATATGCATTTTTTTCTTGGAATTGACCGTTTTTAAAATAGTCCTTGTTATTGATTTCAGTTTTAAAATACTTAATGTTTTTCTCATACGGGAACGTTCAATCACATTTTAAAGCGTTTGACTGTCGGTTTAGGCTAGTGTATTCCCTTATTTCCCTTCTACTTATAAGGAACTAAGTAATAAAACTGTTTCTGCTAGTGTTTATGTCGATTATCATGAAGTAGATAGAAGATTTTTAACAATCATTTGTTTCAGAGAGTAAAGAAAGGTATGTGAATGGAACATAGAATGCTTTTATGCAGAACAGGTAGAGAAAATTATGTGAATGGAACTCAGCAGATTCTTTTTACGTTCTCTAGCCCCATAAGACATGTTTATTCTGGATGAATTTTGCTTAATTTGGCATAACCAGTAAACCGTAAGAGAGAGTTCAAAACTTACCACACAAAAAATGTAGATCTTTTTAAAATCCACAAATTATGTCATATAATTTTTTTTTCGTGGAGCTTACCGTTTTCGAGGTATTCCTTGTTATTAGTTTCAATTGTGAAGTACTTAACACGTTTCTCAGACGGAAGTGTCCGTTTTTCTGTTGTTCTACTCCTGGCCAAGCAAAGAAGGGATTTACAATGACAATCGCATAACGACAGCTTTTAAAACATTTGACTATCACTTTCGCATAGCACATTCCTTTAGTTCCCTTCTACTTATAAGGAACTAAGTAATAAGAACAGTCTGCTAATGTTTATCTCGATTAGCATGGTGTTGAAAGAATTATCTTTCGGAAGTGTGTTTGTAGAGTAGTTGTGAGTTGTGAGTGTAACAATACGCACTAAATATTAAAAGGCGTGCAATAAGTTCCCTATTGCAAATGAGTGAGGATACGATTAACAATTAAAGGACAATAATTAAGAAGAAGAAGCATCACTATCATTCACGCGATGGGATTTCACAATAGAAACGGCATGCAAGTTAGTGTGCTATAAAAACATGAAGCTCACAACGCATGGCGCTGTTTCCCTGGCGAATGAACCTTTGGAAATTTGTTTTAATTACTTAGAGTTATAAAATGCTGAATAAATAAATTTGTCACTTGCGAGTCGTAATGCTTGAATATTTTGTTCTACGTTTTCCACATTTCATTATTACTTTCTCTACATAGTATTGCAGATCACCCAAAGGCCGCGCCGTGGCCGAGTGGTCAGACCATTCGCCTCTCACCTAGACGGGACGTCTAGGGTTCGATCCCAAACGAACGCATGCGAGATTTATAGTGAACAAAGCGGCGCAGGGGCGGGATTTCTCCGGGGTCTCCGGTTTTCCCCGCCATCTCATTCCACCGGGGCACCATCTTCATGTATTATCAGTGTCATCGCCTGCGGTGCCAGAGCAGTAAAAGCCGGCGTTAAACACTAATAAAAAAAACACCCAAAAATTCCATACCGAATTTCACTGGAAGTGCACGTTTGGGGATCCCATATATGAAAATCATTTTTAGAAAAAAACAAAAAATAAAATACCAAACGTGCCGTGGCCGAGTAGTTAGACCACTCGCCTCGCACCAAGCGAACGCATGTGGGATTTGTGGTGGACAAAGCGGCGCAGGGGCGGATTTTCTCAGGGATCTCCGGTTTCCCCCGCCATCGCATTCCACCGGTGCTCTATCATCATTCCATGTATCATCAGTGTCTACACTTGCTGTGCCACAAGTAGTAAAAGCGGGCATTAAACAATATAAAAAAAAAAAAGGATGCGACATGAAGATTTTGAGGAAAATCCCCCCACCTTAAACTACCCTTTACATGGAAAAATTTTCGAAAGTTTTTATTTTCTCAACTAATCGACGTTAAGCACGCTGGACAGTAACGGAGCTGCGTTGACTGCAATTACATGGATTTTGTTGTTTGTTCTATAAAGTCAGTACATTTTCTGTAGCTTCTAAGTGGAGCATAGGCATAATTACGATGTTTCCCTGATCGGATTTGAATTTCTAGTTCGCGAGTTCGCCGCTATGTGCCATGGTGAAGAAGGATCGGTTGATCTCCACAGATGGCACTGTAAGATAAAATCACAAATTGCGGACGTGGAATAGCGGAATTTTGTCCAGAGACCTTCTTTTTTAGGTATGGGGTTCGTTTACGTGCAAATAAACGTTACACGGGACCACCGGCTTTACTTCCCTTCCGAAAAAGCACACGTTAAAGTCTTTTGCGTCCGAAAAAATCTATCACCTTCCGCTAGATTTGAATCTGCATTCTTGTATTTTAGAGGCAAGCATGGTAACCACGAAAAGCGACGTTATTCTACAAAACACTACAATAATATTGAAATAAGCTAATATAATTATGATATAAAATAGCTATTTGACTGTTAAATGTCAGGTAATATGAAAATAATAGCAACAAAACTGTTACTGCCCGCCTTGGTAGTGTTTGCTTCACATTCAAAAGGTCGTGAGTTCGAATCTCGCTTAGGGTGAGTTCCCCGGATAAGGTTTTATCGGAGTTTTCCCTTATCCTGAGAAGACGAATGTCGAGTAACTTTAAGCTCCATGTACCCCGAGATCATTTGAGCATAATTTCACCAATTCATTCATCCTCCAATATGGTCAACCAGGTTAAAGGAGTTTAGCTACAAAAAAAAAAAAAAAAAACTGTCTAACCAATTTTGTTGCCAATGGATCATTATCAGTGTCAATATATTAATAAATAAATGCCCTAACTAAGGGTATCATTTATATTCTTGGTGTTTATATTCAAAATACTACACATGCTTGAAATGTGTACATTTTGCCAGTACCAGTTCAGGTTGCTTTACCAAGGATTGTCGCCGAAAATGGCCATGTGGTGGAATGTGGGTTGTTGCCAGAACAAAATGATGTTCCCATAAACTAAATATAGTTGTCGATGTCTAGACCTTTTAGATGCTAGCCGCCTGTTCCAAAGCATTTATTGATGAGCAGGACAAGGTCTTGTGGTGTGATAGTCGGCGCCAGGATTGTTGTGGTTTCAAAGGAAACGATCTTCAGGATTTTATAAATACCTGAAATGTTTCTTTAATGGCCGCAGTCTACGAGTTTCGTGCCCGACCCTTTGAAGCCTGCTTCTTTGCATCGTATCACGCCAAAGGGAGTTTTAACGGTTATTATTGTAAATTATGTGCATCTGTGGCATGCCTAGCGTCGTTCATGTTGAGAAGATACAGTGGGTTTCTTCCAGACGAGCTGTACATTCTTCCTGTTTTAACCTCAAATTAGTTTGCAACATTTCGCCCCCCATTTGCAACATCGAAAACTGTTATTATAAGTATATCGTACACGATGAAAACTGCTTACAGATTTTCAGCTTGCCATTAGACCCTTTTATGACTTCTCAATCCACGATGTCGTCCTCCGTGGTGTAATGGTTACCATGGTAACTTCATATACTCAAGGTCGCGGGTTCAAACCCGGCGGAAGACAATAGATTTTTTCCGGTGTAAAAATCCTTAGCGTGGCTTCCTTCGGAAGGGAAATAAAGCCGTTGGTTCCGTGTCGTAGATTTACGGCACGTAAAATATTCTGAAACCTGAGCAAAAATTAAGCGGTCTTTCACGCCCAATGTAGATTGGGACGCTCAGAACCACAGCAGTTAAAGAGCGTCCATAAATAACACGCCATTAATTTTTTTTATTTCAATCCACGTTCATAATATTGTCACAACTCACAGCTATACAGAGAGACTAGATTGGAAATGCTCTATCCATATTTATTGTGGTTGGTGAAGCACGATTTTTCATTAGCCGCCATATTTAGGTACTACACTTTTGAGATGAACACGCCTTATGTGGGTTAAATGTGCATACAAAAATAAGATTTTGTGGTGTTAAATGCTCAATTAAGTAGTGCATTTAGACTGTAAGTTTTAAACCAGTATAATGGTCAATACGTGTGTGGTGTTTGGTTGTAGTTTCTAAAATAGCAGAAGCAAATACAAGGAAAGGGAAATGTGTTTCCATACATAGGTTAGCGAACTTGTTTAAGTGATTTTGTGGTGTTAAATGTTCAATTAAGCAGTAAATTTAGACTATGTTTTAAAGCGTTATAATGGCCAATACGCGAGTGGTGTTTGGTGTTAGTTTCTCGAATAGCAGAAGCAAAAACAAAGAAAGTGAACTGTTTCAATACATAGGTTAGTGTACTTATTGAAGTGATTTTTCGGTGATATACTTAATGAAATATTTCAGATTAGTTTACTTCTTAAGTGATTTTTTGGTATACATTATCAACAGAACGATTCTGTATTGTTTGTTAGATTTTAGATTTCCAACTCGGAAAGACTGTTGAGAAGCTTGGTTAAAGGGAATTCGCAGACAAAATTGGCAACCTATTCCGGTTTATGAGAAACCTCTTGCTAATTCGCCCATGTTTCTGCTATCGTGAGAAATAATTACTATTAAATTATGTGTTTATGATACCAGAACGGAAGATTAGGGGGTGTGTTTTTCGGACTCGGAATACAATGTAATTATTGCAATATTCCTCGACCGAAAGTCTTTATTTGTATCACACATTCTATTAAAGCTTTAAACCAATGATATATGGTACAGCCTTTTGTTACATTAATAATAATTTTAGACCAATAAATTAGAACAAAATTAAGTTATGACCTTGCCGCGAAGTTTACTGCAATAATACCAATTTATCAATAATAACTTCTGACATGACAAACATGTGATTGCATTAAATATTCCTTACACTATACATCTCTCCCCTTCCATTGCCCTTTGTTCTTTACTTCTAAAACTTGGGAAAAACAATATGGCAGATGTTGCGTATGGTGATTATGCTAGTGTGTAGTGTCAAAAGATGGCAGCTGGACACAAAACGTGCTTCAGCAAAACGGTAGCATTTCCGCCCTGTCGCAACCCCTCTGTGAAATATTACTTAACTGTCCTTTTTGGACAAACAGGACAAAAAACGACGGGACGATTTCAAGCTTGGCAGCGAGGGATTGGTACTGGGATTAAAGCAAAGGCCTATCCTTATGCCTAAAGAAGTCCTAATTTTCATTTCCAAAAGGGCGTTTATGTGAGAAATTAAAGAACAAGCTACAAAACTGCACGTAGTCCTGGAGAAATGGAGCATGCTGGCCGCCATCTTGCTTGCGTTCCTAAAAAAAGTCAGCCGAATGACTTACCTGGAACTTACATAGGATAATGCCAAATTACGAAAACTTAAAATTTAACAAGACTGCTCACTTATGAAAACTTAAAAAGCCAATAACTCTGTCAACAAACCTCAAATGCAAGAGGTTGTTAATGACAGTGCGACACTGAGCATTCATTAACTACGTTCTTGAGTTATGTAGTCTACTCTGGAGGCGTTTTTTCAACTGATCTGGAGCTTAATGCGTAACGTGGGAAGCTGCTATTCCAAAGGTCGTGAGTTCGATTACTGTCATAGAGTAAATGTTTTTTATTATTTTTTTCATTCCAGGCGAAGTGCCGCGATACGTGAGCAAGACCCGAACTCGGAAACTATCTTTCACTTGAAAGCAAGTATGCCAGAGAGGCTGTAATATGTCCCTTCGTTTTTCGAGTTATACTCTCGAATGGTTGATAAATTAGCCAGTGGCGTACTGGCAATTCCGAAACTTATAGCCGTTACTTAGAAATTTCAATAAACAGGCCATAAGTTCTCTACCTCAAATTACTTATTTAAGTAATCTGCATATGCTGTGAAAATATTTCGGTAAAGTTCATTAACATCTTTTTATTAGGCTTTACCGTTATGCAAAATTCTGCAAAACTCATCCAGAATAAAGAGCTCTTCTGAGGCTATTCCCAAAAAATTGAAAATATACGTTTTATTTGTGATGTAAATATCTTTGCGGTCTTTTAATCAAAATCGTTAGAGCCATTATTGAGAAAAACATTTTCAAAGAATGTTCCGTGTAAAGGGTAGTTTGTGGTGGGGAGATTTTCTTGAAAATCTGCGACGCATCCTTGGAAGATACTAAACATAAATACCAAGTTTGTTATTTAACGGTCTTTCGTTTTTGAGCTGTGCTATCCACAGTCACACACCTTTTTCTAATAAAGTTTTTTTCGGACCTCAAAAACATATTACCAGTGAAATCACGACATCACATTTTGGGTGGAATACAATACTTTCTCTACCTACTACATGCCGGAAACATAAACTATATAACATTTCAATCATATTTGAAGATTCAGAGATATCAAATATTAATGAGAAGCATTACTAAATTTTGCATTTTAGTATATTGGCTGCGGTGATGGCCGATGATTAGATTAATCGTTTGCCGAATGGGTATAATTACGTCGACATTGCGTACGAGTAGATTCTCCACGCGCGAATTCGGAATACGTCTGGATACTGCATACATGCGTTATAAACTCGTTGCATGTCTGCAACTGCATGAAATTGTCAATCAGTTCCCATCCAGTGCAAAGCAACACGCAGTTGTTTTTCAGGTTAGGACTGCCTTTTACCTGTTGCATGCTGAATGTGATGTGCTATAACTTGTAATAACAATTTCATTGCAAAAGGAGTCACCCGAAACCCTCATTGAATTCATAAATAGATGTAAACTCAAATAATTCTGGGCCTTGAATGTTTGTCTTCCACCTTACCTTGCCTGAACTTCACCAGTATCTGAATCACTGACTCTGTTACTAAATAGCATTTTATACAGTTCTCAGATATATCGTAGTGTACTTAAGTGTATGCTATATGATGCGTTTTTACTTTCTCTACACGTACTATATACATAGTGCATAAAGAAGGTATTGTATTGCACTCAAAAATTCGATATCGAGAATTTACCGGAAATACATCTTTTGGGACCCCCAGGATAAAAAAAAAAAAAAAAAAAAATGTCGATCTGTGCGTATGGTGTATGGGTATGTATGTATGTATTGGGTCAGCATATCTCGAAAACGAAAAGTCCGTTAAATACCAAACTTAATACCTAATTTCAGCATCATCCAAGGATGCGACACGAAGATCTTCAAGAACCCCCCCCCCCCAACTACCCTTTACACGGAAAACATTTCGAAAATTTTGGTTTTCTCAAAAATGGCTCTAAAATAAAATGTATATCTTGAATTTTCTGGAAATAATCTCTGAACACCTCTTTATTCTGGATGATTTTTTCTAAATTTTTGAATAACTGGTAAACCGTAAGAGAGAGACAAAAACTTACTGCATAATTAATGTAGATCTGGTTAAAACACATAATTTATGTCATATATACTTTACGTAGAGTTGACCGTTTTCGAGATAGAGTTTGTTATTAGTTTTAAAATACTTAACTTTTCTCATACGGGAACTAGTCAACTCCTGGCCACGCAAAGAAATGCATAGCAACCTTATTTTAAAACGTTTGGCGGTCGGTTTAACCTACTGTATCCCTCATTTCCCTTTTACTTATAAGGAAACTAAATAATAAGACTGTTTCTGGTAATGTTTATCCTGATAGCATGAAGTAGAGAGATGAACCTGCTTATTAATACTAATTTGTTACAGAGATGTAGAAAAAAGCATTTGAATGGAACACATCAGATTTTTTTTTAAAACGTTTACAATTAACAAAACTTGTAAACAGGCCCCAGGTATCCATTTTTATTTGTGATTTTCCGTCATCGTCGATGTCATCGCTGAGAAGCGAGTTTATATACTGTCCTAGGGACAGAAGATTCCACTGAATGTGATGTTGTCCAAATGAGGCGATTTGAATATTGTCACTATAGTTTGTTAAGGTAATTAAATATATTGCCATATTTCGGTCCGCGCATCTCACGCCTTCAACTGCTTCTGCTCATCCCGCTTTAGCCGATCGCTGTAGACCGCAGATAGTAGAAAAGGTGGGAATGGAGGGAGAGTTTGCCATCACCCCTGTACTATTATTATAATACAAGCGTGTATAGCTGAATGTAGATTATAAGTATTTGTTTTCGCAAGTGGCATCATTAAAACAATTTCCCTAGTCTGTTTTCTAAGGGACTTACCAGAGGAGAACTTAGAACGTTGAAGCTCCCGACATTAATGTTAACAGTTCTCAATTCATATACTTTTAAAATAAACAGTACACTGTAAATTTTGAGTTCATTCACTGCCCCTTGCAATGTCCTCTCTCCCACCACTGCCAAAAACCTCGCGATGCGCATGTGTGTCTGATATCACATGGGCATGCTGGAGAATAGTGAATGAAGTAATCGGCAATTGTTGTGCCCACTACGTTTTGCGCAGCTTTTTCATTATCCTAGTAGGGTATAGCGGCAGGCGTTTGTTACTTGATCGTTGGGAGTAGGTATAGTATATTTATATGGATACTAATCATATTTATACGTTGCTCCTAAGTAAGTGGACATCAGCATGATGATGATAATAATACTCAAGCACAAGCCCTCCCTACTTTGTTTCAGCAATGTCGCTTCTACTTTATTTATATATACAATATACCTTTCCGATGATGTTTTATTACATATTCTCATTTAAATTCCTAAATTACTAAAAGGCTAAAATCCATTCACAGAGCCAGAGTACGAAGATATTGCATTTATAAAGGAACACATGTACTTGCGGGGAAGGCCTTGACTTTTCTTTGAGAATGTCGTGGAGTAGACAATAGCTGTTACTTCACAGAAAATGCGTGTAAAAATGAAACTAAGGTCGCTCGCGGATCAAGCATGTAACCTAAGGTGGTCACGATTTAGCGAATGGGAAAACAGGTGTATCAAAAGAGAATTGGATCTGCTTATAACGGTACGGTATATACGGATATTTCTGTCAAAATCTTTTAATAATCCTTAACACTAATTGACCTAATAGCTGCTTAAACTATGAAGCCCTCCACTTAAAGTACGACAATGTAAGTCACCAAAATAACTTGAGGTCACCTTGTGGTTTACCGGGGAACATACGAGTCAGTTGAAGAATTTAATGTCGTGTCGGCATGTTTCCATGTTTACCCGACCGCTAGAGACCAGGATAAGGGAAAACCTTACCCAGGTAACATACCCTAAGCGAGATTCGAACTCGCGACGTGTTGAATTTGGGCACACTACACAGTTATTGTTGAAGATGTAGTTATAAATTAGACAAGCCGCCACTGGATGCAGGTTTACGAGTTTGGACTGCTAAGGTAGGCCTCTAGAGTTCCCATACTGTTTCCTCATTGCAGCGAGCACGACTCCTTGTGATTTGTTCCGCTCGCTGAAGACCTTGACTATCGCAATTACAGTTTGTGGCGGGCAAACCAAGGACTGGCACTTTGCGGCGACCACTCTTCCTTTGTTACTCTCGCCAATAGCAAAGGGCTTCCTTGAGAGTTTACTCCTATATTTCTGATACTAGGCGATAAACTTCACTTCGCACCATATCATGAATGCTGTTTACTAGTGCATCAAATATTGATTCATCTTTAATTCCATTAGGTATTGAATTAGAGTTGTCAGATGACAGTCTTCAAAAAATCTGATGTGTTCCATTCACATTACTTTCTCTACATATGTGCAATAAATTATTTTTAAAAAGCTTATGCTTCTATTTCTTCATGCTAATCGTGAAAAAATTAGCAGAAATTGACTTATTACTTGCTTCCTTGTAAGTAGAAGCGAAATAAGGCAGCACCATAGGTTAAAGTGATAGTCAAAAGCTGGTTGCTTTGTGACTGAAGTTCCTTTGTTTGTATGGACACGAGTTCACAAAGTCCTGTATGAGAAAAGTTTTTAATAGCTGATACCAAAACAAGGAATATCTCAAAAATAATCAACTCCACGAAAAAAATGTATATAACATCAATCGTGTGTTTTAAAGTGCTCTACATTTGTTGTATGGTAAGCTTTTGTCCATCTCTTACGCTTTAGCAGTTATGGAAAATTCCGTAAAATTGACCCAGAATAAAGTAGTCTTCAGAGGCTATTCCAAGAAAATTCAAAATATACATTTTATTTGTCAGCTAAATATCTTTAATATACGATATTTTAATCAAAATCGTTTGAGCCATTTTGTAGAGAATCAAAATATTCGAAAAAAGTTCCAAGTAAAGGGTAGATTGGAGTGGGGGAATTTTTCTCAAAATCTTCGTATCGCATCCCTGGAAGATACTAAACTTAAATATCAAGTTTGGTATTTTACCGACTTTTCGTTTTTGAGTTATCGTGTTCACATACACACTGACACACGGACACACGGGCCTTATGCTGAAAATACTTTTTTTTTTTTTTTATACAGGGGACACAAAAACATATATTTCAGGTGAAATCTCGGTATCGAATTTTTTGGTGGAGTGCAATACCTTCTCTATACACTATGTACATAGTACGTATAAAGAAAGTAAAAACTGATGTGTTCCATTCACATTGCTTTCTGTACATTTCTGTATAAAATTAGTGTAAAAACGCTTATTTCTCTACTTCATTTCGTATAGTGTGTTTACTATTTGTGGCGATAACACTGGTGATTCACGGAATGAATCTGGAGCACCTGTGGAATGCGATGACGGGGGAAACCGGAGAAAACTCACCCCTGCGCTGCTTTGTCCACCAAAAGTATCACATGGGATCGAACCCGGGTCGTCTAGGTGGGAGGCGAGGCCCTATCTTCATGTTAATCCACATAAACATTAGCAGAAATTGTCTTATTACTTGTTTTCTTATAAGTAGAAGCGAAATAACCGAATACACAAGCCTAAAACGATAGTCAATTCTTTTAACATCTGGTTGCCAAGTGGCTGAAATCTGTTGCTTTCCATTGCTAGAACTTGACAAGTTCTCATATGAGAGAAAAGATTTTAAAACTGAAACCAATAACAAGGAATGTCTTTAAAATGGTCAGCTTTATGAAAAAAATCTGTTGTGGTCTAGCTGTTCTGCAAAAAAACTTTTTATTCTAAAGATTAATGTTTTACCTTCATCATGTTAATCAAGATAAACATAAACAGAATTATTTTTAGTATTTGTTGCCTTGTAAGTAAAAAGGAAATAAGGGAATGCACAGTTCTAAAGCGATAGTCAATTCTTTAAAAGCGGGTCGCTATGTGAAACAAAATTCCGTTATCTTTACTTGCCTAGAGTAAACATACGAGAAGAAAGACGTCTTCCAGTTCAAGAAAATTAAAATTGATAGCAATAATCCAAAATACCTCGAAAAGAGTTAATTGTTTGTTTTTAATTAGAACATTTTTTGTCTATCTCTTACGGGTTACCAGTTATGCAAAATTGATCCAGAATGCCGAGTGACTATTCCCATAAAATTCAAAGTATACATTTTATTTGTCATATAAATATTTTTAATATACAATATTTTAAACAAAACCGTAAGAACCATTTTTAAGAAAACCTAAATTTTCGATTTTTTTTTTAAGCAAAGAATAGTTTGGGATGGGGGATTTTCTTCAATCGTCGTGCAACGCCCTTGAAAAATACTAAACTTAAATACCAAGTTAGTTACTTTACCGACTTTTCGTTTTAGAGTTATTCTGTTTACGGACACATACTGACCTTTTTCTAATTTTTACATGCAGGGCACCCTAAAACTTATATTTCTGGTGAAGTTTCGGTCATGAATTTTTCGGTAGAGTAAATACCTTCTCTAGCTATGTACTATGTAGAGAAAGTAAAAAATGCACATCTAGATTTTCTACAAAAACTAGGTTACTCAACATTTACCTAAATATGTTTAGCAGTATTTTAGTGGGCCTCTAGGCATAACCTCCATGCAAAATAATAATTTTGCGTATTATAAGTTATTGAATATAACAACAGCTGAACTATTACAGGCGAATTTCCAATGTCATAATATGATATTTACGTACAAACAGCTGCAAAATAATAAACGTTACCTTTATTAGCAACTGAAACGAATGTACCAGATGGACAGATAAGACAGAGCTGATTGTTCCCGGGCTGGAGTCAAGAAAACGTTTTAGTAATTTTTCACTAAAGACACATTTACGTTTTAGCATGATTTCGATTACGCTTCACATCAATCAACTGAGAGTAAAGTATATAAACATTCTGATGTTTTCCATTCACACAAATTTCTCTACATCTCTCATGCCAATCGATAAAAAATTAGCAGAAATGGTATTTTTACTAGCTTCCTTGTTACTAAAAGGGAAATAAGGGAATACCATAAGCTAAAGCGGCATTCAAATATTTTAAAAGCTGGTTGCAGTGTGTTTGAAGTTCCTTTGTTTGTATGACCAGTATGAGAAAAGTTCAAGTAAATTAAAATTGAAACAAATAACAAGGAATATCTCGAAAATGGTCAACTTTACGACAACAAATGTATATGTCACAATTTCTGTTTTTCAATGAGATCTACGTATTTTGTGTAGTAAGTTTTTGTGTATCTCTTTACTAGTTATGCAAAATCCAGCCAGAATAAGGAGGTCTTCAAAGGCTATTCCTAGAAAACTTAAGATAGCCGGTCCCCATGGCCACGCTCGCTAAGGCGTCTCGCTTTGGTGCTTCGTGGGCAGGGGGTCGTGGGTTCGAGTCCCGCCTTGGGCATGGGTGTTGTATGTTTGTGCAATGTGTATGTGTTTGTGTAAAGCAACAGTAACCATACAGGGGGGAATGTAAATAGGGGATTAAAAAAAAAGAGATATATACCTACTTTGTTTGTCATGTAAATGTCTTTAATATACGATATTTTAATCAAAATCGTTAGAGCTTAATTGAGAACATCAAAATTTTCCAAAAATATGTAAAGGGTAATTTGGGGCGAGGGTATTTTCTTGAAGACTTTCATGTCGTATCCTTGGGAGATATTAAACATAAATACCAAATGCTATTTTTAAGGGGCGTATAGTTTTTGAGCTATGCTGCCCACGGACACACACTGACATACAGACACACACGCGGACATTTTTCTAAAACTTTTTTTTTTTATATATATATATTCTCAAAACATATGTGTCTGGTGAAATCTCGGTATCGAATTTTTGGATGGAGTACAGCAATTTCTATACATACACGGGCATGTTTCTAAAATGTGTTTTTTGAGAATCAGGTGGTCTCAAAATATGTATTTCCGGTGAAATCTCGATATTTAATTTTTGTATGGAATAAAATACGTTCTCTATGTACATTGTACATAAAAAGTAAAAAAAAAAAAAAAAAAAAAAAAAAGTAAAAATATATGTATATGTATATTTATGTGTAAAATAATACATTTCTGGTAACACTTTGAACACTTTCTGGTATAATTTATCAGAAAAGAATTATTCTGAATTAAAATTGATTGCTTTATTCAAATTTGAAAGTTGATTTAACAGAAAAGTGTCCAAAATTAATGTCACTACTGTACATAAAGCCATTGTTATAGCAATCTTACGCTGAGATGCTCGTTTTGAAAGAATCATGCCGACAAAGTTTGGAGTGCAAATTGCAATGAGTATCAAACTAAGCTATTGTATAGAAATAATATAAGTAATGTGGAATGGCCGGGAAAAGGGGAATTTCCTTGATTAGGCGTTACATAACAAGCATGAAAGAGTGGTTGTAGGTAGAGGTCGGGCGTTATCCTGTTGTCGGTGTAACGAACCCGCATCACGTTTGTCTTCTGTCACAACCCGCATAACTTGGCCAACTATAATTTACTAGTCATGTTATCACTATGCCGTGTGTGGTCTCCGACCACGCTTTATCTAAAGTTAGCTAGCATGTGCCATCTCGACCGGCAGGGCACACTTCTAGACCTTGACAACATCATCCTAGAAATGCAACTTACACTTTAGAAATGTATGCTCCGGACTATTAATATTGAGTCTTACTAGCTTTTGCTTTATCTGTTAGAAAAGCTCGAAGCAATAGCATATACTAGAGGTGTTCAATAAGTCCTTAGAAAATCCAAAAAAGTACACCATATCGAAGAAATGTTGTATTTAGTAACCTTCCTCTCTTACTAGATGGCAGTTAATCCAGCACATTCATTTTTTTTTTTTTGTATTTTCTCTATAGGCACTATGTACATAGTGTATAGAGAAAGTATTGCACTCCACCAAAAATTCGTTACCGAGATTTCACCGGAAATATATGTTTTAGGGTCCCCAATATCCAAAAGAAGCATTTTCACAAAAAGGTCCGTGTGTGTGTGTGTGTGTGTGTGTGTGTGTGTGTGTGTGTGTGTGTGTGTGTGTGTCCGTGTGTCCGTGAACACGATAACTCAAAAACGAAAAGTCGGTAAAATACCAAACTTGGTATTTAAGTTTAGTATCTTCCAGGGATGCGACACGAAGATTTTGAGAAAAATCTCCCCACCCCCAACTACCCTTTACATGGAACTTTTTTCGAAAATTTTGATTTTCTCAAATATGGCTCTAACGATTTTGATTAAAATTTCGGATATTAAACATATTTATCTGACAATTGAAATGTATATCTTGAATTTTCTGGGAATAGCCTCTGAAAAGTAGTTTATTCTGGATGAATTTTACTAACTTTTGAATAACTGCTAAACCGTAAGAGATGGACAAAAACTTACTACACAAAAAATGTAGAGCACATTAAAAAACACAATTTATGTTATATACATTTTTTTTCATGGAGTTCGTCGTTTTTGTGACATTCCTTATTTTTGGTTTCTGCTATGAAAAACGTATACTTTTCTCATACTGGAAGTTGTCAACTCCTATCCATATAAACAAAGGAACTTCATTGACATAGCAACCAGCTTTTGACTATCACTTTAACCTACGGTTGTCCCTTATTTCGCTTCTACTTACAAGGATGCGAGTAATAAGACTATTTCTGCTAATTTTTTCTGATTAGCATAAAGTAAATAGAAGTAGAAGCTTTTTAAGAATTATTTGTTGCAGGGATATGGAGAAAGTCATGTGAATGGTACACATCAGATTTTTTATTTTTACTTTCTCTATACGCACTATGCATATAGTGAATAAAGAAGGTATTGCATTCCACCAAACAATTCGATACCGAGATTTCACCGAAAATATATGTTTTAGGGTCCCCTGTATCCAAAAAAAGCATTTTCACAAAAAGGTTCGTGTATGTGTGTCCGTATGTCTGTGAACACGATAACTCAAAAACGAAAAGTCGGTAAAATACCAAACTTGGTATTTAAGTTGAGTATGTTCCAGGGATGCGACAGGAAGATCTTGAGAAAAATCCCCCACCCCAAACTACCCTTTATATGGAACTTTTTTCGAAAATGTTGATTTTCTCAAAAATGGCTCTAACGATTTTGATTAAAAAATCGTATATTAAAGATATTTACCTGACAAATAAAATTTATGTCTTGAATTTTCTGGGAATAGCCTCTGAAGAGTAGTTTATTCTGGATGAATTTACTGAACTTTGAATACTAAACCGTAAGAGATGGGCAAAAACTTACTACACAAAAAATGTAGAGCACGTTAAAAGACACAATTTATGTTATATACATTTTCTTCGTGAGTTCGTCGTTTTTGAGACATTCCTTGTTTTTAGTTTCTGCTATGAAAAACTTTTATTTTTCTCATACAGGAACTTGTCAACTCCGATCCATATAAACAAAAGACTTCATTGACATAGCAACCAGCTTTTGACTATCACTTTAATCTATGGTAGTCCCCTATTTCGCTTCTACTTACAAGGAAGCAAGTAATAAGACTATTTCTGCTGATTTTTTCTGATTAGCATAAAGTAAATAGAAGTATAAGTTTTTAAGAATACTTTGTTGCAGGGATATAGAGAAAGTCATGTAAATGGTACACATCAGATTTTTTACTAAGGATTTTTACGCCCGAAAAAAATTCATTGACCTTGGTTATATGAAGTTAGTATGGTAGCAATTATACCACGGAGGGTGACATCTCTTGGTTTCGCTTCAATAGGTGATTGAATCAACAATGTTGTACTTTAGAAAGTTGGGGGGAAAAACGAGTTTCGTGCGGTGATTAAACACTTCCATTTAAAAGGTTTAACAGCAAAGGAGATAAAAACCGAGTTAGATGAAGTCCCATAACATACTGGGCGTAAAAGCTGTTTACTTTTGTTCAGAGGCCTCTTTATCAGGTTTGAGGCTGTTTTACGTGCCGTAAATCTACATCACGGGAACAACCACTTTATTTTCACGCCGGGTTTGCACCCACAAGGTTAGGAACCTTAGGGTAGCGTGTTACTCCCAGACTGTACAGGACGGCTAAAATGCATTTTTCAATTTGACTCCACGAAGACTGTTCAATAAGTCCTTAGAAATTCCAAGAAATTACATTCGTAGCGTCGAAAACCTTTTGTATTCAATAGCCTTCCTCTTTTATTAGATGACAAAGTTTCTGCTGTATCCATTACGTGGTTTCGTTGTCATATGCGATTGAATAAAAAATCTTGTGCTTCTTTAGAAAGATTGGGGGGGGGGGATTACGAGTTTCGTGCGGTGATAAGTACTTCTATTTAAAAGGCTTAATACCGAGAGAGATAAAAGCTGAGTTGGATTTAGTTCATGGCACATCTGCTTCTAGGTTCGCAACAATTTATAATTGGATAAATGAATTTAAACGTAGCCGTACGGTGAACATCGTTCCGGATGTCCAGTAGAAGTAACTTCCTCCAAAAGGTTGAAAAAATCTAGGATATAGTTTTGAGTGATCGACGAATCAAAGTTCGCGAAATAGTAGAGGCCGCAGGCATATCACAAGGTACGCTGTTCTCAATTTTACACAAAAAATGAGGTGTGACAAAAGTCTCGGGAAGATGGGTGTTAAGTTTGCTCTCAATGGAGAATAAACGCAATCGTGTTATCGATTCGGAAGCTGGTTTGGCACCTTTTCTGCACATTCCTGACGAGTTTCGGTGTCGATACATAACTATGGATGAAACATGGATACACTACTGATTCCGAAGACAAAAGTACTGTTGAAACCATGGGGTTTTAAAGGCAAACCAGCTACGAACAAGGTAAAGGTGGTCAAATCTGTAGACAAGGTAATGGCCTCGGTTTTTTTATGGTGCATGCAAAATCGTCTACATTGATTATTTGCAGGTAGAACGACAAATGGAGAGTATTATACATCGTTATTGCACAGATTGACTGGAGAAGTCAAGATAAAACGCCCTCATCTGGCATAGAAAAAATATTCTCTTCCATCAAGACAATGTATTCTCTTATTCTCGCCTATCTATAGTAAAATATGTAATAAGTATCTCCAAATGTTTATACATGAAGTAGATAATAAGCTTTTGTACGTTATTTGTTGACGACTGGTTAGAGAAAATCATGTGAATGTAAAACATCAAATTTGTTTTCTTTCCTTTGTTGCAGGTGAGCTGTAATTATGCTACTAATTCCCGGTTTGAACACAGGTAACATCATATTATGATTAATTACCTTTAGTGATAAAACTAAATTAAATCCAGAGTAATTTTGTTTTGTTAGTGTTTTATCATTTGCTTATTTTCTTTCTTCTTAAGCAATTTCTTTTTACTCTCTCTACTCCGGTTTCTCCCGCCATCGCATTCTACCGGTGCTCCATCTTCATTCCATATATCATCAGGTCACCTTCGGTACCATTCTAGTAAAACCGGGCGTTAAACACTATAAAAAGTAGTAAAGCCGATCTGCTAATGTCTATCTCGTTACCATGAGTTATTAGTACATCCTGCAACTCCTAAGTGGAGCGTAGGGCATCGTTACCATGTTTCCATGATCGGATTTAAATGTCTAATTCGTGAGTTCGCCGCTAGGTATCAGCTCGTCACCCATAGATGGCACTGTAGGACGAAATCACGACTCGCGTACGCGAAATTTTGAACAGGAACCTTCTTCTTTCAACGTATGGGTTTTTATGTACAAATAAACTTTACACGGGACCATCGGCTTCCCTTCCTAAGGATCCTTGAGCATGAAGTAATTAGAAAAATAATCTTTTACAAGAATGTTTTGTTACGGAGTAGGTAGAGAAAGCCATCATATTTTTGCTTTCTCTAGCCCGAATATACTATGTACATAGTGGATAGATAGTGGATAGAGAAATTATAGTATTCCACCCAAAAATTCGATTCCGAGATTTCACCGTAAATATACGTTTTGAGGTCACCTGAGTCCGAAAAGAGCATTTTTAGAAAAAGATTATTGTGTGTGTCTGTTGACAGCATAGCTCAAAAACGAGAAGACCGTTAAATACCCAACTTGTTTTTGTCTTTAATATCTTCCAAGGATACGACACAAAGATTTTCAAGAAAATCCTCCCACTACAAAATACTCTTTACATGAAAATGTTTTGGAAAATGTTGTTTTTCTCCGTGTATTAGAGATATTTACATCACAAATAAAATGTAGATTCTCAATTTTCTAGGAGTGGCCTCTGAAGACCTTTTTATTCTGAATGAGTTTTCCAGAAGCTTGCATAACAGTTAAAGTATAAGAAATAAACAAAAACGTAGTACATACAAATGTATCTGGTTAAAACACATAGTAATACGTTATTTATGTCATATACGTTTTTATGTACAGTCGAGCATTACTGAGATATTATTTGTTACTTATTTCAATTTTAAACTATTTAATGTTTACTTTCTCTATACGCACTATGTACATAGTGTATAGAGAAAGTATTGCACTCCACCAAAAAATTCGATACCGAGATTTCACCGGAAATATATGTTTTAGGATCCCCAATATCCAAAAAAAGCATTTTCACAAAAAGGTTCGTGTGTGTGTGTCCGTGTGTCTGTGAACACGATAACCCAAAAACGAAAAGTAGGTAAAATACCAAACTTGGCATTTAAGTTTCTTATCTTCCAGGGATGCTACACGAAGATTTTGAGAAAAATCCCCCCACCCCCAACTACCCTTTACATGGAACTTTTTTCGAAAATTTTGATTTTCTCAAAAATGGATCTAACGATTTTGATTAAAATGTTGTATATTAAAGATATTTACCTCACAAATAAAATGTATATCTTGAAGTTTCTGGGAATAGCCTCTGAAGAGTAGTTTATTCAGGATGAATTTTACTGAATTTTGAATAACTGCTAAACCGTAAGAGATGGACAAAAACTTACTACACAAAAAATGTAGAGCACGTTAAAACACACAATTCATGTTATACACATTTTTTTCGTGGAGTTCGTTGTTTTTGAGACATTCCTTATTTTTGGTTTCTGCTATTTTCTCATACAGGAACCTGTCAACTCCTATCCATATAAGCAAAAGAACTTCATTGACTAAGCAACCAGCTTTTGACTATCACTTTAACCTATGGTAGTCCCTTATTTCGCTCCTACTTACAAGGAAGCAAGTAATAAAACTATTTCTGCTAATTTTTTCTGATTAGCATAAAGTAAATAGAAGTATAAGCTTTTTAAGAATAATTTGTTGAAGGGATATGGAGAAAGTCATGTGAATGGTACACATCAGATTTTTTCTCAAACGGGACCATGCAAGCTAACCAATCCTCAATTGTTTCTTATAGCGACCAGCTTTTAAAGGATTTGAGTATGGCTTTAGCATAATGCATTCCCTTATTTCCGTTCTACTTACAAAGAAGCAAGTAATAAGACAAATTCTGCTAATGGTGATGCAAATAAAACACTCTTTAGTATGAATAGTTTACATGTGGAACAACTACAGAAAGTTATGTGTATGTAGCACGTTTTCTCTCTCTCTCTCGCTCTGAATGAGTGCTGGATTTTGTGTATGCCGAAAGAGTCCGAGAGAAAAAGAGCAAACTTCTGATTCCCGAATTTGTGAATGTGTTTGCTAGAGATTCGTGACCTCTGAACTATCACGTCGTTGAGATATTACACGTTGCAGCATCACGGGATGAAATTTCCCCACGGAGAGAGGGAGAGGAGCCCTGTTCCTAGTAACTGATTCATTGGATTTGAACCCTTTTAGGTTAACGCTCAGAACGAATAGCACACCTCCATTCTTTTAATATTCCGATTATTTCTTTCTGTGCACGTACTATGTACATAGTACCACCCAAAATTCGATACCGAGATTTCATTGCAAATACACGTTTTAAGGTCCCCTGTATAAATCATATGTGTTCCATGCACATGACTTTCTCTACATCTCTGTAACAAATTATTGTTAAAAAAAACTAACTCTTCTATCTATAATAACTCCATGGCACGACAGCTCACGGGGGACCTTGGCCTACCGCCCGGCCGCTGCGCACCCCATCTCGGTCCAATACTGACGTTATGGATGGGGTGCAGTATTGGAAGGTGAGACGTGGTCAGCGCCTCGAGTCCCCCCGGCCGGTCAATGCGGTGCTCATGACCTGGAGCCGCTACTTCTCCATCAAGTAGCTCCTCAATTGCCCCCCCCCCAGGGACCTTACGAGGCTGAGTGCACCCCGGGCCAGGTCTCCCCACGCCGATACTGGGGATCGAACCCAGGTCTCCCGCTTGGTAAGCAGCCGCGCTACCACCGCGCTAAGAAGACGACCAACTGTTCTATCTACTTTATGATAATAGATAAACATTAGCAGAAATTGTCCTAATTACTTGCTTCCTTGTAAGTAGAAGGAAAATAAGCGAATACACTAGGCTAAAATGATAGTAAAATCTCTTAAAAGCTGGTTGTCATGCGGTTGAAATACTTTTCTATGCAGGAGTTTACAACTTTCCGTGTGAGAAAAGTTTAAATATTTTCAATCTGAAACAAATAACAAGAAATATCTCAGAAATGGTGAATTCCATGAAAAAATGTTATGGGAAGTAAATTGTATATTTTATCGTTATCTACATTGTTGTGCAGTAATTCTTTGCCTATCTCTTACGGTTTACCAGCAAATTCATTCAGAATGAAGAGGTCTTATTCCCAGAAAATTCAAGTTACGCGTTTTATTTTAACATGCGGTATATCAGTCAAAAGTGCCGCTTTTGTGAAAATTAAAATTTTCGAAAACTTTTTCAATGTAAAGGGTATTTTGGGGTGGGGGAATTTTCTTCAAAATCTTCGTATTGTATCCTCTGAAGATACTAAACTTAAATACCAAGTTTGGTATTTTTCCTACCTTTCGTTGTTAAACTGGCCTGTTTCTAAAAATACTTCTTTTTTTTGGGTACAGAGGACCCTAAAACGTTGATTTCCGGTAAAATCTCGGTATCGAATTTTGGGTGGAATGCAATAGTTTCTATATACACTATGTGCAAGTAAAAGGTCCATGTGCCGCGAGTCCGTTTGTCCGTGTGTCTGTGAATACGATAACTCACATTCGAAAAGTTGGTATTTAAGTTTAGTATTTTTCAATAATGTGACACTAAGATTTTAAGGAATATCCCCCTACCCGAAACTATCCTTTATGGAAAAAATGTCAAACATGTTTATTTTCTCAAACATGACTCTTAACGATTTTGATTAAAATGCCATATATTAAAGATCTTTATATTACCAATAAAATGTTTATCATGAATTTCCTGGAGTAGCCTCTGAAGACCACTTTATTCTGGATGAATTTTGCTGAACAAGTAGACCGTAAGAGATAGACAAAAAAACGTACTACACAAATGTGGATCTCATTAAAACACAGAATTTATGTCATAGATGACGTTGACCATTTATGAAATATTCCTTGGTATTGGTTTCCGTTTTAAATACTTAAAACTTTCCACATACGTGAATTTGTCAACTCCTGGAAATGCGAAGAAACGATTTCATCCACATGACAACCAGTTTTTGAAAGATTTGACTGTCGTTTGACCATGGTCACTAAAGGGCTGCTATCTGGACGGGTGGTTCACTCTAGACAGTTTCAGTAAGGTACAGATCTTCGAACTTAGAACTGTTAATGACTTCCACGCGTCTCTGTTGCTTATCTCCTGTAGCCTTCTTCACGTCATCTCTTCCTCTTCGGGGTGGTAGCTGTAATATATCTATGTAGGTCGCTTTGCCCGTTGTACAACTATATCCACACATCCACCTATACGAGAGAGAGAGACAGAGACAGAGCTCCATAGTTAAGCCAATAACATGAGCGGTACTACTGGTTAATTGAGAGGAGCAAATAACGCGGGAATCAAAAGCAAAAGCAGAGGCATCGCAGTGCGCATGGCATGGAAGAAAGAAGGCCATGTGAGCGCACAATATGCTAAACTGGAAGCGCTGTAAAGCCAAGAAGTTAATGAGAGTTGATAAACACCTTGCGGCAGGGAATGCGGGCTAGCGGTGTTGCCACGTCTTATACTCCACTGCCCTGTTCTTAACGTTAGGGAAAGTGAATTATGATACTTCAAAACGTGTTCCTTTCACATGACTTTCTCAACATCTGTGCAACAAATTATTGTTAAAAAGCTTATTATTCTATCTACTTCATGCTAATCGAGATAAACATTACTTACTTTCTTGTAAGAAGAAGGGAAAGGAAAAGAAAAGTGAATGAAATACACTAGGCTGAAACGATAGGCTAATTTTTACTTTCTCTACACGAACTATGTAGATAGTGTATACAGAAATTATTGCATTCCAACCGAAAATTCGATACCAAGATTTCACTAGAAATACACGTTTTAAGGTCTCCTGTATAAAAGAAAAGGATTTTTAGAAAAAGGTCCATGTGTCTCTGAACACGATAACTCCGAAAAGTCAGTAAGATACCAAACTTGGCATTTAAGTTTAGTATCTTCCAAGGACGACACGAAGATTTTGAGGAAACTCCCCTCCACCACAAACTACCCTTTACATGGAAAAAATTTCCAAAAATGTTTATTTTCTCAAACATGGCTCTAACGATTTTGATTAAGATACCATATACTAAAGATGAATACACGTGAAATAAAATGTATATTTTGAATTTTCTGGGAACAGCCTCTGAAGACCTAAAGCAGATAGTTTTTACTATGTCTTAAGGTAGACAAAAATTACTACACCAAAAGTATAGATCTCAATAAAACACACAATTTAGATTATATACAGTTTTGTCGTGGAGTTGGCCATTTTTGAGGTATTCCTTGTTATTGGTTTTAGCTTTAGCATACTTTTCACAAACGAGAATTTGACAACTCCTGGAATGCATAGAAACGGATTTCATCCACATGGCAATCAACTTTTAAAAGATTTGACTATCATTTTGGCCTAGTGTATTCCCTTATTTCCCTTCTACTTAACAATGAAGCAAATAATAAGACCATTTGTGCTAATGTTTATCTCGATTAGCATGAAGTAGAACAATAAGTTTTCTAATAATAATTTGTTATAGAGGTATAGAGAAAGTCATGTGAATGTAACATTACATTTTTAATAAGCTGTTGCCATGTGGTGTAAATCCGTTTCTTTGCCTAGCCAGGAGTTGACAGATTCCTGTATCAGAAAATGTTTAAATATTTTAAAACTGTGACCAATAACAAGGAATATCTAGGAAATAGGCTCCTGCACGAAAAAATTACATGGCATAAATTGTATGTTTTAATAGATTTTTTGGTATTTGTTATCCTCCAAGCATGTGACACGAAGAGTTTCAAGAAAATCTCCCCACCCCCAACTACACTTTACATGGAAACATTTTCGAAAATGTTGATTTTCTAAAAAATGGCTCTAACGATTTTGATTAAAAATCCCATTTACATCCCAAATAAAATGTATATCTTGAATTTTCTGGGAATAACCTCTTTATTCTGGATAAATTTTGCCGAATTTTGCTCTGCCAAACCGTAAGGGATAGACAAAAACTTACTACACAGAAGAAGTAGATTTTGTCAAAACACACAATTTATGTCCTTTAGATTTTTGTTGTGGAGGTAACCGTTTCCGGAATATTCCTTGTTATTGATTTCAGTTGTGAATATTTTTCTCAGACTTTTGTTATACTTCTGGCCAAGCAAAGAAGCGATTTGCAATGACAATCGCATGACGAAATTTTTTAAAACATTTGACTATCGGTTTAGCCTAGTGTATTCCCTTATTTTCTTCCTACTTATAAGGAACTAAGTAATAAGAGCATTCTGCTAATGATTATCTTGATTAGCATGGTGCAGAAAGAAGAATAATCAGTAGTAATCTTGCGTACCAGCTTACCCTGTCATGGCGGGTACCGCGCAACGCCAGGCAGACAGCCTCGCTTGACAACATAACCCCAAAAAACACCAAGAAATCACTAAAGTCCTTAGCAAATAGTTTTCAATGCTGAAGGGAGAATATATATTTAAAATCGTCAGGGAATGGGGAAGCTATGCTATTTGTTTCGTCAGTTTGGTCGACTATATTTATTTTAGTTAAACATTTCCTTTTCGTACATTATGAATCATTTCTCTTATATTTGTTATTATTACCCTTCCTATAGCTATATGTTCCCTTCGATTTTGAGGTTATTATTTCCCGCACTTTTGTTTTGACTCATTTATTACAATGCAGGTATTTTATAACTACTTATTTATTGTAGTTAAACATTTCCTTTTCGTAAATTATAAATCATTACTCTTATATTTATTATTACCCTTCCTACTGTATATTTATTTTAGTTAAACATTGCCTTTTCGTACATAATGAATCATATTTCTTATTGTTATTATTGCCCTTGCTATAGCTATATGTTCCCTTCGGTTTCGAGTTTATTATTTTCCGCACTTTTGGTTTGACTCATTTATTACATTGCTGATATTTTATAACTACTTTTTACTTTCTCCATACACACTATGTACATAGTGTATAGAGAAAGTATTGCACTCCACCAAAAATTCGATACCGAGATTTCACCGGAAATATATGTTTTAGGGCCCCCAATATCCAAAAAAAGCATTTTCACAAAAAGGTCCGTGTGTGTGTGTGTGTGTGTGTGTGTGTGTGTGTGTGTGTCAGTGAACACGATAACTAAAAAACGAAAAGTAAAGTACCAAACTTGGTATTTAAGTTTAGTATCTTCCAGGGATGCGACACGAACATTTTGAGAAAAATCCCCCCACCCCAAACTACCCTTTACATGGAACTTTTTTCGAAAATTTTGATTTTCTTAAAAATGTCTCTAACGATTTTGATTAAAATTTCGTATATTAAAGATATTTACCTGACAAATAAAATGTATATCTTGAATTTTCTGGGAATAGCCTCTGAAGAGTAGTTTATTCTTGATGAATTTTACTAAATTTTGAATAACTGCTAAACCGTAAGAGATGGACAAAAACTTACTACACAAAAAATGTAGAGCACATTAAAACACACAATTTATGTTATATACATTTTTTTCGTGGAGTTCGTCGTTTTTGTGACATTCCTTATTTTTGGTTTCTGCTATGAAAAACGTATACTTTTCTCATACAGGAACTTGTCAACTCCTATCCATATAGACAAAGGAACTTCATTGACTTAGCAACCAGCTTTTGACTATCACTTTAACGTACAGTTGTCACTTATTTCGCTTCTACTTACAAGGAAGCGAGTAATAAGACTATTTCTGCTATTTTTTTCTGATTAGCATAAAGTAAATAAAAGTATAAGCTTTTTAAGAATTAAATAATATGACAAATAATATGCATATCGTGAATTTTCTGGGAATAGCTTCTAAAGACCTGTTTATTCTGGATGAATTTTTCTTAATTTGGCATAACTAATAAACCGTAAGAGATAGACAAAAACTTACTATACAAAAAATGTAGGCCTTGTTAAAATACACAAGTTATGTCATATACATTTTTCTCGTGGAGCTTACAGTTTTCGAGGTATTCATTGTTATTAGTTTCAGTTGTGAAGTACTTATACTTTTCTCAGACGGGAGTGTGCGGTTTTCTTTTGTTCTACTCCTGGACAAGAAAAGAAGGGCTTTTTAATGACAATCGCATAACGACATCTTTTAAAACATTTTACTATGGCTTTAGCCTATGTATTCCCTTATTTTTTCCTTCTTATAAGTAACTAAGTAATAAGAACATTGTGCTAATGAGTACCTCGATTAGCAAGAGGCAGAAAGAAGAATAATCTTATGTAAGACGTTTGTAGAACAGCTAGAGAAAGTCATGTTAGTACAACACATCAGATTTTTTATTGTTGTTGTCGTATATTTGTTGTTATATTATAGTAGATTTATTTTATTTAAACATATCCTTTTCGTACATTGTGATCATTTCTCGCAGTTTTGTTTTGACTCATTTATTATATTGCCGATTTTATAACAACTTCCGTGTACTACAATGAATTTGCTTTGATCTACCGTACATTGAAGAATAGTACCAACTTCTTCCTACTGTTACATAAACGTTGTGGTTTTTAAATGTGCATGTTGGCATTCCGTATTGCGCATTGACAGCGTCCGCCATGACTGGGTAACCTGGTGCGCAAGATTTCAGTTTGTAGAACAGCTAGAGAAAATGATGTGAGTGTAACATCAGATTTTTTTTTCTCAAAACCGCTTACATTAAGAACCCAATAAATTATAAACCATGTGAATTATAGAGGGTATATTCCTTTTGGAGATATAGTTTGACGATGGTAGAAGTATCGTAAATAGTAGGCTTCTAGTGCGGGAAGATCGCCGGACGAAAGAGAGAAGTATACAGTTCTGGAGACTTCATTAAGCTTGTGAAAGAATTTCTGAGGCTGGATGCCAATCAGCTGATGGATGCTGAGGTCAAGTTCATGATGTTGCCGATACACTAGGCGGCGTCCTTGTTCTGAACAAATGATTGTAGGGCCACCCCCACAGTGGTCGGAAACGCCTAAGTAAATTCATTCGTCTACTGTTTTTACTCGCGTTAATATACACAAGAAAAATTTAAAAAATATTTAATGTGTTCCATTCACATGACTTTCTCTAGCTGTTAATACGCAAAAGATTAATCTTTTATTTGCATTATGCTAATCAAGATAAACATAAGCAGAATTAGTCGTATTTCTTTTTAAGTAGAAGGGAAATATGGGAGTACACTAGGCTAGAGCCGGACGTTATGTGAAACAATTGAAATGCCATTCTCTTTACTTGTAAACAAACGAGAAGCGAGAAGAAAGATGTCTTCCCGTTTGGGAAAAGTTAAAGTGACTTAAAATTGAAACCAATAATCGGAATATCTAAAAAACGTTTAACTCTACAAAAAATGTGTTTATAACATTAATTGCGCGTTTAATGAGATCTGCATTCTATGTGTAGTGTGTTTTGTGGTTTGTCAGTTATACAAAAATCATTCAGAATGAAGGCGGCTTCACAGGCTATTCCCAGAAACATCAAGATATACATTTCTTATGTCATAAAATATCTTTAACATTAGGTATTTTAATCAAAATTGTTAGCGCCATTATTTGAGAAAATAAAATATTCGAACATATTTCCATGTAAAAGCTTGTTGGGGGATTTTCTTGAAAAGCTTCGTGTCGCATCCTTGGAAGATGCTGAATTTAAATACCAAGTTTGGTATTTAACGGTATTTCCGCTTTTGTGCTATGCTGTCCACACACATACACACTCTCACACACACACACACACACACACACACAGAAATCTTTTTGTAAAATCCGATGTGTCGCATTAACAAGCCTTTCTCTATATCCCTATAATAAATTGTTGGTAAAAGCTTATTCTTCTATTTACTTAATACTAATCATGAAAAATAGGTAGAAAAAGTCTTAATACTTGCTTGGTAGATATTCAACCTAAATATCAACACACACGTGCACACACGCACATTTTTCTAATTTTTACTTTCTCTAGCCCCATGTGTACAATGTACATAGGGATAGAGAAGGTATTGTAATACACCCAAAAATTCGATACTGAGATTTCACCATAAATACATGTTTTAGGGTCCCCTGAGTCCAAAAAAAAAGCATTTTTGAAAATAGGTCCGCGTGTGTTTGTGTCTGTGGACAGACTGTTAAATACCAAACTTGGTATTTAGGTTTAGTCTCTTCCAAGGATGCGACACGAAGATTTTCAAAAAACTCCCCCCACCACAAACTACCCTTTACATGGAAAAAGTTTCGAAATTTTTTATTCTCTTAAAAATGGCTCTAACGATTTTTATTAAAATCCCGTATATAAAGCTATTTATGTCCGAAATAAAATGTATATCTCGAATTTTTTGGGAGTAGTCTCTGAAGACATCTTTATTCTGGATGAATTTTGCCGAATTTTGCTTAACTGCTAAACCGTAAGAGATAGAAAAAACTCACTACACAAAAAATCTACATCACGACAAAACACACAGTAAAAGTCCTTTAGTTTTTGTTGTGGAGGTAACCGTTTCCGAGATATTCCTTATTATTGCTTTCAGGTACTTAAACTTTTCTCAGACAGGAAGTGTCCGTTTTTCTTTTGTTTTACTCCTGGCCAAGCAAAGAAGTGATTTGCAATGACAGTCGCATAACATTTGACAATCACTTTAGCATAGCAAATTCCTTTATTTCCTTCTACTTAATAAGGAACTAAGTAATAAGAACATTCTGCTAATATTTATCTCGATTAACATTGTGTGCTTTTTTTTGTTTGCTTTCTGTGAAACCTCAGTATCGACATTTTGGGCGGAATACAATACCTTCTCTGTACACTATGTACATATTACGTGTAGAGAAAGTAAACATTGAATATAATAGACTGGAAAAGCCCATTTCAGCCCCACAAGTTATTTTATTTTTATTGATATTGTTTGATAGTAATTCACGGTAAGTGAAAAAAGCTAATAGTGAAATTCATATCTACCTAACTGAAGGTAATTAATGATCTTTAAGATATATGGCACGAGTGCCTTAGAAAATTGAAGGGATTATAAAACGTAAAGGATAGACAACGAATAGAGGCACCTCGCGCACTGAATCTGTGCACTTGACAGCTAACAGTTTGTAGGGTGTTTCGCTCCGCTTCCTAGTTACCTTATTTATTTTTATTTCGCCATCATTATTTAAATGTAGTATTTATATATTTGCTTCGGCTACCCGGTTCTTTGGCCGTACAAAGGCGTGATCGATAAAATGAATAATTTTAACTTTCTCTATACGTTCTATGTACATAGTGTATAGAGAAGGTATTGCACTCCACCCAAAAATTCGATACCCGGATTTAAACGGAAATATATGTTTTAGGGTACCCTGTATCCAAAAAGAGCATTTTCAGAAAAATATCCGTGTGTGTCCGTGTGTCTGTGAACACAACTCAAAAACGAAAAGTCGGTAAAATACGAAACTTGGTATTTAAGTTTATTATGTTCCAGGGATGCAACACGAAGATTTTGAGAAAAATCCCCCCGCCCCAATCTACCCTTTAACTGGAAGTGTTTCTTAAAATTTAAATTTAATTGTCGTTTTATTTATGGACGCTCTTTAACTGCTGTGGTTCTCAGCGTCCCATTCTAAATTGGTCGTGAAAGACCGCTTAATTTGCTCAGAGGCCTCTCAATCAGGCTTGAGGTTCTTTTACGTGCCGTAAATCTACGACACGGGGCCAACAGCTTTACTTACCTTCCGAAGGAAGCCATGCTAAGGATTTTTACACCCGAAAAAATCCATCGTCCACCGCCGGGTTTGAACCCGCGACCTTGGGTATATGAAGTTAGCATGGTAACCATTACACCACGGTGGGCGACATTTTTTTTTCTTAAATGTTGGTTTTCTCAAAAAATGGCTAACAATTTGGATTAAAATGTCGTGTATTAAAGATATTTACCTGACAAATACATATGTATATACGTTTGGTATTTTACTGACTTTCCGTTCTTTACTTTCTCTATACTCACTATGTACATAGTGTATAGAGAATGTATTGCACTCCACCAAAAAATTCGATACCGAGATTTCACCGGAAATATGTTTTAGGGTCCCCTGTATCCAAAAAAAGTATTTTCAGAAAAAGGTCCGTGTGTGTGTGTTCGTGTGTCAGTGTGTCCGTGTGTTTGTGAACACGATAACTCAAAAACGAAAAGTCGGTAAAATACCAAACTTGGTATTTAAGTTTAGTATCTTCCAGGGATGCGACACGAAGATTTTGAGAAAAAAAAAACCCACCCCAAACTACCCTTTACATGGAACATTTTTCTCAAAATTTTATTTTCTAAAAATGGCTCTAACGGTTTTGATTAAAATGTCGTATATTAAAGTTATTTACCTGACAAATAAAATGTATATTTTGAATTTTCTGGGAATAGCCTCTGAAGACTACTTTATTCTGAATTAATTTTTCATAACTACTAAACCGTAAGAGATGGACAAAAACTTGCTACACAAAAAAAAAAATAAATAAATAAAATAAAATAAAAAAATGTAGAGCACGTTAAAACACACAATTTAAGTTATATACATTTTTTTCGTGGAGTTGATCGTTTTTGAGATATTCCTTTTTCTTGGCTTCAGCTTTGAAAAACTTATACTTTTCTCATACAGGAATTTGTCAACTCCTGTACGTACAAACAAAGGAACATCAGTCACATGGTAACCAGCTTTTGGCTTTCACTTTAACCTATGGTACTCCCTTATTTCGCTTCTACTCACAATAAAGCAAGAAATAAGACTATTTCTGCTAATTTTTCTCGATTATCATGAAATAAATAAAAGATAAGCTTATTAACAATAATAATTTACAGAGATATAGAGAAAGTCATGTGAATGGAACAAACCAGATTTTTAGTTATCGTGTTCACAGACACCAACCTTTTTCTAAAAATGCTTTTTTGATACAGTGCATACCAAAACGCGTATTTCCGGAGAAATCTCGCATCGAATTTTTTTAGTGGAATGCAATACCTACTCTATACACTATGTTCATAGTTCGTGTAGAGAAAGTAAAAAATCGGTTGTCGACTCTGGGAAAGATACGAAAAATCCGTGAGTTAAAGTGAACGGTCGCCGGGAATTCAACCCAGGCCATCCGAATGTGAGTTATCGCTGCGCTACCTCGTTCAGTACGGGGTGATAACAAGGAAGCATTTTAGGGGACTTTTGCAATTTTATGCCACGTATTTGATATTGCCCAATAAAAGCAATGTTTCGGTTATGGACCACTCAGGATCGATAATCTGTTATTTTAACGGATGAAAAGTTAGCTCATTACTGAAGGTAATATCATCAGTATGTAGTTAATAGGGGTCGTCAACCAGTTGAGTTATTAATGGACCTTCAAATATAATAAATTGCCAAATAAACTATATTAATGGAAAAAAAAAAAAACCTGTTTATTGTTTCATATTTTGTTCTCAATTTTTTTCTCAGTCCCAGTGGTGGTAACATTGGCTGATATTCCATAACATATTCGATTGCTTATTCAGTTGGCAATTATGCAGCGATCTGGTACTGAACACTGCTGATTTGATTTTAAACACAAATAAAAGAGTAGTTAGTCCACCTATGTAGTGTGGTGGTAGCGTGTCTGCCTCGTATTCAACAGGTCGTGAGTTCGAATCTCGTTTAGGGTGTGAGTTACCCGGATAAGGTTTTTTTTTTCGGGGTTTTCCTTTATCCTGAGAAGACGAATATCGAGTAACTTTGAGCTCCATGGACCCCGAGATCATTTGAGCATCATTTCACCAATTACATCCATCGTCCGATATGACCAATCGTTAAGCTCTTTAAAAAAAATCTTATGTGTTACACTCACATGACCTTCTCTATCTGCTCTACAAACTCCTACAAAAGATTATTCTTCTTTGTACACAATGCTAATCAAGATAAATGTTAGCAGAATCTTATTACTTAGTTCCTTAGAAGTAGAAGGGAATAAGGGAATGCATATGCTAAAGTGATTGTCAAATGTTTTAAAAGCTATCGCTATGCGAGTGTCATTGCAAATCACTTCTTTGCTTGGCCAGGAGTAGAATTAAAGAAAAACACACACTTCCTGTGTGAGAAAAGTTTAGTACTTCACAATTGAAACCAATAACAAGGAATATCTCGAATACGGTTACCTCCACAACAAAAACGAAAAGGACATAAATTGTGTGTTTTGTCATGAGGTGCATTTTTTGTGCTGTACGTTTTTTTTCTATCTCTTATGGTTTAGCAGTTAAGCAAAATTCAGCAAAATTCATCCAGAATAAAGAGGTCTTCAGAGGCTATTCCCAAAAAATTTTAGATATGCATTTTATTTCGAACATAAATAGCTTTAACATACGGAATTTTAATCAAAATCGTTAGCCATTTTTAAGAAAATCAAAATTTTCGAAATTTGTTTCATGTAAAGGGTAGTTTGTGGTGGGGGGATTTTTTTTTTAAAATCTTCGTGTCGCATCCTTGTAAGATACTAAACCTAAATACCAAGTTTGGTATTTAACGGTCTTTTTATTTTGGGGCTATGCTGTCCACAGACACACACACACACACACACACACACACACACACACACACGGACCTTTTTTTAAAAATGCTTTTTTCGAACTCGGGGGACCCCAAAACATATATTTCCCGTGAAATCTCGGTATCGAATTTTTGGGTGCATTACAATACCTTCTCTATCCCTACGTACATTTACATATGGGGCTAGAGAATGTAAAAAAATATATATATATATATATATATATATTGGATATTTTCATGACAAACGAAATGTATGTTTTGAATTTTTGAGAATAGCCTCTGAAGACCTCTTCATTCTGAAAGACTTTTGTATAACTGGTAAACCGTAAGAGATCGACAAAAACTTACTACACAAAAAAATTATATCTCATTAAAACACACAATTTATGCCTTATACATTTGTTTTGTGGAGTTTACCGATTTCGAGATATTTCGAGTTATTGGTTTCACTTTTAAGGTACCTACTTAAACTTGCCTCAAACGGGAGACATCTTTCTTTTCGTCTCTCTTTTTTTTTACTCCTAGCAAGCAAAGAGAATTGAATTTCAATTTTTTTACTTAGCTATAGACATTTAAAAGATCTGACTATCGTTATAGTCTATAAATCCCTTATTCCCTTCTAGTTAAAATGAAGCAGGTAACACGACCAATTCTAGCAATATTTGCTTTAATTAACATGACGTAAATAAAACAATAATCTTTTGTAAGGAAAGTTTGTTTGTGGAACAGGTAGAGAAAGTCATGTGAATGGAACACATCACTTATGATGAACAGGGAGCTGGGCTGCATCAACCCAGGCGATTTTTTATCAAGGTTTTCTTTCTTCAGGCTTTTTCAAACCAAGGCAGCAGTATTTGTACCCTAAATCGGAGCCAGCATTAATACATTAAAAAAAAATCTTATGTGTTCTATTCACATGACTTTCTCTACAAACTATTGCTATAAAATATTGTTCCTTTATGTACATCCTGATAATAGAAATAAACATTACCAGAAATTATTGCATTGGTTCCTTCCAAGTAGAAAGTCCCCTCCGTGGTGTAAAGGTTAGCATGCTAACTTCATATACCCAAGGTCGCGGGTTCAGACCCGGTGGAGGACGATGGAGTGTAAAAATCCTTAGCATGGCTTCCTTCGGAAGGGAAGTAAAGCCGTTGGTCCCGTGTCATAGATTTACGGCTCGTATAAGAACCTCAAGCCTGATAAAGAGTCCTCTGAGCAAAATTAAGCGGTCTTTCACGCCCAATTTAGGATGGGACAGAGTAGTTAAAGAGCGTCCATAAGCAACACGCCAACTACATTTATTTCCAAGCAGAAAGGAAATAATACACCAGGCTAAGGCGATAGTCAAATCTTTTAAAAAGGCGTTCGCTATGTGAAACAATTCGGATTTCGCTTTGCACGGCCAGAGATAAAGAAAACAGATGAAACGAAATATGTCCTCCCGTATGAGAAAAGTTACGTAGTTTTAAACTGAAACCAATAACAAGGAATATCCCTAGGTCAACGATGCTGATAGAGCACCAGTTCTATACGAGCTGTAATGTTTATTAACAGGCAGCCCAACGTTAAACCTTGTTTTCATGCAAACTTTGTTTATTTTTTTATTTTTGTGTGCTAAAACTAAGTTTGTACTTTCTCTATACGTACTATGTACATAGTGTATAGAGAAGGTATTGCACTCCACCCAAAAATTCGATACCGAGATTTCACCGGAAATGCATGTTTTAGGACCCCCTGTATCCAAAAAAAAACATTTTCAGAAAAAGGTCCGTGTGTGTTTCTGTGAACATGATAACTCAAAAACGAAAAGTAGCTAAAATACCAAACTTGGTATTTAAATTTAGTATCTTACAGGAATGCGACACGAAGATTTTGAGAAGAGTCCCCCCACCCCAAACTACCCTTTACATGGAACTTTTTTCGAAAATTTTGATTTTCTTGAAAATGGCTCTAACGATTTTGATTAAAATATCGTATATTAAAGACATTTACCTAACAAATAATATGTATATCCTGAATTTTCTGGGAATAGCCTCTAAAGATTACTTTATTCTGGATGAATTTTACGAAATTTTGCTTAACTGATAAACCGCAAGAGATGGACAAAAATCTACCACTCAAAAAATGTAGAGCACATTAGAACACACAATATATGTTATGTAGTTGATCGTTTTTGAGATATTCCTTGTTTTTGGTTTCAGCTTTGAAAACCTAGTACTTTTCTCATACAGGAATTTGTCAACCAACAAAGGAACTTCAGTCCCCTAGCAACCAGCTTTTGAGTATCACTTTAACTTATGGTACTCCCTTATTTCTTCTTACAAGGAAGCAAGTAATAAGTCTATTTCTGATAATTTTTTCTCGATTAGCATGAAGTAAATTGAAGCATAAGCTTTTTAACAATAATTTGTTGCAGAGATGTAGAGAAAGTCATGTGAATGGAACAAGTCAGATGTTTTAGTTATTTGTTTCAAAAGATTTATTTATATCTCAGAAGTACATAAAAGATAAAACCATACACTTTTTTACTTTCTCTACACGTACTATATACATAATGTATAGAGAATGCGTTGTAATCCACCCAAAAATTCGATAACGAGATTTCACCGGAAATACATGTTTTGGGTCCCCCTGAATCTAAAAGAACAGTTTTGGAAAAAGGTGTGTGTGTGTGTGTGTGTGTGTGTGGACAGCATAGATTAAAAACGAAAAGACCGCTGAATACCAAACTTGGTATTTAAGTTTAGTATCCTCCAGTGATGCGACACGAAGATTTTCAAGAAAATCCCCCACCCCCAAGTACCCTTTACGTGGAACTTTTTTTTTGAAAATTTTGATTTTCTCAAAAATGGCACTAAGGATTTTGATTAAAATGTGTATTAAGATATTTACCTGAAAAAATAAAATGTACATCTTGAATTTTCTGGGAATAGACTCTGAAGACTACTTCACTATTGATGAATTTTACGAAATTTTGCATAACTGCTAAACCGTAAGAGATAGACAAAAACTTACGACACAAAAAATGTAGAGCACGTTAAAACACATAGTTCATGTAGTTTACATTTTTTACATGGAGTGTGGTCGTTTTTGAGATATTCCTTGATATTCAGTTTCAAGATACTTAAACTTTTCTCATACGGGAACTTGTCAACTCCTGGTCATGCAAAGAAATGGATTTCAATCCCATAGCAACCATATTTTAAAACATTTGACTGTGGGTTTAACTTAGTGTATTCACTTATTTCCCTTCTTCTTATAATGGAACTAAGTAATAAGACCGTTTCTGCTAATGTTTTAGTATTAAATAGATAGAAGAATAAGCTTATGAGCAATAATTTGTATGGAGCACATCAGATTTTTTTAACGTAATTCCCAAATTCAGAGAGAGAAATATTCAAATTTGAAGAAACGACATCTGTTTTGCTTTAGAAAGGAAAAGAAAGGATGTTTATATTATAAGCAGGGATTAATGCACAGAAATCATCTATGACATATGTTTTGTTAACGTAATAACTATAACATTTGAAGTTCTATGTTAATGTGTTTTACAGTATATATTCTGCAGCATTTTGAAGTACAACAATGCTTTATAAAATACAAAATTAATATTTAATAGCCATGTAAACTAAAATATTTTAATTATGCTAAAAGATTACTTTGTGCAATATATACTACAAATTTCAATAAGATATATGTTGTGGTCTTTTCAAATTTCAGAAGTACATTACTTTAAGGCGTTTTTAAAAAAGTTAACTCTTCTCTAAACATAGCTAGATAATACGAGTAAAATCTTTAGCACCATGAAATGAAACTTCCCTTTTTCTCTTCGGAACTGCAAACCATGGTATAAGAAAGCATACGCTGTCAGGCTAGGTACCTTTTGATAAGAAGAAAGGATTTTATGAGCTGCAGCAATATGAGGCAAAAAGAGGATGAGCCAACGACAGGAAAGAAGATATTCTGATAGCTTTGAAAACATCAAATGCATAGAAGTAAAGCAAAAAATATATTTCTCATGTAACAGATAGAGGAACAATAAAGACAGGAAAATATAATGTATCAAGAAGGTACAAAAAAGAGTATAGATTATCTAATTGTGATGTTACCTGATACCAGTGTCAACACCAAAACTCCAATTGCAATATTCATTAAGTTGTAACATACTCAAATGTATTTACAAAGTGTTTAACATGTTATTTGTACAGCTGTTTTATAAATATAAATTCTATTTTCCGTGTAAATTCTATACATACTACTGGGTCAAAGAAAGTTCCGGCAATTTGCCAATAAAACACAAAAAATAAATTATTTCTATTTTATTTTATCGCCTTCAAAGTAGGCCCCCTTCTGAAAAAATACATTTATGCCAATGAATAATCCAATCATCAAAACATTTTTTGTAGGCACTTTTAGGAATCGATGTCAATTGTCGCCGCGAATTTTCCTTTGTCTTCTATTGACTCTAAACGGATGCCTCGAAGTGGTAACTTGAGTTTTGGAAAGAGAAAGAAATCAGCAGGAGCCAGATTAGGTGAATAGGGTGGTTGTTTGATGAAATTTGTTGAGTTTTTGGCCAGAAATTCGTTCACAATAATAGCCTTGTGAGCTGGTGCGTTATCGTGGTGCAGAATCCATGAGTTGTCATTCCACAAATCTGGCCTTTTTCGCCGTATTTGTTCTCTCAAACGCCGCATAACGCTCAGAGAATAGTCTTTATTTACCATCTGTCCTTCTGGCAATAACTGAGTGCACGACACCGCGACAGTCGAAAAAAACGTGACCTTCTGTTTTTATCGAGTTGGACGCGCCCTTTTACGTTTCGGTTCAGTTGGAAGGCGCCATTCGAAAGCTTGTTGACTGGTTTGAGTGGCAAACTCGTAAACCCACGTCTCATCACCAGGTACAATGCGTTTCATGAATGTGCGGTTGGAACTGGCTCGTTCTTTCATGTCTTCAGCAATCCTTACGCGATTGAGTTTTTGTAGCAAATTCAACTCTTTCGGAACTAACCGAGCTGCAACGCGTGTCTTGCCCAAACAATCGTTTAAAATGGTACGAATCGATTCGTGAGACACAGAAAGTTCAGCGGCAATCTGTCTCAGAGCTAAATAACGATTTTCGGACACCATCTTCTTCACTTTAGCGATGTTCAGTTCAGTTGAAACCGTTGATGGCCGACCAGAGCGAGACAAATCTTCCACCACATCTCGACCACTTTTGAATGCACTGTACCACTCATATGCACGTGTTTTTGATAAAGTCTATTCACTGTAAGGCCTCTGTAACATTTTCAGCGATTCGGCACACGAAATATCATTTGCAATGCAAAATTTGAGACAGATTCTTTGTTCAATATTTGTATCGATCGTAAAATCGCAAATCACCTTTGAGATGAACTAACAAAATGGCGTACTGTAAACAAAATAGATGACAGATGACGATCAAACTCCGCGTGGGTATAGAGGAAAGTTGTACCAACTTAGCGACAACAATAATTTCGAATCCCCTTTTAAACAGGATTTTTAAATGATCAATTCCCGGTACTTTCTTGATAGAATGTATATAGCTGAAAACATTTTTTTTTTTACTTGCCGAGTAATATATACTGTACGAATGTCAAGTACATAAAATAAGAGAAGGTATTGCATTCCTTCCAATAAAAGCATTTAGAAAAAGGCCCATATGTGTTTGAATGCATATGTCTGTGGGCAGCGTGGCTCAAAAAGGAAAAGTCCGTTAAATACTAAACTTGGTATTTAAGTTAAATATCTTTCAAGAGAGAGACACGAACATTTTCAAGTAAATCTTCTACCCCAAACTACCCTTTACATTGAAGATTTTTCGAAATCTTCTATTTTCTCAAGAATGGCTCTTAACGATTGTGATTAAAATAGCGTAGATTTAAGATATTTACATGACATGTAAAACGTATATCCTCAATTTCTTGGGAACAGCCTGTGAATTCCTTTTCATTCTGGATGGCTTTTACATAATTGGTAAACTATAAGAAATAGATAAACTTACGATACAAATAATGTAGATTTCATGTGGTATACAATTTACTTATCTATTTATTTGCAAAGTTAAGCTTTCCAAGATATTCCTTTGATTTCTATTTTCTCAAACGTAAGTTGCCATTCGTTTTATATATATCTTGTTTTACTCCTGGTTATGCAAAGAAAACCTAATTTTTATTTCATATGGTGACCAGCTTTTAAAGAGTTTTCCCTTATTTCGCATATACTTACCAAGAAACAAGTAATAAGCTCATTTCTACTAATGTTTATCTCGATTAGCATGATTTAGATAAGCGCATAAGCCTTTGTAAGAATAGTTTGTTTGCAGAACTAGTAGAGAAAGTCATTTGAGTAGAACACATTAGAGTTTTTTTCTTTACTACAAAGTCGTTACGCGAACATAAAGGCACAGAGAAGCGCTTTAATTCTCTTAGTATATTAGGGCCTCTCACACCTGTAAACTCTCACGCGTGCAAACCGAGATGCAGAGTTACTGTGCACCGTGTATCGGTCCGACTGGGCTAGAACTTGGCCATTCCCAGTGATGAAGAAACAGCTACGAAGGTGAGGAAGGGGGTGCGGGAGAGGCAGCACTATTTTGTGAGTGCTTTCTAAAAAAATGTTTTTTTATAAAAAATCAAGGGCCCTCAAAATATCATTTCTCCTGAAATCCGAGTATCGAATATTTGGCTGAAATACAATACCTCCTCTCGGTAGAGAAAGTAAAAATGCCCTACGCGTCATTCTGTTACGTTAGCGTTGGCTTTACTCAACAGGAAAAAGAAATTTTGCCCACTCCGAAGTGTGGGGATAGCGTGTCTTTCTCTTTTTCAAGAGGCCCCGAGTTCGAATCTCGGTTAGTGTGAGTTACCCGGATATGGTTTTATCAAGGTTTTCCCGTATGTTGAGAAGATGAATGTCGAGTATCTTTAAGCTCCATGGACCCCGAGCTCATTTGAGCAAAATCTCGCCGATTTCATTCACTTGTCTGATAACATCTAACGGGTAATTTAACGGGTGTTATATCATTAAATCACCAAAAATTAAAGAAAAGTTGATAATAGCTTTGATGCGATATTGTGGTTCTGTACGTTTTCTTTTCTATTGAATGTTTTTATAAACTTGAGTATGGTAACGTTAGTTCATTTCCTAAGTTCGTGGGTTCCCGCTATGCGCCATAGTGACGAGGGATCATCTCGTCGCCCACAGATGGTACTATGGGACGAAACCACGACTTGCGGCCGCGAAATCGTGGAATTTTGCCCAAGAACCTTCTTCTTTCAAGGTATGAGTTTTTTTGCAAATAAACATTACACGGGTCCACCGGCTTTACTTCCATTTCGAAGGAAACCATGCTAATGATTTTACTCCGAAAAAAGTATTAAGGCAAGCGTTCCTGCAGGTCGATATATGAAAGGTTGTGTTTAAAAGGTACTTAATGATCATTAATACCTGTTTTATTTAAAAAAAAAGGATCACATAATTTTAAAAAGTTTCATAAGGTGAAACACAATGAATTACAATGAAATGTTTCTTATTACACGGTTTAATAAGAACATTCCAATGAATTTTGAACATTTGTAATGTTAATGTGGCTTTTAATTCCTTTTTATTTCCAATTCCTCAATATTAGGTGTAATTTTGTGTGTGCAAAATGTCTATTGGTAATAGTTGGAGATTATTTTATTTTAACAAAATTCATGGCAGAAAATACTTGCTACTTTTATCTGTAAAGTCTAATGGACTAATGATTTGCGATCAATATCATGGATTTCAGGAAATCGGTTAGAAGGGACATATTTCCAAAATGTCAAATAAACATAAGTGTACTATCCAGAATGCCCTTTAAACTTAAACCCAAGTCTATTGCTAGGATGGGGATAGTTAATGAATCTCAGAGTCCTTTCAGAGGAGTTTGTAATACCTATTCCACGTCATCAGGAAATGTACCAATGCAATAAAAGACATGTTAAATGTTGACCAATCATAGTTGTCTTAGGCGGTAACACAGCACTAGAGGAACCAGATCAGTATGTAGTGATTACGTCATCCGTTTGTTAATCGGAAAATTGAAAGTTGGTGAACTTTCGATTCGGCCAAACTTCAATAGATGATATTGATTATTTTATAATGATTTCACGCAATTGTTTTGTGTAGTGCGTCATTACGAACTAACATCAGAAACTTCAATATCACAGATCACACAAATGTTAAAAGATTGGCGAAGGCTACAAAGAATATTGTGTGAAAAAAATGTTTAACGTCACAACAAAACTCATACAAGATAATTATTTCAAACAAACAACACATCAATTTTAATCCACTTACACACCAAGAATTTGGTTCCGTCAGGGCTGCAAGGGATACGAAACGTAAACAACTGTAGAACAACAACATTTTTAGGTTAAGTAGTGTTGATTATTATTTTTGCTCCGAATAGTTGGCAACAGTTAGACCTATGGTATTTTGTCATTTAGTAGGCCATGATAAATTAGAGGCTTGTTTACCTAACTTCGCAAGAAAACATAATAATACGTGTTTACAATAAATATTGGAATTTCTTCCTTTGTCGGTCAAGATTTGGTAGTATATTACTCGGCCGTTAGGAGCGCTTACGTAGTTGTTTATAAGATTTTCGTTGTTTCCATCTCTATGATTAATTACGGCGGTGATGCTGTGATACAAAATATACCGCGAGGTTACATGCTGTCGGCTATACTGACATCTAGGCTATGGAGGCTATTCGATAGGAATATATGCGAATCTATAGCAGTTCTGTGGGCGCGTTTTATGTGGTAATGCTTTATTTAAGACTTATTTTGAAAGGCGCAGCTTTCGGCTTTCTCCTTTAGGGAGGTTGTCATAAACACAAAATAAAAAAGTTATGAATAATGTGCAACATAAAAATTCAAGTGAACAGTGAATAATCATCCAAAACTGAATTAATAAAATAGCAGTGGTATAAAAGATTTATAGGTTAAAAATTATTTATAAACAGTCATATGTGTATTGAATATAAATGGTTTTTCAAAATATTTAGGAAATATAGCATATATAGAAGCATGTTGATTTTGTGTTAATTTTTTTATAGTTATTTCCATTGGTTTCACCAAAGGATGCGAGCGAAGCGAGCGTTACGCGTGTTAGCTGTAGGTTAGAGTGTAATGTAAAAATATGGTAGGCGAAGCGGATATGCGCTTTATTAGCTCTAGGTATGTGCGTGTGTGTGTTTGTGTGTGTGAGTGGGTGGGGTGTAAATAAACTGATGTTCGTGAATTAGCTTTTATTAACTTCCACTGTTTTCACCAAAGTATGGGAACTAAAGCAGCATACTCTTTGTTACGTTAGGTTGGTGTGTAAATTGATTAATTAATTATTTATTTTAGTACTTTCCAGTGTTTTCACCAATGCATCCTAGCAAAACAAGCATGTTAATTCTTGATTACTCTCTAAATAAACTAATTAGTGTCGGTGTGTAAGTAAACTAATTTTCGTATAATTTAATTTTAGTAATTTCTAGCGTTTTCAGCTAAGTATACGAACGAAGCGACTATACATTCTCTTGCTCTGAATGATTTATATTGAATTTTGCATAACTGGTAAACCGTAAAAGAAACAAAAACTTACAACTCAAAAAATGTAGATCACTATAAAACACAATTTGTGTTAGTCTTTGTTATTGATTTCAGTTTTAAAATACTTAACACTTTTCTCACACTGGAACTTGTCAACGCTTGCTCATGCAAAGAAACGGATTTCAATCCCATAGCAACCACATTTTAAAACATTTGACTGTCGGGTTAGCCTAGTGTATTCCCTTGTTTCCCTTCTACTTATAAAGGAACTAAATAATAAGACCGTTTCTGCTAATGTTTTAGTATTAATGGATTCAAGAATAAACTTATTAAACAACCATTTGTTACAGAGATATAGAGAAAGTCATGTGAATGGAGCACAGCAGATTTTTTTTTCTTCCAGTGATAAGAAGTACGATTGCTTTCAGTTGAGTTACCCCCCAAAAAATCTGATGTGTTCCATTCACATGACTTTCTCTACATCTCTGCAGCAAATTATTGTTAAACAGCTTATGCTTCTAATTACGACATGCTAATCCAGAAAAAAATTAGCAGAAATAGTCTTATTAGTTGCTTCCTTGTAAGTAGAAGCGAAATAGGGGAGTAACAAAGGTTAAAGTGATAGTCCAAAGCTGGTTGCTATGCGACTGAAGGTCCTTTGTTTGTATGGATAGGAGTTGACAAATTCCTGTATGAGAAAAGTAAGTTTTTTAAAGCTGAAACCAATAACAAGGAATATCTCTAAAACGATCAACTCTACAAAAAAAATGTATATGACAGAAATTTTGTGTTTTATCGATATCTACATTTTTTTGTGGAGCAAGTTTTTATATATCTCTTACGGTTTAGCAGTTATGAGAAATTCCGTAAATTTCATCCAGAATTAAGTAAGCTTCAGAGGCTATTCCCAGAAAATTGAAGATATACTTTTATTTGTCAGGTGAATATCTTTAATATACGATATTATAATTAAAATCGTTAGAGCCATTTTTGACAAAATCAAACATTTTGAAAAAAGTTGCATGTAAATGGTACTTGGGTGCGACGAATTTTCTTGAAAATCTTCGTGTCGTATCCTTGGAAGATACCAAACTTAAATACCAAGCTTGGTATTTAACGGTCTTTTCGTTTTTGAGTTATGCTCTCCACACACACACACACACACACACACACACACACACACACACACACACACACGCTAGCACACACATACACACACGGACCTTTTTCCAAAAATGTTTTTCCGGTGAAATCTCGGTATCGAATTTTTGGGTGCATTACAATACCTTCTGTATGCACTATGTAGATAGTACGTATAGAGAAAGTAAAAATTGGGCCGATGTTTTCTTCTCACGTGACAGATTAAGGAGAGGCACACTGGTTTATTTAACGTCAATCTTATCGTGAGCACCATATAGGTGGCGTTGATGCAAGTAAATGAGCAAACAATTACACAGATACAGAAGCAGATAGTGCCACACAAAGTAAAACCAGAAATTTTAATTGATATTTTTCGTGAGAATTAAAAATAAACCCGTGTTTGAATGACCGCATTTTAAACGGCAGCGCGGCTGGCAGGAGCGGGGAGTGAGGAGGGTGGGTGGACCTTCCCCCACTCCCAGCTCCCGCCCCTCTTACCGCCGCCGCCGCCGCCGGCCGGCTCGCCTCGACGGGTCAGTAGCAAGCGCCGCGGCGAGCGACTTGGCAGCAGACGTTTCGTCTTGCGGTCGATCAAAAGAACAATAGCGCGAACAGCAAAGTGCTTTTTTTCGGGTGCTGTGAAATGTGCTTGTGCAGTGAATGGTGAATATCTGTCAGCGTTCTTCGTGATATTATTATTTCTGTGCTGGATTATCAGGATTTTCTGGGGATTAACGTGTTATGGAAGACGAGTGCATTGCAGAAGGACTGTTTGCTCCAAGGTTAGTAAACGGTGTAAAGTCACGCTTTTTTACTTTCTCTACACCTATGTCCATAGTGTATAGAGAAGGTATTGTAATGCACCCAAAAATACGATACCGAGGTTCACCGGTTATACATGTTTTGAGACCTCCTGAATAAAAAAAAAACATAATTTTTAGAAAAATGTCCGTGTGTGTGTCTGTCTGTCTGTCTGTGCGTGGGTGTGTGTGTCTGTGGGCAGCATAGCTCAAAAACGAAAAGACCGAAAAAAACCAAACTTAGTATTTAGGTTTGGTATCTTCCAAGGATGCGACACGAGGATTTTCAAGAAAATCCCCCCCCCCACTCACAACTGCCCTTTACATGGAACTTTTTTCGAAATTTTTGATTTTCTCTAAAATGGCTAAGGTTTTTGATTAAAATGTCATGTATTAAATATATTAATACGACAAATAAAATGTATATATTGAATTTTCTGGGAATGGCCTCTAAAGATTACTTTTTTCTGGATGAATTTTACGGAATTTTACATAACTGCTAAACCGTAAGAGATGGACAAAAACTTACCGCACAGAAAATGTAGAGCACATTAAAACACTTTTTTGTGCAGTTGGTCGTTTTAGTCTCAGCTTTGAAAAACTTATACTTTTCTCATACAAGAATTTGTCAACTCGTGTCCATAAAAATAAATGAACTTCAGTCACATAGCAACCAGCTTTTGACTATCACTTTAACTTATGGTACTCCCTTATTTTTCTTCTAGTTACAAAGAAGCAAGGTATTTCTGCTAATTTTTTCTCAATTAGCATGAAGTAAATAGAAGCTTAAGCTTTTTAAAAATAATCTGTTGCAGAGATGTAGAGAAAGTCATGTGAATGGAAGGCATCAGATTTTTTTTTTATTACTGCTATATCTGAAAGTCTTTCAGGTTTTCAAATCTGGCTGGCCATCAGTTCCCACCGCCTTCTTACATTGTCTCTCAAGCCGGTTTACATGTAAATATTGTACTTCATGCATCTTCAAGCTGGAAATAGAAAACAAATGTAACGTTATCAGTTTGAGATAACTGGATAATTTGTGAACTTATACTTCCAACTTGTATGATATACTCGCGTGCGCGGGATTTTGAAACGAGACTGCTAATTATGCAATTACTTCGTCGGTAAGACAAGCTAAGATTGACATTTAAAACGTTTAAATTATTTTTACATTTAAAATAATTAAATTTTGAGCTGAGTAAATCGTAATTAATCTTTAATTGCATACAACCGGTATTAAAAAGGCTACAGGCTGTAATACCCATTATATTTTTCTTTGAATCGTTCATTTATAAGCATGTTTATCAAAATGTCATTGACATAATTAGCATCGGATAAATCACCCAGCTGAGTGCTAGTAAGAAATGGACGTTTTTCTGTTTTAAACTGTTATGAAAAAGACATAAACAATTGACAGAGGGCGAGTGATACGGATCCTTTATCGACTTCTGCTCGATTTTGTTTCAATTAACAAATTGAATTTGCTCAAAATGAATTACTTTTTCTAGCAATGTACATAGGTAATAGAACGGGTTGTATTCCATTAAAAAAATTCAACACAGAGATTTCATTGGAAGTACATCTTTTGAGGGTCATTGAATGAATAAATAAAACATTTTAGAAATGTTTCGTGTGTAAGTGTTGGCAGCAAAACTCGAAAACGAAAAGTAGTTTGAGTACCAAACTTGGCATTTACGTTCAGTATCTTCCGAGAATGCGACACGGAGGTTTCCAGGAAAATGCTCCCACCCCAAACTACCCTTTATGGAATTTTCGAAATTTTAGATTTTCTCAGATTGCTCTAGCAATTTTGATTAAAATGCGATAAAGATATTTTATGACAAGCGAAATGCATATCTTGAATTTTCTGGGAATAATTTCTCAAGACTTCTGGATGGCTTGACAAACCGTAAGAGACAGACGAAAGCTTACAACACAATAACGTTTAGATCTCGTTAAAACACTAAGTATGCATATATACTTTAGAGTTAATCGTTTCCGAGATATTCCGGAAGAAAACCGAATTTCAATTGTTTCTCATAGCAACCGCTTAGCCTAGCTATTGCCTTCTACCTAGAAGGAACTAATACATCAATTTGAGCTAATGTTTATTTCGATTACGACGCTATGCATAAAGGAATAATCTTTTGTGACAATCGTCTGTAGAGAAAGTCATGTGAATGCAGCACATCAGGTTTTTTTTTTTAATTGCATACAAGTGATATAAAGTTTACAGTAAAACACAGTAAATAAATGTATGTTTCTTTATCCCATCACTCATTTATAAACATATTCATCAAAATGACATTTACATGGTAACTCGGAGGCATCATATGACGGAGTACTAGCAGGAGATGGATGTTTTCTATTTAATTATTGTCAGCAAAACAATAGTGTTCGACAAAGAAGGGCGTGATGATTTCGTTATCAAATTCTTTATCGGATTATGGAATTCGCATGGTAAACTACAAACTTCTACGAGTTCATATGTTGTAGAAAAATTCACTGATAAACAAACCCACTGAAAATATTTTTCCCAAGGAGGGTATTTGGCTACAATTGATGACAATTCTTAACGCTGCGTCTCAAAAAATGTCATTAATTAATGGGTTAATTCCATTAGATTCCAGGAAGTTTAAATTTTCTGCGGGGAAAGCAGATGATTTAACAACCACAGTGGTTAGCGTATTCATGTCCATGAAAACTATTTGAAAGACGTGAGCAAGCTCATAGTAATTATTATTTACGGTCATCCATTTGATTTTCTTTACCTACCATGTGTGTTTTTGTTATGGTTTTGTCAATGTTTTCATTCCATTTACCTCTTGTGTGACGTAAAGAAACATTCGTGTGAGTGCTTGCTGCTGTTGATAACTGAAACAATTTTCTGAGGCACTAAGCCTAATATTAATTTTGAATAAATAATTTCAAAATATCATTCTTCGTAAATAGATTTTTTACAAATTACAAATTTTTCTTCACACTTTTCAATGTCAGTTGCTTACCTGTACATAAAGGCCTGTAAAAATAATCCGGCGTGTTCCATTCTCATGACTTTCTCTGCTAATTCTGTGACAATCTGTTCTTACAAAAGCAATTCTTCTATCTGCTCCATGCTAATCAAGAACATCAGCAAACGTGGTCTTATTACATGCTTCCTTATAAGTAGAAAGGAAATAAAGGAATACACCAGGCTATAGAGACAGTAAAATCATTTTAAAGCTGTCGCTATGCGATTGACATTGAAATTGGGTCCTCTTTGTATGGAGCAAGTAAAACAAAAAGATATATGAAAGGAATCACCTAATCTCGTTGGAGAAAAGTATAAGTACTTTGAAATTGAAACCGATAACAAGGAATATCTCAGAAATGTTAAACTCTACCGAAAAAAAAAATGCATGTGACAAATTGTGTTTTAACGATATCTGCTTTCTTTTGTGGTAAGTTTTAGTGTATCTCGTTTACCAGTTATGTAAAAGTCATTCAGTATGAAGAGATCCTCTGAGGCTATTCCCAGACAATTAAGAATATGCATTTCTTTTGCCATGAAAATATCTTAAATGTGTGGTATTTAAATCAAAATATTCCAAAAATGTTCCATGCAAACGCGGAATTGTCTTGAAAATATTCGTTTGGGATGCATGGGATATACTGATCTGTGATACCGGGTTTGATATTTGCTGACTTTTCGTTTTTGCGTTATGCTGTCCACAGAAAAACACATGGACGTTTTAATTTGTTTGGAAGTTAGGGGTCCTCAAAACATATATTTTCTGTGAATCTTGGTATCTATTTTTGGTGTAATGCAATACTTTCTCTGCCTACTGTGGACATAGTATACATACATGCCAAAGAAAGTAAAACGCCTAAGAAAGGATCCGTTATGCAATAAAAGGAACAACCATATTAACCTATGGGAAGTGTATTTCAAAATTGATATTCAAAAGACAGTTTCGGTCAAAAATAATGGAAACAAATATACTTATTTAAAAAGAGAACGAACGATGTCCATAAAATCATTATTTTCCAGAGACGGTTGTGTTTTTACGTAATTTTTGATAAACATCACAAAAAGCAAACATTTTCGTTGTAAGGCAGTGTACATAAGACTTAAAAGGCTTAGGTTTTCACTCTGTTGCATTTATTTATTCAAACAAATGAGATATGAGGTGAAAGCAGAAAAATTAACGTTAGATGCGGTTTTGTTATTGCGAAGTTTTTGTAAGGTTTCTGATATCGGTCATGCATTCGCATGAAGCCAACCAAAGTTAGTGGCAATTACTATAACAAAACTATCATAACTGTAAGAGAAATTTATTTTTTAATATTACCGCAGTACTACTGGACCGATAAAAGTAAACCGAAGATCTAGGTCGCTGTAAATCTTTATAAGTTTATAGTATTAAATCAAGAAGTAGTAACAAATCACCGATAATTTCTTATGTTAAATAATTTTGACCTGTCTGTTACATATATCGTAAAGCAAGGTACTTAACATTTCCTATATTTAGGTACAGCATCTCCAAAACTATTGCATAGGAACCTGACATTTTCTGAAATACTAAAGCATTATATGAAGTTAGAAATAATGGAGCAGCTTTGTCAAAATTAAAAATGTATAAACTATAATAATATGCATTGCAAAAAAAGTTACAATTTTAAAGTTACATATAAGCTGTGATTTTACTACAAAATTTGATGAATAGTCAACTGTGAAATAAATAATATTTTCTGGATGCAATTTAAGTTCAGCTCATTAGACATGTTTTTTACTTTCTCTACATAGTACATAGGCAAAAAAGGTATTACATTTTACCCAAACATTTTATACAAAGTTTTCAATAGAAATGTCATTTTAGGATTCCCTGCATACCCCCTCCCCCAAATAGAAAAAGGTGGGTGTGTCCGGTGTCTGTGAACACTAACTCAAAAACGAGAAGTCGGTTGATATTTGTTTAGTACATTACAGGCATGCGGCACGAAGATTTTGACACCCCAAAAACTCAATTAAATGGACGCACTTTAATTGCTGCGGTTCTTAAGCGTCCTATTCTATATTGGGCATGCAAGATAGCTTGATTTTGCTCAGAGGTCTCTTTATCAGGCTTGAGGTTCTTTAACGTGCCGTAAATCTATGACACGGGACCAAAGGATTTAATTCCCTCCCGAAAAAGCCATGTTAAGGATTTTTACGCGCGGAAATATCCATCGCTCTCCGCCAAGTTTGCACCCGCAAACGATGAAACCAGAGACCAGCTTATTATCCTAGACCACGGAGGGCTAAAGTGCCCCAACTACCCTTTACATGGAGAATCATTTCGGAAATATTTATAATATTTACATGACGAATAAAATGTATATATTGAATTTTCTGGGAATAGCCTTTGAAGACCTCTTCATTCTGGATGACTTTTGCATAACTGGTAAACCGTAAGACACATACAAAAACTTGATCCACAAAAAATACATATCTCGTTATAACACAATTTATGTCATAGGTATGTATTTTTTTTTTTCGTAGAGTTAACCATTTCCGAGATATTCGTTGTTATTGGTTTCAGATTTAAAATACTTAAAACTGTTCTCATACGTAATTTGTCAACTCGTGGCCATGCCTTAAAAACATTTTTCAATCCCATAGCAAGCACTTTTAAAAGAGTTGACTATCGCTTTAGCCTAGTGTGTTCCCTTATTTACTTTCTACTTACAAGGAAGCAAGTACTTACATAATTTTGCTAGTGTTTATCACGATTATTGACGTGGATAGAAGACTAAAGCTTTTTACCGATTTTGTTAGAGACGTGTAGAGAAAGTCATGTGAATGGAACATCGGATTTTTCTGCGTACATGCATTGTTTTCATGTATCTCTCTTTGGACCTACCAAATTTATTATAAGCCATTTTCTATCCCAAATAATGTAGAAAGTGTAGTGAAAAATATTGTTGGTGTCAGTTTTAAAATACATAAATCTTTTTTCATACGATAATTTGTCAACGAATTTCTATCACATAGCAACCAGCTTTTAAAAGATTTGACTATCGCTTTAGCTGAATGTATTCCCTTATTTCTCTCCTACTTACAAGGCAGCAAGGAATAACACCATTTCTGCTTACGGTTATCTCGATTAATATGAGGTAGAATGAAATATAAGTTTTTTTAATAATAATAATTTATGGAAGTGTAGAGAAAGTCTATGAGAATGGAACACACCGGATTTTTCTACGCATGCATGATTGTCGCTTGGCTCTCTTTGGGCCTACTTAATTGCTTTTAAAGTATTTTCTACTCCATGTAAAAGAATTATGCTGCCAATTTTAATGGTTTAGATTTTAGCCATATTACAATATTGACATATTGCTCATACGTAAAAGGTTATGTTTAACTAGAGGTGCTCTTAACACAAAAAGAATAATCATGCATTTCACTGGCAGTAGAGAGGTGTCTACCCCAAACATCCTGAGGACCCTAGCGAGACTAACCTGTCGCTGGATGTACTACGCATCATTCAAACTGGGTTTGAAAAGGAAGAAGGGGCTGGGGAGAAATAGCCTTTCTACATACCGGTCTGTGCATTCCATACATTTGTCAACCACGACAGAAATTTACACGTGCATGTTATGTGGTGTACAGAAGTATGTAAATCATTTGCTAACAGCGAGTTCCTTAAAATAAAATCGACGGCTTAATGTGAAACCAATGCAAGTACTAAAATCTGATGTGTACCATTCACATGACTTTCTCTATATCCCTGTAACAAATTATTCTTAAAAAGCTTATGCTTCATGCTAATCTAGAAAAATTAGCAGAAATTGTTTTATTACTTTCTTCCTTGCAAGTAGAAAGGAAATAAGCGAGAGGCATAGGTTAAAGCGATAGTCAAAAGCTGGTTACTATGTGACTGAAGTTCCTTTGTTTGTATGGACATGAGTTGACAAATTCCTGTATGAGAAAAGTTAAGATTTTCGACCCTGAAAACAAAAACAAGGAATATCTAAAAAACGATCAACTCCAAGAAAAAAATGTATGCAACATAAATTGTGTGTTTTAATGTGCTCTACATTTTTTGTGTGGTAAGTTTTTGTCTATCTCTTACGGTTTAGCAGTTATACAAAATTCCGGAAAATTCACTCAGAATAAAGTAGTCTTCAGAGGTTATTCCCAGAAAATTCAAAATATACATTTTATTTGTCGGGTAAATATCTTTAATATACGATATTTTAATCAAAATCGTTAAGAGCCATTTTTTAGAAAATCAAAATTTTCGGAAAAAGTTTCATGTAAAGGGTAGTTTGGGGTGGGGGGATTTTTCTCAAAATCTTCGTGTCGCATCCTTGGAAGATTCTAAACTAAAATACCAAGTTTGGTATTTTACAGGTTTTTCGTTTTTGAGTTATCGTGTTCACAGACACACGGACACATAGACACATAGACACACGGACACACACACACACGGATCTTTTTCTGAAAATACTTTTTTTTTGATACAGGGACCCTAAAACATATATTTCCGGTGAAATCTCGGTATCGAATTTTTTGGTGGAGTAGAATACCTTCTCTATACACCATGTACATAGCACGTATAGAGAAAGTAAAAATCTCATGTATTCCATTTACATGACTTTCTCTACTTGTCAACAAATTATTGTTATAAAGCTATTCTTCTGTCTGCTTCATGCTAATCGAGATAAACATTAACAGAAATAGTCGTATTACGTGCTTCCTAGTAAGTACAAGGGAAATATACACAAGCTAAACCGACAGTCAGATGTTTTAAAATGCAGTTGCTATGGGATTGAAATCCGTTTCTTTGCGTGGCCAGGAGTTGACAAGACCCTGAATGAGAAAATTTTAAGTATTTTAAAATTGAAACCAATAACGAACAATATCTCGAAAGCGGCCAATTGCTCGAGAAAAATATATACCTACATATATGACATACATCGTGTGATTTACAGAGATCTACATTTGTTTGTGTAGTAAGTTTTCGGCTATCTCTTTCGGTTTACCAGTTAACGCCAAACTCATTCAGAATATAGAGGAGGCCTTTAGAGGCTATTTCCAGAAAATTCAAGCTACGAGTATATACGTTGTCATGTAAATATCTTAAATATAAGAGATTTTAATTAACATAGAGCCAAAAAACCAAAATTTTCGAAATTTTTTCATGTATATGGTAGTTGGGGTAGGGGAATTTTCTTGAAAATCTTTGTGTGACATTCTTGGAAGATATTGAACTTAAATACCCAGTTTGGTATTTAACGGACTTTTCATTTTTGTAAAGACACACACAAACACGGACATTTTTCTAAAATGCTTCTTTTGAATTGAGGGGGTTTCAAAACATATATGTGCATAGCACGTGCAGAGAAAGTAAACATTTACGGATTTTTTTCTTAGCAAAATTGGCTTCAAGGATTTTTATTAAAATACCTATGATAAATAACATGTTCAACACACATTTTCATTCTGGATGAATTTTGTATAACTTGTAGACCAGAATGAAGAATCAGAAATTTGCTACATAAAACAAAGAGCTCGTTATATATTTCTAAACTGTTAAGGAACACAGGGAGTGAAATTTATATATGTTTGTATATATTTTACTGCCACTGCATTGCTCTTATATTAAAATTAATAACAAAGTTTATTCAAGTTAAATAAATACTTTGCAAGATATAAATTGTTTCTTTTTTTGATTGTATTTAACGCCCGCTTTTACTACTAATGACACCGCAGCGTGATAAATAGAATGAAGATGGAGCAGCGGTGGAATACGAAGGCGGGGTAACTGGAGAACCCAGGGAAAACCGCAACTGCGCCGCTTTGTCCACCAAGAACCTTACTTAGGTCGCTTAGGATCGAACCCAGACATTTAGGTGAGAGGCCAGTGGTGTAATAGTTATCATGCTAACTTCATATACCCAAGGTCGCGGGTTCAAACCCGGCAGAGGACGATGGATTTTTTCGGGTGTAAAAATCCTTAGCATGGCTTCCTTCGGAAGGGAAGTAAAGCCGTTGTACGCCCCGTATCGTAGATTTACGGCACGTAAAAGAACCTCAAGTCTGATAGAGAGGCCCCTGAGGAAAATTAAGCGGTCTTTCACGCCCAATTTAGAATGGGACGCTGAGAACCACAGCAGTTAAAAGAGCGTCCATAAATAACACGCCATTTACATTTTTACTCAGCTACGGCGCGGGATATACATTATTTCATAACTATTACGTAAATATATTGCTTAATCAAAATGTTCCACACACCCCAAAATCCAAGAAATGTAGTTGTAATTTTTTTTTTTTTTAGTTGAGGCCTTGTACCACACACAAAAACTTTACGGGGTGATATTTCAATACTTTTGATGACTGATTTGATATATATTTTTAAAAAAATTGTAAAGTTTAATTTTTATAATTAATCATTTTCATATAAATAGTTTTTGAAAATGTTGTTTTGAATGTATGAAAATTAGTTTTAAGAAACTCGATGTTTTATAAAGTAATGTTAGGAAACAGGTGTTTTGTACGATCTTTAAATGCCTGTAGAGCCTGAAAAAGGAGAGTCAGCTAAATATTGGTCCTGTATTGATGCCCAAAGATTCCAGCAACCATAAAAGTCTGATGTGTTCCATGTGTCACAAATTATAGATAAAAAGCTTATTCTTCTATACTTGATGCTAATCGAGATAAACATTAACATACATGGTCTTACTACTTGCTTTCTTGTAAGTAGAAAGGAAATAAGGGAGTACACTAGGCCAAATCGATAGTCAATTCTTTTAAAAGCTGGTTGCTATGTGATTGAAATCCATTTCTTTGCATGACCAGGAGTTTACAAATTCCCGTATGAGAAAAGTTTTAAATATTTTAAAACTGAAACCAATATGAAACGGTCAACTCCTTGATAAACATGTATATGGCATAAATTGTGTGTTTTAACGAGATCTAATTTATATGTAGCAAGTTTTAGTCTATCTCTCACGGTTGATAGTTCTGCAAAATTCAGAAAAATTCATCCAGAATAAAGAGGTCTTCAAGGCTATTCCCAGGGAATTCAAGATAAACATTTTGTCATGCAAATATTTTTAATGTGGTGTATTTTAATAAAAAAATCTGATATGTTGCATTCACATGACTTTCTCTATATCACTGCAACAAATTATTCTATTTAATTCATCTAATGGAGCAAAAATTAGCAGAAATAGTCTTATTACTTGCTTCCTTGTTAGTAGAAGCGAAATAAGGGGGTACCATAGGTTAAAGTGATAGTCAAAAGCTGGTTGCTCTGCGACTGAAGTTCCTTTGTTTGTATGGACACGAGTTCACAAAGTCCTGTATGAGAAAAGTATGTCTTTATAACTGAAAAAAAAACAAGGAATATCTAAAAAACAATCAACTGCACGAAAAAAATTTATATAAAATAAATTGTGTGTTTTAAGGTGCTCTACATTTCTTGTGTGGTAAGTTTTTGTCCATATATTACGGTTTAGCAGTTATGCAAAATTCCGTAAAATTGACCGAGAATAAAGTAGTCTTCAGAGGCTATTCCCAGAAAATTCAAAATATACATTTTACTTGTCATGTAAATATCTTAAATATGCGATATTTTAATCAAAATCGTTACAGCCATTTTTGAGAAAATCAAAATTTTGGAAAAAAGTTCCATGTAAAGGGTAGTTGGAGGTGGGGGGATATTTCTTAAAATCTTCGTGTCGCATCCCTGGAAAATACTAAACTTAAATACCAAGTTTGGTATTTTACCTATTTTTCGTTTTTGAGTTATCGTGTTCACGGACACGCACGCGCACACACACACACGCACACACACACACGCGGACTTTTTTCAGAAAATGCTTTTTTTAGATAAAGGAGACCCTAAAACATATATTTCCGGTGAAATCTCGGTATCCAATTTTTTGGTGGAGTGCAATACCTTCTCTGTACACTATGTACATAGTGCGTATAGAGAAAGTAAAAATGTTTCCATTTACGGGAGTTTGAGGTTTTGGAATTTTCCCCAATATCTTCGTGTTCCATCCTTGGAACACAAGTTTGGTACTTAACCGACTTTTCGTTTTTGAGTTGTCGCGTTCACAGACCACACACTCAAACAAATACACACACACATACACACACAGACGTTTTTTAGAACAATCATTTTATACCGGAAACCCTAAAACCTGTATTTCCGGTGAAATCTTGGTATCGTATTTTTGAGTGGACTGCAATGCCTTCTCTACCTATGTATCATGTACTATGTAGAGAAAGTACAAAAATGGTTTTCTATTTTTTGACCGATTGTATTGAAAATGTCACCCGTAGTGTCCCGTTCGTTACTGTTGGGTTTTTCCTAACTTTTGTATAACTGGTAAACCGTAAGAGATAGAGAAAAACGTAGATGTCGTTAAAATACACAATTTGTATGGTGTACTTTTTCTTTGTATCGGTAACCATTTCCGAGTTATTAGACCACTCGCCGGGGTTCGATCCCAAACGACGCATGTGAGATTTGCGGTGGACAACGCATTCCACCGGTGCTGCTGCATCTTCATTCTATGTATCATCAGAGTCATCGCCTGCGGTACTACAAGTAATAAAAGCGGGCGCTAAAAGATACAACAACAACAAAAAATCCGAGATAATCCTTGTTATTTGTTTCAGTTTTAAAATAGGTAGTTTTCTCAAACGGGAAGTCCTCTTTCGTTTCATGATTTGTTTTAATCCCGACCATCATAGAGAACCGACTTTAAATTGTAACACATAGCCACCAGCTTTTAAAATATTCGACTATGGCTATAGCGTAGTGTATTCCGTGATTTCCCTAATGCCTACAAGGAAGCAAGTGATAATACTAATTCTGCTAATGTTTATCTCGATTAGTACGATGTAGATGAAAGAGTAGTTTGTAGAGTAGGTAGAGAAAACCGTGTGAATTGAAAGACATATTTGTATATAAAAGAAATGTTTTATATTACTCAGAGAGCCCCAAAACGTGGAGTATATGTGAGTTGGTGTTGAGCAGCAGGGATATTCAGATATAATGCCCCCATTAGCTTATTATCCTCCGGTTTGTGAACAGACAAGTGACCAATAAACCACATGCTGAGGTAGGAGTCCCATGCAATGAAAGTGAATTAGAGTTTCGCCAGTAGCGGTTGCAAAGTGTGCCGCTCTGCCAGTGAGAGTTTTACTTACCAACCTGACAAACAGGTTCCCCGACGTTACGTCGTCAGCTCTGCCATATAAGGCTGACACGACGAGGAAAAGCAACAAAAAACACAAGAGTCTGGTACACATGTAAAACGTAGTCTTCCCGGAGATAGATACTAACCTTCCAGAATCTTGTTGTTCAACAAGTAGTCTATTCGCTTTTTGTTCCTTCGGCGTCTTCGGATACATCCACTTTTGTTCATCTCCTTCATTACTCCTAAGTTAAAAATTCAATGCCAGAGCTGGGATTTGAACCACGTGTCTCCCGATCGCGGTGGTAGCGCAGCTGCTTACCAAGCGGGAGACCTGGGTTCCATCCCCAGTACCGGCGTGGGGATTTTTCCCCCGCTGGGAGACCTGACCTGAGGAGCAATTGAGGAACTACTTGATGGAGAAGTAGCGGCTCCAGGTCATGAGGACTCGAGGCGCTGACCACGTCTCACCCTCCAATACTGCACCCCATCCATGACGTCTGTAGTGGATCGAGATGGGGGACGCAGCGGCCGGTTTCTCTAACCACTGAGTTACTATGGCAACGTGGCGACACAGCACTAAATTCCTCAGCTGTTTCCCGGTAAACCGCAAGGTGATCTCAAATTATTTAACATATCCCAAACGCGTCTTACAATTGTATTACTTCTATACGTGGGCACTTTTGTTATTTCGTCATTATCCGCATTGTAGCTGCTTACTGATCTGTTATAAACATTTAAGGCCCAGCGGGAGGGCCCTAAGCCGCAAAGCGTACCTGAGGGACATGTGAAGCTAAAACCCCAATGATCCCAAGAAAAAGTCAAAATTTCGGCAACCTGACAACTTTCACATCCGAACAACTTAATGTTTTCAACACTTTCAAGTACGGATCGCCAGTAAAAGTCTTTAAGACCGTTTGTGTGTGTGTGTGTGTGTGTGTGTGTGTGTGTGTGCGCGCGCACGCGCGCGCATGTCCATAAGTGTGGTGGAACCATCGTATATCTTTACCCCGGGCTTTATAGTTTAACGTTTTATTTACGACTGTATTAATATGTGTTATTTTTCTTCGTTCTGATTTAAATTCAATTATATTTTATTTAAAATTAATTTTATTGCTAATACCTAAATAAGAGATAATAGATAAACGTTATAAAATCATTTATATATAATAAAGAAAAAAAGTTAGTACCAATATATAAGTTAAGAGAAGGAAAATGAATAAGAATCTATAGAATATTAGGATTTTTTACCAAAATGAATTGCAATTCAATTTATAGCTCAAAATCGTGTAATTTTACATGAACTATTAGTCAATTCATGTTAATTGTTTTATCCTCGTAAGCCGTGTATAGAACATTTGGATAGGTAGAGTCAGACTGAAATATTCAATGCCATAGCCGGGATTTGAACCACAAATCTCCCGGTCTGTAGCAGGTTGCTCTAACCTGAGTTACCATGGCAACGTATGGACACGGCACTAAATTTCCCAACTGACTCGCATGTTTTCCGGTAAACCACAAGGTGATCCTAAATTATTTTGAGAGACATACCTGTAATAGCGACTTACAAGATCGTAAGTACTTTGCCTCGGGCTTTATAGTTTAACATTTTATTTACGAATATATTAATGTGCTAATTTTCTTGCTTCTGATTTAAATCCATTTATATTTTATTTAAAATTAATTTTTAGTGCTAATACATAAATAAGCGACAGCGAATAATAAATAAAATTTTATAAAATAATTTATATATAATAAAAAAAATGAGTACCAATATATTAGTTAGGAGAAGAAAGATGAATAATATCTATGGAATATTAGGATTAATACATTTTTTAGCATTTATTTGCAAAATGATTGGAAATCAACTATTAGGTCAATTAGTGTTAATTGTTTTATCCACACAAGCCGTGTGTAGAACAGTTGGATAGGTAGTCAGACTGAAATACTCAATGCCATAGCCGAGATTTGAACCACAGATCTCCCGGCCTTTAGCCGGTTTCTCTAACCATTGAACTACCATGGCAACACGTAATTAAATTCCTCAACTGACTCGCAATGTGCATTTAACATCAAATTTATGTAGATATTCACAGTATGGTGTTTAGAGTTTATGATTAGGGTAATTATAAAATGATTAGGATATCTAATAAGTACAAATTACTCAGGTTAGGACCAAATTCTTATATTTCGTATTCAAGGTTAACCTCGAAACTGTCTCGAGTCATAGAATTATTTTGAGTAAGTAACTGCCCTTTGTTCCTTTACCTCAAAGCTAAGAGGGTTTGCTGATAACAAGGTGAAACTCGTTTGTTTTCATGAGATGTGGTTACTAAGACACCTTCGGAGGGCGAGTATGTGGAAATCACGCACTGGTGCATCATGTGCTGCCTAATATCAAAGTGTTGCATAGTTTTGAGGCTGCGACATCAAACATTGGACTAGAGTTTGACCTTAGCAGACATGCTATTTCCTTGTAAGGAAGGGAAATGGATAGCGAAATATTTTAAAGGCTGTCGCTATGTGATTAGCATTGAAATGCGATTCTCTTTGCATGGCCAAGAGTAAAAAGAAGTGTCTCCTCTATCTACTGTGTGTATATTGTACATACATGCTAGAGAACCTAAAAATTTAGCCGATAGGCTCACTTCTACCACTTGATTCTAGTTCAAGTGCAGTATTTCACACTATTGTAAGCTGCTGAGTGCTGAATGAGTGACAGACATCTCTGACGTCGCCAGGCAACCTCATTTTATAAATGCGATCGTAAAACATATGCTAACAGTAGAACATCGAAACATGTGACTGCGAGAGACAAGTGTTGTTTATTACGGTCAAGGGCCGCGCTTCCTCTCCATATGTTACGTAAACAGCAATACAAGGCGCTGGTCGCTCGACACACAGTTTCATTACGACATATGAGAAATCTATTCTTCAAAATAAATTTGCTTCACAGATAAGTACAAATTAATGTTTTGTTTTCAGAATTTCAAATATAGCTCTTGTGTATGTATATAGGGCTCTAAACAACAAAACTCTACAAGAAGCTATGGAACTTTCTCTTCCTGTTACTGATTCTGCGGGTTGTACTTATAAAATGGTTCTCTTGTCGACTTCAGAATGGTTACAACCCTTGGTAGTATGGGGGAGCGTGTCTGCCTCACATTCAAGAGGTCGCGAGATCGAATCTCGATTAGGGTGAGTTTGGGAGGTTTCCTTTAACCCGAGAAGACAATGTCGAGTAACTTTAAGCTCCACAGACTCCGAGATCATTTGAGCATCATTTCACCACATTTATTCTTCGTCCGATATGACCAACGAGATTACAGGGTATTAAACTACAAAAAAAAAAAACAAAAAAAAAAACATAAAACTCATTGTTTCGCTATTAACCGCGGTAATACTATTTTGTTACGCACTGGATAGTGTCATCTGTTTATAAAATATAACTGCATTCACTTGACATTCTGCACTTTCTAAAGTGCAGAAGTCTTATTATTCTAATTCATGTTACTCGAGATAAAAATTTGCGAAAATAGTTTTATTGCCTATCTCCTTGTACATACAATGGAAATCATATAATACTGTGAGATTAGGTTTAAACGATATTGGAATCTTTTAAGACCTGGTCGCCATTTGATATCTTTGAAATTCTGTTCGACTAGCGACTTTTCACTTGAAAATACAAATCAATAACAAAGAATATCCAGCAAATGGCTAACGCCAGCACCGCAACAAATCTATTGTGTTCCATTCACATAACTTTCTCTAGCTCCACCACAAACTTTTTTTTTTTTTTTTACAAAAGATTGTTCTTTCATCTAAGCCATGCTAACCGAGATAAACGTTCTTACTTCAAGTCTTATTACCTGCTTCCTTGTAGTTAGAAGGGGAATAAGGGAATACATTATGCTAAAGAGATAATCAAATCTTTTAAAAGTTGGTAGCTTTGCATGGTCCCGCTAGAGAAAAGATAATTAGTTTAAAATTGAAACCAATAACAATAAATATCTCGAAAACAGTTGACTCTACAGCAAAAGGAGTATTTGAAATTGCATGTTTTAACGATATCTAATTTTTTTTAACTTAACGTCCTTTAACCTGGTTGATCATGTCGGGCAGTGAATGAAATTGGTGAAATGATACTCGAATGAACTCGGTGTCCATGGAGCTTAAAGTTACTCGACATTCGTCTTCCCAGGATAAGGGAAAACCCCGAAAAAAACCTTATCCTGTTAACTCACCCTAAGTGAGATACGAACTCACGACCTGTTGAATGTGAGGCTTGTCTATCTCTTACGGTTTAATCGTTATACAAAATTCTGACAGTCATCTAGAATGTAGAGGTCTTCAGAGGCTATTCCCAGAAAATTCAAGATATACATTTCATTTGGCAGGTAAATATGTTTAATATCCGAAATTTTAATCAAAATCGTTAGAGCCATTTTTGAGAAAATCAAAATTTTCGAAAAAAGTTCCATGTAAAGGGTAGTTGGGGGTGGGGGGATCTTTCTCAAAATCTTCGTGTCGCATCCCTGGAAGATACTAAACTTAAATACCAAGTTTGGTATTTTACCGACTTTTCGTTTTTGAGTTATCGTGTTCACAGACACACGGACACACACACACACACACACACACACACACACGGACCTTTTTGTGAAAATGCTTTTTTTTTGGATACTGGGAGCCCTAAAACATATATTTCCGGTGAAATTTCGGTATCGAATTTTTGGTGGAGTACAATACTTTTTCTATACACTATGTACATAGTGCGTATGGAGAAAGCAATAAAGAAAACCAAACCGCATTGCTTTCTGAGTATGTAACTTCTTTTGTTTTTATTCTATCTCATATGTTATAATATTTATAGGGGTTAACATTTGAAGTGATTTTTGAAAGACCCATGTTAATTATACTAAATGTTTGTAACCACCGTCTCTTACTAGATGGCAGTTAAAGTTTCAGCTATGTCCATCTCGTTTCGTTGCCATAGGCGATTGAGTCAATAATTTTGTGCTTCTTTAGAAAGATGAAAAAATAAAAAACAAGTTGCGTGCGGTGATTAAACTCTTTTATTTAAAAGACTTAACGCCGAAAGAGATAAAAGCCGTGTTGGATGAAGTTCATCTGTTCCTGCATTTGCAACAATTTCAATTGAATAAATGACTTTATCCGTGACAGTACATCCGCAAAAGATGGACATCGTTCCGGACGTCCAGTAGAAGTGACTTCCTTCGAAATGGTTGACAAAATCTAGGATATGGTTTTGAGTGATCCACGAATCAAAGTTCGCGAAATAGTAGAGGCCACGGGTATATCACAAGGTACAGTGTTCTCAGTTTTGCACCAAAAATTAGGTCTGACATAGGTCTTGGCAAGATTGGTGGCGCGGAAGCTGGTTTGGCACCTTTCGGTCGCAATCTTGACGAGTTTCTGCGTCGATACATAACTGTGGATGATACATGGATACACTACTACACTCCAGAAACAAAAGTATAGGCGAACCGGCTCCGAAGAAGGCAAATGTGGTGAAATCTGCAGACAAGGTAGTGGCCTCGGTTTTTTTTTGGGATGCACGCAGAATTATCTACATTGATTACTTGCAAAAAGGAAGAACGATAAATGAGGAGTACATGCATCGTTATTGCACCGGTTGAACGGAGAAATCAAGAGAAAAAAAAAAGCGCCCTCGTCTGGCAAAGAAAAAGATTCTCTTCCATCAAGACAATGCAAGGATATACACCTGCGCAGTTTCGATGGGGAAAATGGTAGAACAAGTTTGGAATTACTACAACATCCACATATTTGGCCCTCAGTGACTTATTTATTTCCAAACTTGTTAAAGTGCCTCGACGGAAAACGATTCGCGTCTAACGCAAAGTCATCTCCCAAACAGGTGCCTATTTTGAGGACCTTCTGAAATCCTTCTTTTTGGAAGGCTTAAAACAGTTGGAGAAACGATTGGAAAAGTGTATCGAGCTAAAAGGAGATTAAGTTGAAAAATAAAAAATGTCTATCAACAATAAGTTATCTTTCTCTCTTTTTCTGAGGACTTATTGAACGCCACTTGTATTCAACAATAAAAAATAAAAAAATATTAATGCTGGGCCGTTAATGAATTACTCAAAATGCACAACAAGGTTACGTATTTCTCACAGTTGCTCTCAAGAAAAAGAATAAGAATAATTATTAATGTAGGCGACACATATTTTATCTCCTTAGCATGACGCATAATTCCGCAGGGTTACCAACATACCGGTTTGCAAGTTTAATTATCTTGCATCTAATTAAGGGACTAAACAAAGAAAGGCGGAAAGGAATACGACCTTTAACAAATTCGTTGCCCCCAACGAGTCGTTATCTTGCCAAATAGTGCTGACCAGCTTGCCTGCTAACCTGCTTCGCTCCGGTCGGTAAAGTAGCTAGCTGCAACACCACGAAGGATACGTGTCTCGAGACAACTTTTTACTTTCTCTACACGTACTATATACATAGTGTATAGAGAAGGTATTGCAATGCACCCAAAAATTCAATACCAAGATTTCACCGGAAATACATGTTTTGAGACCCATGAATTAAAAAACCATTTTTAGAAAAATGTCCGTGTGTGTGTCTGTGGGCAGCATAGCTCAAAAGTCCGTTAAGACCAAAATTGGTATTTAGGTTTGGTATCTTCCAAAGATGCGAAACGAAGATTTTGAAGAAAATCGCTCCACCCCCAACTACTCTTTACATGAAACTTTTTTTTTTCCAAAATTTTGATTTTCTCAAAAATGGCTCTAACGATTTTGATTCAAATATCGTATATTAAAGATATTTACCTGACAAATAAAATGTATATCTTGAATTTCCTGGGAATAGCCTCTGAAGACTACTTTATTCTGGATGAATTTTACGGAATTTTGCATAACAGCTAAATTGTAAGACGTGGCAAAAACTTAATACACTAAAAATGTAGAGCACGTTAAAACACACAATTTATGTTACATACATTTTTTTCGTGAAGTTGATCGTTTTTTAGATATTCCTTGTAATTGGTTTCACCTTTAAAAAACATACTTTTCTCATACAGGAATTTGTGAAGTCCTGTCCATACAAAAAGGAATTTCAGTCACATAGCAACCAGCTTTTGACTGTCACTTTTACCTATGATACTCCCATATTTCGCTTCTACTTACAAGGAAGCTAGTAATAAGACTATTTCTGCTAAATGTTTTCTGGATTAGCGTGAAGTAAGAACAAGCATAAACTTTTTAACAATAATTTATTGCAGATGTAGAGAAAGTTATGTGAATGGAACACATCAGATTTTTTCTTTCAGTTTTGCTGTTATTAAATATCCAATCCAGTATTCACATTGTCAATTGAGAGAAATTACGAGAAACCTCAGCCAGATTGGTTAGCCCATAGAATTTTAACCGAGAAGAACTTCCAAATGCGACCGCGGACGTTACCCCCTGAGCTAACTTACTGGGTACCATCATTTGAGAAGAAGTTGTAATTTAGGTAGCATCGCATTTTCGTCATCAGGTTTTCACTTCCTAGAAGTATTGGTTTAATGCGCTGTCTCACCTCGAGCGCTGAATTCCCTTTTTGAAGCTGCCTTTCACCACAACCGGTATAACAAAGCCAAGGTTGAGGAAATCGCGTAACTCATTGTCTAAGTATTAACCGTTAGATAATGTTTTGACAAGTTCCTTTTCTGCTTTTTACACGTGCTATGTGCATAGTGTATGGAGAAGGTATTTGCACCCAAAATTTCGAAACGGAAATACATATTTTGAAGTTCTTTGAGTCCAAAGAACACATTTTTAGAAAAAGCTCCCTGTGTGTGGACAGCATAGTTCAAAAATTAAAATACCGTTAAATACCAAACTTGGTATTTAAATTTGGTATCTTCCAAGGATACGACACGAAGATTTTGAAAAAAATCCCCCTACCCCAAACTATCCTTTAAAAGGAACTTTTTTCGAAAATTTTGATTTTCTCAAAAATGGCACTAACGATTTTGATTAAAATATGGTATATTAAATATATTTACCTGACAAATAAAATATGTATCTTCAATTTTCTGGGAATATCCTCTGAAGCTTACTTTATTCTGGATGTATTTTACGGAATTGCATAACTGCTAAACAGTAAGAAAAGATGGACAAAAATGTATCACACAAAAATTGTAGAGCACGTTGAAACACACAATTAATGTTATATACATTTTGGTTCGTGGGGTTGATCGTTTTTGAGATATCCTTGTTTTTGGTTTAAAAAGTTTATACTTTTCTCATATGGGAATTTGTCAACTCCTGTCCATACAAAGGAGCTTCAGTCACATAGCAACCAGTTTTTGACTATCACCTTTTGGTACTCCCTTATTTTGTTTCTACTGACAAGGAAGCAAGTAATAAGACTATTTCTGCTAATTTTTTCTCGATTAGCATGAAGTATTAGCATAAGTTTTCTAACAATAATTTGTTGTAGAGATGTAGAGAGAGTAATGTGAATGGAACACATCAATTTTTTTTGGAATACTGTTTTAATTTGTTTTCTCACTCAGAGAAATGAAAACAATGCAACGTGATGTCACCAGTTGTAACCGAAGGTCTTTTTCTCTGTTTGGACTCTCAAGTGTATTAGAGAGCGAAGTTCAGGAGTTCAGGCGGGAAGGCAGTTTCACAACGTTCTGTTGAACTAGCCAAGGCCGTTCAGTCATTGAACGAGAGGTACAATGCCGATTGCGTGGAAGGTTGTGTAAAATTATCACCTCCCATGAATCTTAAGGACGTAACCTACTGATTACAAATACTTGCCAGGTTTTTGTTTGCTTAGCAACTGTTTAAGCACTTCCCATAGAAGTAGATCCCTAGTTACACTCTAGCCCTACGTAAAAAAAAAAAAATCTGATGTGTTCCATTCACATGACTTTCTCTATATCACTGCAACAAATTATTCTATTTACTTCATCTAATGGAGCAAAATTTAGCAGAAATAGTCTTGTTACTTGCTTCCTTGTTAGTAGAAGCGAAATAAGGGGGTACCATAGGTTAAAGTGACAGTCAAAAGCTGGTTGCTATGTGACTGAAGTTCCTTTGTTTGTATGGGCCCGAGTTCACAAAGTCCTGTATGAGAAAAGTATAAGTCTTTATAGCTGAAAAAAAAAAAAACAAGGAATATCTCAAAACCAATCAACTCCACGAAAAAAATGTATTTAATATAAATTGTGTGTTTTAAGGTGCTCTACATTTGTTGTGTGGTAAGTTTTTGTCCATCTCTTACGGCTTAGCAGTTATGCAAAATTCCGTAAAATTGACCGAGAATAAAGTAGTCTTCAGAGCCTATTCCTAGAAAATTCAAAATTTTCATTTTATTTGTCATGTATATATCTTTAATATACGATATTTTAATTAAAATCGTTAGAGCCATTTTTTAGAAAATCAAAATTTTCGAAAAAAGTTCCATGTAAAGGGTAGTTTGGGGTGGGGGGATTTTTCTCAAAATCTTCGTGTCGCATCCCTGGAAGATAGTAAACTTAAATACCAAGTTTGGTATTTTACCGACTTTTCGTTTTTGAGTTATCATGTTCACAGACACACGGATACACACACGCACACATGGACCTTTTTCTGAAAATACTTTTTTTGGATACAGGGGACCCTAAAACATATATTTCCGGTGAAATCTCGGTATCGAATTTTTTGGTAGAGTGCAATACCTTCTCTATACACTATGTTCATAGCACGTATAGAGAAAGTAATAATAAATAAATAAAATTTAAAAATAAAATAAAAACCTTATGGTACCTAATTACTTAAACAAGTAATTACTGTGCCAGATTTTTAATATTTATAAACTTCACATTTAAACATGCATTATCATTTACAAATAAATGTAAACTAACATAATTATAAATATAAATGTAAACAATATAATTTTAAACAAATTTTGAAAACGCTAATAAAAGTTCTAAAATATAATAAATGATAAACTAAAACATCATACATACATTCATATTTATCACCAATAATACTATTATTTCTGAAGAACACCATCTAATATATAAAATCAAATAACCAAGTTTATTTATCTTTAAATGTCATTTTTACTAAAATATGATAAATTGTAATCAGTCTATTACCTTTTAATTATTATTTATACATACATGTAATAATTACTATATCAGTAATTAATATTACTATTTATTTATTAATTTTTAAATTATTTCTTTTACATATTTAATTATCAATTTATTAAATTTTACTATTTAATTAATATATACATAAATCATGTATTAATTATACATTTTAGAGAAGGTACCTATTGTATTCCATCCAAAAATTCGATGTCGATATTGCACCGGAAATATATGCTTTGAGGTCCCATGAGTCAGAAAAAAGATTTTTATCAAATGGTCCGTGTGTACGTCTTCTCTCTGTCTGTCTGTCTCTGTCTCTCTCTCTCTCTCTCTCTCTCTCTCTCTCTCTCTCTCTCTCTCTCTCTGAGTGTGGACAGCACAGCTAAAAAACGAACAGTCCGTTTAATACCAAACTAGGCATTTAAATGTAGTATCTCCCAAGGATGCGACACAAAGATTTTCAAGAAAATCTCCTCCTCCAACTAGCTTTACATGAAACAATTTTCGAGAATTTTGATTTTCTCAAAAATGGCTCTAGCGATTTTGATTAAAATATCGTAGGTATATGAAAGATATTTACAAATGTAATGTATATCTTGAATATGCTTCGAAACTGCTCTGAAGAACTCTTTATTCTGGATGGATGTCGGCCTCCGTGGTGTAATGGTTACCATGCTAACTTCATATACCCAAGGTCGCGGGTTCAAACCCGGCGGAAGACGATGGATTTTTTCGGGCGTAAAAATCCTTGGCATGGATTCTTCGGAAGGGAAGTAAAGCTGTGGGTCCTGTGTCGTTGATTTACGGCACGTAAAAGAACCTCAAGCCTGATAAGAGAGGCCTCTGAGCAAAATTAAGTGATCTTTCACGCCCAATATAGAATGGGACGCTGAGAACCAAAGCAATTAAAGAGCGTCCTTAAATAACAGGCCATTTCATTTTCATTTTTCTGGATGGATTTTGCTTAACTGATCAACCGTAAGAGACAGACGAAAACTTACCACACAAAAAACGTAGATCTCGTTAAAATACACAGTGTATGTCATAAACGCTTTTTTGTAGAACTGACCGTTTCTGAGATATTACTTGTTATTGGTTTCAACTTGAACATTTTTCTAGTTTTGTCAAGCGGGACCATACAAAGCGAACCGAACCTCAGTTGTTCCACATAGCGACGAGCTTTTAAAGAATTTGACTATCGTTTCATGCTAATGTATTCCCTTACTGTCCTTCTACTTAAAAGGAAACAAGTAATAAGACCAATTATGCTAATATTTATCCTGTTTTTTATTCTTCACGGCCTGTCTTTTTGGTACAGTCTGGTTCTGAGGCATTAGGAACTGTTTAGGATGACTTTACCACACAAAAAGTGCATATTTCTTTAGAGGGGGATATCTCAGGTGTAAAGATATATGGATTCCCAGAATATAAGGTTCCTTTAAAGATATAAGGGGTGATATAACAAAATAAGACGTCCTAAAATGTCTTTTAATGTAAATTAAGGATAAAAGAGAAACCTAAAAGATTATTAGATCCAGTGTGAAGCGGAAAAAGTAAATGAACTACTACTGCTTAGTTTTAAAATTAGGCCACAAAATTTATCACATTTTCAGTAGAAATTAAATGAATATTGTGACGGTTAAATTTTGGTATTTATATTTTACCCTCCCTAGATGTAAAGTTATCTAGATCTCCCAGAATACACCTAAGCTTGCTTTAAAGATAAAAGGGACAAAATAAATCCTAAAATGGCTTTAAATGTAAACTGAAGATGAAAAGGAATGATATTAATAATTATTATCCTTTAAATTATTGTTAGATCCAGTAGGATGGACAAAACGTAAATGAAGCCACAGCAATTATCACACGTTTAACAGTCTTTACAAATTGAATCAATATTGAAACGATTACATTTTGACATTTATATTGCACCCAGTCATTTTCTACATTTGTTGTGCAGTAATTTTTTTTTTGATTTTTTGTTTGTTTTGTTTTTTGTTTTTTGCGATTACCCACAACTTGTAATTTTTTAATTTCAGGCACACTTTAACTCAACAGTATTTAAGATAGCAATTTAATTGTTGTGTATCTTCGTACCCTATACAATAATTCATTTGAGGTGAAAGCTTTTCAGGCTAAATTGAATGTGTCTATAAAAAGTTTAACTTAAAAGTTTCAATAAAATGTTACTGAATGTAGTAAATTTTATTTTAACGAAATATGTGTTCCATACAATGACTTCCTGTACCTTTCTGTAACAAAATATTCTTACACAAGCGTATTCTCCTTCTTCATGCTAATGAACATAACATTACCAAAAAATGTTTTATTTCCTGCTTACTTTCTTGTAAGCAGATGGGAAATAAGGGAATACACTGTGCTATAGCGATAGTCGATTTTTACTTTCTCTATACGTCTATGTACATAGTGTACAGACGATATACCGAAATTACCTGTATCCAAAAAAAAGTATTTTCAGAATAAGTTCCGTGTGTGTGTGTGTGTGTGTGTGTGTGTGTGTGTGTGTGTGTGTGTGTGTGTGTGTGTGTGTGTGTCCGTGTGTCTGTGAACACGATAACTCGAAAACGAAAAGTCCGTAAAATACCAACCTTGGTATTTAGGTTTAGTATCTCACAGGAATGCGACACGAAGATTTTGAGAAAAGTCCCCCCACCCCAAACTACCCTTTACATGGAACTTTTTTCGAAAATTTTGATTTTCTAAAAAACGGCTCTAACGATTTTGATTAAAATATCGTATATTAAATATATTTACCTGACAAATAAAATTTATATTTTGAATTTTCTGAGCATAGCCTCTGAAGACTACTTTATTCTGGGCAAATTTTACGGAATTTTGCATAACTGCTAAACCGTAAGAGATGGACAAAAACTTACCACATAACAAATGTAGAGCACTTTAAAACACACAATTTATGTTATATACATTTTTTTCGTGGAGGTGATTGTTTTTTAGATATTCCTTGTTTTTGGTTTCAGCAATAAAAAACTTATACTTTTTTCATACAGGACTTTGTGAACTCGTGTCCATACTAACAAAGGAACTTCAGTCACATAGCAACCAGCCTTTGACAATCACTTTAACCTATGGTACTTCCTTGTTTCGCTTCTACGTACAAGGAAGCAAGTAATAAGTCTATTTCTGCTCATTTTTTCTCGATTAGCAGGAAGTAAATGGAAGCATAAGCTTTTTAACAATAATTTGTTGCAGAGATATAAAGCAAGTCATGTGAATGTAACACATCAGCTTTTTTTAAAAGTGATTGACATTAAAATTAGGTTCTCTGTGCGTGACGAGGATTAAAACAAAAGAGATGTGAACCGCATGTCGACTACCAGCTTGAGAAAAGTATATACTACTTTAAAACCAAAAAGAAGGCACGTCTCGGCAAGGATTACCTGTTCAAAATAAAGTCTTTAACTTCATTTTTTCTTTGATATATCTATTAAATAGACTAGCATGAAGAGTGTTATAGAGACCAAGGAAAACCCTTAGAATTACATAGAATGGAAAGGAACATGATCTGAGGTCGTCCTCTGTCACACAATAACTCAGCTCATCACTATTAGATTGTTCTGAGAACTATTAATCTTCAGTGTCGGAATCTCTCGGATGACAGCAGAATATCTTGTGGGAACGACTCTGGTTCCTACAGATCCCCACAGAATGTCTTCCTAGGGTGAAATGTATTGCACCGGTCATATAGCATAGTCTGTGGAGAAAGGAACGTGCCTGGGAATGGATGTGCTCAGAGATGGTACTGAGTCTTGGTTCGCGTTGAAGTTTTAACTTAATTCCTCCCATTTGTCCAGTGCTCTCTAGCAACTGCCGGTCTCACTCGCGGAGGTCCTCACCCATGACCACAGTGCGGTCGACAGTGTTTTTCACTTTTTATCGAATTTGACACGCCCATCCTGGATTTGACTTTTAGTTTACTTTTTAGCGACGGATTTTACGGAGCTGAAATTCATAGGTTTTCAAGATTTTAACTGTTTTTATCACCACTTTTACTTATTTGACCGAGTTTTTAGTATCATGTGTGTTTTTTGCTTCTTTTGGATAGATATATTTTTGATTTACTTGTGGCTTTAGCACCTTTTCGTTTTATTTCATTGTTTTTAGATGATTCTCCTCTTTTATCTTTCATTTCTCTTTTATATTGTCATTTTACCTTTTGTGTGGGATTCTATTTTGTTTTATAAGGGCGCTAATGACTCTAGCATTTGAGCGCCCTTAAACACCACCAATAATAACAATTATCATCATCGGTCCAGAATGCCATCCTGAAAATGAATGTTCATGAATTGTTAAGCCATTTTGTAGACTACCTTAACGCCATTATACGGGTTAATTTTACGTTACAAATAGCGCTTGCGCACAAGTTATTTTCGTCATTATGATGGTGTACATAATAGATTATCCATACAGTCGAAATAATTTTAATATATTCAAAGTTTGGATTGTTTGGGAATTTATTTTCCTAGACTGTACACCTGGGACATAAGATTTAAAACTTTACACTCGTGAAGCGCTTCTCAGCTTATACACCTTTGGCACGGTAAATAATGGCACACGTTCGATTCCAGGCTGGCAACATTGCCAAGGTGAATTTTTCCCCTCTCAGCGTGAGTCTGCGCTTTCCCTAACAGTGAAAAGTAAATCATGCCACTTTCACTCCATATTTTTATTATCAGTGATTATTACGAAGAGGAGCGAGATATAATTCTTGTGCATGTCACTGACATATTACTCTCGCTAAATCAATGTGATCATATCTAGAATGAGTTGCCTAAAAGAAATATCTGTGAAACAAACATAGTAATTGAAAAACGTCTTTCATAGACTGGAAGATAATGGAGGTATTTATGGAAGTGGATGATATAACCCATTCAATAAATGTAATAAAATATGAATTTAAACTAAAATTATGTTGTATAAATGGAAACGTGGTATTATTTTGACGCAATTGATAACATAGAAAATAACATTAAAAATTGCAAAAAGGCAATTGAATTCCGAAACACTGTAATGTGAAGTTGATGCTTGAATAAAACGAAGGAGGTAATTATTTATTTTCGATTTTGAATTTTCTACTACGTATATTAAATAGAACTATTGTATTCTAACGATATTTAAATACTATATTTTAAAGATATTTACATAATAAATAAAATTATATCTTCAATTTTCTGTGAAGAACCTCTGAAAACCTCTTCGTTCTGGATGACTTTTATATAACTGATAAACCGTAAGAGATATACAAAACTCACTGCACAAAAAATAGAGATCTCGTCAAAACGCACAATTTATGTCATATACTCTTGTAGAGTTAACCATTTTCGAGATAGTTTTGTTATTGGTTTCAGTTTTAAGCTGCTTAAACATTTCTCAAACAGGTCATATTTTCTTCTTCTTTTTTTTTTCGTTTTTACAAAAATGTTTCTATTGATTTGGATCAAAGTATAATATGTATGAGAGATTGTGACGGATTGATTATACATTAATTTTTTCTGTGAGTAAACTGAGAAATCATCTTAAATGTTCTTCTTCCTATCTAAAATGTGTATAATTTTGTATAATTGGAAAATGATTAAGAAAGTTAAAATTTACCTCGGAAAAAATCATCCAACCCTCGTTAACGTTATTCAATTTCTATGCATTTTAAAACCGTTCCCGTAGCTCTATTTTGGTGCGTCTGCCTCGGGATGGTGATTTTTCACCACCAGGATTCTTCCCCGCCGCTTCCCAGCCCTGGATTTGTCACCCTTAACCTCCTCCTGCAGAAAGCATTGGCCACCACTGCGGTATCATACTGCATAGTCGCCGTGGTCAGGATGTGCCATCTACCATGATTCCATCCCAGTTCCAACAACCTGCGGGTTGATCACTTCCTCATCATTGAATTTTAAAACATTAATGCCCGGTTGGAGGGGGGGGGTTAAAAAAATCTGGAAAAATAAATCAAAATTGATCATTGATTAACACGGCGTTGTTTGGCTGGAGATTTCTTTCCATCAGATTTGATCAGCGGATTTTGCTAATTAATTGGCTTGATTACCAGTCAAGAGCGTATTCGGCTGATAAAAGTATATGCGTTAACTTTTGCTAATATGTGGTATACTGAATTATGTTTAAAGCGGCTAATTATTACGATAATTTTGCTGGAGATTGTCTTTCTTAGCAGTAAGATTGAAACATACTTTTTACTAATCTTACGTTATAAAATTATTTTCATGTTAAAAAAGAAGTAGGAAAAATTACATATTTTACTGTTAGGTAAATTAAAGGCTTTCCATAAGTAGCTTTGTTTTACGGTTTTAGTCGAAAATACAAACAAATAAACTAACCTAAAAAAAAAAAATTAGGATGTTTCTTTCTTTTAGTCGATTATCTAATATTCCTTAACATCTAAATAACACTCCACTATTAACGTTTGTGAAGAAATAAGGACTTCATTTTGTTTTGGACATGAATTTCATATATTTAGCGCTCGCAATGAGCCGCTCTCCCACTTACGATGCTTTAAACAAACAAATGAGTATCACGTACTGGCCGTGGTTCCTGGTTCTACACCAGCAGGTTCCAGATGGCGTTGCTAAAAGGCACTGTTGCCAAATACATTTCACCAATCAGTTGATAAACGATTGGTATTGCTTTGATCCTTGATTAATGTTTCTGTTAACCAATGAAAAATCAAGTTGATCAGAGATTTGCTGATCGGATATCAGTAGGTGATTCGATTCACTTTCCTGGAACGGGTTCGAAAGGTAATTAAAATGTCTCGTAATTAATGTTTTATTTCTTTAGATATGAGAGGCTCTAAAATAGATAGGTGTATTGTACGTTTCACAATGTTTTTCGTCTCATTATTGGTAATATCCTCATTAAGTACATACAATCGCACAGTTCGTTAAATTAGCGTAATCGCTTTTCTAATTTGCAGTCATTAACCTAAGGCTGTGAACGTAAACATTTCTTGGTAAAGGTGAAATACCAAGAAAGACAGCTTTGTGCGACTTCCTGAGGTGTCGTGCGATTTATCTCTAGTTTCTGAAATTATACAGTTAATACTCTTCTTTAATTTCTTTTATCAGTACACTGGGTTAATAAACCACGTGAAATTGATCTCTTTTTACTTTCTCTACACGTACTATATACAGAGTGTTTAGAGAAGGTGTTGTATTCCACCCAAAAATTCGATACCGAGAATGCTAAAAAAGCATTTTTACAAAAACGTCCGTGTGTGTCTGTGGACAGCATAGCTCAAAAACGAGAAGACCGTTGAATTCCAAACTTGGTATTTAAGTTTGGTATCTTCCAAGGATGCGACATGAAGATTTTCAAGAAAGTCTCCCTACCTCCAACTACCCTTTACATGGAACCTTTTTAAAAAAAAATCGATTTCATTTCAAAAATAGCTCTAACGATTTTCATTAACATATGGTATATTGAATATATTTACCTGACAAATGAATGTATATCTTGAGTTTTTGGGAATAGCCTCTGAAGACTACTTTATTCTGGATGAATTTTACGCAATTTTGTGTAACTGCTAAACCATAAGAGATGGACAAAAACTTTTCCCACAGAAAATGTATAGCACATTAAAACACACAATTTATGTTATATACATTTTTTTCGTAGAGTTGGTCTTTTTTTTAGATATTCCTTGCTTTTAGTTTCTGCTTTGAAAAACTTATACTTTTCTCATACAGGAATTTGTCAATTCCTGTCCATACAAACAAAGGAACTTCAGTCACATACAACCAGCTTTTGACTATCACTTTGACCTACGGTACTCCCTTGTTTCCCTTCTACTTACAAGGAGCAAGTAATAAGACTAATTCTGCTAATTTTTTCTCAATTAGTATGAAGTAAATAGAAGAATAAGATTTTTAACAATAGTTTGTTGTAGATGTTTAGAATCATGTGAATGCAACACATCAGATTTTTCTGTACTGAAACATGGTTTTTCAACTCTACATATTAGTCTTGATGAATAACATCAAGGACTATTTCAAATATATCCAAATATGGATGGTAAATGTTTTAAAAATTAAGTGTTGATACAAATTATATTGCTTGCTAGAAACTTTAAGAACTCTAGTTTAACAAGATTATTGGCAGAGGAGGACAAAATGCTTCAAAAGTTTTCTTTCTATTATGGGGCCAATTGGTAGATATAAAGTTTGTCTTCTGAAGCATTTTATCAGTGGGTTTATATCGAGAAAGTGAAAGTATTTTGGAAATATTGTTGTTTTACACCCTTAATAGTCGTTATTATTTGTGTAATACTGCCGTTTTAGCAAAAAAATACTCTTACTCATTTGCTAGACAGGTGACATATATCAAAATCGACATTATTCTCTGACAAGCAATGTCTAATAATGTTACCCAAACACAAACATTTATTTCTTAATCAGATAAACCATTCAGCATTAAATCTTAGCCGAAAACTGTATTATTTAATCCGTTATTCACAAAAATAATATGTGCATATTAAAAAAAACTTCAGGGCGCGCACGCACGTGCATACTGAGTCTTCAGATTTATTCGGCCTTTAGCACCAGTGAGTTTAAATATATGACATCATTATTAGTTCAGCGAGCCCCTTGTCTCAAAAGGGAATTGTAGACTGGACTGCATGCATTGCCGACTTCGTAAACAAGTTGATGTAATGGGCAGAACTGTTTTTCACCAGGACATTCTGCGCATTCTTTGCACGCGAGATGGATGTGACCATCTATCTCAGAATTAGCATGGTTGAGTGCTACTTCCGAACTGAAATAATCTTTACGAGAGGCAAGTGAATGTTCAAAATTTAAATGTTAGAAAAAATATATTACATGCCCTATTTCACCAAAGTGGTCTTGAAACTGTTGACATCCACCCCTTCCATCCGTCGTTCGCTAGTCCTGCAAGAGACACGCTGTGTAGTACTGACATCATGTGTGGACAAACGACTGGCGGAAAATGCCGAATAAATCTGACGACCCTACTGTATAAGTTTATATATTTATTATTTCAGGTCCATGCATTATGGTTTCTTTCCTGGCACTACACAGATGTATTCTTTAATGGCTATTAAGAAGTTGAAAATGTTAAAGGGGTAGTTTTCAAAATGTATAAGTATTCCACTATTTTCGCTCGGCCTATAGCAGAAGAATTCCAAGTTTTGCCCAGATTTATCTAATAGTACAATTTGTATACACAAGGGCTTCAAAATATAAGTATGGGAAGGTTTCAAATGTTAGTGTTAACTTTGGAGTGATATAGCTCAAGTGCACATATGTGTCCTGATGGGCCAAGGGATTGAAAATAAAAGTAAGGGTAGTTGTTAATAGGTACTACGTTTCGGACATTACTTAAGTTAACTTCTAGTATACTGGTATGTTGTTTACAAGCGAGCGAAGATGGGAAAGATAGAAGTACAGTCTGCGTGGACAGTTATTAGAATCGGACTGCCTCCGTGGTCGAGTGGACAGCGAGCTGACGTGTCTCCCGGATGTCCCGGGTTCGATTCCTGGCTGGGGCGGGGCATTTTTCTTTAACCAGATTTATTCCCTATCCCCCACAGAGTCTGAAAGTATGAACGTGAGAGTGAATATGCGTGAGCATTAGTAATATAATAATGATTAACCTAATGTTCTAACCCATGACCATTGAAGTTAAAGGGGGCTATAAAAATGAAACAATATAAAAAAAAAAAAATATGTTGCCTTTTGGGTCAAGTCCGATGATGATCTAAAATAATTTGACCAGATGGATAAGGTTAGTTTTTGAGAGTTGCAGCGTAGCCTATATCCTACTCATAACTTTTTCTAGATAGGCCAATAAGCTTAAAATTAAGGATTGAAAATAAGGACAGCATAAGTTTTTGGAGGTCATAGCTTCGTTTATCATTTTACGAAATTCTAAACTTTTAGCATACCAAATTATATCAGAATCATATAAAAATATTTCTTTTTAACAAAGTACATTGAAAACAATGCAGTATTATGAACGCATACAATAATGCAAATTTTAAAGATTTTAAGCTTCGACTTTTACCCGTTTGGCCTGAAAGTGTTTAAAAACTGTCATGTATGCCCTGTTATATTCATATTCAAAGCACCGTGTCTTGAAATAATACTTAGCCTATGAGCGTCCGAAAGAATATTGAAAGAATTATCCAAACCGGGCGAGTACTTTTTACTTTCTCTAGCTCCATATGTACAATGTACATAGGGATAGAGAAGTATTGTATTCCACCCAAAAATTCGATACCGAGATTTCACCGGAAATATATGTTTTAGGACCCCTTGTATCCAAAAAAAGCATTTTCAGAAAAAGGTCCGTGTGTGTGTCCGTGTGTCTGTGAACACGATAACTCAAAAACGAAAAGTAGCTAAAATACCAAACTTGGTATTTAAGTTTAGTATCTTCCAGGAATGCGACACTAAGATTTTGAGAAAAATCTCACCACCCCAAACTACCTTTGCATGGAACTTTTTTCGAAAATTTTGTTTTTCTTAAAAATGGCTCTAACGATTTTTATTAAAATATCATATATTAAAGATATTTACCTTAACAAATAAAATGTATATCCTGAATTTTCTAGGAATAGCTTCTGAAGACCTGTTTATTCTGGATGAATTTTGCATAATTTGCCATAACTAGTAAACCGTAAGAGATAGACAAAAACTTACACTACAAAAAATGTAAGTCTTGTTAAAATACACAAGTTATATCATATACATTTTTCTCGTGGAGCTTACCTTTTTCAAGGTATTCATTGTTATTAGTTTCAGTTGTGGAGTACTTCTACTTTTTTCAGACGGGAGTGACCGTTTTTCTTTTGTTCTGCTCCTGGCCAAGAAAAGAAGCGATTTGTAACGACAAATTTGACTATTGGTTTAGCCTAGTGTATTCCCTTATTTTCTTCCTACTTATACGGAACTGAATGATAAGGACATTGTGCTAATGATTAGCAAGGTGTAGAAAGAAGAAGAATCTTATGTGTGAAGTTTGTAGAACAGCTAGAGAAAGTCATGTGAGTGTAACACATCAGATTTTTGAGAAATTGTAAACATGTTGCACGGAGCACATATGAAATGTCTTTATAACAATAGTGTCGATTAAAGAAGAAAAGTTAAGTACATGCAAAGAATAAGAGAGCGATAATATCGTATCCAGGTTAAGATATGCTGAAGAACTTGGCAAATCTTGGGAGAAAAACATGTGCCGAAAATGACGTCATTGCTAATGTCGTCATTGGCCGCGAGCACAGACAGAGATGGGGAGAACTTTCGCGTAACCCACTTAGAGTCACGTAGCAGAACCTCAACGGTTGGAATTACAGTTGTGTGGATACTGCGAGTTAGTTACATGCTCGCCAAGCCCAAGTTTGCCTTAACACAGGGTCATCGGTTAAGAACCCGAACTAGAGAGGACATTGTACAAACATTTGCCATTTCATTTAGAAGGACAGAATGTCTTCTGTTTTTCGTGAACTGACCGGCTGCACCCAGCATTTGTTTGAAACAAAAATCTGATGTGTTCCATTCACATGACTTTCTCTACATTATCTACTTCATGCTAATCGAGAAAAAATTAACAAAAATTGTCTTATTTCTTGCTTCCTTGTAATTAGAAAGAATAGGCTAAAGTGATAGTCAAATGTTTTAATAGCTAGTAGCCATATGATTGAACTTCCTTTGTTTATATACGAGCAAGGAACTGACAAGTTTCCGTAAGATAAAAGTAAAAGTCTTTTAAAACTAAAACCAATAACAAGGAATATCTAAAAACGGTCAACTCCACGTAAAAAATGTATATAACTTAAATTGTGTGTTTTACCGAAGTCTACATTTTTATGAAGCAATTTTTTTTCTAGCTCTCACGCTTTACAAGTGATGTAAGATTCCGCAAAATTCATTCAGAATAAAGTCGTCTTCATAGGTTATTTACAGAACCTTCAAGATATACATTTTATTTGTCATGTAAAGATCTTTACTATAAGATATTTTAATCAAAATAATGTAGCTATTAAACCATGAGTGATAGAGAAAACCTTACCACACAGAAAATGTAGAACTCGTTGAAACACACCATTTATGTCATATACATTTTTTTCATGGAGTTGACCATTATTGAGATATTGCTTGTTATTGGTTTCAGTTTTAAAGTACTTAAACTTTACACATGCGGGAATTTGTTAATTTCTGGCAATGCAAAGAAACGGAATTCATCCACATGGCAACCAGCTTTTAAAATATTTGACTATCGTTTTAGCCTAGTGTATTCCCTTATTTGTCTTCTACTTACAAAAAAGCATTTCTGCTTATGTTTATCACGATTAACATGAAGCACAAGTTTTTAACAATAACTTGTTACAGAGATATTGAGAAAGTCATGTGAATGGAACACGACAGGTTTTTGGTTATGTATACAGGCAATCAAGCGGGCTCACGTTCAAGGCTGTTTCACAAGTTAAATATTTAAGAGTTAATTATATACTTTACGAAATAAGCCGCTAATTACAAACCTTCAAAGCCATTTTTCATGCAAATTACGGTGAAATTATGGCTTTTGAAACCCAACTTTTCGATCAAGAAGTACTGATATTTACTGCTAATCACACAAATGTATTGCATGTATACTTTGGCGGTCATAAAGTCGATATCCTTGCGAAGTATGTTATCTTTTTACTTTATATAGCACGTATGTGCAATGTACGTAGCGGATCGAGAAATTATTGTATTCCATCCAAAAATTCAATATCGAGATTTCACCAGAATTACATATTTTGAGACCCTCTGAATAAACAAAATCTGATGTATTACATTCGCATGGCTTTCTCTAGCTGCTCCGCAAACAAACCTTTTATTCAAAAAGATTAATCTATTATCTACATCATGCTAATCAAGATAAGCATTGACAGAATTGGTCTTATTACTTGTTCCCTTGTAATAGAAGGGAAATAAGCGAATGCAGAGCCTAAAAGTGATTGACAAGTTCTTTAAAAGTCTGTCGCAATGTTACACAATTGAAATTCCATTCTTTTTAATTGCCAGGAGTAAGCAAACGAGAAGCGAGAAAAGTTATCAAGTGCCTTAAAATTTATACCAATAGTCCGAAATATATAGAAAACCGTTAACCCTATAAAAATGTATATGACATAAATTGTGTGTTTTAATGTAATCAACATGTTTTGTGTAGTAGGTTTTTGTATATCTCTTACACTTTGCCTGTTATTCAAAAGTCATCCAGAATGAAGAGGTTTTCAGAAGCTATTCCCAGAAAATTCAAGATATACATTTCGTTTGTCATAAAATATCTTAAAAATAAGGTATTTTAATCAAAATCGTTAGTCATTTTTGACAAAACAAATAATTTCGAAAAGATGTTCCATGTAAAGGGTAGTTGGGGTTGGGGAGATTTTCTTGAAACACACGTGCGCGCGCGAACAGTTTTCTAATTTTTTTTTTTTTTTTTTTTTTTTTTTTTTTTTTTTTTTGATTCAGGGGGTCTCAAAATATATATATTTCCGGTGAAACCTCGGTATCGAATTTTTGGGTGCATTACAATACCTTCTCTATGCACTATATACATAGTACATGTAGAGAAAGTAAAAAGCATTTTTAGAAACGCGCACGCGTGTGTGGGCAGCAGAGCTAAAATAGGGAAAGTCGATTAAATACCAAACTTGGTATTTAATTTCACTATCTTCCAAGGATGTGACACTTAGATTCTCTGGAAAATTCCCCCATCCCAGCATGTTTACATGGAACATTTTTCGAAAATTTTGATCTTCTCAAAAATATTTTTTATGATTTTGATTAAAAGTCAGTGTTTAAGATATTTTTATGACAAATGAAAGGTATATATTTGAATTTTCTGGGGATAGATGTGAATCCCTTTTCATTTTTGAGAAGTTTTACATAACCGATAAACCATAACAGAGAGCCTTCGAAAAGTTTGATATTCTGAAAAATGGCTCCAACGATTTTTATTAAAATGCTATATATCAAAGATATCGATAGGCTTTTAAAAGATTTTACTATCCCTTCTAGTTATAAGTAACTAGTAGTAAAGATAACTTGTGTTAATGTTCATCTCGTTTAGCATGAAGACACTGATAAGCGCCCTTAACCCCTAATCACCATCATCATTAGTATTTAACGAATTTTTCGTTTTTGAGCTCTGCTCTCTACCCCCCCCCCCCCCCACCAAATACGCATGCACGAAATATGCCTCTAATTACAACCTTCTTTTAGAGCCATTTTTCACAGTAATTATCTTGAATTTGAAACTTCGGCTTTTGAAACACTCGCCTTTCGATAAAGAAATACGGAAATTTCCAGTTTATCTAAAAATATATATATATCATATTTTTAACATTCTTTTTGGCGGGAATAAAGTTGGTATCCTTGCGAAGTAGGTTTTTCTTGTTATTGAAATTGCTAAGAGCGAATTTATTAACTTTTTATTGCTTCGAACTTGTTTAATAGCTGTTATTTCACATATTTATAGTCCGGAATGCCAACGAGCTCAAATATTGCGAGCAGTAGTGGTAGTCACGTTATTATCTATATTGCCTTCTCTAATACAGACCTTGAAACATTATTAACTGATGTAGGTAGTCTGTGCGATTTATAGGTTAGAACAAGTTGCTGCTTGCTAAAGGAAGTAATGTAATTATTCTTAGTGCGAGAATATTTTAATAAGCCTCTAAGAAAATTAGAAAACAGCCACTCATGATAATGTACTCTACGGGACACTAGGAGTGAATACTCTATTTAAAAAAAATGAATATGACTTTTTCTACAAACTATTGTTACAAAAGAGTATTCTTTTATCTACATCGTGAAAATCGAGATAAACATTGGCAGAAGTGATCTTATTACTTGCTTTCATGTATGTAGAAGAGAAACAAGAGAGTACACTAGGCTAAATCGACAGTCAAATGTTTGAAAATGTGGTTGCTATGGGATTGAAATGCGATTCTTTGCGTGGCCAGGAGCTGACAAGTTGCAGTATTAGAAAACTGAAACCAATAAGAAGTAACTCGAAAACGGTCAACTCCACAGAGGAAGAAGAAGAAGAAAAAAGTGTGTTTTAACGAGATCTCCTTTTTTTGTGTAGCAAGTTTTTGCGGTTTACTAGTTATGCAAAATTCAGCAAAAATCATCGAGAATAAAAGGACTTCAAAAGCTATTCCTAGAAAGTCAAGATATAAATTTTATTTGTGATTGAAATGGCTTTAATATGTGATACTGTAATTAAAATTGTTAGAGCCATTTTTGGGAAGATGAAACATTTCGAAAATTTTTCCAAGTAAAGGGTAGTTTGAGTTGGGGGAATTTTTTTGAAAATTTTCATGTCGCATCCTTGAAAGATACTAAACTTAAATACCAACTTTTGGTATTTAACGTCTTTTCGTTTTTGAACTATGCTGTTTAGAGACACACACGCGGACCTTTTTTCTATTTTTTTTTTATTCAGGGGGCCCTAAAACATGTAATTCCGGTAAAACCTCGGTCGAATTTTTGGGTGGAATACAATAATTCTTCTACGCACTATGAACATAGTATATGTAGAGAAGGTAAAAATGTATATGGCATAAATTGTGTATTTTAACGAGAATTGTATTTTTGTATAGTACATTTTTGTCCCTCTCTGTCTTACGGTTTACTGGTTATGTATATTTGAACCAGAATGAAGAGGTCTTCAAGGTTATTTCCAGAAAATTTCTGATACCTATACATATTATTTGTCATGTTAATATCTTTAGTGTATGGTATTTTAATCATAATCGTTAGAGCTATTTTGAGAAAAACGAAATTTTCAAAACATTTCAAGATAAAGCGTAGTTGGGGTGGGGGAATTTCTTGAAAATCTTCGTTTTGCACCCTTTGAACACATTGAACTTAAATACCATAATTTTCTACAACTGCCGGGTAACCTCCTCGTCATTATGGCGGATGATATCGGTGTTGTGTCCAAAGTTTTTAAATTTTTCTCCTTGCATCCAGTACCACTCAGAATACCGTTTTATTTTTATGTATACTGAGATATGTCAATGGAATGGTACTTTAGGTTTTTACATTCTCTAAACGTACTATATATGGTGTATAGAGAATGTATTGTATTGCACCCAAAAATCCAATATCGAGATTTCACCGGAAATACAAAGTTGGGACCTCCTGAATAAAAAAAAAATTAGAAAAATGTCCGCGCGCGCGTGTGTGGGTAGCGTAGCTAAAAATAGTCCGTTAAGTAGCACACTTGATAGTTAAGTCCAGTATCCCCCAAATATGGGACACGAAGATTTTCAAGAAAATCTCCACCCCCAAATACCCTTTACATGGACAAAATTCGAAAATGTTGATGTTTTCAGTAATTACTCCAACGATTTTGATTAAAATCTCTTATGTTTTACGCATTTACATTGCAAATTTTCTGGGAATACCTCTAAACACCTCGTTAATCTGGATGGTTGTTGTTGTTGTTTTTTTTTCCATAACCAGTAAACCGTAAGAGATACACACCGTTCACCGTTTTCAAGATATCCCTTGTTATTGGTTTCAGTTTTAAAATACTTATATCTTTTCTCATACAGGAACTTGTCAACTCCTGGCCACGCAAAGAAACGTGTTTCAATCCCATAGCAGCCACATTTTCAAACATGTGACTGTCTGTTTAGCTTAGAGTATTCTCATATTTCGTTTCTACTTATAAGGAACTAATTAATGTGACCGTTTATTCCAATGTTTATCTCAATAAGCATGAAGTGGATAGAAGAATAAGGGTACTAACAATAATTTGTTACGATATGTGGAGAGAGTCATGTCCATGGAACACATTAGTTTTTACTTTCTATACCGAGATTTCACCGGAAATCTATGTTTTGGATCTCCCTGAATCCAAAAAAAAGTATTTTTACAAAAAGGTCCGTGTGTGTATGTATGTGTGTGTGTGTGTGTGTGTGTGTGTGTGTGTGTGTGTGTGTGTGTGTGTCTTTCTGTGGACAGCATAGCTCAAAAACGAAAACACCGTTAAATACCAAACTTGGTACTTAAGTTTCGTATTTTCCAAGGATGCGAGACGAAGATTTTCAAGAAAATCCCTCTTTCCCCAACTACCCTTTACATGGAACTTTTTTGGAAAAGTTTTATTTTCTTAAAAATGGCTCTAACAATTTTGGTTAAAATGTCAAATATTAAAGATATTTACCTGACAAATAAAATGTATATCTTGAATTTTCTGGGAATAGCCTCTGAAGACTACTTTATTCTGGATGAATTTAACGGAATTTTGCATAACTGCTAACCCGTAAGAGATATACAAAAACTTAACACACAAAAAATGTAGAGCACATTAAAACATATAATTTATGCCATATTCATTTTTTTCGTGGAGTTGATCGTTTTTGACATATTCTTTGTTTTTTGGTTTCAGCTTTGAAAAAATTATACTTTTCTCATAAAGGAGTTTGTTAACTCCTGTCCATAAAAACAAAGAAACTTCAGTCGCATAGCAACCAGCTTTTGACTATCACTTTAACCTATGGTACTCCCTTATTTCGGTTCTATTTAGAAGGAGCAAGAAATAAGTCCATTTCTGCTGTTTTTTCTCGATTAGCATGAAGTAAATAGAAGCATAAGCGTTTTAATAATATTTTTGCAGAGATGTAGAGAAAGTCATGTGAATGGAACACATAAGATTTTTATATAGTAGGTTTAGTCTCTCCCTTATGGTTTACTGGGGTTAAGCAAATTTGATACAGAATGAAGAGGCCTTGAGAGGGTATTCTCAGAAAATCCAAGATATTTGCATTGTGTTTGTAATGTTAATATACGGCATTTTAATCTTAATCATTACAGCTATTTTCGAGAAAACGAAATTTTCAAAACGTTTTCCTTGTAAAGCACATTTTGGGGTCGGAGATATTTCTTGAAAATATTCGTGTCGCATCTTTGGAACATGCTGAACTTAAATACCAAAATTAGAATTTAACTATTTTTAGGTTTGTGAGATATGCTGCCCGCCCCACCCAGGGACGTTTTTCTAAAAATTTCCTGAGAAAATCACGGTATCGAATTTGTAGTTGAAAAGCAATACTTCATACTCAGGTAAGTTGGTAGAGGTAAAAGATGTGATCAGTGAAAAGCTTGTCTGAAGTTGTATATTAATGTAATGGGCATTGGATCGCAGATGGAAATGATACACTTCCTACCGGAGTTTTACCAAGTTATTTCACGGCTTGTAATAGAGACGGCGTAGTTGTATATTTGATTTACCTGGTTGTTAGGGTAATTCCGGGAGAGAGATTTGTAATTTAGCTACGTATAAATCATCATTTTATGCTGTAAGGCAGGCGACGTTTTCAGCTGCATAGCAACCGTTGTGCGCTCGTTATTATTCTTCTTCCAGCACCTATATAACTGGTTATTCGAGATGACTGGAATTGCACACCTCGTGAAAACGTTTTCTGTCTGTTTCTCAATCCAGGTGTTGAGAGCTATCAAATCATTGCAGTTTTAAATGAAAGAAAGAAAAACATCTGATGTGTTCCATTCGCATGACTTTCTCTACAAACTATTAATATAAACGATTTTATCTACATCATGATAACCGAGGTACACACAGAAGAAATGATTGTATTCGTTCCCTTCTAAGTAGATGAGAAATAAGGTAATACACCAGGCTAAAGCGATAATCAATTTTTTTTCTAAAAAAAAAACCGGTCGCTATGCGAAACAATTGAAATTCAGATCACTTTGCACGGGCAGGAGTGGCACAAAAGAGAGCTGACCCCAAGCGCCTGCATGTTTGATTTGTGCTGGACGAAGCGACGCCTGTGCGGGTTTTCCTCCGGGTCCTCCGGATTCCTCCTCCAGTCATTTCACCAATTACTGGCTGGAGTATAATCCGGGCTTGTGGGCCGTGGTCTACAGTCGCAGTTGAAACGTCCACTAGAGCACTTTGACCTCGCCGCTGCCACCGAAAATGTCTGCCGTAGTCGCAGACGAAACGTCTGGGAAGAAGAAGGAGGAGCCCAGTAGACCACGGCCGGATTATACTCCAGCCAGTATTGACACTGGAATTTCGATTTCACCAATTGCTCCAACATCGCCTTTCGTATCATCTATTTCGCTTGCATTTCATATCATTCACTTTTCACACTCATGCCTGGCTATGGGCTGACCATTCGCTCCAGATTCTCCATTCTGTGGTTTCGTGCGACAGGCTTCTGACCCCTAGGCTTCCGCTTGTAAGTCCCACCGGTCCTCATGGCCACGCTCGCTAAGGCGTCTCGCTTTGGAGCTTCATGGGCAGGGGATCTTGGGTTCGAGTCCCGCCTTGGGCATGGGTGTTATATGTGTGTGCAATGTGTATATGTGTGTATATTGGAACAGGAAAAACTGTAATCGTACAGTCGATTTAGGGGAAAAATATAAAACAGGGCTATACAGCGCCGGAGTCCGTAACTGTATTTAAAAAACAAATGTCCTAGGAGGGTATCAGTCCTACGGGGGGGGGGGGGGATAAGCCGACTACGAACAAACATTAATGTTAAAAATTGCTTAAAAGTACTGATTCAGTTGGAGTGGAAAAGCAGGAGTCTGTCTATAGGCAAATAAAGCCTCTAAACCACCGTCAGTGTGAATCATAACCTACGGCAATTTGCCGATCATGCTTCGTTTCTGCTAACAAAAACAGGATTATGCAAAACAGCATAGCCAACAGTTGGCTTTCGCGGATAACAGCCCTTGTTAACTCTTGTTTGTTTCCCTCCTTCGAACCCTGGCAGTTGCAAACCAAACACATTCACAATGACTAAACCACGCCCCGGGCTCTAGGATTGGCGGGAAAAGGTCACGTGGTGTTGCGCTTTCTGTAAAGAGAAGAAACAATCATACCAGCGGCAGATGCAATAATAATAATCATGATTATAATAATAATAGCCGCAAGAAAGAGGGGAGGACAGGTTCACCTTGAGTTTGCTCCACGACGGGATGCTGGCCGCAGCGACTGACCGACTAGACCTTTACAAGGATGTCCAAAACACATAGCCTTTCACTTTCTGTGTCTCACTTCTAACTTGGCGGAAGATCAGAAGTTTGAGGTACCACAGACCAAAAAATTGATCAATTACACAAAAGAGTTTCTCTCTTGTGTATCTCTGAAAAATATAAAAGAAATCTTTAAATACAAAATTGTAAAAAGAAGAAAAAATATACTTAATTAATAATATAAATAAATAATTTAAAAAGAGGGAGAAATAAATTGAGATTTAAATAATACGTACTTAATGAATAATATAAATCACATATATATAAAAGATAAATACTAAGATATTATAATTTTAAACTATTGTATTAAATTTTACATTCATAAGTTAAAGAAAAAAAATAGAATGTAATTTAATAATTAAAAGTTAAATTAATGAATAATATCTATAATAAAATATGTGCATATAAAACTGTATTTGAGATGATATTAAGTTAAAATATTTTGATTTAAGTATTATATGTATATACACTTTTTTCTCCACACATTTTATGTGGAAAAAGTATAGTATTCCACCCAAAAATTTGATACCGAGATTCTACTGGAAATACATATAGAATTAAGTAGTATTAGTTAAATTTATCTGCAACATAATGAATGTAAAGTGTTTTAAATGTATAACAAATAGTAAACGTTCGGAATATATACCTTATTTTAAGAAATATGTTGCCAGGTATGCTATTGCAGATTTTTAATTTATTTTATTTTTAGGGAGAGAGAGAGAGAGAGAGAGAGAGAGAGAGAGAGAGAGAGAGAGAGAGACTGACTGACTGACTGACTTGGGTGGTACAACTTAATGGGGAAATGATTGACCAAGAGTTTTAGAAAAAGGTTTTATTTTCTTTATGATTCAAAATAGTGAGTTAACCATTTTGATTAAATTAAGACCACGGCTTAAGATAGCAAAATGTAGGTACATCTAAATGTTCTGTAACCTGCCTTTTAAGGCCATATCGAAGCTTCTGTAAATGACCATATTAAACGTCATTTTTACATTTTCACACCATTCTAAGCTTTGAAAAACCAAACCCTCAACTTTACATAAGAAGAGGGGTGATGTACTCCACCCAAAAATTCGATTTCGAGATTTCAGCGGAAATACACCTTTTAGGGTCTCCTGCATTCAAATAAAACATTTTACTTTCTCTACACGTAATATGCACATAGTGTATAGAGAAGGTATTGTATTGCACCCAAAAGTTCGATACCGAGATTTCACCGGAAATACATGTTTTGGGTCCCCTGAATCCAAAAAAAAGCATTTTTGGAAAAATGTCCGTGTGTGTATGTGTGTGTGTGTCTGTGGACAGCATAGCTCAAAAACGAAAAGACCGTTAAATACCAAACTTGGTATTTAATTTTGGTATCTTCCAAGGATGCGACACGAAGATTTTCCAGAAAATCCCCCCACCCCAACTACCCTTTTCGAAAATTTTGATTTTCTCAAAAATGGATCTAACGATTTTGATTAAAATATCGTATATTAAAGATGTTTACCTGACAAATAATATGTATATCTTGAATTTTCTGGGAATAGCCTCTGAAGACTACTTTATTCTGGATGAATTTTGCATAACTGCTAAACCGTAAGAAATGGTCAAAAACTTACCACACAAAAAATGTAGAGCACATTAAAACGCACAATTTATGTTATGTAAATGTTTTTCGAGGAGTTGATCGTTTTTTTAGATATTCCTTGCTTTTGGTTTCAGCTTTGAAAAAGTTGTACTTTTCTCATACAGGAATTTGTCAACTCATGTCCATACAAACAAAGGAACTTCAGTCACCTAGTAACCAGATTTTGACTTCACTTTAACCTATGATACTCCCATATTTCGCTTTTACTTACAAGGAAGCAAGTAATAAGACTATTTCTGCTAATTTTTTCTCGATTAGCATGAAGTCAATAGAAGAATAACTTATTAACAATAGTTTGTTACACAGAAGTAGAGAAAGTCATGTGAATGGAACACATCAGATTTTTAGAATAAGGTGCGTGCGTCAACAAGTAAATACCACGGCAATGAGCAATTGTTTCAAAGGTAAAACCGCCGATGTGACGTAGATGTTAAAGGTAGTATCTATATAAATTTAGCAAATACCCCCAGAAATTTAATAGTGACTAAAATTTGTCTCGCAGGAATAACAAATGTGAATTTAGTTTACAAACAGTTGACCCGTTATATTGTTATTGAAGATATTATGGTGTTGCTTGATTAAAAAATGTTTCTATGCAGATATATTTGAATCTATTTGACAGAAAAATATTCTGATGTGCTCCATTCATATACCATTTTCTTGCTGTTCTGCAAACAAACTTCTAGGAAAAGATTTATCTTATAGTAGGAAGGAACTAAGGAAATACACTAGGCTATATCGATTGTAAAATGTTATAAAAGATATCTATGCGATTGTCAGTGAAATTTTCTTTTCTTTGTATGATCAGGAGTAAAAGAAATAAGAAAGGACGTCTTCCTGTTGGTGAACATTCTATTTTAAAATCGAAAGCAATAACAAGGAATATCTTGGAAACGGTTAGCTTCACAGGAAAAATGTATAGGACATACATTGAGTGTTTTGACGAGATCTACATTGTGTGTGTGTAGTAAGTTTTTGTCTATCTCTTATGGTTTACAGTTACACAAAAGTCATTCAGAAAGAAGAGGATTTCAGAAGCTAATGCAAGGAAATTCTAGACACAAATTTTATACGTCATGTAGATAACTTTAACGGTATTTTTATCAAAATCGAAAATTTTTGTAAAGTATAGTTTGTGGTGTTTCTGGTGATCTCTTACAAATCTCCATGCTGCATTCTTGGGAGGTACTAAACTTAAATATCAAGTTTGGTATTCAATGGACTTTTCGTTTTTGGGTTATGCTGTCCACAGACTCACATGCTTGTGTAGAAAGAAAATTCAAACATAGACTATATTCTCTGGGAGTGTGAAATATTAAATACTGAAAAAAAAACTATTTTAAATAGCAGTGATATAAAAAGGTGTGAAGTGGCCTATTGATAAACGAAAAATTGTGGAAAAACATACAAAACTGTTTCAAAAATATATAAATAATATATATTTTGAAACTTTGCAAATAACTGACAGAACATAACACTATGATAGTCACTGTGTAGTAAAAGTTCATGTAGCATTATGCTGAAACGGAACATGCTTTAGTAAAATGTTATCTAAAAGTCGCTGATGTGTACCTTTTTCTAAAAATGCTTTTTATGGATTCGCCGGACTTCAAAACATGAATATCCGGTTGATTACAATACCTTCTCTATTTACTGTGTGAGTTGTATATTCATGCTAGACAAAGTCATAAACATATCTGTCTTAAACAGTTGATAAAAAAATCTGATGTGTTACACTCACATGACTTTCTCTAGTTCTTCTACAAACTTCTTACATAAGATTATTCTTCTTTCTACACCTTGCTAATCGAAATAATCATAGCAAAATGTTCTCACTACTTAGTTCCTTACAAGTACGAAAGAAAATAAGGGAATACACTAGGCTAAACCGATAAGAGTCAAATGTTTTAAAAGCTGTGGTTATGCAATTGTCATTGCAAATCGCTTCTTTGCTTGGCCAGGAGTAGAACAAAGGAAAAATGGACAGTTCCTGTCTGAGAAAAGTTTAACCTCTCACAACTGAAACCTAAAACAAGGAATATCTTGGAAACGTTTACCTCTACAACAAAAACGTAAAAGACATATATTTTGTGTTTTGATCAGATCAACATTTTTTGTGTAGTAAGTTTTTGTCTATCTCTTACCGTTTAGCAGTTAAGCAAAATTTAGCAAAATTCATCCAGAATAAAGAGCTCTTCAGAGGCTATTCCGAGAAAATTCAAGATATACATTTTATTTGGTATATAAATATCTTTAATATGCGGGATTTTAATCAAAATCGTTAGAGGCATTTTTTAGAAAATCAACATTTTCGAAAACTTTTCCATGTCAAGGGTAGTTGGGGGTGGGGGAATTTTCTTAAAAATCTTCGTGTCGCATACTTGGAAGGTACCAAACCTAAATACCAAGTTTAGTATTTAACGGTATTTTCGTTTTTGAGCTATGTTGTCCACAGACATACACACGGACGTTTTTCTGAAAATGCTTTTTTTGATTCAGGGGGTCCTAAAACATGTATTTCCGGTGAAATATCGGTATGGAATTTTTAGTGGAATACAATACTTCCTCTATACACTATGTACATAGTACGTATAGAGAAAGTAAAAATCCATTAAATAAATATAATGAGAAAGTGTGTGACCGATAGACATAGTTTGAAGAACTATCTACGAAGGGATGGGGACTTAAGGCCCACCTTAACACCTTTGGTTCTCTATGTATTCCCGATAACAGGCTTAAAACCGTTGAACCAATGCCCCCAATCTCTTCCATTAGTGGGTGCGGCGAACTGAAGAGATTTCGTAAATTATCAGAGATCACGCACACAAATGAAATGTGTTTACTATGTGCTTAGTATCTCCCACATTCGATAGATAGAGTTCTCAACGATGAATCCAAAGCTTAGGTTAAAATGACATACAAAACCGACGAGGTGGAGTAGATTATCAAAATGTCGAATATGACGTAAATGCAGCTGATGCGAACGTTTCCCTAATTTAATACAATTGCTGCCGAATATTTGTCATTAAGTTCAGTAATTCGCCATGTGTTTGTTGTTTCTAAAGCTTCCAGTCATCTAAATGTGATCCAACAAAATAAAGAGCACCTTTGTGGATGACGTTCCTGTGAAATGAAATGAAGTTCTATTTATGGACGCTCTTTAACTGCTGTGGTTCTCAGCGTCCCATTCTATACTGGGCATGAAAGATCGCTTCATTTTGCTCAGAGGCCTCTTTATCAGGCTTGAGGTTCTTTTACGTGCCGTAAATCTACGACACGGGACCAACGGCTTTACTTCCCTTCCCGAAGGAAGCCATTCTAAGGATGTTTACGCCCAAAATCGTCCTCCGCCGGATTTGAACCCGCGATCTTGGATATATGAAGTTCGCATGGTAACCATTACACCACGGAGGGCGGCTGATGTTGCTGTGCTGTTTATGATGATGATGATGCTGATGATGAAGCAATGTTTAGCAATAAGTACCATAACGACAATTTCTAGCAACTGGAAGGATTGCATTCATTCAACTATTCCATTATTCAACAAAGTATTCTTTCTAAAGCTTATTAGCCTAATACTTTCTCTAGCACGTATGTCAATTATACATAGTAAATGGAGAAGGTATTGTATTCCACCCAAAAATGTGATACTGAGTTTTCACCGGAAATGTATGTCCATGTATGTGTGTGGGACAGCCTTACTAAAAACGTAGCATTTGTTAAATGCCAAACTTATTATTTAAGTTCAATCTGTTTCAAGGAAGTGATGCGAAGATTTTCAGGAAAATCCCCCCCCCCAAATTACCTTTTATATGGAACACTATTCAAAACATTTTTTTTTCTCTAAAAATGGCTCCAACGATTTTGATTAAAATAGCATAATATGTTTAAGATATTTTGATGGTAAATGAAATGCACATGTGCACTTCCTGGAAATTGACTCTGAAGACCTTTTAATTTTGGATGGCTTTTGTAAACCGTAAGAGGTAGGGGGGGGAAAAAAAAAAGAAAAAGCGACAGATCTCATTAAAACACACAATGTATGTTATATGCACTTGTTTTTAGTAGAGCCAACTATTTCAGATGTATTCCTTGTTACTGGTTTGAATTCTAAAATACTTATTTGAAACAGGAAGTGTTCATCCGTTTCATATCCCTGTTGTTTTGCTCCTAACCATGGACAGAGAATCTAATTGCAATGAAAATCGCATAGTGACAGCTTTTAAAGGATTTGAGTGTCCATTTACTGTAGTGGATTCCTTTATTTCCTTCCCACTTGTGAGGAACATTACTAAGACCCTTTCTGGTAATGTTTATCTAGACTAACATGATGTAGATAAAAGATTAATCTTTTGTAAGAATAGTTTGTTTGCGGAACAAATAGAGAAATTCATGATAATCGAGACAAACATATGAAGATGTTTTGTTTTTCTCGTGCGAGAATCTGGTAATAAGTAAGCTTGAGTGATAGTCTAATAGGGATGGTGTGTTGTCTGATGAATTTAAAATTACGTTCGGAGGGGGAAAGAATTGCCACTTCAAAAATATTAGTTTTTGAAAATTCAAACGAGTAATGACGACGAAATGATTAGCTGAAAAAAAGTTCAAATTATATGCTGTGGCTAGATCTAATATCTCGACTGGTAGCCTTCAGGTATGCCTTTCAAGAATGCTGTAGATTTATCGTATTTATTAATGTATTTGCTGTGCTTGTCAATTGCACAATTTGATTATATGGTAATTTGTCCATAAAGATGCAGGTGTATACGTTTGAACTTCAACATGAAAATATGTTAAGAGTTTGTTTTTACAATAATTAGTTTGTACGCTTCTCTGTTGAAGTACCCTTTTATACTGTTTCTTTGTTGTTTTTTTTGTGCAGAAATTCTAACATTCCCTTCTAATTATTACTGTATTTAACTATAGAACATCACATCAAACTAGCCAGTTGTATGATAATCTTCTCATCTGCCAGGAAAGCAAAAGCTGTAACCTTGATATGTTTTAATTTTATACCACTTAGAACATAATTTTCCTCTTTTAATTTAATATTATATACCGTTGAAAGCGTTTCTTTTCCCCATCGACTGTCTAAAAATGTAATGTGACCCATTTGTATGATTTCTCTGTTCTATAACAAAGTATTCTTGGAAAACCTTATCCTACCTCATACAAATCAAGATAAACATTTGCAGAAATGGTATTATTACTTAGTTCCTCATAAATAGAAAGATGAACGAATACATTAGCCTAAAGCAAAAGTACAATTTAGAAACTGTCGCTATGAGGTTTTCTTTGCATGGCCAAAAGTAAAACAAAGCAGATATGAAACGAACGATACCTTTCTGTTTGAGAACAGTATAAGTACTTTAAGATTGAAACCGATAACCAGGAATATCTCGTAAAAGAATAACTCGACAAAAACAATGTATAGGACATAAATTGTGTGTTTTAACGAAATCTTGGAGATCTTCGTGTCGCATCCTTGGAAGATGTTGAACCTGAATATTTAGTTTGGTATTTAACCAACTTTGAGCAATGCTGTTCACAGGTACACACACATACACACTCAGTCACACTCTCTTTCTCTCTCTCTCTCTCTCTGACACACATAAACATTTTCTAAAAAAAAATATTCGGGGGCCTCAAAACATGTATTTGTGGTAAAATCTTGGTAACGAATTTTTGGGCGGAATACAATACCAAAAAGGAGTTTGTAGTAATCAGATACATTCTGTAATAGGTATACGATGCGTGCCTGGAAAGTAAGTACCTTTAGTAGTAAGTACGCGCAAGTGTCACGGTTCCACGCATGCTCACTCGTCTCTGATTCATTGTCCACTGACGCCTTTACAGCAGAATCGTATTTGTTCTCAGTTTTTAGTGATCGTTCAAAATGTTGAACACAATTTTTGTTCCTGCCGACTGAAAGGCGTTCCGTAATACGATTTTTGACTGTTAAACCAGCAGAAATTCATTGTAGACTTGCAGAGAGTTACAGTGAAAATGCAATGGCAGACGGAATGGTGAGAAATTGGGTTAGGCAATTGAATGATGGACGTTTTGACGTTCTTGACGAAGCACGAGGTGGGTGGCCTTCCGTTATTACAGATGGTTTGGTTGAAGTGAATGAGGCAGGTCCTGAAAACAGACAATTCACAATAGGAATGCTTTATGATTTGCTTCCACAAAACACGATGTTCAGCAGTGGCTGTCTTCATTGGCGGCAGCTTTTTGAAGAGGACATACAAAAGTTGATTCCTCACTTTATGCCAGGCAACTATGTTGAAAATTAGGTTAAGGTATGCTCTTTCATGTACAAATAAATGTTGTGAAAACAATGACTTTATGATTTGTTTTTTTCAAACCGGTACTTACTTTTGTGTGTATGTGGCAGGCGCGTTATATCTCAGCAGTTATGAATTAAATACCCTCACAAGACCACCTGTACATTTTATATGGAAAGGATTAAGGATGGATGCTGCTGCGTCCAAGGCATGGATGGAAGAATAGATGGAAAATGCCCTATCCTTATACATTGTGCTTGTTGAAGTACGTTTTTGTTCAAGCCGCCATATTTTGACTCTAAATGTGTACCCAAAAATAAGATTTTGTCATGTTAAATGTCAATTAAGTAGTATATTTTTACTGTAGGGTTTAAACCAATGGTGAATACATACGCGGTGTTTGGTTGCAGTTTCTCGAATAGCAAAAGCAAAAACAATGAAAGGAAATTGTGTTTCAATACATAGGTTAGTGCACGTATTCAAATGATTTTTCGGTGGTATACTTGGTGAAATATTTCGGTACACAGGTTAGTGTACTTATATAATGGTTTTTCGGGGTATACTTAATGAAATATGTTATACATTATCAACAACGATATTGTTTGTTAGATTTTAGATTCCAACTCGGAAACACCGTTGAGAAGCAGCCAAAATTGGCAGCCTACTCCGGTTTATAAGAAACCTTTTGCTAATTCGCCCATTTAGCAGCATCGCGAGAAATAATTAGTATCGAATTATGTGTTTATGATACCAGAACCATGAGAATAGGGGGCGTGTTCCTCGGATTGGGAATGCAATACATGCAGTCCACAGTGAAAGTCATGTTCTGTGCGATAATCTCTGATACTTGTCACTTCTTTTTTAGGTGTGCACTTATTTATAAGTTCATGTAGTGGAATTAATGGCTTTAACCATGAGAATCAAACAATAATATTTGGTCAGAATCCTTCTTCAGTTTTAGATCAAGAAATTAGAACAATGTTTTCTGCAATAATACCAATTGAACAATAATAACTAAACTACTGCCCGCCTGGGTAGTGCGGTGGTAGCGTGTCTGCCTCATATTCAACAGGTCGTGAGTTCAAATCTCGCTTAGGGTGAGTTACTTGGATAAGGGTTTTTTCGGGGGTTTCCCTTATTCTGAGAAGACGAATGTCGAGTAACTTTAAGCTCCATAAACACGAGATCATTTGAGAATCATTTCACCAATTTCATCCATCGTCCGATATGACCAACCAGGTTAAAGGACGTTAAGCTACAAATAATAATAATAATAATAATAATAATAATAATAATAATAATAATAAAAATAATAATATTATTATCTACTGACATGCCGAAAAATGTTATTATATTAAATATTCCTTCAACTAGAGATATTTCCCCTTCCATTGTCCTTTGTTTTTTACTTCAAACACTTGCAAAAACAATTCATTTGACAGATATGTATGGTGTATATGGTAGTGTGTAATATTACAAGATGGCGGCTGGACAAAACGTGCTTCAGCAAAACGCTGAGTATTTCCGCTCTATGATCTAAGGTTATGTTTGTTTTACGCGATAGTCTTGCGTCTCCGGGCCACTGAACGATTTAGACCTGAAGACACCATTCTGGTGTTAACATTGTGGTCATGTAGGCGTCCGGAGTGTAATTCTTTTGAGCATCATCTGTACAACCCTTGTAGGGGAGCACAAAAGACAGGTATATATGAAGGATAAAGCTTGATGTCTTAGAATTGATCCCGGAAGGAGTTGAAGACGGAGAAGCAAGGGCTTGTTGAGAATGGCAGTATTGAGAGATCGTGTGTAGCGATGAAAACAAATGATCCCATCCTTTACATCGTAAAATAAAGTTTCAGAGAATGTCGTTTAAGGTTATGCTACGAAATGGCTTATAACCAACGATGTGAAAACGAAACTACCAATATATTTTCGGCAGATATATTGTACCACTCCGATTGTGTCGGTCCCCATGGCCTCGCTCGCTTTGGTACTTCATGGCGCAGGGGATCGTGGGTTCGAGTCCCGCTTTAGGCAAGGGCGTTTGAGTGTTTGTAAATGTGTATATTTGTGTGTAATGGAAGCAAAAAGCAAAACGGTAATCAAATACCAACAACGAAAATGTAAAATGGAAAATGCTCCGTTCACATAACTTTCTCTACATCTCTGCAACAAATTATTGTTAAAAAGCTTATGCTTCTGTTACTTCATGGTAATCGAGAAAAAATTAGCACAAATAGTCGTATTACTTGCTTCCTTGTAAGTAAAGCGAAATAAGGGAGTACCATAAGTCAAAGTGATAGTCAAAAGCTGGTTGCTATGTAATTGAAGTTCCTTTCTTTGATTAGACAGGAGTTATCTTTGATTAGACAGGAGTTGACGAATTCCCGTATGAGAAAAGTATTTTAAAGCTGAAACCAATTATAAGGAATATATAAAAAACGATCAACTCCACGGAAAAAATGTAAATATATAATATAAATTGTATGTTTTAACGAGCTCTACTTTTTTTGCTAAATTTTTGCCTATATTTTACGGTTTACCAGTTATGTAAAATTCCGCAAAATTCATCCCGAATAAAGATGTCTTCAGAGGCTATTTCCAGAAAATTCAAGATATACATTTTATTTGTGATGTAAAAATCTTTAATGTACGACATTTTAATCAAAATCGTTCGACATTTTTGAGAAAATACAAATTTTCGAAAAAAAATTCATCTAAGGAAGTTGGGAGTGGGGGATTTTCTTGAAAATCTTCGTGTCGTATCCTTGAAATATACTGAACTTAAATACCAAGTTGGGTATTTATCGGATTTATCGTTTTTGAGCTATGCTGTCCACAAACACACACACGCGGACATTTTTCTAAAAATGCTTTTATTGGATTGATGGGTCTCAAAACATATATTTCAGGTTAAATTTCGGTGTCAAATTTTGGGTGCAATAAAACACCTCTATACACTATGTATACAGTACGTGTAGAGAAAGTAAAAAGAAAAACTAAAGCAGAATAAAATTGTTGTAGTTACCACATATGGTATATTAGAAAAATGGAGCACAGTTGGTATAAGATCTGCTGTACATTTTTATGCCTGTTACAGTCAAATAATCACTAGAACGAATTTCTGGAAACGTTGAATTTCATTTCGTTTTACCTACTAAAATTTTATTAAATGGTTTTTTAAAATTCGTATCTTAAAAGAGCAAAATGTTCAACTTTTAATTTAATACGCTGTGTCTACATAGTACATTGTATGTAGGTAGAGAATGTATTGCACTACACCCAAAAATTCGATACTGATTTTTTTTTACCAAAAATACACGTTTTAGGGTTATCTGTGAACACGATAACCAAAACAAACAAAAATTGTTAAACTACCAAACTTGGTATTTAAGTTTAGTATCTTACAAGGAATGCGACGCGTAGATTTTGAGGATAATGCCTCCACCCCAAACCATCTTTTTCATTAGAAAACTTTCAAAAATTTTGTTTTACTCAAAAATGGCTAAAAACGATTTTAATTAAAATATCGTATATTAAAGGTATTTATATCACAAATAAAATGTATATTTTGAGTTTTCCGGGAATATCCTCAGAAGACCTCTGTATTCTGGGTGACGGTTTCCTGGCTTTTGTGCATTTTCTTGGAAGCATTCGCATTGGCTATATAATTAACATAAATTCTTAACTCTGCGACACGATTATTAATAAGGAAGCTTTTATAAATTAGGCCGCATTTACAGCGTAAGAAAGGTCTATAGCGTGTCACACAGTGCACAAACTTCGTTTCCACCCTCGTTAGTTATAGCCACTGTTAGATTTTATCATGGCAGCGTAACTTGTAATATCCTCTCTCGCCAGTTCAGCAATAGCTTCTTGGAATTTTCTGCGTGTGTGCATCTGTCTAGCCTAGGGGAACAGGCAGCTGCCTGTGTCACTTCTGGGCCTAAAGTTTCCCAAATGCTGGACTGCTTGGCAAGTTTCAAATTTTTTGGTGTAACCAGAAAGCTTTTGTGTTTGATTGGAATTAGTCTGTGTCGCTTCTGGGCTTAAAAGTTTCCTAAATGCTGGATTGGTTGGTAAGTTTCAAATGCTTTTGGAGTAACCAGAAAACGTTTGAGTTTGGAATTAGTCTGTGACACGTCTGGGCTTAAAGTTTCCAAAATGCTGGACTGCTTGATTAGCTTCAAATGCTTTTGGGGTAACCAGAAAACGTTTGAGTTTGATTGGAATTAGTCTGTATCACTTCTGGGCCCAAAGTGCCGGTCCCCATGGCCACGCTCGCTAAAGCGCCTCGCTTTGGTGCTTCGTGGGCAGGGGATCGTGGGTTCGAGACCCGCCTTGGGCATGGGTGTTATATGTTTATGCAATGTGTATATGTTAGTGTACAAGGAACGGTAAAACCAGTAATCATACAGTAAATTTAGGAGGGGAAACAGTGCCGGAGTCCTGACCAGACTCCGGTACTGTTTAAAAAAAAAAAAAAAGTGGTACAGCTAGAGAAAGCATGTGAATGCAACACATGCAACTTTTACTTTCTCAACACGTACTATATACATAGTGTATAGAGATGGTATTGAACTCCACCCAAAAACTCGCTACCGAGATTTCACCGGAAATATATGTTTTGGGTCTCCTGTATCCAAAAAAAAATTAAATGTGTTCCATTCACATGACTTTTTGTACTTCTGTCTAACAAATTATTCTTAATAAGCTTATTCTTCTATTTACTTCATGCTAATATAGAAAAAATTAGCAGAAAAAGTCTTATTACTTGCTTCCTTGTAAGTAGAAGCGAAATATGGGAGTATCATAGGTTAAAGTGAAGCCAAAAGCTGGTTACTAGGTGACTGTAGTTCCTTTGTATGGACACGAGTTGACAAATTCCTATATGAGAAAAGTATTGTTTTTCAAAGCTGAAACCAAAAACAAGGAATATCTCAAAAAGGATCAACTCCTTGAAAAAAAATTATATAACATAAATTCTGTGTTTTAATGTGCTCTACATTTTTTGTGGGGTAAGTTTTTATCCATTTCTTACGGTTTAGCAGTTATGCAAAATTTCATAAAATTCATCCAGAATAAAGTAGTCTTCATAGCCTATTCCCAAAAAATTCAAGACATACATACCATTTGTCAGGTAAATATCTTTAATAGACGATACTTTAATCAAAATCGTTAGAGCCATTTTTGAGAAAATCAAAATTTTCGAAAAAAGTTCCATGTAAAGGGTAGTTGGGGGTGGGGGCATTTTATTGGAAATCTTCGTATCGCATCCTTGGAAGATACCAAACTTAAATACGAAGTTTGGTATTTTCGTTTTTGAGCTATGCTGTCCACACACACACACACACACACACACACACAGACCTTTTTCCAAAAATGCGTTTTTTTAGATTCAGGGGGACCCAAAACATGTATTTCCGGTGAAATTTCGGTATCGAATTTTTGGGTGCAATACAATACCTTCTCTATAAACTATGTACATAGTACGTGTAGAGAAAGTAAAAGAGTATTTTAACAAAAAGGTCCGTGTGTCTATGAACACGATGAAAAGCTGGTAAAATACCAAACTTGGTATTTTATCTCCCAGGGATGCGACACGAACATTTTGACAAAAATCCCCCCACCCCAAAAATAGCTTTTACAATGAACTTTTTTCAAAAATTTTGATTTTCTCAAAAATGCCTCTAACGATATTGATTAAAATATCATACATTAAAGATATTTACCTTACAAATAAACTTGAGTTTTCTGGGAATAGCCTCTGAAGACTAATTTATTCTGGATGAATTTTAGGGAGTTTTGTATAACTGGTAAACCGTAAGAGATGGAGAAAAACTTAACACAAAAAATGTAGAGCAGTTTAAAACACACAATTTATGTTATATGCATTTTTTCGTGGAGTTGATCGTTTTTTTTTAATATTCCTTGTTTTTGGTTTCAGCTTTAAAAAAAACTTAATACTTTTATCACACAGGACTTTGTCAACTCCTATCCATACAAAACAAAGGAACTTCAATCACATAGCAACCAGCTTTTGACTATCATTTTAACCTATGGTACTCCCTTATTGCACTTCTACTTACAAGGAATCAAATAATAAGACTATTTCTGCTAATTTTTTCTCAATTAGCATGAAGTAAATAGAAGCATAAACTTTTAACAATAATTTGTTGCAGAGATGTAGAGGAAGCCACGTGAATGTAACACAACGGATTATTATTATTATTTTTTTTTCGTTTTGACTTTTTGTATCACCTACATATTATAGGTAGAATAGGTATTACATTGCATCTAAAAATTCGATGCGAAGGTTTTACCGGAAATTCAAGTTTTGCTGCCTTCTGAATTTAAAAATATAATACAAAATTTTAGAAAAAGATCCGTAAGATTTGGACAGCATGACCACTAATATGACCATTAAGTTCAGTATCCTCCAAAGATGCAACACGAAGATTTTGAAGAAAATCTCCTCACACCAACTACCCTTTATATAGAACATTTTCCAAACTTTTTTATTTTCTAAAAATGACTCTTAATAATTTTATTAAAATTCCATATATTAAAGATATTTACATCAGAAATAAAACGTACATCTTGAGATTTCTGGAAATAGTCTGTGAAATCTTCATTCGGAAGGAATTTTTTATACCTAAATTATACGTTAAGCGATAGGCGAAATCGTAGGTAATAAAAAGTAGAAATGAAATATACCGTTATTACTTCCGAAATTTTTATTGTTTCATTTATCTAGCCAACTTTAATTCCTATGGTCATATCGGGGGCTTTGCTTTAGAAACAACTGCTGGTGGTTTGCTCGCTGAACTGTTAGCTTTATTAACATTAGTTTTTCAATATTATACGTTACACACACACGCGCGCGCACACATTCATTCTTACATACATACTTCCAGACTTTATGAGGGACAGAGCATGAATCTCGTTAAAGAAAGCTTGATCGCTATAGTCGGGAATCGAAACCGAGAAGACAGCACGCTGACCACTCGACCGCAGATGCAGTCTTTTATTTTTACTTTCTCTACGCGTACTATGTACATAGTGTATAGAGAAGGTATTGCACTCCACCAAAAAATTCGATACCCAGATTTCACCGGAAATATATGTTTTAAGGTCCCCTGTATCCAAAAAACGTATTTTCAGAAAAAGGTCCATGTGTGTGTGTCCTTGTGTCTGTGAACACGATAACTCAAAAACGAAAACTCATTAAACTACCAAGCTTGGTATTTAAGTTTAATATCTTCCAGGGATGCAACACGAACATTTTGAGAAAAATTCCCCCAACCCCACTACCCAACTACAACTACATGGAACTTTTTTCGAAAATTTTGATTTTCTCAAAAATGGCTCTAACGATTTTGATTAAAATATCGTATATTAAAGATATTTACTTGATAAATAAAATGTAAATGTAAATTCCGGTAGTAGCCCCTGAATATTACTTTATTCTGGATGAATTTTACGGAATTTTGAATAACTGCTAAACCGTAAGAGATGGACAACAACTTACTACAGAAAAAATGTAGAGCACGTTAAAACACACAATTTATGTTATGTACATTTTTTTCGTGGAGTTCGTTTTTGAGGCATTCTTTGTTTTTGGTTTCTGCTATGAAAAACATACTTTTCTCATACAGAAATTTTCAACTGCTTTCCATACAAACAAAGGAACTTCAGTCACATAGCAACCAGCTTTTGACTAACACTTAAACCTATTGTACTCCCTTTTTGCGCTTCTACTTACAAGAAGCAAGTAATAAGACTATTTCTGCTAGTTTGTTTCTGATTAGCTTGAAGTAAATTGAAGTATAAGCTTTTTAAGAATAATTTGTTGCAGAGATATAGAGAAAGTCATGTGAATGGTACACATCAGATTTTTTCCATTTATACTTCACCTATCGGCAGCATTTCCTTGTGAAATATATTACCTATTGGCAATGATGAAAACTGGGTATCTATTTTCTTTAATTTTGTTCATTAGATTACATAACATTCTCTTTTATAATTTCAGACTCTAGGGAGTATAGGGAATAACCTGGACTAGAGAAAAATGATCCACTCCAGTCGGAATCGAACCCGGGACCCCTAGGAGAGCGGCAGGAGCGCTACCGACCGAGCAATGGGGCCAGGTTGTTCTGTTCGAATTGTTTAATACTTTTGTCATTCTTTAAAAGCTGTCGAATTTTAGCTGTCTCTCGCGACTGCATGGAAATAGTATAAAAGACACTTTAAGGCGTTCAGTTCTTAAATATTTCACCATCGCTATTCTCTTTGAATCTATAAGGAAATGTGTAGCAGAGCTATTTCGGCAAAAGTTAATTTGGAATTAAAATGAATTGGATAGATAAAAAAAATATGATTGTTCCATCTACATCTCTGCAATAAATTGTTAAAAAGCTTATTCTTATATCTACTTCATAGTAATCGAGATAAACGTTAGCAGAAATGATTTTTTATAATTAGAAGAAAGTGTTTTTTTGCATTGCCATGAGTTGACAAATTCCTGTATGTGAAACATTTTAAGTATTTTAAAACCCAATAACAAGGAATACTTAAAAAATGGTCAACCCCACAAAAAAATTGCATGTAAAATAAATTGTGTTTCAGCGAGATGTACATATTTTTAGTAGTAAGATTTTGTCCATCTCTTACGGTTTACTAGTTATGCAAAATCCATCCAGAGTAAAGAGGTCTTTAGAGGCTATTACCTGGAAATTTAAGTATCATTAATATTCAATTTTCCATATAAATAGTAGTTTGTGGTGGGCGAATTTTCCTCATCTTCGTATCGCCCAAGTTCCGTAGCCTTGTGGGAACTCCGGCGCTGTACACCATTTTTTATTTTTCCTATTTGTCCCATTTTCCCAACATTTCCTTTGTTTTTTATTTACAAAAACACAAACACCTGTGCCCAAGGCGGGACTCGAACCCACGATCTCCGGGGCCACGAAGCACCAAAGCAAGGCACTTTAGCGAGCGTGGCCAAGGGGATCGGCATCCTTAGAAGATACGTAATTTATATACCAAGTGTGGTGCTTAACTGATATTTTTTTTTAGATATTGTACTCACGGACACACACGGACCTTTTACTAATTTTTTTTTTTTTAGATACAGGGACCCTAAGGCGTATATTTCCGGTGAAATCTCGGTATCTAATTTTTGGGTGGAATGCAATACCTTTTCTGTACACTATGTACATAGTACGTTAAGAGAAGATAATATATTTTAGAAGAGTAACATTGTATTTTTGTTCTATGCACCAGTAATAAGAAGAAGTATGTCATTGCATCAGAAAAGTATTGCTAGATTTTAACGAGTTGAAAAACATGGGCTATTTTGCTGCGGAACGTAAATTTCGGATAAGGCACGTATGCGGGGACAACAATCAAACGATTCAGTTAAATATATTTTAAATAGAATCGTGAATGACTTTCGAGTCCAAGCTGCATAGCTCTTTCCAGTCATGTGAAGGTTGGTTAAGTCGTTCTCTGCCGGCATTTGTCCTTGATCTTGTACCTCGCCATCTATCGGAAGGAATTGGAGAATGCAATAAATTGAAACAAAACACAATAAACTTCAAGCTGCACTCACAAGGTCGATCAGGTTTGTAGAAAGTCAGCGCTCGCTTTCGATTCTTCTCGTTTTGAGTTCTAACAGAAGCACAGGAGAATTTTCGCTGCGTACTTATTTAAAATTACGATGTATGTATTTAAATGAGACCACTTTTGTTTTGTATGTGACCTTAAGTCAGCGGCCCATGAGTTTAGCAGTGGTCCACGTGTCAGTTGCCTGATTAGAATTGAGGAACTCTGCTGTGTGCATTATTTATACTCCCAGTTAAATTGAATGAAAGTTATAGGCTGCGTTTTTTTAAGTAAACGGAATGTTGAAAAAATGAGGTAGAAAATTATAAATAGTTTTACTTCTATACATGTACTATGTACATAGTGTATAGAGAAGGTATTGCATTCCACCCAACTACCGATACCGAGGTTTCACCGTAAATACACGTTTTACGGTCTCCTGTATAATAATAATAATAATAATAATAAAAAAAACAGTCAGTGTGTCTGTGAACACGATAACTAAAAAATGAAAAGTCAGTAAAATACCAAACTTAGTAGTTTAAGTTTAGTATTTTCCAAGGGTGCGACACGAGTTTTGAGTTTCTCAAAATGGCTCTAACAATCTTGATTAAAATATCGTATATTAAACATATTTTCATCACAAATAAAATGTATATCTTGAATTTTCTGGGAATAGCCTCTGACGACCACTTCATTCTGGATGAATTCGCTTAACTGCTAAACCGTAAGAGATAAACAAAAACTTACTGCACAAAAAAATGTAGATCTCATTAAAACACACAATTTATTGCTTTACATTTTTGTTGAGGAGGTAACCGTTTCCGAAATAGTCCTTGTTATTGGTTTCAGTTGTAAAGCACTTAAACTTTTCTCAGACAGCAAGTGTCTGATTTTCTTTCATTTCCACTCCTGCCCAAATAAAGAAGCGAATTCAATGACAACCGCATAACAGCTTTTAAAACATTTGACTATCACTTTAGCATAGCGCATTCCTTAGTTCGCTTCTGCTTATAAGGAACTGAGTAATAAGAACAATCTGCTAATGTTTATCTCGATTAGCATGGTGCAGGTAGGTGAATAATCTTTTGTAAGAAGTTTGTTTGTAGAATAGCTAGAGAAAGTCATGTGACTGTAACACATCAGCTTTTTTTGCATTCAGAGTGTCTCAAAACATGTATTCCTCATGAAAACTGGTTACTGCATGTTTGAGTGGAACACAGTACCTTCTCTATCTTGTATGTATATTGTACGTACCATGTACATAGTGTATAGAGAAGGTATACCGAGATTTCACAGAAAATACATGTTTTGGGAGCCCCTGAATCCAAAAAATCTTTTTAGAAGCAGGTCCATATGTGTGTGTGTGTGTTTGTGGACAGCGTAGCTAAAAAACGAGAAGACCGTTAATACCAAACTTGGTACTTAAGTTTGGTTCTTACAAGAATGCGACACAAAGATTTCAAGAAAAGCCCCCCCCCCACCTTAAACTACCCTTTACACGGAACATTTTTCGAAAATTCTTCTCAAATATGGCTCGCACGATTTTGATAAAATACCTAATGATAAGATATTTTTATGACAAACAAAATGTATATCTTGAATTTTCTGGGAATAGCCACTGAAGACCTTTCATTCTGGATGACTTTTATTTAACTGACAAACCGTAAGAGATATACAAACACTTACGTCACAAGAAATGTAGGTTTCATTAAAACACACAATTTATGTAGCTTTTTTTATTTTATTTATTATTATTATTATTATTATTATTATTATTATTATTATTTTATCTTCAGAGTTATCAGATATTCCAGATTATTGATTTCAATTTTAAGCCACAAACTTTTCTCAAACGAGAAGTCATCTTTTTTCTCGTTTCGCGTTTGTTTACTCATGGCAAGCAAAGAGATTGGAATTTCAATTGTTTCACATAACGACCGGCTTTTAAAGTGCGAGACTATCGCTTTAGCCTGTGCATTTCTTAATTCTTTTCTATTTATAGAAGCTAAGAATAAGACTAATTTTGCTTATGTTTATCTTGATTAGCATGATGTAGATAAAGGATTAGTCTTTTGAATAAAAATATTGTTTGCGGAACAATCAGAGAAAGTATTGTGAATGTAACTCTCTGTTTTGTTTTGTTTTTCCTCTTGGTGTTGTCCGTTTTTGAGATACTCCTTGTTATATGTTTCAGTGTTAAAATACTTATACTTTTTTTCATATGGGAATTTGTCAACTTCTGTCAACGCATAGAAACGTGTTTCAATTCCATACCATCAACTTTTAAAAGATTTGACTAACGCTTTAGCCTAGTGTATTCCATCATTTCCTTTCTACTTACTAGGAAGCAAGTAATTATAAATTTTTTTTTTTAATGTTTATCTCGATTAGCATGAAAGAATAAGCTCCTTAAGAATAATTTTTTGCTGCGATGGAGAGAAAGTTATGTGAATGGAACATATTACATTTTTTGCCAAATGTCACAGGTGCATCTCTTAAGCTAGATGTGAGACTGAAACTGACAGTTGTTTTTGTTGGTTGTGTTGCAGATGACGGAGGATTGGCACTGGGTGTGCTACCAAGACATCAGGGAGTGAGTGGAAACACACGAGTGACTACCTGGGGGGGTTAAACTGTGGTCAGCTGCTGGGGTATGATGGTGACGACATTGTGAGAAACGGTGACAGTGACTGCCTGACCGTGGAGAGTGATTTTCCAGCGGTGTTCTCGTGGGGGGGTAGCGAGGTTGTCATGGACCTGAAGCACGACCTGCTGTTTCGGGGGAGCGGGGCCGGTGCCGGCTTGCCCGATGACCAGCTTCTCGGCATCGTCAAGACCGAACCGAGGGTCCAGAGCCCGGGAGCGGCGCCCTCGGTCGACCTATCGGCCCAGCATCTGGTGGCCACCCCTGCCCCCATGCCGAGCTCCAGCACGACGCCGCCTAGCGGCAACAGTCTGTTCGGCGGCATCGCCAGCAGCAACAAGAGACCTCGGACCGACGACTGGCTATCGTCATCGCCAGGGTCCACGGTCCCTTTGCCACCCCTCACCCCTTCCCCCGGACCCCCAGGACATCCTTACACCGTCATGTCTAATGGCTACTCCTCGCCTATGTCGTCCGGCAGCTATGATGCCTACAGTCCCAACGGAAAACTTGGTGAGTATGTCTACTTGATTCTTTTAAAATAGGTTTACAGGTGAACGCTAGACTAAGGCGGCTCTACAATTTTTTTTAGCAATTGCATGATGTAATAATTATAGGGTCGTTAAATTATAAGGTAACCCCTGTCGCGTCCTCTTTCTACTGCGCGGGAGATCCGAGAGTCACCGAGAAAGTGAAAGGTGTCCTTACCTTAAATAAATGCTGAAATTATTGACCATCTGCTCACAAACAGGCAGTATAACAAGTTAAAGATGTTCTCGCTCGTTCACCTAAGCGCAGCAGCAGAAATCCCTGTGTAATCTACAGAAAGTTAGTGCAAACATCATGCAAGAAATCGCAAGAATTCCTGCTGCTAAGCTTAGACGAGTGAGTGAGAATATTTTACCAAATTGTGCTGCCCAAATTTGAGCAGAAGGTTAACATTTCCGTAATTTATCTTAAGATTTGTATTTTAATGCCCGCACCACTTTCCCGGTGACTCTCGGATCTCTCGCGCAGTGAAAAGAGGCTTGACAGGGGTTACCTTATAATTTAACGACCCTATAGTACACGGTACGTAGATAGAGAAGGTATTGCGCTTTACCCAAATATTTCTGAGTGTGTCTAATAATTAAAAAAAAAAAAAAAAACAACGAATAGCTAGTAAAATGCTAAACTTAGTATTTAAGTTTTGTATCCTCCACGAAGATTTTGAGGAAAATCTCCCCAACCTAAATTACCTTTTGCATGGAAAAAGTCTCGAACATTTTGTGGCTCTAACGATTTTGGTTGAAATTCCATATATTAAAGGCATTTACATGAAAAATAAAATGTATATTATCTTGAATTTTCTCGGAATGGCCTCTGAAGACGTATTTATTCTGAACGAATTTTGCAGAACTGGTAAACCGTAAGAAATAGGCAACAACTTATTGCACAAAAAATGTAGATCTGGTTAAAACAGAATTTATTTCATATACTTTTTTCTTTGAATTGACCATTTTTAAGAAATTCCTTATTATTGGTTTCACTTTTAAAATACTAGCCTAGAGCATTCCCTATTTTCCTTCTACTTGCAAGGAAGTAAGTAATAAGGCCATTTGTGCTAATTTTTATCTCGATGAAGTAGATAGAAGAAGAATAAGGTCTATAACAGTAATTTGTTGCCAAGACGTAGAGAGTCATGTGAATGGTAGCCTTCTGATTTTTTTTTTTTTAGTTATTAATATAAGTGCTAGGCTTATGTTACATACATATTTGTCAGGTATTTCCCTAGCGATTTAGCAGAAAGCACGCAAACCCATTAAACTGACAAAATATACATTTAAGGTGCAAAAGTCTTATCGTTCCAACTGTTCCAATAACCACCTCCATTTCCTTCTTACATTCCATAAAATGTTTTCAACATTTCTTATTTCCGGCTAGTTTAAAAAAGTTCCCTTACTGTCAATTCTTTATTTCTATTTAACCATTTCCTACGAATCATGTTTTGTTCTGTACCTAATATTATAATAGTAAATTGAAACATTTAAGTTGATTTTTAATTATGGCCGCTCCTTCTCGGCGTCCCATTGGGTAAAAGACCGGTTAATTTTGCTCAGAGTCTTTTCATTAGGTTTGAGGTTCTTTTAGGTGCCGTAAATCTTAGACAAAGGACCACTGGCTTTACTTCCCTTCCGAAGCAAGCCATGCTAAGGCTTTACACACCTAAAAAACTCAGTGCCTTTCGCCGGGTTTGACCTTAGAAACCAGAGGCTAACATATAACCCCATGATCACGGAGGTCGATAAACATAATAAACAGAGCTCACTTTCCTTGTCATCGGTTCATACCTGTGGGAGGATGATGGATTTTTTTCGGTTGCAAAAATCCTTGGCATGGTTTCCCTCGGAAGGGAAGTAAAGCCAGTGGTCCTATCTGCACGTAAAAGAAGCCTATGCCTTGATAGAAGGTTCCAGGGTAAAATCCCTCCATTCGCGTCCGCAAATCGTGCTTTTGTCTTATAGTGCCATCTGTGAGCGACGAGCCGATCCCTTGTCACCACGGCGCAGAGCGGCGAACTCACAATTTAGAAATTCAAATCCGACCACGGATCCACTCTGTACATTGTACATACGGGCTTGAGAAAGTAAAAATTTAGGCGGTAGTATTAAAAATCATCAGAACGACTGAACAGTTTTCTGCCGGGGAAAGGAATGTTTCTTTCAGACGTTCACAGTGGATGTTAAAATTGGGATGTTTTGTGTGCGTTAACATACACTTAGCTTCCGTTTTACACCAGTTTGTGTGCTCTGGAATAGGCGCAAGGTTGAATCCTTTAGCATACCTAGCACACAAAGAAAGTTGCCATGGCTTTTGTACCTACGAAACTGCAGCGATAAGATAGTCATTAACAGCTTGTTTTTATACCCACTTCGTGTTGTATTTATCTGTGTAGAAACGATCGCTTTGATAACCTTTTAGTGGCCGAAAAACGAGGGCAATAGTTATGGATATCAGTAGACGGCCGAGCCGTTAGACCACTCGCCTCTCACCTAAACGGCCCGGGCTCGATCCCAAACGACTGCATGTGAGATTTTTGGTGGACAAAATGACGCAGAGGTGGGTTTTCTCCGGGTTCTCCGATTTCCCCCGCCATCAGATTTCACCGGTACTCCATCTTCATTCCATGTATAATCAATTTCATCGCCTGCGGTGCCTTTAGTAGTAAAAGCGGGCGTAAAACACTATAAAAATCGCGGATTTTTTGCAAAATTGAAATCATTTGATATATATTTTCCATAAATGTCCTGTGTGTTCATATTTGTTTAGCGTTTTCTTTTCTTACAAATACTCTTATACACGTTTACAAACACACATGCCCAAGGCGGGAATCGAATCCACGATCCCCTATGCCACGAAGCACCAAAGCTAGGCACTTTAGCGAGCACGGCCATTGGGATCGGCTATATTGAGCGTGAAAGGATCTTAATTTTACCCCCTGTACTAGGCTTGGGTTCTTATGCGTGCCATAAATTTATGTTACGGGACCAACGCGCGCGAGTCTGGTAGGCTCGTGGTGAGCCTAGGTGTTGTTGCTGTGTACCTACCCTGGTAAGAGCTTAACCACAGGAATGAGGTGAAGGTTGAGGTTTACATTTTGAGGTTTCGAGTGTTGGTGGTAAGGAGGTAGCGCTGGTAGGTTCCTAGAGCGGTTGTATTTTTCAGGAGCAGCATTCTTTCCTCTGCTCCGCTGGTGTTTATTTTTACTTAATTATGTTGGTGAATTTTGATAGACCACTACCAATGGGAGGGGTGGGGGGAGTGCTTTGTTCAGCTATTACGCTGTTATTTGGTTTAAAGCCGTTGTTACCGGGGGTGCCCACAAGCCATGCGGGGAACCAGGAACCGCCTCTTTCGGCGTTCAGTGGGTAAGTACTCCCCCAGTGATCTGACAAGTGCGTTCTCATGTTCACCCAATCTGGTGTAGAATTTTTGAGCCCGGCGCCTTACCTCCCTCCCATAAGTGGAACCAGAGGCTAACATGTTACCCCTAGACCAGAGAGGACGACAGGATTTTATGACAAATATCTTATTTTCTGTAACTGACTTTACATTTTATACTTGAATCTTTCACGAATGGTTTAGTCTAAATAAAGCAACGAGACTGTTAGATAAGACATAAGACTACATATTTTGGCGTTGGCGCCTATTTTCCACTCTTTAAGTCAACTTTAAGGCGGCACCGTGGCAGAGTGGTTAAATGCTCGGCTGTCGCCTAGGAAGCCCAGGATCAATCCCAGGTGTCCGTATGTCATGGACAAAGTGGAATCTTAGCGGGTTTTCTCCGTCAATTGCTTCATCATCGCCTCTCCTGGCATTCATTTCACTGTCATTTCATATCATTGACTCCCTCGCATTCAACCAGGCATTGGGCTGATCATCCATCTCTGGATCCATAGCCCGTCTGCTGCTCACAGGGCATCTCACCCCAGGCAACGGCTCTATAAGTCCTCCATATGCGGAGGATAAGCTAACGGAGGAAAATTCTATTCTAAGCGCCTATTTGTCAGTTTAATCTATTTTTACTTTCTCTATGCGAACTATGTACTCCACCCAAAAATTCGATACCGAGATTTCACCGGAAATATATGTTTTAGGGTCCCCTTTGTGAAAAAAAAAAAAAGCATTTTCAGAAAAATGTGAAAAATGTGTGTGTCCGTGTGCAACACGATAACTCAAAAACGAAAAGTCTGCAAAATAGTAAACTTGGTATTTAAGCTGAGTATCTTCCAGGGATGCGACACGAAGATTTTGAGAAAAATCCCCCCGCCCCCTAACTACTCTTTACATGAATTTTTTTCGAAATGTTTTATTTTCTTCAAAATGGCTCAAATGACTTTGATTAAAACTGTATATTAAAGATATTTACCTGACAAATAAAATGTATATCTTGAATTTTCTGTGAATAGCCTCTGAAGACAGCTTTATTCTGGATGAATTTTACGGAATTTTGCATAACTACTAAACCATAAGACATGGATAGAAACTTCCACTCAAAAAAAATAAAGAGCACGTTAAAACACACAATTTATGTTATATACATTTTTTTTCGTGGATTTGGTAGTTTTTGAGATATTCCTTTTTATTGATTTCAGCTTTAAAAAACTTACACTTTTCTCATACAGGAATTTGTCAACTCCTGTCCATACAAACAAAGGAACTTCAGTCACATAGCAACCAGTTTTTGACTATCACTTTAGCCTATGGTACCCCCTTATTTCGCTTCTAATTACAAGGAAGCAAGTAATAAGACTACTACTGCTAGTTCTTTATCTCGCTTAGAATGAAGTAAATAGAGGCATAAGGTTTTTAACAATAATTTGTTGCTGAGTTGTAGAGAAAGTATTGTGAATGTAACACAAGATTTTTAGCCTAGTGTATTTTCCTTCTACTTAAGGGAAGTATGTAATAAGATAATTTTTGGTAATGTTTTGTTTTTTTTAATTATTTATTTTGACCGACCAGCTAGACGCTATACAAGTCATTTATGATAATTTAACATAAAATAACAAGTAAATAACACTGATATGGGTCATGTGACACCATTAACATATTTACATTGTCTGAACAGAGAGAGAGGGGTTAAAATAAATTACAATTACTGCGATGAAGTTTATAACAAACTTGGAAATACAAATAGTGTTTATCTTGATTAGTATTATGTAAATAAAAGAATTATATTTTGTAAAAATAGTTTCTTTACAGAACAGGTAGGGAAAGTTATGTGAATGAAACACATTGGATTTATATATATATATATATATATATATATATATATATATATATATATATATATTTTGTAAGTGTTTAGTTTGTATCTGATATGATGAAATCCCAATATCGAATCGTTACGTTGCCTGGGCTGCAGTTCCACTTTTGTCCGTAGTATCAAATACAGGTTTAAAGGAATAAACTGGAAACTGTGATGCGATATTTGTTTGCACTAGAAACCCACTTATCATGGCTTATCAGTGCGACACACATTCAACATCTGAGATTAATCAGTCGATCAGAAGCTGTCTTTTTCTACATCTGGCGAATGTTACACACACAGACGTATAAGATAAAAACGACGTTCACAACATGCGGATTAGTCCAGGTGTTGTTGGAAGTGGTTAAGAGGTCTTTCCTGTTAATCCTTTCCCTGCTAAAGACGCAAGTCGAGTTTATATCCGCTGAGGCGTAGTATCTGCGGTTATCCTCTTGTTATATGTTGAGATACACTATCTTCTCCATTATGTGTGATCATGGTTTTTCACTCCTTTTACTTCGTACATAGTATATACATAGCTACAGGAGGTATTTTATAGTAACTCCATGGCACGACAGCTCACGAGGAACCTTGGCCTACGGCCCGGCCGCTGCATCCCCCACCTCTGTCCATTACAGACGTCATGGATGGTGTGCAGTATTGGATAGTGAGACATGGCCAGCGCCTCGAACCCCTCCCCCGGCCGGTTAATGCGGTCCTCGTGACCTGGAGCCGCTACTTCTCTATCAAGTAGCTCCTCAATTGGCCCTCACGAGGTTGAGTGCACCCCGTACCAGGTCTCCCAGTGGAGGAAAAATCCCCACGCCGGTACCGGGAATCGAACCCAGGTCTCTCGCTTGGTAAGCAGCAGCGCTACCACCGCACTAAGCAACCGACCAAGGTTTCATATTCCACCCCAAAATTCGATAACAAGATTTCACCGAATATACCTACATATTTTGAGATTAATAAAAGTTCCGCCGGTGCGCCCGTGTGCGCACGTGTGAACGGTATAGCTCAAAACAATAAGTTGGTTTAGTAAAAAAATGTTGATATTTAAGTTCAGTACTTAGGCAGCGCCGTGGTTAGACCGCCCGCCTCCCATCTAGGCGGCCCGAGTTCGATCCCAAGCGCCCGCATGTGGATTTGTGGTGGAAAGCGGCGTCTGGGCGGGTTTTCTCAAGGTTTCCCCCGCCACCCATTTCACCAATTGCTCCATCACCACCTCTCATATCCATTTCGCTTGTTCCAAGCTCTTCATTCTGTGGTTTCGTGCCGTTGGCTCCCCGTCGTGTCTAGGCATCCTCTTAGGGGGAGATGGTGTCAGTCCTAAATACGAGGATGCGACACGAATATATTGAAACAATTCCCCCTGCCACGAAATTACCCTCTAGGTGGAACATTTTTCGAAAATGTTGATTTTCTCAGAAATGGCTTTAACGATTTTGATTAAAATACCGCATGTTTAAGTTACTTTCATGTTAAATGAAACGTATATAGCTTCTGAATACCTCTTCATTCTGGATGACTTAAGAGTTACACAAAACCTTAACACAAACTTTCTCATGTACCTTTTTTTTTTTTTTTTTGTAGATTAATTTCCGAGTTATTCCTTGTTATTCTGAAACTCAGTCATCATTCGTCTTATATCTATTTGTTTTACTCTTTGCCACGCAAAGAGAACCGAATTTAAATGTCATCACATATCGAACAGCTTTTAAAAGATTTGGCTCACTTTAGCCTAGTGTATTCCTTTGTTACCTTTCTACACACAAAGACGCAAGTAATGGTATCATTTCTGCTAAGGTTTCTCTCGTTTACCATTATGTAGATAAAAGAATAATCTTTTGTAAGATAGTTTGTTTGCAGAACAAGTAGAGAAAGCCATTTGAATGGAACTAAGAGATTTTTAGGATAAGATCCGTGTGTGTGTGTGTGTGTGTTTGTGAACAGCATAACTAAAAAAACAAAAAGTTTTATAAATACCAAACTTAATATTTTAGTTCAGCATCTTCCAAGGAAGCGACATGATTTACAAGAAATGTCTCCGTCCCCATCCTATTTAAATGAAAAAATGTTGATTTTCTCAAAATTACTGTGACGAATTTGATTAAAGTAGCGTATGTTAAAGATATTTACATAACAGATCAAATGGGCCCGTGAAGGCCTTTTCATTCAGGGCGACTTTTGCATAACAAATAAATCGTAAGGGATAGACAAAAACTTGCTACATAAAAAAATGTAGATTTCGTTAAAACACACAGTTTACAAAAATATTTTATCTACAAAATATTGCTTGTTCTTGGTTTACAGTTTCAAATATTTATATTTTGATCATCGGAGGTCGTCATTCAGTTTTTCTTTTTCTTTGTTTTAAATTTTTTTAAGAATGACAGAGAATTGGTAGAGAAAGTAATGTGCATGTAACGCATAAGAATTATTTTAAAGGAGTCTCAATAAGCGTATTTTATGTGAAATCTCGGTTTCGAATTTAGGTGGAATACAATACTTACCTATAGCTAGACATATTAAATACATTAATAAGCGTTGGTAAGAATAGGTAGGAATATGCTATATAAAAATCTGATGTGTTCCATTCACATGACTTTCTCTATATCTCTGCAACAAATTATTGTTAAAAAAACTTATGCTTCTATTTACTTCATACTAATTGGGAAAAAATCAGCAGAAATATTCCTAATACTTGCTTCCTTGTAAGTAGAAGCGAAATAAGGGAGTACTATTAGTTAAAGTGATAGTCAAAAGCTGGTTGCTATGTTTCTGAAGTTCCTTGTTTGTATGGACTGGAATTGTTAAATTCCTGTATGAGAAAAGCATGCTTCCTAAAGCTGAAAACAAAAAAACAAGGAGAATCTCAAAAACGATCAACTCCACGAAAAAAATGTATATAACATAAATTGTGTGTTTTAAGGTGCTCTACATTTTTTATGTTCTAAGTATTTGTCCATCTCTTACGGTTTAGCAGTTATGCAAAATTCCGTAAAATTCATCCAGAATAAAGTAGTCTTCAGAGGCTATTCCCAGAAAATTCAAGATATACATTTTATTTGTCGAGTAAATATCTTTAATATATGAAATTTTAATCAAAATTATTACATCCATTTTTGAGAAAATCAAAATTTTCGAAAAGAGTTCCATGTAAAGGGTGGTTTTGGGGGGGATTCTTCTCAAAATCTTCGTGTCGCATCCCTGGAAGATATCAAACTTAATTACCAAGTTTGGTATTTTACCGACTTTTCGTTCAGGCTATATATAATACTACGATGTTTCCCCTATGTTCCTGGTTATCTCTGATTATTTTAATATTGTAAATTATGATTTTCAGATATTCATATTTGCTACGCCTAGTTGGGTTCCTCAGTCGAGCAAGTATGAGCAGGGCATGAACGGTTAAAGGAATTATTTCAGAGACAGCACATTTGTAACTTTTATTTTACGAAATTTATTCAAATTGTTACCAAGAGATTTCATAATTTATGTACGCGATATATTTGTATGCGATCATAGCTGAAACTGTATTACGCGTTCACTTGCACGTGAAACTCGGATTTCGCGTATCACGTTTCTTACATAAGTAATCTGTAATACCAGAACAACTAAATACACTTCTATCTAAACCGACTATACAGTACAGTAAATGAAAATGAACTGTGTTGAGAAATACGTCTCTGTAGAATATATATCTAACACCCTTCCTTGTCCTGCCTAAGCATTAAAACTGTGCTCTAATTGGCTTTCTTTCCCGCTCCCAGGAGCGTCTCTTTTCATAAGCCAGCAAAAGCTATCCTACTGTTTAACTTATGCTGCTAACGATCAGTATATTTCCAGTGACTTTCATACTCTCGCCATCTAGGTTTGCGTTTTTACTTTCTCTGTACGTACTATGTACATAGTGTATAAAGAAGGTATTGCACTCCACCAAAAAATTCGATACCGAAATTTCACCGGAAATATATGTTTTAGGGCCCCCTGTATCAAAAAAAGTATTTTCAGAAAAAGGTCCGTGTGTGTGTGTCCGTGTGTCTGTGAACACGATAACTCAAAAAGGAAAAGTCGATAACATACCAAACTTGATATTTAAGTTTAGTATCTTCCAGGGATGTGACACGAAGATTTTGAGAAAAATCCCCCCACCCCAAACTACACTTTATATGGAACTTTTTTTCGAAAATTTTGATTTTCTAAAAAAATGGCTATCGATTTTGATTAAAATATCGTATATTAAAGATATTTACCTGACAAATAAAATACATATTTTGAATTTTCTGGGAATAGTCTCTGAATACTACTTTATTCTGGGTCAATTTTACGGAATCTTGCATAACTACTAAAGCGTAAAAGATGGACAAAAACTTACCACACAACAAATGTAGAGCACTTTAAAACACACAAATTATGTTATACATATATTTTTCGTGAAGTTGATTGTTTTTGAGATATTCCTTGTTTTTGGTATCAGCTATAAAAAACATACTTTTTCTCGTACAGGACTTTGTGAACTCGTGTCCATACAAAGGAGCTGCAGTCATATAGCAACCAGCTTTTAACTATCACTTTAACCTATGCTACTCCCTTATTTCGCTTCTACTAACAGGGAAGAAAGCAATAAGACTATTTCTGCTAATTTTTTGTCGATTAGATGAAATAAATAGAATAATTTGTTGCAGTGATATAGAGAAGGTCATGTAAATGGAACACATCAGATTTTTTTGTTTTGTTTTTTAAATCCAACTCCTTGGCTATTGTCCCCCAAAACCTTGCGAGAGAGATCTCTTTTGTGACGTATACAGTTTCAGTTATTTCTTCTCTCTTATAACTAAGCTTATGTTAACATTACCTAATAATATAATCTTATTTATATTATTACATATGTATATATAGTTATATTATCTTGCTTATTGATTATTTACATATTGTGTTCATTAGTACTGCCCCAATGCCACGTTATAGATGTCATGGTTGATAAGTCAACTTTGCAGTTAGTTTTATGTGAATTAAAGTAATTTTCCGAAGCGTGTAAACTTGAGGAAGGCAACATTTGCATTTTCAGAATGGTGTAAGATTAATGTGCCATTGAGAGAGGAACCGGAAGCGGCTATCACCTGCACTCCATGCGGAAGTCTACCCCTTCCTTTTGCTTTGAAACATATGGCGCTTTCTTAGGAAATTCAAGTTTTCCACCTTTAGGTAATTTATTATTCTGGAGGCATTGCCTAATACCCTTTCAACGGATGATTTATTGTTTGTCTTTCTTTCAATGTGAGAAAACCCATAATATTATGTAAAAACTCTGCTTATGGCTCTGTACATGTATTTACTTTCTTTATCGAGTACGATGTACATACATGGCACATATGTTTAGAGACCCCTAAATAAAAAACAGTTTAGAAAAAGGTGTGTGTGTGTGTGTGTGTGTGTGTGTGAGCAGCGTAACTCAAACGAAAAGTCCGTCAAGTATATTGCAAGGGCCGACACGAACAATGTCAAAAAACTCACCCCATCCCAAACTAACAATTACATGGAACATTTTTTAAAATTGTTTTTCTCAATTTCCGAGGTACTCCTTGTTATTAGTTTGTTTTGAAATGTTTTACTTGTTTCTTTTATTTTGCTCCTGGCCATAAAAAGGTAAATTTCAAACAGTCGCATAGCGACAGCTTTTAAAAATGTTTACTATCGCTTTAGCCCGGGTATTCCTTTAGTTTAGAGTGAAATGGAGTTTTATTTATGGACGATCTTTAACAGCTGTGGTTCTCAGCGTCCCATTCTATCTGGGCGTGAAAGACCACTTAATTTTTCTCAGAGGCCTCTTTTCAGGCTTGAGGTTCTTTTACGTTACGTAAATCTACGATACGGTACCGTTAGTTTCCTTCTGCGCAATAAGACCATTTCTGCTAATGTTTTTCTCGAGCAGCATAAAGTAAAAAGAAGAAGAATCTTTTGTAAGGAGTTCGTTTGCTGGACAGAATGTCATGTGAACGGAATACATAAGATTTTTTGTATTGGATTATCTTTTTAATCACATACTTTTGTTTGGGAGTTATAAGAGTATTCAGCACTTGTTATTGTAGAGCGCATGCGCTAATCGTGAAAGGAGGGTGATGCAGGTGCTCTATAATATGGCGGCGGACAGAAATTCTCAAGCAGGCCTTTCTTGGAAGCCATTGGTTCAAGCAACGTAGAATTATGCAGTTTGCATGTATAAAAGTATCAGAACTTAAGGATGTGTATAATTAAGATTGTGCTGAAGTCATACAGGTATTTCCTCTCATAACACACCAATTTCTAACTGGTCTATTTTTACTTTCTCTACATGTACTATGTACATAGTGTGTAGAGAAGGTATGGCACTCCACCAAAAATTCGATACCGAGATTTCACTGGAAATATATGTTTTAGGGTTCCCTGTATCCAAAAAAGTATTTTCAGAAAAAGGTCCGTGTGTGTGTGTGTGAACACGATAACTCAAAAACGAAAAGTCAGTAAAGTACCAAAGTTGGTATTTAAGTTTAGTATCTTCCAAGGATATGACACGAAGATTTTGAGAAATATCCCCCCACCCCAAACTACCCTATACATGGAACTTTTTTCGAACTTTTTGATTTTCTAAAAAATGGCTCTAATGTTTTTTTATTAAAATATTGTATATTAAAGATATTTACCTGACAAATAAAATGTATATCTTGAATTTTCTGGGAATAGCCTCTGAAGACTAGTTTATTCTGGATGAAATTTACGGAATTTTGCATAACTATTAAACCGTAAGAGATAGATAAAAACTTACTAGACAAAACATGTAGAGCACGTTAAAATGCACAATTATGTTATATACTTTTTTTCGTGGAGTTGATGTTTTTTAGATATCCCTTTTGGGGGGGGGGGTTCAGCTTTAAAAAGCATACTTTTCTCATACAGCAATTTGTCAACTCCTGTCCATACAAACAAAGGAACTTCAGTCACATAGCAACTAGCTTTTGACTATCACTTTAACCTATCGTACTGTCTTATTTCGCTTCTACTTTCAAGGAAGCAAGTAATAAGACTATTTCTGTTAATTTGTTCTCGATTAGCATGAAGTAAATATAAGCATAAACATTCTAACAATAATTTGTTGCAGAGATGTAGAGAAAGTAATGTGAATGGAACGCATCAAAGTTTTATAATTTTGTTCTCTTAACAGTAGTATATAATTTATATATCAATGTATTTACGCGGGCGATATTAAAATGCCATATTTTTCAAACACAAATATATTTATTTCTCAACGTAGTCCCGGGACGTACCTGCCCTTTTTAACTTTCTCTAGCACGTATGTACAATGTACATTGTGGGCAAAGAAGGTATTGCGTTCCACCTAAATAATCGTTACAGAGAGTTAACCAGAAATATATATTTAGAGTATTTTTTTTTTTTTTAGATATTCCTTGTTGGTTCTAATTTTAAAGGTAAAACTTTTTCTCAAGCAGGATAAACTCCAGTTGTTAAGATTAATAAAAATAATATACTTTTAACTATCCAAACTATTATGTTTGATCTCATGGAATCTATGTTGTTTAAAATAATATTAATAACATATAGCAACCTATGTTTTGCAGTTGAATTCCTCTTTCGCTTCGTATCTCTTTTGTTTTACTTTGGCCATGCAAAAAGAACCGTATTTCAATGTCATTCACATAGCGACAGCTTTTAATAGATTTAAGTATCGCTTAGGTTTAAGTATGCTCCTATTTCCGTTCTATTTACAATGAACTAATTAATAAGTCCATTTCTACTAATGTTTATTTTGATGAGCATGAAGCTTTTTAAAGAATAGCTTGTTACAGAGAAGGTAGAGAAATGCATGTGAATGGAACACATCAGTTTTTTACTTTCTCCACAAAGCATAGTGTATAAGGAAGGTATAATATTCCGCCCAAAATGACAATGTCGAGATTTCGCCGGATATGTTTTTGAGGTCCCTTGTGTCCAAAAAAAGAATGTTTAGAAAAAGGTCCGTGTTTGTTTGTCCGTGGACAGCCTAGCTCATAAACTAATAATATCAATTTTGCTATTTAAGTTATTAACTTTCAAGGATGCACCCTTTACATAGAAACATTTTTGAAAAGTTTGTTTTTATAAAAATTTCATTTTTCCTACTATTTTGATTAAAATATCGTAAATTAAATATATTTACACACAAATAAAACGTATGTATTGAATTTCCTGGGAATAGCGTCTGAAGACCGGTTCATTGTGGATGAATTTTGCATAAGTAGTAAACCGTAAGAAATAGACAAAAACTTACTACACAAAAAATGTAGTTCTCGTTAAAATACACAACACACTTTTTGGTGTAGCATTGACCGTTTCCGAGATAGTGCTTGTTGTTGGTTTCAGTTTTAAACTACGTAACTCTTCTCATATGGGATCATCCTTCGTTGCGTCTCTCTTTTACGGCCGTGCCGTGGCGGAGTGTTTAGACCATTCGCCTGCGGCCCGTGTTTGATTCCAAGTGGTAGAAGGGCAGGTAGAAGGACATGTATCATCAGAGTCGTCGCCTGTGGTGCTATAGTAGTAAAAGCGGAAGTTAAACACCATAAAAAGTCTCAACCAGCTTTTAAAACATTTAACTGTCACTTTAACCTAGTGTATACCTCATTTCCCTTCTACCTACGAGGAACTATGTAATAAAATAGTTTCTGGTAATGTTTTATCACGATAAGCATGTAGATTCTTTTGTAAGAATAGTTTGAGAACAGGTAAAGGAAACAATGGTACACTTAAGATTTTTATAAAAGTATTTTACTATCGCTTTGCCTCATGTATTACCTTATTTCCCTTGTACCTACAAGTAAATACGCTGTAAGACCATTTCTACTCACGCTTACCTCGATTAGCATGTAAGAATATTAAGAATAGTTTGTTGCAGAAGAGGTAGAGAAAGTCATGTGAATGTAACACACCAGATTTGTATAGATATATAGCTAATAATGTTAATTTCTGATTTGTGTTATTTTACAATGATCTTGGCGCTCTGGTCGCAGATGCAGTAACTGGTGCTGCCGATGTGAAGCCAATGAAATGAAAGCAGTGAGATGGAATCGAAACCACAAAGGTTCCATTAGTTCACATTTATGCAGTGATCAGTGGATACTAATGACCACGTTATCTGTCAGGATGTGCTCAACAGAAAACGTATACGTCCTTTCTGAGTATGTTGATTTAACTCGCATCTCTTCCCAACGTATTTTTACTTTCTCTATAAGTACTATGTACATAGTGTTATTGCACTCCACCCAAAAATTCGATACCGAGATTTCACCGGAAATAAATGTTTTAGAATCCCCTGTATACAAAAAAGGCCTTTTCAGAAAAAGGTCTCTGTGTGTATTTGTCCGTGTGTCTGTGAAGAGCTAACTCAAAAACGAAAAGTCGCTAAAATACCAAACTTGGTATTTAAGTTTAGTGTCTTCCAAGGATGCGACACGAAGATTTTTAGAAAAATTCCCCCAGCCCAAACTACCCTTTACATGGAACTTTTTATCGAAAATTTTGATTTTCTCCAAAATGGCTCTAACGATTTTGATTAAAATATCGTCTATTGAAGATATTTACCTGACAAATAAAATGTATATCTTGAATAGCCTCTGAAAACTGCTTTATTCTGGATGAATTCTACGGAATTTTGAATAACTGCTAAACCGTAAGAGATAGACAAAGAGTACTACACAAAAAATGTAGATCACGATAAAGCACACAATTTGTGTCATATACGTTTTTTTCGTGAAGTTGATCGTTTTTGAGATATTCCTTGTTTTTGGTTTCAGCTTTAAAAAACTTACACTTTTATCATACAGGAATTTGACAACTCCTGCCCATACAAACAAAGGAATTTCAGTCACATAGGAACCAGCTTTTGACTATCACTTTAACCTATGGTAGTCCCTTATTTGCCTTCTACTTGCAAGGAAGCAAGTAATAACACTATTTCAGCTAATTTTCCTAAATTAGCAAGAAGGAAATAGAAGAATTAGCTTTTCAACTTAATTTGTTGCAGAGGTGTAGAAAAAGTCATGTATATGATTTATAATTTGTTTGCTCAAGATTTAATACTAAACTGTTCTATCTAATATGCGCCTGCAATATCACTTTCGCTGATGTTGACGAGTTCAGTTCTCCAAACGGATAAAATACTGATTAAATTAATAGACAATAGGGGCATTGCACTACCAAGAAATATGAATAATGACAGAATGGACTGCAATAACAAATTAGCATATTGTTTTATTGGAAAAGCAATAATTAAGAGCGATAAAAAGGGAAATGATAAAACGATAAAAGCAGCATTAATGTCACCTTTATTTCTGTAGAGCAATATATTATTTGCTAACTAATTTCCACTAAATCTATTATTCTCATGAATCGCAGACGAATTTAATTTTATTTGCTCTTCTATACTCGTGCAGCAGTTAATTATCCGTAATTAATATTACCGTTGCCGGGTTATTTGATAATTATATCTCTTATTGCTGCAGGATATAAAACCTTAATTAAAATATATTTTTATGTTATGAATATAAGGCTTATTGTAGAGACCCACGCAGTATTTGCTGCTACAGCCTAGATTAATGCGTTTCCACTTTCTCTAGAACGCATGTACAATATACATAGCAGGCAGAGAAATGATTATACTCCATCCGAAAATACGATATCGAGATTTCGTTGGAAATATATGTTTAGACCCTCTGTCTGTGGACAGCACAGCTCAGAAACGTAAAGACGGTTAAATATCAAACTTGGTATTTGCCAAGAAAATCATGCTTTATATGGAACATTTTCGGAAAGTTTTGATTTTCTTAAAAAAGGCTGTAACGATATTTACGAGTTACGTCCAGAAAGTAAGTTCCGTTTGGTAATAAAATTAAATTGTGTACAGATACAGAATATTTATTTATTGCATAAAATTCTACAACTCTTAAACTACTTTTCCACATAAATGCCGAACTTTTGCAGGCATTTGTCATAGCATGGCACAAGTTTTTGTATACCTTCTTCATAGAAGTTTGCCGCCTGTGTCTTCAGTTTTTCAGTAACAATTTCATGAATTAGTGATCCTGAGTTTTGGGGAAATTCCATTGCGAGAGCACTAATTGTAAACTTGCTGTTTTCCTGGATCTTGTCATCAATCGCGTGAACCAGTTCTGTAACCAACGATGGACGCCCACCTCGTTCTTCATCGTGCACTTTACTACGTCCTTCATTGAACTGTCGGGCTCATCTTCTCACCATTGAATCACTCATCGCATTTTGTCCGTAAACTTCGCAAATTTGCCGATAAATTTCAATTGGTTTCACTTTCCTAGAATTCAGAAAACGAATCACAGATCTGATTTCACAAGCGGCGGGGTTTTCAATCAACACCGACATTGTAAACAAGCACAACAAAGCGTATGTGACTGACAGCGATCTCAAAATGGCGCACGTTTCTTCTCCTTGATACAGAGCGTCTACCGCACACGTGCGGAACTGCAATCGCAGCGCTGCAGCGGAGATAAATTGAAACGGAACTTACTTTCTGGACGTACCTCGTATTAAGATACCGGATATTAAAATATTTACGTGGCAAATAAAATGTATATCCTAAATTTCTTGGGAATATTTCCTGAAGTCCTCTCCGTTTTGAATGGCTTTTGCACAACTAGTAAACCGTAAAACCCACAAGACAAAAAGTGTAGATAATGTATAGAGAAGGTATTAAATTTCAACCAAAAATTCGATATCTAAATTTCACCGAAAGTACATGTTTTGGGTCCGCCTGAATCCAAAAAGTAAAGCATTTTTGGAAAAAGTCTGTGTGCGTGTGCGAGCGTGTGTGTGTGTGTGTGTGTGTGTGTGTGTGTGTGTGTGTGTGTGTGGACAGCATAGCTGAAAAACGAAAATACGGTTAAATACCAAACTTGGTATTTAAGTGTGATCTCTTCCGAAGAAGCGACACGAAGATTTTCAAGAAAATAGAAGTTAAAGGGGGCTATATAAATAAACCAAATAAAAGGGAGTACACTAGGATAAAGCAACAGTCAAATTTTTAAAAGCTATCGCTATGCGATTGGTATTGAAATTTCTCTTTCCATAGCCAGGACAAAAAAAAAATAAAAGAGAGGTAAAACGGATGTGGTTAATATTTCAGGGGCTTTGCTTTTAGAAACAATTGTTTATTTCTTGCTTATTTCTTGTAAGTAGAAACGAAATAAGGGAGTAGTATAGGTTAAAGTGATAATCAAAAAATGGTTGCTATGGGACTGAAGTTCTTTTGTTTGTATGGACAGGAAATGATAAGTTTCTGTATGAAAAAAGTAAAAGTTTTTCGAAGCTGAAACCAAAAACAAGGAGTATCGAAAATAAATGAAAATAACATAAAGTGTGTGTTTTAACGTGCTCTACATTTTTTTGTGTGGTAAGTTTTTGCCTATCTCTTATGGTTTAGCAGTTATGTAAAATTCTGTAAAATTCATCCAGAATAAAGTAGTGTTCAGAGGCTATTCCAAGAAAATTCAAGACATACATTTTATTTGCCAGGTAAATATTTTTAATATATGCTAGAGCCATTTTTGAGAAAATCAACATTTTGAAAAAATTTCCATGTAAAGGGTAGTTGTCGCATCCTTGGAAGATGCCAAGTTTGGTATTCAACGGATTTTCGTTTTACTTTCTCTATACGTTCTATGTGCATAGTGTGTAAAGAAGGTATTGCACTCCACCCAAAGATTCGATACCGAGATTTTGCCGGAAATATATGTTTTAGGGTCCCCTGTGTCAAAAAAAAAAAGCATTTTCAGAAAAAGGTCCGTGTGTGTGCCCGTGTGTCTCTGAACACGGTAACTCAAAAACGAAAAGTCTGTAAAACACTAAACTTGGTATTTAATTTAGTATCTTCCAGGGATGCGACACGAAGCTTTTGAGAAAAATCCCCCTACCCCCAACTACCCTTTACGTGAAACTTTTTTCGAAAAATTTGATTTTCTCCAAAATGGCTCAAGCATATGTTAAAATCGTAGATATATTGAAGATGTTTACCTGACAAATAAAATGTATATCTTGAATTTTCTGTGAATAGCCTCTGAAGACTACTTTATTCTGGAAGAATTTTATGGAATTTTGCATAACGGCTAAACCGTAAGAGATTGACAAAAACTTGCCTAACAAAAATGTAGAACACGTTAAAACACACAATACATGTTACATGCATTTTTTACGTAGAGTTGATCGTTTTTGAGATATTCCTTGTTTTAGCTTTCAACTGTAAAACATTTATACTTTTCTCATACAGGAATTTGTCAACTCTTATCCATATAAACAAAGGAACTTCAGTCACATAGCAACCAGCTTTTGACGATCACTTTAACCTTTCGTACTACCTTATTGCAGAAATGTAGAGAAAGTTATGTGAATGGAATACATCGGATTTTTGAGCTGTGCTGTGCACAGACACATAGACAGGTATTACCGATGCCATCTCGGTATCGAATTTTTGGGTGGAATGCAACACCTTCTCTATACACTATGTACATAGTACGTGCAGAGAAAATACAAATTTAAAAAACCTATCGACCGCCACATGATCGTCGGCAAACATCTCTACCACGGGAGCTCATCTGGTTGATAAGCCGGAAGTGCACACAGGCAGTAAAGAATGGTTTGGATAAAAGCTAGAAAACACATCAGATGTTCATGTTTTCAATAAAGGTCTAGTTGCAGAGACGCACACAGTATTTACTAATAATAATGTAACTTTGTTATACTGTTACATCTAATGGTATGCTAATTTAAACAGTGGTTAGTCTAATTTGGGATGGTGAACAAGGACCTCTGTCTCTCTGTGCTGACCACAGGTGACCTTGTACATGGTGGATGTCCCTGTTGCGTCAGTGCCGCCAACCTACGCGAAGGCTACGAGCTAAATTTACGACTGGGAACGAGACGGATGAACCTTTTCTTTTGATTGCAAGCGAGGTCTCTGGCTTGTTTATCAACAAAAGCCCACATATCCACTTAACATCGCTTACTGGGTGAATCAGTGTTGTGCTAAAAGCAACATGCCATATCTGCTAGGTCAGCGTCGAGTAGAGTACATAAATCAATAGGAGCAGCATTCGGGTCTGTTTTGCCTGAGGTACTTGCCAACCAATGCAAAACTTCTTGAAAAACCAAGCCACATTTACAACAATAAAAATCTGATGTGTTCCATGCTAAAACATCAACAGAAACGGGCTGATTATATAGTTCCTTGTAAGTAGGAGGGAAATAAGGCTAAGCCGACTGTCAGATGTTTTAAAATATGGTTGCTATGGGATTGAAATCGGTTTCTTTGTGTGGCCAGTTGACAAGTTCTCGTATGAAAAGAGTTTAAGTATTTTAAAACTGAAATCAATTTCAAGGAATATCTCGAAAATGACCAACTCCACGAAAAAGATGCAAATGACATAAATTGTTTGTTTTATCGAGATCTACGTCCTTTGTGTAATACGTTTTTGTCTATATCTTACGGTTTACCAGTTATGCAACCTTCCATAAAAGTAATCCAGAATAAAGAGGTCTTCAGAGGCTATTCCCAGAAAGTTCAAGATTACATTTTACTAGCGCACCCGACAGACGTCCTGTAGTCACGTCTTTAATGCAAACATTTAAAACTTTTTTGTAGGTTAGGGTGACTGTTAATTAACGCAGTGTAAATTTGATAGAAAATTATACAAAGTACTCACATCAATTCCACACAGAATTTGCAAAATGTATACTTTTTTATGCACACTTTAAAACTCTTGAAACATTAATTGAATCTTATTGTAATATTTCAATTAGCATACTTTTTTTTTTTTTGTAACACAATAATAACACGAAGTTATAAAATAATTTCCTGAATTTGATCGTAGCACCACCTGTCGGTGAAAACTGGAATTGGAGTAAAATATTATTGAATATTCGATACTGCGATTGTAGCGCAGTCTGCCGAATGCAATCTAAAACATTCCAAAATCAACAATTTATAAGAAAAAAAATAATTAAACAATTTCTATTGAACCGAACTGAGAATCTAAACCATTCTCGAATCCACTGGAACACATACAAAAAATTTTAAAATCGGTCCAGTCGTTTAGGAGGAGTTCAGTCACATACACACGCACAGAAGAATTATATATATAAAGATTTGTCATGAAAATATCTTAAATATAAGAGACTTTAATCAAAATCGTTGCATCCGTTTTTGACAAAGTTTTTCCATGGAATGGGAAGTTAGGGGAGGGGGGATTGTGTCGCATTCTTGGAAGGTACCAAACTTAAATACCAAGTTTGGTATTTAACGGCCTTTTAGTTTTTTTGAGCTATGCTTTCCACAGACACACACACACACGCGCACACCCATTGTTCTAACTTTATTTTTGACACAGGGAATCTTAAAACATGTATATCAGGTGAAATCTCGGTATCGAATTTGTGGTTGGATTGCAGTACGTGCTCTACCTAATGCCATGTATTAGGTAGAGAAAGTAAAATATTATCAGTTATTCTCTACCTACTCTGCAAACGAACTTCTTACAAAAGATTCTTCTTCTTCTTTCTACTTCATACTAATGGAGATAAACATTAGCAGAGATGACCCTATTACTTAGTTCCTTTTAAGTAGAAGGGAACTAAGGGAATACACTAAACCATAGCGATAGTCAATTGTTTTAAAAGTTGTCGCTATGTGATTGGTATTAAAATTTGAAACTGTTTCCAAGACCAGGAGTAAAACAAGAGAGGTGTGAAACGGATGATTAGTTCCCGTTTAAAGTTTAGGTATTTTAAAATTTAACCAATAACAGCGAATGTATTTGAAAACTTAGCTCTCTCTCTCTCTCTCTCTCTCTCTCTCTCTCTCTCTAAAGAATAAAAAAGTATACGAAATAAATTGTGTACATGGTAGGTGCTAAAGAAAATAATACGTGGAGTCACCAAAATGACGATCCATAAGGTTATGGCCGTACCTGTTCTACTTTATGGCAGTGAATCCTGGGTAATAAAGAGAAAAGATTTTAGCTAGTTCTAGCGGCTGAAACGCAATTTTACAGTAAATGGAAAGAATGGAAGAAACAAGGATTCTAATGAGAGCCTTACAAGGAAGAAAGTAGAAGAAATCAATTTTCGTGTAAAGTTGTATATTCCATGACTTTTGTACTTATTGAGAAATTTCTAGCATTTCAACTATACTGTGATTTATCCCTTAGCAACATATTTATAGCTGTCCATTTTGCTTTCTATATACGCACTATGCACATTCCACCCAAAAATTCGATACCGAGATTTCACCGAAAATACATGCTTTTGACACCCCTAAATAAAAAAAAATATTTAGAAAAACGTCAGTGTGTATGTCTATGCCTATGTATCTGTAGACACCATAGCTCAAACACGAAAAGTCCGTTAAATGCCAAGCTCGATATTTATGTTTAGTATCTCCCAAGGATGCGACACAAAGATTTTCAAGAAAATCTCCACGCCCCAACTACTCTTTTCATGGAACATTTTCGAAAATTATGGTTTTCTCAAAAATGGATCTAACGATTTTGATTAAAATATCGTATATTAAAGATATTTTCACGAGAAATAAAATATATATTCTGAATGTTATGGGAATAGTCGTTGAACACATCTTTATTCTGGACGAATTTTGCATAAGGGCTAAACTGTAAGAGATAGACAAAAAGTTACTTAACAAAAAATGTAGTGCTTTTTAAAATTCAAGATGTATTTTATATATATCTTTTCGTGGTTGAGCGTTTATGGGTTCGGTTTTAAAGTGCTTTTCTCATACGGGAACTTGTCAACTCCTGGCCACGCAAAGAAACGGATTTCAATCGCATAGCAACCAGCTTTTAAAACATTTGAGTGTCGGTTTCTTTCCCTTTTACTTACAAGGTAGCAAGTAATAAGACCATTTCTGCTAATTTTTCTGGATTAGCATAAAGTAAATAGAATAATAAGTTTTTTAACAATAATTTGTAACAGAGATGTAGAGAAAGTCATGAAAATGGAACACGTCAATATGTTTTACTACGACGTTGGTGATGAGTTGATGACATAGAAGTGGAAGTATGGCCGCTGTTGTTAGGAAGACAAGAGAGCAACGCTGTGCAAAATGAAAATGCATCCACCCCGCAGTGTTGTCACATAAATCACTTTAAGGGCGTCTTGCGGGATCGTGACAGAAGCTGTCAATTAAACGCGACGTGGCAACAGGGTCACCTTCATGACAAATGTTGCTATCATAGGATGCCCATCGGTGTTTTGTCCTAGCCCAGCAACACATACACAATGAAATGAACAGCAAAGTTCAACAGCATTTTGTTTTTTTGCTCATGCATTAAACTTTAATAATTCACATAATCTGTGTTTATAAATACTACTACTTTTGTTATTGTAGACTTGACTGTTACAAATTATTTTTAGCATTTTAATTTTCCTCCCCATATTTCCTCATTCACATCTTCTGCAAACAAGCTGTACTTAAAAAGGGTTATTTCGTTATCTGCAGCATGCTAATCGAGATAAATAGCACAAATAACATTATTAATTGGTTCCTTGTAAGTAGGAGGGAAATAAGGGAATTCAGTAGACTAAAGTGACAGTCAGATCTTTTAAAAGCTGGTTGCTATGTGATTGAAATTCCTTTGTTTGTATGGCCAGGAATTAACTCACAACTTCCCATATGAGAAGAGTATAAGTATTTTAAAGCTCGAACTAATAACTGGAGTACCTTAGAAACAGCTAAAAAAAGTATATGACATAGTAAATTATATGTTTTAGTGAGATGTGCATTTTTTGTGCAGTGAGCTGTGAATTTCTTACGATTTAAGAGGTCTTCAGAGGCTATTCCCAGAAAATGCAAGATATATATTTTATCTGTCATGTAAATATCTTTAATATACAATATTTTAATCAAAATCGTTAGGTCCATTTTTGAGAAAATTAAAATTGTCGAACATTTTCCCATATAAAAGGTAGCTTGAGGTGGGGAATTTTCTTAAAAATCTTCGTATCGCCTCCTTGGTAGATACTAAACAACCAAGTTTGGTATTAAACGGACTTTTTGTTTTTGCACACACACATTCCTTTTCCTAAAATGTTTTTTTTTAATTCAGGGTGTCTCAAAACATGTATTTCCGGTGAAATCTCCTTATCGGATTTTTTGGTGGAATACAATACCTTTTCTTTTTTATTTACTGCATATGGTACCGCAGGCGATGACACTGATGACATATGGGATGAAGATGGAGCACCGGTGGAATGTGATGGAGGGGGAAACCGGAGAACCCGGAGAAAACGGCTTTATCCACCACAGATCTCGCATGCGGTCGTTTGGGATCGAACTCGGGCCGCGTAAGTGGGAGGGGATTGTTTGTTCACTATGTACGTATGACGTGTAGAGTAAGTAAAAATCTGATGTGTTCCATTCACATGACTTTCTCTATATCTCTGTAAATTATTATTGTTAATAAACTTATCTTTTATTTATTATTTCGAGAAAAATTAGCAGAAATAGTCTTATTTCTTGCTTTATTGTAAGTAGAAGCTAAATAAGGGAGTACCATAAGTTAAAGTACAAGCCATAAGCTAGTTGCTATGTGACTGATGTTCTTTTGTTTGTATGGACAGGAGTTGACAAATTTTTGTATGACAGAAGTATAAGTTTTTCAAAGCTGAAACCAAAATAAAGGAATATCTCAAAAACGATCAACTCCACGAAAAAAAATGTATATAACATAAATTGTGTGTTTTACCGTGCTCTACATTTTTTGTGGGTTAAGCTTTTGTCCATCTCTTACGGCTTAGTAGTTATGAAAAATTCATCCAGAATAAAGTAGTCTTCAGATGCTATTCCCAGAAAATTCAAAATATACATTTTATTTGTCAGGTAAATATCTTTAATATACGATATTTGAATGAAAATCGTTAGAGCCATTTTTGAAAAAATCAAAATTTTGGAAAAAAAATGTTTCACGTAAAGGGTAGTTTGGGGTGGGGGGATTTCTCTCAAAATCTTCGTGTCGCATCCCTGGAAGATACTAAACTTAAATACCAAGTTTGGTATTTTACCGACTTTTCGTTTTTGAGTTATCGTATTCACAGACACAGGGACACACACACACAAACACGGACCTTTTCGTGAAAATACTTTTTTTTTTGGATACAGGGGACCCTAAAACATATATTTCCGGTGAAATCTCGGTATCGAATTTTATGGTGGAGTGCAATACATTCTCTATACACTTATGTACATAGTATAGAGAAAGTAAAAAGGAATAAAATATTGGATCGCTACATGCTGTATTTGCAACGATCTGCAGTTTAAAATCAAACTAATAGAGCCATTAACCTCAGACAGAAAATAAAATTGTAAAATCATTTCTTTGGTCACACATTTTATTTGTTATGTGTTTCCGTCCTCCTTCATATTTATTTAGGTGAGTTGTAATTTTGACTTGCAGTTCTTTGCCGGCCTTTCGAACACCTCTTCTTTTTTTTTAAAAACAGTAACGGAGTCTGATCAGGACTCCGGTACTGTATCCCTATTTACATTTCCCCCCGTAGGTTTTACTGATTACTGGTTTACTGGTTTTACTGTTTCTTTTTCAAACATATACACATTGCACAAACATATAACACCCATGCCCAAGGCGGGACTCGAACCCACGATCCCCTGCCCACGAAGCACCAAAGCGAGACGCTTTAGCGAGCGTGGCCATGGGGACCGGCTCCTCTTCGTGCCGTGAGGTTAGAACACTGAATTAAGTGTTGTATCAGGATAAACGTGAAACATTTTAGGACATCGTAGGGTTTACCGAAATCTTAAGAATGCTAGAAGGTCTTAGAAAACGAATCCTTGCCGGTTGTCCTATTTTAAGGAGCCTCCTCGCATTCCGTGACTGTATGGGTCAGCGTTACCACGAAATCACGTGTTAGTTCATACTGTGGGAAATGCGATGCTAAACAGTTTTATGCTCTTGCCATTTCCTGTGCCGTATGTCCGGCTATAACAGTATCGAATGGCGCTAGACACAGCCTGCTCCAAAATACACTCCCCTATATGTTCGCTAGTGACAGCTTCAGTCTACCTAGGTTTTCCTTAAACTCTGTAACGATCATTTGCCGATTCATTCCATACTTTCCATTTTTACTTTCTCTAGCACGAATGTACAACATAAACAAGTGAATAAATAAAGTCCGAATATGCTACCCCGGCACCTAGGTAACTATACCTGAAATTCTTTGCATGCCTTCTGAAGACCTCTTCGTTCTGGATGACTTTTACATAACTGATAAACCGTACGATATTAACAAAATATGTACAAAAACGCCCACAAAGAATTAGACTTCGTTAAAACACTTGTTGTCATATAAGCGTTTGTTAAAGAATTATCCGTTTCCGAGATATTTTTGTTACTGATTGTAGTTTTAAACGAATTGAGCTTTTCTGAAATGGGAAGGCATCTTTCGCTTCATCTCTCTTTGGTTTTACTCCTAGCCTTGGAAAGAGAACCTAATTTCAATGACAATAACTTAGCAGCCCGCGTGGGTAGCGTGGTGGTAGCATGTCTGCCTCACGTTCAACAGGTCGTTAGTTCGAATCTCGCTTAGAGTGAGTTACCCGGGTAAGGTTTTTTTCGGGGTTTTCCCTTATCCTGAGAAGACGAATGTCGAGTAACTTTAAGCTCCATGGACCCCGAGATCATTTGAGCATCATATCATCAATTACTTTCATCGTCCGATATGACCAAACCAGGTTAAAGGACGTTAAATTACAAAAAAAAAAAAAAAACAGCGACAGCTTTAAAACATAAGCAAGTAATAAGGCAATTTCTGCTAATTTTTATATCGATTAGTATGATACAGATAAAATAATAGTCTTATTTCATAACAGTTTATATGTAGAAAGCATTGAAACTCATTTGAATGAAACACGTCAGCTTTTTATATCTAGTAGCGTCAGCTTCGTCGTAATTCCGCACATTGTAATGTTTGAATAGCCCTATTTATACGGCGCTGATCTACATCGCCTAGAAGAGGCTGTTCCAATTCTGCTTGGCTGAGTCAGAGTACTCGTGGGCATTCAGCCATAGGCCTCGGAGCCCGACTGGAGGGACAGCGTGATAGTCATTCACTGAACGTAGGCCATAACACAAGTACTTGCGCTTTCTACCAGGTATTCCAACGTTTGATTCAACAGTGAACGTAGCTTGCCCTCAGTGCTGAGCTGCATTGCATATTTTGGCAGCCACCTGTGAGTCGTGAGTAACTAGGTCTCTTTGGGACGCACCCAAGCTGGAAAAGCCTGACCTAGAGTATAGCATTTCTAGTTTTCACTGTAATAAGCAGAGCTAGAAAGTTCGTACCGTTCGCCGTTCCGTATACAGGTTGCGACCGAGCATCTCGGCGCATCAGAACAAGTCATTGATAAGAACGCAGGAGGGAGAGGTAAACAAACCTGATGTCAAGTAAACAGTACTGTTTCCAGAGAACAAAAATGACTTATGAAATATTTGTAAAAGCAGATCATTACATATATGAGGCTGGCTCTGACACATTTCCTTCGTTACATATGTACATTGTGAACACATCCAAGCAATTATAACACGAATTGTAATATTTACTGTACGAATGTAAAATAATATACAAATAATAAAATTAATTTCTTAAATATCTTTAGATGCTTACCAGGTAAAACCGAAAGCAGGAATTAAACTAAATATTTACTCATCTACAGCCGTATAACTGAAAATGATATGTACTTCTGAAGTCTTTCGTTCTACGTTCCAGCAAACAAGATTTGTAATGCGAAAAAGTTCGTTCCACTTCGCATGATGTTTCAGTATCACCAAGCAAATAGCGTTTGTTGGGATATAAAAGTGCAGCTTGTATGCGATACATCTCACTGAACCCTGTATTCTTTTCATTAACACGTTTCATTTTCATTTTTATTTCAGGTAGCATGCTCGTGGATTGTTAGATCCGTCTTGACTGTTCTTCTACATGCCGCACCGATTCAGTTCAGCTCCATTCCTCTGGACTATAACAGTGTGATAGTTGTGGGCAACTTTCTGAGCAAATTTGCAATCAATAATATGTTTCTGTGAAGTTATTGTTACTAGACGTTTGATAGTTTGTTTACTAGAACTGCCATCAGTTTCTGAATAAGTACATACGTAAGTGCACTGCTAGAAAACTTACTATAGTTGTAAAACAAACTAATTTTGCTCACATTTGAGTGGAACAATGATGTTATTCGAACGCCTTCCTACCGACGTGGTGTTGTGGTATTCAGCGATAGCTGTTTTGCAGTCCTGGGTTGCACTCTACGTTGACCTTTGCTCGCTCAAGTAACGCCGTATGGTATTGGCAAACCTGCCCGCTCTTAATCTACTCCTAGCTCTGGTTATAAGTGATCCTCAGGCTAATAGCTTTGAACAGTGATTTATATATAATATAGCATGGCAATGTCTACTGTTAGTGACTTAGCAACACAGAAATATACAAAGTATATGCGGATAACAACTTTTTGTAACATATTCCTGAATGGGGTAGTTGTCCTTGACGCGTGACTGCCTTTGAGGTCAACTTGTGACCTACAAACAAGACTTTCCGGCAATTTGGATTTCCCTTGATAATCTTTTTGTTGTTTCTTTGCGTATTCTTGCTAATGATAGAAATTTAGCAGGAATAATGATATTAAAGTTGTTCTTGAATTACAAACTTCATTTCAACTCGTTCTGACGTCAGTTTGAGATGGGAAAATAATTATAATTTAAAGTAATAGTCCACACCGGGCGACGCCGTGGCCGAGTGGTTAGACCGCTTGCCCCGGCCAAAAATTCTTCTTTATGACAGGGAAGGCCTAATGTGCTTGTTTACTCAATTCACCCTCCACAAGAGGAGATTTGTGGTGGAAGAAGCGGCGCCTGGAAATATTTCCCCCACCATTCATTCCACCAATTGCTCCATAATCGCCTTTCCTGTGACTCATTTTACCGTCATGTTATATCATCCATTTCCACACGTTTAACACAGGCACCGGGATGATCATCCGTCCTGAGTTCTTTGTGATCCAGAGCCTCTGCTTTTTAACAGGCGTCTGACCCCAGGCGCTGGCTTGTACAGTATTTTTCAGAACATGATTCTCTGCCAAAGCCGGCGTGACTTAAAAGTTTGCGGTTGGAAACCAACCCTCGCAGTTGCCAAGTCTTCCACTTAACTGAGGTGCGAATCTCGAATTACAAGTAGAGTCTTCAGTCCCCAGGAAACAAGATTTTACTACGTTGCCTCTCATAGTGTCGTCTTTTGTTTGCTAATGGTTGTTACCCAGTGGCAGGGGGGAGCGGTACCGTTTGATGGCCATCTTGTTTTGGAGAAAACTAAAGTCCTACATATGAGCAAGGTAAACAGAGGGAAAGAGAGAGAGAGAGTGACAGAGAGATTTTCATTTTGATAGTGTTTAACTCACGCTTTTACTACATACGGCACCACAGGTGATGGCACTAAATGATACATGGAATGAAGATGGAACACCGGTGGGACGTGATGGCGGGGGAAGCCGGAAGCTTTTTCCACCACAAATCTCACATACCGTCGCCTGGGATAGAACCTCGGGATAAAATTGAAGGGGATAGCTCAGGCGTTATCACTATGGACGTTTATTTTAACTTTGATTATCTATTTCATGTTTTCTAGTTTGCTTTCTATAATAATTATTTCGCATATCTTCATCGAGCTGAATATACGCGAATATTTATATTCAAGCGTTTTATTGTATTTTTAGGTTTGCAAATTAATTATTATCCATATTATTTAAAATTTTTCTTAACATTTTAAACATATAATTGAATAAAACTCAGCCAAACACCTGTGGGGATTCTTTGTTGAGATTCTCGTTTCTGATCGTGGTGCAGAGATACGCCAGGCGATCACACGTGCGGACTGAGAAGTTGACCCCCCAAAAAAAAAATCGACGTACAAAATATTGTTTTTTCCATTTAGTAATAAACTGATCATACACTATTATTAAATTGAAATCAACTCGTGGGGAAAAACCACTTCTACCAAACTTAGGGATAAAAAAGCAAACGCTTATCTTATAAACAATGGCACAACACAGTAAAAGAAATAAACAACACGACTAACACCTTCAACTGCTTACAAATTAATACCTTATCTTTGAATTGGCATGGTGCTGCCATCCTCAGGCATAATTGAAAACTTTTAGAGATGAGGCGTCTATAGGCGTCTTTACCCATTTTACCCTTTTACGTGCACCGCTTATCTCTCATGAAATAGGTTGTTGTGCGTTACAAACTATTTGCTTATTTAACCTGGTCATTTATTTTAATATATTAGAATAGAATTGTCAAATTTTCAAATATGTTACATACATTTTGAAGGTTCTATTATATTAAATTAGCTTTTATTTATGGACGCTCTTTAGCTTCTGCGGTGCTCAGCATCCCATACTATACCGGGCCTGAAAGAGCGCTGAATTTGCTCGGAGGTATCTTTATCTGGCTTAAATTCTTTTATGTGGCGTAAATTTACGACACGGGACCAACGGCTTTTGCGCCCGAAAAAATCCAACACTCTCCTTCGAGGCTGAACCCTCGACCTTTGGAACCAGAGGCTAACATGTGACAACAGAGGACGACATATTTTGAAGATGTAAGCACATTAGCGAATCAGGGAAAGGGGAAGGAAACAGCAAGAAGACAGCATGGACAAATAATTATAATTTAAAGCAATAGCTGCACACAATCCAGTTCTAGAACATTTCAGCAGTGTGATACTTTAATAATATGGAATGCGAATCAATTAAATTATTCATTTTGGTAATTGTTGATTTTTACTTTAGAGTAGCTCAAAGACCTGAAGGTTTTGGAAGAACTTTTTATAGCATACTTACACAGTTGTTAGTAACTCATCAAATGACAGTTCTTCATAAATCAAGAGAATCCTGAAATTGTTTTCACAGGAAATGTGTCTTGTTAATGCTAATTGCTCAAATGTTGACGTGACAACTATTAAAAATCTGATGTGCTACATTTACATGCCTCTCTGTAACACATTATTGTTATTAAGCTTCTATGTATTTAATGCTAAAAAGCTCATATACTTAGTTCTTTATAAGTAGAAGGGAACAATAAGGGAATAGATTAGGCTTAACAGACAGTCAAATGTTTTATAATGTGCTTGCTATGAAATTGAATCCCTTTCTTTGCGTGGCCAAGTGTTGACAAGTTCCCATATGAGAAAAGTTTAAGTATTTTAAAACCGAAATCAATAACAAGAAATATCTCGAAAACGGCCAACTCCACGAAAAAATGTATATGACATAAATTGTGTGTTTTATTGTGATCCACATTTGTTGTGTAGTAAGTTTTTGTGTATCTCTTACGGTTTACCACTTATTCAAAATTCAACAAAAATCATCCAGAATAAAGAGGTCTTTAAAGGCTATTCACAGAAAATTGAAGGTATATATTTTATTTGTCATGTAAATATTTTAAATATAAGAGCTTTTGATCAAAATCGTCAAGAGACATTTTTGAGAATATCAAAGTTTTCGTTGCTTTTCCATCTAAAGAGTAGTTTGGGGTGGGAGGATTTTCTTGAAAATCTTCGTGTTGGATTCTAGGAAGAGATTAAACTTAAATATCAAGTTTGGTATTTAAGGGTCTTTTCATTTTTGAGTTATGCTGTCTCGGTATCGAATTTTTGGGTGCAATACAATATCTTCTCTATACACTATGTACATAGTACGTGTAGAGAAAGTAAAAAAAACTCTGTCGCTATGACAAACATGCTGAAGTTATGAAAATGGTTCAATCTTCATTTGGAAGAAGTTATTAGTGTACATCCATTCATAAACTCTGATAACTTCGGCAGCGAATATTCTATGCGCATTTGATGCTTTATTAAAATAAGTTATTTTCCCAGAACAATCACCTAAAAGCCCAAACGGTGGTTGGACTGATGAACTTTGATCATACACCTGATTCAGCATAAGGATGTGCATGTTAGAAACTCGTCCCTTTTTTGTGCATAATGCAGAAAGAATGATTCGTCATACTTTTGGGAACAGCAGTTTCTAAACCTTTGTCACTCACTCAGAAACTCTTGTTGACGATCCCCTTCCTTCAGTTAGCTGCTTAATAATCAGTCATTGATCTGAAAATTCCCGCGCAAATCTCAGCAATGTGACAGTTAAACTTTATGGAACACGATTTAACAACTTATTGTTGACTTAGTCATTGTTAATTTATTGAGGTTGGACTTTTCCATCTTTGGTTTACGAGGGTCACTCCAAAATTTTTGAGCATGGGCGCAATAAAATATTAAACATTTAGCATTGCATTCTGAACCCCATCTCATCCTTTCAAACCATTTTGCAAATACTGAAGGGTTTTCTTCTTTAGATTAGTGCAAATACGTTTTTGGTAAGCAGCTACTGCGGCTTCAGGCAACTCAATGATCATTGACCTCGAATTTTTTCTTCACTTTGGGGGATAAAAATAAATACATGGATCTGGACTGTAGTTAAAGACTCTTGACTCATGCAGAAATTGGTTTGTTTCTTGTGCAGTGTTGGGAAAGGAATTGTCATGTATTCCACCAAAAATTTCGATACCTAGAGTTCACTGGACATGCAAGTTTTGAGATGCCCTGAATATAAAAAGAGCATTTTTAGAAAAAATGTCCGTGTGTGTGTTTATTGTGTGTATATGTCTGTCTGTGGCGTGTGGCTGCATAGCTCAAAAACGAAAAGTTCGTTAAATATCGAACTTGGTATTTAAGTTCAGTAGGTAACTTCCAAGGATGCGACACGAAGATTTTCAAGAAAATTTCCCCACCCTTTACACGGAAAGAAATTCGAAAATTTTGATTTTCTCAAAAAATGGCTCTATCAATTTTTATTAAAGACATTTGTATGACAAATAAAATGTATATCTTGAATTTTCTGGGATTAGCTTCTGAACACCTCTTTATTCTGGATGAATTTTGCTGAATTTTCCAACAAACCGTAAGAGATAGACAAAAACATTAAAAAAAAATGTAGTTATCGTTAAAACAAAATTTATGTCATACATTTTTCGTGGAGTTTACCATTTCCGAGGCATTCCTTGTTATTGGTTTCAATTTTTTCCTTATTCCCCGCTTACTTATAAGGAAACAAGTAATAAAGACAATTTTTGGTACTGTTGAACTTGATTAACATGAAGTAGCTAGAAGCATAAGCTTTTTAATTTTTAAATTTGTTACAGGTATGTAGAGAAAGTCATGTGAATGGAGCACATAAGATTTTTTTATTTTGCTTTTGACATCTGTCTTGCGGTTTCACTTCACATCTTCCTTAGAATTGGTTGAAATAATCTTTTCTCCTTTCCTTTGGAGAGCGTCTAATTTCCACCGCCGTAAGTTTACCAGAGGTGTTATGTGGTCTCTGCTCAACTGTTTATTCATGCATTTTCTGAGTAAACATCACTTACTTCAGAAGAAAGTTTTTTATACTCGCGTGTCAACCGGCGTTTAGTGAATGGGTGCGGTACCAATTACTACGTCTTGAACGACTTCATTATAAGCGCACCCCGCGTAGGAAATAGTATAGCTTCCCTCTTAACATCAAAGCAAACCGCATTTAAAACCCATCCGGCCATTCACAAAAGCAAGATTTAATGGTTTTTCCGGTGTATAATGACAAAGATCGATAAGATTAACAATTTTATCGAATCCTTTGCTGTTCCACCCACATTGCGTTTACTTTTCTTGTGAACCGACTGTCGGAGAAGCATCTGTTTGGCATAAAGTTGTTTTCGCTTGCTTACAATTTTCCAATTTCCGCTTCGTGTTTGTGACTGTCAAAGAATCACTTCCGGATTCGCTTTCAGTGCGTATTTATGCAACTGAAAACATCAATCAGGAGCTTTTTACTGTATGGTCTGCGAATCCGCATTCCACAATTCACTAATTGGAATACGCACGAGTACAGGTGTACGTAGACGAATTACAATTGTGTAAATTTCATAGTGCAAAGAGCTCTGAATTACAAGATATTTCTATTTTCTAAGTAAGTGTAAATTGCGGTTCTAAAGGCTGTCTACAGGATAAGATTTGGTTATTTGAAACGATTAGTTATTCTCATACTTTTGTCACCTTCCGTAGTATAATGGTTACATGCTAACTTCATATACCCAAGGTCGCGGGTTCAAACTCAGCGAAGGACGATGGATTGTTTTCAGGCGTAAAAATCCTTAGTATGGCTTCCTTCGGAAGGGAAATAAAGCCATTGGTAGATTTACGGCATGTAAATGAATCTGATAGAGAGGTCTCTTAGCAAAATTAAGCGGTCTTTCACGCCCAGTATAGAATGGGACGCTAAGAACCACAGCAGTTAAAGAGCGTCCATAAATAAAACTCAATATTATTTCCCATACACATACTACATTTAAAAAAATCTTGGAACTAAATGACACAGAAACAATCACCATAAGGCAATTTACACTTCATTTCCTTGCGCAGTGACCCACTTCTGCCACCGCGTTTAAAGAGACTAGAAGCACTCCTGGAAGCCATTTTCAGATACCTGTCGCAGTGCTCTTGTCGCATTTACAGGTAGGTCTGTCGTTCGAAAATCTTGACTGAAACTTTTATGCCATTCATACTCCTGAGTTTTCTATATGGCTGCTTCACCATATGCTATATGGCTGCTTCCGACATTATGAAATGCAATAAACGAATATGCATACACAACAAAATCTAGTTGCCTAGCAAAGACAATAATCATAAATAAGCATGAAAATTGAAATGAAGTAACGTTATAGACGTTAACAATATCTAAAAATCTGATGTGTTCCATTCACATGACTTTCTGTATATCTCTGCAAAAACTATTGTTAAAAATCTTATGCTTCTATTTACCTCATGCTAATCGAGAGAGAGAGAAACTAGCAGAAATAGTCTTATTACTTGCTTCCTTGTAAGTAGAAGCGAAATAAGGGAATGCCATAGGTTAAAATGATAGTCAAAAGCTGGTTGCTATGTGACTAAAGTTCCTTTGGAGTTGACAAATTCCTGTATGAGAAAAGTACAAGTTTTTCATAGCTGAAACCAAAAACAAGGAATATCTCAAAAACAATCAACACCATGAAAAAAATGTATATAACATAAATTGTGTGTTTTAAAGTGCTCTACATTTGTTATACAGTAAGTTTTTGTCCTTTTCTTACGGTTTAGCAGTTATGCAAAATTCCGTAAAATTTACCCAGATTAAAGTAGTCTTCAGAAGCTATTCCCAGAAAATTCAAAATGTACATTTTATTTGTGAGATAAATATTTTTAATATACGATATTTTAATCAAAATCGTTAGCCATTTTTTAGAAATTCAAAATTTTTGAAAAAAGTTCCATGTAAAGGGTAGTTTGTGGTGGGGGGATTTTTTTTTTTTCAATATCTTCGTGTCGCATCCCTGGAGTATACTAAACTTAAATACCAAGTTTAGTATTTAACTGACTTTTCGTTTTTGAGTTATCGTGTTTACAGACACACGAACACAAACACACACGGACCTTTTTCTGAAAATACTTTTTTTTGGATACAGGGGACCCTAAAACATATATTTCCGGTGAAATCTCGGTATCGAATTTTTTGGTGGAGTGCAATACTTTCTCTATACTCTATGTACATAGTACGTGTAAAGAAAGTAAAAATAAAATAACTTTTACTTTCGTGCACATTAAAGAGAAAATAAACGATTTCCGGGAGTTTTTGTACTAGGGTTATGCAGAAACATAAGTTTCTTCCTTTTTACTATCACTTTGTATATAATAGGCTGAGGACGTATTGTATGCCACTCAAAAATTTGATGCCGAGATTTCACTGGAAATGTATTTTGAGGTCCCCTGAAAAAAAAGTTTTAGAAAAAGGTCAATGTGTGTAGACAACACAGCTCAAAAACGAAAATATTGTTAAATACCAAATTTGGTATTTAAGTTAAGTATCTTCATGGATGCGACATGAAAATTTTGAAGAAAATCCCCCCAGTCCAAACTACCCTTTACATGGAAGCAAGTTTCGAGAGAAAAAATGATACTAATGATTTTTATTAAAATATCGTATATTAAAGATATTTACATGACAAATAACATGTATATTTTGAATTTTCTGGGAATATTCTTAATGAATTTTGCATAACTAGTAACCGTAAGTGATACACAGACTTACTGCACAAAATATGTAGATCTCATTAAAAAACACAATTTAAGTAATATATATATATATATATATATATATTTTTTTTCCGTAGAGTTGACCATTTTCGAGATATTTCTTCTTAATGGTTTCAGTTTTAAAATACTTAAAACTTTTCTCATACGCATACAGGAATTTTCAACTTCTGGCAAGCAAAGAAACGATTTCAACCACATAGGCAACCAGCTTTTAAGAGATTTGACTATCGTTTTAGCCTTGTGTATTCCCTTGTTTCCCTTCTACTTACAAGAAAGCAAGTAATAAGTCATGATGTCACAGTCACATTTTTATATCTCTGTACTGTGCATATAATATGTTGTAACTTTAATAGTGGCAACCATTTTTACTTTCTCTAGAACCATATGTACAATGTACATAGGGATAGAGAAGTATTGTATTCCACCCAAAAATTCGATACCGAGATTTCACCGGAAATGCATGTTTTAAGACCCTCTGTATCCAAAAAAAGATCATTTTGAGAAAAAGGTCCGTGTGTGTGTGTGTGTGTGTGTGTCTGTGAACACGATAACTCAAAAACGAAAAGTAGCTAAAATACCAAACTTGGTATTTAAATTTAGTATCTTCCAGGGATGCGAGATGAAGATTTTGAGAAAAATGCACCCACCCCAAACTACGCTTTACATGGAACTTTTTTCGAAAATTTTGATTTTCTTAAAAATGGTTCAAACGATTTTGATTAAAATATCGTATATTAAATATATTTACCTAACAAATAAAATGTATATCTTGAATTTTCTGGGAATACCTTCTGAAGACCTGTTTATTCTGGATGAGTTTTGCTTAATTTGGCATAACTAGTAAACCGTAAGAGATAGACAAAAACTTGCAATACAAAAAATTTAGGTCTTGTTGAAATACACAAGTTATGTTATATACATTTTTCTCGTGGAGCTTACCGTTTTCGAGGTATTCATTGTTATTTGTTTCAGTTGTGAAGTACTTATACACTCAGACGGGAGTGCCCGTTTTTCTTTTGTTTTACTCCTGGCCAAGAATAGAAGCGATTTGTAATGACAATCGCATAACGATAGCTTTTAAAACATTTGACTATTGGTTTTAGCCTAGTATATTCCCTTATTTTCTTCCTACTTATACGGAACTAAATAATAAGAACATTGTGCTAATGAGTACCAAGATTAGCAAGGTGCAGAAAGAAGAAGAATCTTATGTATGAAGTTTGTAGAACAGCTAGAGAAAGTCATGTGAGTGTAACACATCAGATTTATTATTTACTGTACATCTACAAGTGATAGCTCCGAAAACTTTCTAGTCCTTTACTGTAGTAACCATTATTGTATACATCGTTGTCAGCGATGTGGAGGGCGTAGTATTCCTGCAGCAGCTCCTGTTCTGTTGAAGTTTCTGATGGAGCGTCCTAATACTTGCAGAATATCGGTAACAGTTCGGAATCGAATGTGACGAAGGGGTTTCTTCATCTTTGGGATTAAATCATAATCACAGGGGCTTAAGTCCAGCGAATGTGGTGGATAGTAAAGCACTCCCCCCCCCCCTACGACAGTACAGATCAGCTACAGGGTGTGCCACATGCGCCCGTGCGTTATCTTGCAAAATGATGGAAGGGTCCAAGTGAGCGGTCATCGCTATGTCTCAAGGAACCCACTGAGATGCAATTTTTCTCATTTTTAGGCGTTTCTTTAGAATACGAAACAGTCATGTGCGATATTCTTATCTCCTGGGCTAACTCACCTACCGTCTGTCGTCGATCGATGTCTGAATAGCACTTCACTAACACTTGGACGGCCTGGCCTAGGCAAGTTTGCCACGTGGTCACATCCTTCGTTGACTTGAACCCATCTCGCCACAGTCCTGTATGGTAAGTCCGCTTCTCCACATGCCTCAACCAGACCGTCATGACAGTGTAGTGGTGTACGACCACGGGCGGATTGTAGTTTTAACCAAGATCGCTGTTCTTGCTTTGTGAACATGGGGAAACACAACCGTTTACAGCGGACACTAACAGGAGACTAACTTCAACTCTTCACTCCGCATGCGCTATGAGTCGGACGGAAGAGTCCATTTACGGGAGGAGGTGGAGGTGAGACATAGACTAAAATGTGGTGGAAGTGACAATTAACTCCGTGCCAAGCGGGCGTTAAACATAACCCCCCCCCCCAAAAAAAAAACTCGTCCCGTTTGGCTTTTACAGCAATGTTGCCGTTATTAAAGTTACACCCCACGTAGGTGGAGAAGGAATTATATTCCACCCAAATATTCGATGTCGAGGTTTTACCGGAAAAGGTATTGGTATGGTTTGTGCGCAGAAAGGGTTTGAAAAGGAAAAGGCAAAGAAAGGTGTTGGTAGTTAAAGTGTGCTAAATGGGAAAAAAGGATATGTTTTCATATCATTTTCTTAAAAAAGATTATTCTTTATGTACGTCGGGATAAACATTAGCAGAATTGTCTTCTTGTTACTTCTTTGTAAGCAGAAGCTAGTCACGGGACATGCACAGGCTAAAGCATACTGACATTTTTTAAAAGCCGGTCGCTATGTGAAACAGCTGAAAGCAATAAATCGGTATATCTCAAAAACAGTTAGCTATATTTAAAAAAAAAATGATAATAAAAACAAAAATAATGTAAATAAAAAAGTGTATGTTTTAACGAGATCTACTTTTCTTTTTTTGCAGTTAGTTTTTCTATCTCTTACGGTTTAGCAGTTATACAAAAGTTATACAGAAGTCATCCAGAATGAAGAGGCCTTCCCATAAAATTCCAGATATTCCTACCTTTTGTTTGTCATGGAAATAGCTTATGACCTTTTAATCAAACTCGTTTGAGCCATTTTTGAGAATATCAAAATTTCCGAAAAATTTTCCATGTAAAGGGTGGGGCGATTTTCTTGAAAGTCTTCGTGTCGCATCCTCAGTTTAGTACTTAGACTTTTCCTTTTTGAGCTATACTGATCACACACACACACACACACACACACACACACACACACACACACGAACAGATTCTAAAAATGCTATTTTATTTACTCAGAGAGTCTCAAAACATGCATTTCCGATGGAATCTCGGTATCGAATTTTTGGGTGGATTACAATGCCTTCGCTATCCACCAAGTACATTGTATATACGTGCAAATCGTTAAATAGATAAAATAATAGGATAAAGATAAGGAGAAAATGTTACCTAAAACATATTTTGAGTCAAATGCCTTGTGTTTACATGGAAATTTCTCTCTACATATTTAGCCTGTACTAAAATGGCTGATTTTGACACAAATGTTTGTTATAAATCCTCCATCTATTTGTAAAACTATCCATAATTATGATCCTAGCTTAGAAACCCGATAAAAGTCGCCCTCCGTGGTGTAATGGTTACCATGCTAAGCTCATGCACCCAAGGTCGCGGGCTCAAACCCGGCGGAGGACGATGGCTTTTTTCGGGCGTAAAAATTCTTAGCATGGCTTCCCTCGGAAGGGAAGTAAAGCCGTGGGTCCCGTGTCTTAGATTTACGGCAAGTAAAAGCCTGATAGAGAGGCCTCTGAGCAAAATTAAGCGGTCTTTCACGCCCAGTATAGAATGGGACACTGAGAACCACAGCAGTTAAAGAGCGTCCATAAATAAAACGCCACTTCATTTAAACCCGATAAGCAGTGCTGGCTTTCTTTGCTTTTTCATCTGCGATAAATTATCTCCTGTGTAATTACTTTTAATTCCTACGCATATCACCTAGATTTTCAAACCCACGCCCCTGACATTGAAATGGAGGTAAGTAGTCACATCATTTATCATTTTTGTTTGCTCTTTTTCTGAACTGTAGTGGATTACAGCTATGAATATTGCTGAAACGTATGTAAATCATTGGAATGGACATTGCCCTGCTTATGTGAACAGCAGTATTATAATAGCGGCGATCATCCCGCCCGTAAAACAGTTAAGCTTCAAATTTACGTTCGGGCTCTAAAGAGACGCTTTAATTATTAGTGCCAGCAGTTCAACATTTATTGTTATTGTTGTTATGGTTCATAAATGATGCGCAGTATGATTCGTGACAGATGGACATTTCATCCACTCCGAATCGAACCGGGACCTGTTGTATAAATCGGTCGAATAAACTTTTGTTTTCCGCTTTTTTTATTGTGATGCATTACATGTATTCATTTTTAGCAAGCAACAATACAAAACAGTCCAGGTTGTTATCTTGTCATATTCGTTCCCAGATTTTCCTAAATATCTGAGACAGTAATAACAATAATAAATACAATACGTAAATAAATAAAAAACTTGACCTGTCCACGTAACTTTCTGTACAAAATATTATTCTTTTATGTATATCGTGATAATGGAAATAAGCATAACAGAAATGGTTGTATCAGTTCCTTCTAAGTAGAAGGGAAATAAGGGAATATATTAGGCTAAAGCGATACTCAAATGTTTTAAAAAGCTGATCGCTATGTGAAATAAGTGAATATTTTACCTATTTTACATCAACATCTATTTACTGCCTCTGAAAAGCACGTTAAAGAAAATGGACATATGTCATTTACGAAGTAATGTTTTCCAATTTTGATAAATAAATTATTGCATTATATAAAATCAAGAATTTTAGAAAGTATGATACGTACACATTTTTCTTAGCTAATTAGGGCTAGTATAAATATATATGGCTGCTATATTTGCAAACTCATTTAAACTGGACCTTTTTATGTCTATTTTTGTTTTCTCTACATGTATTATGTACTTTAGAGTATACAGCAAGTATTGTGTTGCACCCAAAAATTCGATACCAAGATTTCACCGAAAATACACGTTTTCAGACCCCCTAAATAAAAAAAAGAGCATTTGTTGAAAGTGTGTGTGTGTGCAGCATAGTTCAAAAACGAAAAGTCCTAACTTGATATTTAAGTTGAATATCTTCCAAGGTTGCGACACAAAGATTTTTCAAGAAAATCCCCTACCCCAACTACCCAACTGCTTTTTCCAGACTCAGGGGATCTCAGAATATATATTTCCGGTGACATTTCGGTATTGGATTTTTGGGTGCAATACGGTGTCTTCTATATCCAATATGTAGGTTCTTGTACATACGAGCTAGAGAAAGAAAAACTAAAGTATTATCTATAAAACCACGGAAGCAGAATTTTGAAACATGGCAGAAATATAGTTTTTTTTCTGCTTTTTTTGTTTTGTTTTGTTTTTTTTTTTCATTTTATTGTTTTGTTTATACATTCCCCTTTAACATCTAAGGTCATATCGGAGGCTTTGCACTTTAAACAACTGGTTGTCTGTAGGTTCGTTTACGTATGGTATAAATAATTTTATTTTCCTCTCTCACACATACACACATTCACTCTCACATCCATGCTTCCAGACTCTGTGCGGAATAGGGAATAATTCTGGCTAAAGATAAATTGCCCGCTCCAGCCGGGAATCGAACCCGGGACCTCCGCTGAGCACTCGACCATGAAGGCAGTCTGTCGCTATTATTGTGTACAATAATGGGTATACGTTTCAATACGATATCTTACATACTGGGAATTTTTCAAATTGCATATTTCCATCACCTTAAAGGAAACGGTTTTGAGCAAAGCTGAAGTCACAGTGTAAGCGAGATATCAATCAGCAGCTACGACTTCTATTGGCTGATAGGCTTGGTCGATTGGGAGGTCGTAATCATGATCGAGAAACGAATTACTCACTTTTGCTGACGCACTTATCAGATTGATACTATTTGGAATTCTCTTAAAACCTTTCGCTTCGTCCCTATGCCGGAAGAGAGAAAAGTCGTCGTGCAGGGCTTTTCATTTTCTCCTAAGGTTGCAAAATTCTGCTAGTGCTGCAAAACCACTCCAATAAATATTCCACTGGTTTTGTAGCTCCCAAACGCTTCGTAAACCTTTATTCTATGCCAGTAAAACCTGAAAAAACTATGTTATTGGTTATTTCATTAGGTGATTTCCTTTATTAATTCACTTGTAAAGGAAATCTAAAACATGGAAACATATTTCATCAAAAAATTGGATACTGAAATCATGTTTTGAGACCGCCTGAATAAAAAACGGCATTCTTAAAAAAATGTCCGCCCGCACATGTGTGTATGTCTCCGGGCAGCTTAGCTCAAAAACGAAATAGTAAACGTGCAATTAAATTCAATATCATAAAAGGATTCGACGCAAAGATTTTCAAGAAAATTCGCAAACCCCCCAACTACAACATTTTTCGAAAATTGTCGATTTTGAGAAAATGACTCATAATTTTGATTAAAATATTAAAGATATTTACATTACAAAGAAAATTTATATCTTGGACTTTCTGGGAATAGCCTCTGAAACCCTCTTTATTCTGAAGGAAGAAAAAGAGATAGACAAAATCTTACTACAGTACAAATGTCTCGTTAAAACACACAATTTATAGTTGTATGATATTTTTTTGTATAAATCGTTAATCATTTTTGAGAAAAATAAAAATTTTAAAAAAATTATTCCATTTAAAAGGTAGTTTGGAGTGGGGGAATTTTCTTTAAAAATGTTCGTGTCGCATCCTTGAAAGATATTAACATAAATACAAAGTATCGAATTTTCGGATGGAACACAGTACATTCTGTATCTACAATATACATTTCTTAACGTAGATGTGTTTTACTTCTTTTTGGATTAATTTATTTTTGTTAATTAGTATATGTAAGCTAAGGTGGCGCCGTGGCTGGGTGATTTGACCGCTCGCCTCCAACTTAGGCGGCCCCGGTTCGATCCCAAGCGCCCGCATGTGGGATTTGTGGTGAACGAAACAGCCTCTGGGCGGGTTTTCTCCTGGTCCTCCGGTTTCCCTCGCCAATCATTCCACCAATTGCTTCATAATCGGCTTTTCTATCATCCATTTCGCTTTCATTTCACTTCCTCACGCTCATTTCTTCATTCTGTGGTGGCTCTCCGACAGGCCCTCTGACCCCTTATAAGTCTAAGGGGGTAAGTCCTATATACGGGGAGGGTGAGCTGAATAAATATATATCTCCTGGTATAGGGAACTAGATTCCAGAATGTTGTGTTACATATTTTATTTTGTACATACGTACTAGAGAAAGTAATTAGGTAAAGGAAGAGACCTTGGTCCTCAGGAGTAGTTGACACCCGCGCAAACACCAAACATGGTGATGGAATCATCTGCTTCAGTTTTGAATGCCTTGTAGTGACTTTAGCGACACTAAAAGTTTAGAGGGCTGCATGATAAAGCGCATGGACTCCGGCAGTCAAAAGAAGGGTCAAGCGAATCTGCGGTAGTGTTGCGTGACATTGCGCTGCTCGCGTGTTTCGTCGTGTCTGAGTCAAGTGATCACGTTCCTCTCGTTGTATGGATTTTAGAGTGAAAGTGCTTCTACAAGTAGGCGCCACTACAGTCTTCTGTTTTGTATAAGCTGTGATGTTGCAAACTTAAATACCGTGGGGTGTATACATATTACAATTAGTTGCGTATATAGGAGTCTCAGTAATAACGTGTTTATTACTGGGTACCCAATCTGGGGACTTGATCCCTAAGGGGAGGTGCTTAAGAGGAAAGCAGGACCATTTGGAATTAGTAAAAAAATTGCTATACATGCGGGGGTGTGTTGAATTGGTTGTGGCGGATGTATTACGTTAAAAAATAAAAAAACAAATAAATAAATAAAAAATCTTATGTGTACCATTCACATGACTTTCTCTACATCTCTGCAACAACTTATTCTTAAAAGCTTATACTTCTATTTACTTCGTGCTAATCAGTAAAAAAAAAAATATATATATATATATATATATATATATATATATATATATATATATATATATATATAGCAGAAATAGGCATGTTACTTGCTTCCTTATAAGTAGAAGCGAAATAAGGGAGTACCATAGGTTAAAGTGATGATCAAAAGCTGGTTGCTATGTCACTGAAGTTCCTTTGTTTGTTTGGACCGCAGTTGACAAATTCCTGTATGAGAAAAGTATGTTTTTCATAGCAGAAACCAAAAATAAGGAATGTCTCAAAAACGACGAATTCCATGAAAAAAATGTATATAACATAACTTCTGTGTTTTAACGTGTTCTACGTTTTTTGTGTAGTAAGTTTTTGTCCATCTCTTACGGTTTAGAGGTTATTCAAAATTCAGTAAAATTCATCCAGAATAAACTACTCTTCAGAGTCTATTCCCAGAAAACTCAAGATATACATTTATTTATCATTTTATATTATCTTTAATATACGAAATTTTAATCAAAATCGTTAGAGCCATTTTTGAGAAAATTGAAATTTTCGAAAAAAGTTCCACGTAAAGGGTAGTTTCGGGTGGGGAGATTTTTCTCAAAATCTTCGTGTCGTATCCCTGGAAGATACTAAACTTAAATACCAAGTTTGATATTTTACCGACTTTTTTTGTTTTTGAGTTATCGCGTTCACAGACACACTGACACACACATGGGACTTTTTGTGAAAATGTTTTTTACTTTCTCCATACGCACTATGTACATAGTGTATAAAGTATTGCACTCCACCAAAAAATTCGATACCGAGATTTCACCGGAAATATATGTTTTAGGGTCCCCAATATCCAAAAAAAGCATTTTCAGAAAAAGGTCCGTGTGTGTTTGTGTGTGTGTGTGTGTGTGTGTGTGTGTGTGTGTGTGTGTCCGTGTGTCTGTGAACACGATAACTCAAAAACGAAAAGTCGGTAAAATACCAAACTTGGTATTTAAGTTTAGTATCTTCCAGGGATGCGACACGAAGATTTTGAGAAAAATTCCCCCAACCCCAACTACCCTTTACATGCAACTTTTTTCGAAAATTGTGATTTTCTCAAAAATGGCTCTAACGATTTTGATTAAAATTTCGTATGTTAAACATATTTACCTGACAAATAAAATGTATATCTTGAATTTTCTGGGAATAGCCTCTGAAGAGTAGTTTATTCTGGATGAATTTTACTAAATTTTGAATAACTGCTAAACCGTAAGAGATGGACAAAAATTTACTACACAAAAAATGTAGAGCACATTAATGCACACAATTTATGTTATATACATTTTTTCGTGGAGTTCGTCGTTTTTGTGACATTCCTTATTTGTGGTTTCTGCTATGAAAAGCGTCTACTTTTCTCATACAGGAACTTGTCAACTCCTATCCATATAGACAAAGGAACTTCATTGACATAGCAACCAGCTTTTGATTATCACTTTAACCTACGGTTGTCCCTTATTTCGCTTCTACTTACAAGGAAGCGAGTAATAAGACTATTTCTGCTGTTTTTGTCTGCTTAGCATAAAGTAAATAGAAGTATAAGCTTTTTAAGAATTATTTGTTGCAGGAAGTCATGTGAGTGGTACACATCAGATTTTTTTAGATAAAGGGGACCCTAAAACATATTTGCGGTGAAATCTCGGTATCGAATTTTTGGGTGGAGTGCAATACCTTCTCTATACATTATGTACATAGTGCGTATAGAGAAAGTAAAAAAAAAAAAAGAAAAGAAAGTGTTCTATTCACATAACTTTGTCTCGCTATTCCAAATACAGACTATTCTTACTAAAGATATTCTTTTATCAACATCAGTCTGATCGCGATAAACATTAAAATAATTGGTATTATTGCTTGTTTCCTTGTAAGCAGATAGGGAATAAGAGGGCACATTATGTTAAAGCGATGGTCAACTCTTTTAAAACCTGGTTGCTATGTGAAACAATGGATGGTCCCGTTGGAGAAAATGTAGGTAGTTTAAAACTGAAACCAATAGCAAGGAATATCTAAAAAACGGTCAATTCTACAAGAAATGCGTATATGTAAGGAATTACGTGTTTTAACGAGAATTTTTCTATCTCTTAGGGTTTACCAGTAATGCAGAATTCCTCAGCATTTATCCAGAATAAAGATGTCTTCAGAAACTATTCCCAGAAAATTCAGGATATATATTTTATTTGTCATTTAAATACATTTAATATATGATATTTTAATCAAAATCGTTAAGAGCCATTTTTGAAAAAATCAAAATTTTCGAAATTTTTTGCATGTAAAGCGTAGGTTGGGATTATCCTCAAAATATTCTTGTGGCATCCTTGGAAGATACTAAACTTAAATACCAAATTTGAAATTTTACCGATTACTCGTTTTTGAGTTAGTTATCGTGTTCACAGACACACACACACACGCACACACCTTTTTCTGAAAATGTTTTATTCTTTTATACAGGGGACTCTAAAGCCTGTACTTCCGGTGAAATCTCGGTATGGAACTTTTTGGAAGGAGTAAGTTACCTTTTCTACTTACGTACTGTGTACTATATAGAGAAAATAAGCACACTATTAAAGCTACAGGGTTGAAACGCCTATGAGATTATACATAGCACTAAAGCACTAAACTATCACTAAGCTACCATGACAATATGCCGATACAGCATATGGTTAGAGCTACTGAACGAAGACTAGGAGATTCGTGGTTTAAAATCCTGGCTCTGGCGTTGATCTTTACTTTCTCTACTTTACTATGTACCTAGTGTATTGATACGGTATTGTATTCCACCCAAAACTTCTATATCATATTTCACCAGAAATAAACGTTTTAGGATCCTCTGTATCCAAAGGAAAGCATTTTTACTTTCTCTATACGGACTATGTACACAGTGTATAGAGAATGGTTGCACTCCACCAAAAAATTCGATACCGAGATTTCACCGGAAATATATGTTTTAGGGTCACCTGTATCCAAAAGAAAGTATTTTCAGAAAAAGGTCTGTGTGTGTGTGTGTGTGTGTGTTCGTGTGTCCGTGTGTCTGTGGACACGATAACTCAAAAACGAAAAGTCGGTAAAATACCAAACTTGGTATTTAAGTTTAGTGTCTTCCGGGGATGCGAAACGAAAATTTGAGAAAAATCCCCCCACTCCAAACTACCCTTTACATGGAACCTTTTTCGAAAATTTCGATTTTCTAAAAAATGACTAACGATTTTGATTAAAGTATCGTATATTAAAGATATTTACCTGAAAAATAAAATGTATATGTTGAATTTTCTGGGAATAGCCTCTGAAGACCCTCTTTAATTTGATGAATTTTGCTGGATTTTGCATAACAAGTAAACCGTTAGAGATAGGCAAAACCTTACTACAAAATATGTAGATATCGTTGAAACACACAATACATTTTTATCGTGGAGTTGGCCATCTTTTAGGTACTCTGTTATTGGTTTCAGCTTTAAAATATTTAAACTTTTCACATACGGGAATTTTGAACACCTGGCAATGTAAAGAAACGGATTTCATCCACATGGCAACCGCTTTTAAAGATTTGACTATCTTTTTAGCCTAATATATTCCCAAATTTCCTTTCTACTAACATGAAAGCAAATAATTAGGACACTATTTGCTAATGTTTTTCTCGATTATCGTAAAGTACATAGAAGAATAAGCTGTTTAACAATAATTTGTTGCATAGATGTCGAGAAAGTGATGTGAATGGAACACATCAGATTTTTTGAGTCTGACTCTACCATTCCAACTCCTGTCCTACGGCTAGTGTGGACGAAACAATTATTCTCAGTCACAAATTTAAAATATGTTTGATTTATAAATTGCACGTATATTTAGAGGGCATCATTTTGTTGACAGCATGCGACATTTCTGATTGGTTCACACGGAACATTACTCTCTGGCGTAGGATTTCCAACATCATCGACATATCCATCATCTTCCACTTGAAATGGAATCAATATCTGTTCCATTTCCTTGTTTGCTGGGCTTCATCCCATCTCCAAGTTCTTTCCTTACTCCCAGGCTTCGTGTGCGTTTCTTATACTTCGCAGTTGCTCTCAAGTAGAAGTTATATCTTTCACGTTTCTCAAGTTATCGTTCTTCGTGTCTATCAGCGCTGTCCTTTTTCTGTTATTCGTATATTTACTCGTCATTTCTTTAAAACTCACTTAGCCCCTTGTACAATGTAGACATGGTAGATAGAGAATGTATTATATTCCGCTCAAAAATTCGATACGGAGATTTTACTGAAAAATTTGTGCTGAATCAAAGCTGTTTACGAAAATGTCCATGTGCGGGTGTGTGTCATTGGACAGCATAACTCAAAAACGAAAAGTCGGTTAAGTACCAAACTTGGTATTTAAGTGTAATATATTCTAAGAATGCGGCGTTAAAACTTTGGGTGTAATTCCCCTACCCGAAACTGACCTTTAAATGGAAAAAGACTTCGAAATTTTTATTTTCTCAAAAATGACTAACGATTTTGATTAAAATATCGTATATTTAAGATATTTAAGAGGGCAAATAAAACTTTCTTGGTAATAACCTCTGAAGTCCTGTTCATTCTGAATTACTTTCGCATAACCTATAGACCATAAGTTTGTTTGTTTTGGTAGAACTAACCGTTTCCGACATATTCAACATGGGTTGAATTTTAAAGTAGTTAAAACTTTTCTCAAACGTGAAGTTCTCTTCCGTTTCATATCTGTTTTGTTTTACTCCTGGCGTTGGAAAGAGAACCGAATTTCAATGACAATCGCCTAGCGACAGCTTTTAAAACATGCGACTGTCGGTTTAGCCTATTGTATTCCCTTATTTCCCTTCTACTTACAACTTAGCAATGCTTATTGTGATTTCTATGATGTAGATAAAATATGTTTAGTTAGAAAAGTTTGTTTGCGGAAAACACAAAGGAAGTCATGTGAATAGAAGGCATCAGTTTTTTCTCCGTCGTTAATTTTAAAGCGCAATCTTGTATATAAAACCAGCCAAATTCATATAGCAATAATGATACACTTTTCCTTAAATGCAGAGGATTCAAACCATTACATGTTACAGGTCATTGCACTGAGATACTTAATAGTACACAGAAGTGTTTTTTTTAGCGATATTATTAAAAATAAAAAGTCTAGATTTTGTATTATTGCTGCAAAAAAATTCGCCATTCCTTAAAGTAAATATTTGCAATGTTTGATTCTCTTAGAACGGAGGTAACATTTGTTTTGGATTTCATTTTAAAGCATTGAACTGGCTAAATGACTCTCTACATCAGACTTTAAAGTCATTTTACTCAAGTTCAGATTTTCAGATCTTCCCCCACAAAAATACTATTACAGGTCTGAAAATGTTCCCAAACTCCAGAATGTGTGCAATAAAATGATGTATTTATATTTTATATTGTTCGTAGTTTAGTTTCAAAGAATAATTAATATAACCATACTCTGCCTTTTCTCAGTTTTTTTGACTTTGTGATATAAATACATTAAAAACACATATGGAAAAATTCCAATCACATTTTTATACAAGTTTTGATTGTAGTTTTAAAGAATAATACAGTGTCTGTCGGAGAACATACATATATTTTAAATTTTGCTTATAAAAATAATATAAATTAGTTGACAAGTCCTTTATGATGTTGCATATTTTGCTGAAACTTGGTATAGATACCTTTTTTTTTAGTTTAACGTCCTTTAACCTGTTGGTCATACCGGACGATGAATGAAATTGGTGAAATGATGCTCAAATGATCTCGGGGACCATGGAGCTCAAAGTTACTAGATATTCGTCTTCTCAGAATAAGGGAAAACCCCGAGAAAAAAAAAACTTACCCGGGTAACTCGCGTTAAGCGAGATTCGAACTCGCGACCTGTTGAATAATAAGCAGACATGCTACCACCACACTACCCAGGCGTGATCTTCTTTTGTTGCTAGTAAAGGCTGTGCAAAAAATAAAAGCTCTAGGTCTGATATTTTAGAAAATGGCTTCTAGACTTTCGGTGTCCCCTTAAGGCCTCTTTCACAATGAAAATTATGCATAAGTATAACGTAAACTTAAACACAAGACTGTTACATTCACATAACTTTCTCTGCTCATTCTATAACAGACTATTCTTGCAAAAGCTTGTTCTTCTATCCACTTCATACTAACCGAGATAACAGAAATTGTCTTTTCACATATTTCTTATTAGACAGAAATATAGTCAAATCTTTAAAGAACTGGTCACTACATAATGAAATTCCATTCTCTTTGTATGCCCTGGAGCAAAATAAAATAAAAAAAATTACATCTTCCCATTTGAGAAAAGTATTAAGTATTAAAAAATTAAAATCAATGTTCAGGAGTATTTCGGAAATGGTTAACTGAATTGAATTGAAATTTATTTGTAACATGCCAATAGTACATGGATTTACACGTCAGTATAATAAGAAAAACACAGTAAAATACATATGTGATAACATGGTAAAATTCATGAATGAATGAATGAATAAGTGTATTTATTGACATAGCAATATCATACATAGAATTTCAACAATCGCACGGGTCCAAGACCTTACGTGCTTTTGTAATACACACTAAAAACAATATTAAAACAACAAGAACAAAGAATTAAAAGAGTAGACACGAAAATAAAAAGACAACGGTAATACACAGTCAAAAGCAATACTAAATAACAATAAAGAATTAAAAGTGAAGCCGAAAATAAAAATACAAAGATATTCAAATATAGCAATTTAAATTTACAGCACAGAGTACATCGTCATAAATGCACCCTCTTATAATAGATAATTACACTTAAAAGACATATATACACATAATATATACACCATATATAAAACCATAGCACAACAGTGACCTAAGTATGACATAATATATATATGTAGAACATTGTAGTCACTTTTGTTTAGTTGATCTTATTCCTCCCCCCCCCTTCTCTATTGGCAGCCTCCTCAGATCTCAGCTGTCTTGCCTTAAGTATAAATTTACCTAGCCCGTCCATGTTTTCCGTGCCTGCCAGTAGCGTCCAACATGCTTCTAGCCCTACATTCGCAGTGGTAAAAAATCGCGGCAAATATTTTTCCCGCCATTCCTGCGTACCCCTACATCTTGCCAAGATGTGGGTCCACGACTCTTCCTCCTCGCAAATGGGACAGATTCTCGTACCATTCTCGTCAGAAATTTTCGTGCTCCTCCGTGCTCCTAGTCTAATCCACGCGAGCCCGTCTCTAATGAGTTTGGTAACTGTTTTAATGTATTGCTCCATACCCCACTCCGATTTTAGCCCTGACTGTACTTCTAATGACACCTTCTCTGTGCATTGCGCAATTATTTGCTGTCTGTCAATAATTAATAACATTTTAAAACTTGTAACTTAAAAACTCTTTCACGGAATAGAAACATTGATTCATTAAAAATCGTTTTACATTTTGCTTAAACCTGTTGTAAGGCAATTTTTGTATATTCAACGGTAACTCGTTAAAAAGCATAACGCCAGAATATGCAGGCGATTTTTCATATTTGATTTTCAATAGATAATAAATATGCATTTCGTGTGTTGTAATTATGAAAATCTGAATTTTTGTAAAATTAGTTCTCAATTGATTTTAAACAGAGCAAGATCTTAAAAATATAAATGGAAGGAAACGTTAAATATTTATTCGACATAAATTATGCGTTGTATTGAGGTCTACAGTTTTTGTGAAGTACAATTTTCTCTCTGTTACTCTTTACCAGTTATGTAAAAATCACCCAGAATAAGGACTTCCCAAAAATTCCAAGGTACACAATTCACTTACCAAGAAAATAGCTTTAACATATTGTATTATAATCAAATTTTTTTTTGAGAGAATCACAATTTTCGAAAAAGGTTCCACGTAAGTGGTAGTTTGGGGTGGGAGGATTTGCTTGAAAAGCTTCGTGTCACATCCTTAGAAGATGCTTGAAATATCAATTTGCCGCCGACTTTTCGCTTTTAGACACACACTGGCATTTGTATATGTTTACTTTCTCTACACGTACTATGTACATAGTGTTTCTAGAAGGTATTGTACTACACCCAAAAATTTAATGCCGAGATTTCACCGGAAATACATGTTTTGGGAACCTCTAAGTCAAAAAATAAGCATTTTAGAAAAAAGTCCGTATGTGTCTGGACAATATTGCTCAAAGACTAAAAGACCGTTAAATACCAAACTTGGTATTTAAGTTTATCTTCCAAGGATGCGACACGAAGATTTTCAGGAAAATTCCCCACCCCCAACTACTATCTACATGTAAACATTTTCGAAAATTTAATTTTCTTAAAAATGACTAACGATTTTGAATAAAATCTCTAATATTTAAGATATTTTCATGTCAAATAAAATACATATCTTGAATTTTTTGGGAATAGCCTCTGAAGACTTCTTTATCTTGGATGATTTTATTGAATTTTGTATAACTGGTTAACCATAAGCAACAGACAAAAACGTGCTACACAAAAAATGTAGATCCCGATAAATAACACAATTTGTGTATATATTATACTTTTTTCTTGGAGTTGGCCGTTTTAGAGACATTTCTTGCTATTTCAATTTTAAAATACTTGAACTATTCTCATACTGGAGCTTGTCAACGCTTGACCACGCCAAAAAAAAAAAAAAAAAAAAAAAACGTATTTCAGTCCCATAGCAACCGTATTTTAAAACATGTGACTGTCGCTTTAGCCTAGTGCATTCCCTTATTTCTCTTCTACTTACAAAGAACTAAGTAATAAAACCGTTTCTACTAATTGGATAGAGTCAGACTGAAGAATTCAACTCCACAGCCGGGATTTGAAATTCAATGCTATACAGGTATGTTGCTATGGTAGCTCAGTGGTAGAGCAACCGGATAGATTCCTTGAGATCTGTGGTTCAAATCCCGGTAGTGGCGTTGAATTTTTCAGTCTGACTCTACGTATCCAACTCCTGCCCTACACACGGGTTGTGTGAAAAAAAAAATCGTTTCTACTAGTGTGTTAGCATGAAATAGAAGAATAACTATATTAACAATAATTTGTTAGAGATGTTGAGAAAGTCATGTGAATGGAGGAAATCAGATTTTTATTTCAGGAGTACTCAAAACATATATTTCCAGTGCAGTTTCACTATCGGATTTTTAGATAGAATACATTACGTTATTTACCAACTATGTGCATTGTAATGCTAAAGAAAGTAAAAATGCGGTTTACGTGGTTATATTGTTAATGCTCAATTTTCGTTGTGAATGGACCATTATTCTACAATGTTGAAAGTTAGTTATTGCTATCAGCGATGTAATAATTTTCAAGTTTCTGAAGACCATTGCTCAACATGCGTTCTCGATTGTATAATGTACATGGTGTCCTAGATTCCCGGCCCAGTTCGTCGCATTATATTCTCATACCCGCATCGTTCATGCGGTCAGGCAGAATGATGCATTTTCCAGGGAGTTTTAGCGATGCGTGTAACGCGGTATGCATTCTCAGCCGGATATTAGCACCGCCGTTATTATGCGAACTGGTTGTATATTCTGATAATTGTGTGTTACTTTCTGTTCCCACTATCGTTTATTACTTTCTCTGCCAAGTACAATGTAATTGTATGCAGAGAAGGTATTGTAATCCACCAAAAACATTTATAAAAATCTTATGTGTTCCATTCACATGACTTTCTCCACAACTCTGCAATAAATTATTGTTAAAAAGCTTATGCTTCTATTTACTTCCTGCTAATCGAGAAAACATTAGCAGAAATAGTCTTATTACTTGCTGCCTTGTAAGTAGAAGCGAAATGAGGGAGTACCATAGGTTAAAGTGTTAGTCAAAAGCTGGTTACTATGCGACTGAAGTTCCTTTGTTTGTATAGGCAAGAGTTCACAAAGTCCTGTATGAAAAAAGTATGTTTTTTATAGCTGAAACCAAAAACAAGGAATATCTCAAAAACAATCAACTCCACGAAAAAAATGTGTATAACATAAATTGTGTGTTTTAAAGTGCTCTACATTTGTTGTGTGGTAAGTTTTTGTCCATCTCTTATGGTTTAGCAGTTTTGTAAAATTCCGTTAAATTGACCCAGAATAAAGTAGTCTTCAGAGGCTATTCCCAGAAAATTCAAAATATACATTTTATTTGTCAGGTAGATATCTTAAATATACGATACTTTAATCAAAATCGTTCGAGCCATTTTTTAGAAAACAAAAATTTTCGAAAAAAGTTCCATGTAAAGGGTAGTTTGGAGTGGGGGATTTTTCTCAAAATCTTCGGGTCGCATCCCTGGAAGAAACTAAACTTAAATGCCAAGTTTGGTATTTTACCGGCTGTTCGTTTTTGAGTTATCGTGTTCACAGACACACGGACACACACACACAAACGTTTTTCTAAAATACTTTTTTTTGATACAGGGGACCGTAAAACATATTTCCGGTGAAATCTCGGTATCGAATTTTTTGGTGGAGTGCAATACCTTCTCTATACACTATGTGCATAATACGATAGAGAAAGTAAAAAATCGTATGTGTTACATTCACATGACTTTCTCTACATCTCGGTAACAAATTATGTTAATAAGCTTTTTCTTCTACCTACTTCATGCTATTCGAGATAAACATTAACAGAAATGGTCTTATCACTTAGTTCTATATGAGCAGAAAGGAAGTAAGAGAATATACAAGGCTAAACCATAGTCATGTGTTTTAAAATGTAGTTGCTATGGGATTGAAATCCGTTTGTTTGTGTGGCCGGAGTTGACAAGTTCCCTGTGAGAAAAGTTTTAAAGTATTTTAAAACTGAAACCAATTAGAAGGAATGTATCGAAAACGGCAAATTCCAGGGGGGGGCCTATATGACATTATCATGTGTTTTAAGGAGCTCTACATTTTTTGTGTGGTAGATTTTTGTCTTTCTCTTGCGGTTTAACCGTAATACAAAATTCTGCAAACCTCTACCAGAATAAAGAGCTCTTCAGAGGATATTCCCAGAAAATTAAAAAATACACATTTTATTTGTAATCTTTAATATATGGTACTTTAATCGAAATCGTTAAAGCTGTTTTTGAGAAAATCAAAATTTTCGAAATATATTCCATGTAAAGGGTAGTTCGGATGGGAGGGGGGATTTTCTTGAAAAATTTCGTCGCATCCTTGGAAGATACTGAACTTAAATATCAAGTTTGGCATTCAATGAACTTTAGGCTTTGAGTTATGCTGTCCAAGACACACACACACACACTGACCTTTTTTGAAAATACTTTCTTCGAACTCAAGGGACCTCAAAATATACATTTCCGGTGAAATATCGGTATGGAATTTTTGGGTGGAGTACGATACTTCCTCTATTAACTATGTACTTAGTACGTGTAGAAAAAGTAAAAAGGCAATATAAGTTGTGTGTGTGTCGAATAACCGGTTAGTTACCAAACTTGATATAAGAATATTTCGCAAATTGCTTATGGCAGAAAAATAGTTGTGTAAAATAAATTGCCTGTTTTAAGCAAATGTTTTTATAGCACCATTTCGTGTATCCCTAAACAGTTACCAGTTGTACAAAATGTCTTCTGAATGAAGAGATTTTCAGGAAATTCAAGATATATATTCAATATAGCTATGACGTCCTCCGTGTTTTAGGGGTAACATGCCAGCCTCTGGTTCAAACTCTGCGGAGGGCCATGTATTTTTTCGGGCGGAAGGGAAGTAAACTATGGCTCCCGTGTCGTAGATTTATGACACGTAAAAAAACCTCAAGCGTGATAAAGAGGCCTCTGAGCAAAAGTTAACGGTCATTATCGCCCAATATGTATTGGGACGCTGAGAACCTTAGCAGTTAGGACCATCCCTAAATAACACTGAGTTTAATTTCTTTAACGTACAACGTTTTAATCAAAACTGTTAACTATCAGTTCGCGTGTCTGAAAATACTCTCCGGAGTTCTCAGAACATGTAGTTCCGGTGAAATCTCGACATCGAAATACAGTACTTCCTCTTCTTAAGTATACAGTAAATTAGCGTTTTGTATCTACGGAGTCTCAAAACGTATGTTTCCGGTGAAATATATTGAATGTTGGAAGGAATATTTTACTTACTTGCAGTAAGCAGAGAAAGTAAAACGCTTAATAACATATAAGTAACAATGCTTTCGAAGCCAGTTACAGTTTCGGGGGAAGTATTTAAACTGTCATTATATTATACAGGTGGCGCACGTAGAACCGTTCGCAAGTACTACAGTTTGTCAAGGTAATTAAACATGTTACCGTATTTCGGCCCGCGCAGCTCACGCCTTCAACTGCTTTACCTCTTCTCCTTTAGCGACCGCCGTTCGGAGATATTAAGAAATGTAGGGATAGAGGGTGAGTATCATCACCGGTACGTCATTGTTAACACAATACGCGTATGCATGGCTGAGTGTACAGTAATTTTCAGAGCTTGATAGCCCTGCCCAATCTTCTTTAAAGTTTGCGGTTGGAAACGTACCCTCACTGTTGTCAAGTCTTACACTTACTGGTTCGATAACTGAGGAGGGATTCTCGACTTGCTAGCAGTGTCTTCAGGAAACAGATTTTACTACATTGTCTCTCGCTCCTAGTACTGGTTCGTCTTTTGTTTGCTAAGAGTTATTGCCCAGTCCCGTTTGAGGGCCATCATGTTTTGGAGAAAACTATAGAATGGGAATAAGCACTTGTTTTCGCAAGTAAGTGCCACCATTGTAAATAATCTCCCTAGCCTCCAAGGGACTAGTCAGAGGAGAACTTAGGAGTTGGAAGTCCCTTCATTACTGTTAATAGTTTTAGTTTATATACTCTTACAATTAACAGTACACTGTGATTTTTGTGATCACTCACAGTTGCTTGCAATGCCCCCTATCCCGCCACTGATAAAAGCCTCGCGATACGCATGCCGCTTAGACACGCGGGAGAAGGGAGAATGACGTAATCGACAATAGTGGCGCCCACAACTCTCTGCGCATCTTTTTCATTGCCCTGACAGGGTATAGACTGCTCACTGTCGCCCGCTAATGGTCATCTATTGTTTCAGTTTCTGCTCGCTTAATTCATGTGGTTTCTTTCTTTGCAAATATTTCTTTCTTGTTGGGGGCTTCTCCGTTTATCAGTCGTGTGATATTGGTAAAGTTCTCCAAGCTTTCGGCCATAGTGCTCTGGGGCCTTTTTAGGAAGAAGAAGCCTTCATCAGTAATATTCACTGAAAACTTAAAGCTCATAACTTTTTATTATCTAATTATTACATTTTTATCTTTTTATTGTTGTATCTGCCCGTAGAGCGCAACAATCCATTAGTAATTATTAACGAGCGAGCAGTCTGTTCTTAGGGCCGATTTGTCGTGCGCTATCCGGTATTTTATAAGAGGTATATAGAGTTTCCTAAACCTCGATTCTGTTATTACTTTCTCTATACGTACTATGTACATAGTGTATAGTGAAGGCATTGCATTGCACCCAAAAATTCGATACCGAAATTTCACCGGAAATATATTTTGAGACCCCCTTAATCCCAAAAAAAAAAAAAGCATTTTTAGAAAAATGTCTGTGTGTGTGTGTGTGTGTGTGTGTGTGTCTGTCTGTGATTGTGTCGCCCTCCGTGGTGTAATGGTTACCATGCCAACTTCATATACCCAAGGTCGCGGGTTCAAACCCGGCGGAGGACGATGGATTTTTTCGGGCGTAAAAATTCTCAGCATGGCTTCCTTCGGAAGGGAAGTAAAGCCATTGGTCCCGTGTCGTAGATTTACGGCACGTAAAAGAACCTCAAGCCTGATAGAGAGGCCTCTGAGCAAAATTAAGTGGTCTTTCACGCCCAGTATAGAACGGGACGCTGAGAACCAAAGCAGTTAAAGAGCGTCCATAAATAACACGCCATTAATTAATTGTCTGTGTCTGTGGGCAGCATAGCTCAAAAATGAAAAGATCGTAAAAACCAAACTTGGTATTTAAGTTTGGTATCTTCCAAGAATGCGACACGAAGATTTTCAAGAAAATCCCCCCACCAAAAACTAACCTTTACATGGAACTTTTTTCGAAAATTTTGCTTTTCTCAAACGTGGCTCTAAGGATTTTGATTAAAATCTCGTATATTTAAGATACTTACCTGACAAATAAAAAGTATATCTTGAATTTTCTGAGAATAGCTTCTGAAGACTACTTTATTCTGGATCAATTTTACAGGATTTTGCATAACTGCTAAACAGTAAGAGATGGACAAAACCTTACCACACAAAAAATGTAGAGCACTTTAAAACACACAGCTTAAATCATATACATATTTTCGTGGAGTTGATTGTTTTTAAGATATTCCTTGTTTTTGGTTTCAGCTATGAAAAATGTATACTTTTCTCATACAGGAATTTGTCAACTCCTGTCCATACAAACGAAGGAACTTCAGTCACATAGCAACCGGCTTTTGACTATCACTTTAACCTATGGTACTCCCTTATTTCGCTTCTACTTTCAAGAAAGCAAGTAATAAGACTATTTCTTCTAGTTTTTTTCTCTCGATAGCATGAAGTAAATAGAAGCATAAGCTTTTTAACAATAATTTATTGCAGAGTTGTAGAGAAAGTCATGTGAATGGAACACATCAGATTTTTTTATGTGTAGGAACGATGCATAAAAATAAAGTTTTACGTGCTTTTTTATCTTCGTGTTTATCTGTTATAGTCGGAAGTGTCAGTTATTTGTCCAAAACCAATCCTGCTTGCAGTTTAGTTAGATTGCTGTCTGTTAACCTGTCTTGTATGCTGTAAAATCTCCTGCTCGTTAGTTTTGCCAAACTTGGTAGGATTGGTTTGTGTCCATTACGTCAGCCACAAAACTTGCAGGTTAAGTTGTCTCATCACCTCAGAATCTAGTTAGCAAGTTGGTTTACATGTCACGTGACCTCAGCGGAATTAGCGGATGTTTGCGAAAAGCGGGACATTATGTTAACATTTCGGCACTCGCATAACACACGGAAGTTTGTGCAAAAAGGGTGAAGGCCTCAGTCATCAGTTATATTTGCAAAGTTCAACGTTAACAATACACAAACTTTACTGCAATTAAAAATAGAATAAAAACAAAGACGATAACATCATTCCGATGTATAAAGGAAGGGCATGTAAGGATAGAAGTTTACGCTTTAGCCTTTGGTAATAGAACGCATTATGGGTACGAATTTCGACGACGCTAAATCATTGCTGCCGGCATTAATAGCAGCAACAATAGTCTGGGTTATCTTGAAACATGCCTACTTATCATTAGATCGCTCTAGAAGAGAAGGGTAGCGAAAGTCGTGCGCAGCAACGACACTATTTGCAATTAGTCTCACAATGTACGATGGCAGATGATTTGGCATAAGTAAATAATAACGAAAGATATCAACACAAAACTTTATTTACAAAGTTACAGTACATTACTCTATTTCTCAACGCAATCTCTATTCACTCAATACATTTGTCACGTGGTACCAGTTTTTCAATGCCGATATTATACTTTTCTGCTGCCAAAGGACTTGTTCGTTTTTTAATGCACAAAATGTTCGGTCAATCGTATGTTATAGGCAGATAGCGCACATTTATGGTGATAATGCAATGAGCGAGTCTTCAATTAGGAAATGACGCATAATTGAGAGTAATCAGAGGACAAAGAACCGGAGTGGACGTTCGTCAATCGTTATGGAGGGGTTGAAAGTAAATGTTGATACAAAATTCAGAAAAACCGATGTTTCACTTTGGACGCCATACATGATTTTTTGGGTAAAAAAATTTCCCAGCCTCAAAGTGCGTATCTTGGCGGGAGAAGAGTAAGTATATTATGTGCTTTTAATGGGATCTTAACTTTTTGTTTATTAAATGTTGTCTTATCTCATAAAGTTTAACCGTTATGCAAAATCCTGCAAAATTCATCTAGAATAAAGAGGTCTTCAGATGCTATTCCCAGAAAAGTTAAAATATACATTTTATTTGTGATGTAAATACCTTTAATATGCGGTATCATAATCAAAATCGTTAGAGCCATTTTTGAAATGGCCTTTTGAAATACCTTCTCTATACGTGCTATGTACATAGTGTATAGAGAAGATATTGTAATGCACCCAAAAATTCGATACGGAGATTTTCCTGGAAATACATGTTTTGAGACCTCCTGAATGTCAAAAAAAAGCATTTTTAGAAAAATGTCCGTGTGTGTATGTGTGTGTGTGTGTGTGTGTGTTTGTGTCTACGGGCAGCATAGCTCAAAAACGAAAAGTCCGTTAAAAACCAAACTTGGTATTTAGGTTTGGTATCTTCCTAGGATGGGACACGAAGATTTTCAAGAAAATCTCCCCATTCCCAACTACCCTTTATATGGAACTTTTTTCGAAAATTTTGATTTTCTAAAAATGGCTCTAAGGATTTTGAGTAAAATATCGTATATTAAAGATATTTACCTGACAAATAAAATGTATATCTTGTATTTTCTGGGAATAGCCTCTGAGGACTACTTTATGCTGGATGAATGTTGCATAACTACTAAACCGTAAGAGATGGAGATGGAGAAAAAGTTAACACACAAAAAATGTCGAGCAAGTTAAAACACACAATTTTTGTTACATATATTTTTTCGTGGAGTTGATCCTTTTTCAGATAATTCCTTGTTTTTTGGTTTCATCTTTGAAAAACTTATATTTTTCTTATACAGGAATTTGCCAACTCGTGTCCATACAAACAAACGAACTTCAGTCACATAGCAACCAGCTTTTGGCTTTCCCTTTAACCTATGGTACTCCCTTATTTCGCTTCGGCTTACAATAAAGCAAGAAATAAGACAATTTCTGCTAATGTTTCTCGATTAGCAAGAAATAAATAAAAGAATAAGCTTATTAGCATTAATTTGTTACAGAGAGAAAGTCATGTGAATAGAACACATCAGATTTTTTTTCTATCTAACGGGTAATTTGTGGTGGGAGGTGTTTGAAAATCTTCCTCTTGCATCCTTGAAAATACTAAATATAAATACAAAGTTTGATATTTAATGTTTTTTTCGTTTTGGGGTGGATCTTTTTTCTAAAAATGCTTTTTCGGACTCAGGGAACCTCAGAACTTATATTTCCGGTGAAATCTCGACCTCGAATTTTTGGATGGAATACTGTACTTTCTCTAACTACTATGTACATTGTATGTACACACGTGCTAGAGAAAGTTAAAGATAATGAAAGCCCGGAGGTGTTGTCTTGTCAAATTAATTTTTGGGTGAACATAAAGTGTTTAAATTACATAATTAACAAACTATCAGATTAAATCGAACAAATCTGCGGGAATCAAGTCTCAAAAAATAGAAGGTTGCTGTCGCATATAAACAAACTTTATTGTCTCACCCGGAGGAACCGGGTTTGATTCCCGGCTGGAGCGGGGATTTTTTCTTTAACCTGAATTATTCCCTATCCCCCGCAGAGTCTGGAAGTATGTATGCGAGAGTGAATGTGTGTTTGAGGAAATAAAATAGTTTAAAACCCAACGTAAACCTACAGACGAGCTGTTTCTGATTCGAAGCCCCCGATAGAGGTTAAAGGGGGCTATATTAAAAAAAAAAAAAACAAAAAAAAAAAAAAACTTAATTGATTTTAGAAATGTGGCATTGTAAAATTTGTCATTGTAGACTTCGTATACTGAGAAGTAACTGTTTGCTAGGAAATGACTTGAGAGAAATTGTCAGTGAGGAACATCTTAGACACTGAATATATCAAAATATTATGATGAATTATTCAAAGCTGAGAGAGATATGGAGATGTCTGGGTTTATAAGAGGACCAACCCTTAAGTGTAAAACTTAGATTGACGCCTAAAAACTTCAGAACTAGTTGGAATGTCGTAAACAGATCTTGTCTACTCAACATAACTGTGTGAAGTTAGAATGAAACAACTTATTTTCTCAAGCACGTATGTACAATATACATAGCGTATAGAAAACATATTGTATTCTCGAAAATTCGATACCGAGGTTCCACCTGAAATACATGTTTTGAGACTGCCTGAATACCCACCCTCAAAAATGTTTAGAAACATGTCCGTGTGTGTGTGTCTGTCGTGCATGTGTGTGAAGAGGGGGAGGGCAGCATAGCTCAAAATCTTGGTGTTTTAGTTCGGTATCTTACAAGGATACGACCAAAGATTTCCCACTCATCCTCGAAAGTTTTGATTTTATCAAAAATGGTTCTATCGATTTTAATTAAAATGCCGGCCGTATGCTTAAGATATTTGCATGGCAAACGAAATGTGCATATATCTTGAATTTTCTGCGAGTAGCCTCTGAAGGCTACTTCATTCTGGATGAATTTTACGAAATTTTTCATAACTGCTAAACTGTAAGAGATGGATAAAAACTTATCACTCAAAAATGTAGAGCACGTTAAAACACATACTTTTTCTCATTTGGGAACTTGTCAACTCCTGTCCATACAAACAAAGGAACTTCGGTCACATAGCAACCAGCTTTTGACTATCACTTTAGCCTATGGTACTCCCTTATTTCGCTTCTTCGTACAAGGAAGCAAGCAATAAGAGTATTTCTGCTATTTTGTTTCTCGATTAGCATGAAGTAAATAGAAACATAAGATTTTTACTTTCTCTATAGGCACTATGTATATAGTGATAGAAAATGTATTGCACTCCACCAAAAAATTCGATACTGAGATTTCACCGGAAATATATGTTTTAGGGACCCCTTTATCTAAAAAAAACATTTTCGGAAAAAGGTCCGCGTGTGTGTGTGTGTGTCCGTGTGTCTGTGAACACGATAACTCAAAAACGAAAAGTCGGTAAAATACCAAAATTGGTATTCAAGTTTTAGTGTCTTCCAGGGATGCGACACGAAGATTTTGAGAAAAATCCTCCCTCCCCAAACTACCCTTTACATGGGACTTATTTCGAAATTTTCGATTTTCTCAAAAATGGTTCTATGGATTTTGATTAAAATATCATATATTAAAGACATTTACCTGACAAATAAAATGTATATCTTGAATTTTATGGGAATAGCCTCTGAAGACTTTATTCTGGATGAATTTTACGGAATGTTGAATGACTGCTAAACCGTAAAAGATGGACAAAAACTTACTACACAAAACTTGTAGAGCACGTTAAAACACACAATTTATGTTATATACATTTTTTTCGTGGAATTCGTCGTTTTTGTGACATTCCTTATTTTTGGTTTCTGCTATGAAAAACGTATACATTTCTCATACAGGAATTTGTCAACTGCTGTCCGTACAAACAAAGGAACTTCAGTGACATAGCAACCACTTTTGATTATCACTTTAACCTATGGTACTCCCTTATTTCACCTCTACTTACAAGGAATCAAGTAATATGGCTATTTCTGGTAATGTTTTACTGATTGGCATGAAGTCAATAGAAGTATAAGCTTTTTAAGAATACTTTGTTGCAGGGATATAGAGAAAGTCATGTGAATGGTACACATAAAATATTTAACAATTTGTTGCAGAGACGTAGAGAAAGTCATGTGAATGGAACACATCAGATTTTTTTGACACACTGTTTTGTAAAAAGTTCTCTCAGAAACCCGACTTTATACTTTGTTAAAGAAAGTGCAACATTGTAGACCCTGATAGACAATTGATAGAAACTGTTCTTTGTAATAGGGTCGCGAAACGTTAATATATGTACCCTGTCAACGCCTGGCTATGCAAAAAAAAAAAACGAATTTCGATCACATATGTAGCTACCAGCTTTTAATAGATCTGACTATCGCTTTAGCCTAATGCATTTCCTTCTACTTACAAGAAAGCAAGTAATAAGTTCCATTTCTGCTAATATTTATCTCGATTAGCATGAAGTAAATAGAAGAATAACTTGTTAACAATTTGTTACAGAGATGCAGAGAAAGTCATGTAAATGGTTGTTGTTTTTTTTTTTCTTTTTACTTTCTCTATACGTACTATATACATAGTGTATAGAGAAGGTATTGCTCGCCACCCAAAAAGTCTATACCGAGATTTCACCGGAAATATATGTTCTAGGGTCCCCTTTATCTAAAAAAAGCATTTTCGGAAAAAGGTCCGTGTTTGTGTGTGTGTGTGGGTGGGTGGGTGTCCGTCCGTGTGTCTGTGAACACGATAACTCAAAAACGAAAAGTAGGTAACATACAAAACTCGGTATTTAAGTTTAGTATCTTCCAGGGATGCGACACGAAGATTTTGAGAAAAATCCTCCCACCCCCAAGTACCCTTTTTTCGAACATTTTGATTTTATCAAAAATGGCTCTAACGATTTTGATTAAAATTTCGAATATTAAAGATATTTACCAGACAAATAAAAGTATATCTTGAATTTTCTAGGAATAGCCTCTGAAGAGTAGTTTATTCTGGATGAATTTTACGGAATTTTGAATAACTGCTAAACCGTAAGAGATGGACAAAAACTTACTGTACGAAAAATGTAGAGTACGTTAAAACGCACAATTTAGGTTATATACATTTTATTCGTGGAGTCCATCGTTTTTGAGACATTCCTTGTTTTTCGTTTCTGCTCTGAAAAACATACTTTTTTTCATACAGGAATTTGTCAAATGCTGTCCATACAAAGGAACTTCAGTGACATAGCAACCAGCTTTTGACTATCACTTTAACCTATGGTACTCTCTTATTTCGGTTCTACTTACAAGGAAGCAAGTAATAAGACAATTTCTGCTAATTTTTTCTGATTAGCATGAAGTAAATAGAAGCATAAGCCTTTTATCAATAATTTGTTGCAAGGATGTGGTAGAGAAAGTCATGTGAATGGAACACATCAACATTTTTAGCTATGTATAGAGTTTCATAAAAGTATAACAAGTTTGAAATATTATATTGAATAATGTATGTTCTTTCTTTTCAGGTGAGTATCGAAGGTTTGAAAGTCTTGCCATGCTTTGGTGAGTTTGATAGTTTTATTTTATACACAAAGTATATAGTACATAAATGATATATCATAAACAAAGGAGAAGTAATCAATATGCACTGTTTTAAATTCACTGCCATAAAGCTTAAACGCATAGCAGAAATTGGATTTGGTAACAAGAAAAGTAGATGCCTTTAGGGACACTAGAACTGAAATTTCAAATTCCTAAATTTATCTGTGGATTTTTCTAAAACTTTCCTGTTATTATATTTCTGTTATGTTAATATGAATACCAAATATCATTTAAATTGTATACATATTTTTAATATACTTTATACTTTATTTCATAATGTTATACATATATCATAACATTAGAGGAAATTGTTAGAGTTCTTTGAATTGGAGGTTTGAACCATAGAAAAACTTAACGCGGTGGTATTTCAATAACTTTGATTACTGAATGATATACATAGTTTTTAAAAATGTTTGAAATGTTAACCTGTAAAAGTAATATTTTTTTCATAAAATAGTGTTTGATAAACTACTAGCATAACTTGTGGCTTGTAGCATTACAACAGATGTGCATAGCTCTATTTAAACAGAAACTGAGACGTGTTGGAACGTTTTGAAAGTGTGAAAATGCAGTTTTGGGAGAAACTCTGTATTATGAAACAGTATCATGGGAAACACATCTGATATAACATAAATATTTATGTAACTTATATTATGTGTGTATATATAACATGTATGTATGGAATCCTTAGGATTTTTTTAGATCCTCAAATGATTTTCCCCGGAGTATATAATACTTACTGTTTGCTTATTTTTTTAAAGCTTACCCCGCACGTAAGCACACCTAAATGTATCCATCCGCATTCCGTATTCGTTGATTGCCTGAAGATATTCCCGCCGTAATTTAGGCTTATATAGCACGTGAAGTGAACAGACGACACAACTTAAATGGAAATCTTAAGGAAGCTTGTATGACTAAAATGTATAATAGTTATTTATAAGTGATTTAAATAGTCTATTATTTGAGGGACGTTTATACACGAGCGCGTAAGCGCGAGTGCTGTAATTTCTCATGAGCAAATAATAGTCTAATAAGCTACATGTAATAAACAACGTTTTATCCTATCCTAATATTAACTGAAGTATTCTTATATTTATTAATATTAGTCATTATTACGAAGAATTGAATTTTATTCATGACTAGGTGGTGCTTTGTTTGTTCATTGCTACGTAACCCCACCGGAATAAACAGTTTCAATTCTGCTTGTTTAAACCGCACCAAATAAATCAATAAATGAATGAAAATGGATATTCCCGAAGAAGTTTTAAGTTATATAAACTAAGAAAGCTGCACTTAGTTTGTTACCTGACAAGTCGAAGGACTTAAATGACAAGGTATTTGCATTATTTAAAGAGTGGGGAACTGCAAAAGGAGTAAATAATTTTCAATGAAATAAAGGTTACAATAAAATAAAGACTCACTTTTACTTTCTCCATACGCACTATGTACATAGTGTATAGAGAAAGTATTGCACTCCACCAAAAAATTCGATACCGAGATTTCACCGGAAATATATGTTTTAGGGTCCGTGTGTGTGTGTGTGTGTGTGTGTGTGTGTGTGTGTGTCCGTGTGTGTGTGTGAACACGATAACTCAAAAACGAAAAGTCGGTAAAATACCAAACTTGGTATTTAAGTTTAGTATCTTCCAGGGATGCGACACGAAGATTTTGAGAGAAATCCCCCCACCCCCAACTACCCTTTACATGGAACTTTTTTCGAAAATTTTGATTTTCTCAAAAATGGCTCTAACGATTTTGATTAAAATTTCGGATATTAAACATATTTAACTGACAAATGAAATGTATATCTTGAATTTTCTGGGAATAGCCTCTGAAGAGTAGTTTATTCTGGATGAATTTTACTAAATTTTGAATGACTGCTAAACCGTAAGAGATGGACAAAAACTTACCACACAAAAAATGTAGAGCACATTAAAACACACAATTTATGTTATATACATTTTTTTCGTGGAGTTCGTCGTTTTTGTGACATCACTTATTTTTGGTTTCTGCTATGAAAAACGTATACTTTTCTCATACAGAAACTTGTCAACTCCTATCCATATAAACAAAGGAACTTCATTGACATAGCAAGCAGCTTTTGGCTATCACTTTAACATACGGTTGTCCCTTATTTCGCTTCTGCTTACAAGGGAGCGAGTAATAAGACTATTTCTGCTAATTTTTTCTGATTAGCATAAAGTAAATAGAAGTATAAGCTTTTTTAAGAATTATTTGTTGCAGGGATATGGAGAAAGTCATGTGAATGGTACACATCATATTTTTATTGTTTCCTAGGATACATGAAATGTATACATGAAGTGTATAGGATAGGATAAAGTATATTTAACTTACGATTGCGGAGTATCCGAAAATGGAGCGATTTCTTCCATATCGATATCTGATTTCGTGACGTCAGCGTCAGTTTTTATGCAAGTATAACGACGACGCTCTGAATAATATGCAATCTAGCTCCCTCATTTTGTGTCCAGTTTAACCACGCGAGCAATTGCTCCTTTCTAATTGATGTCGTTAACATGCGACAATGTTGTACAGGTCGCGCGCCAGCTCTTGACGAATGGCATTTTAAATGAGAGGTTAGATGGGAGTCATTCACTCACATTTACTGGAGCATTGGTACACAGAAGCAGGAACGGCAGTCAGATGTTTTGTGCGTTATTCTCATGCTTCTGCGCTACAGTAGTACAATCACTACAAAGCAAATATCCACTTCCATTGATGTCAGTCATTTGTATTCATACTTAACCTCGGTTACTGCTTACACTACACTTTGCACCTAATTTTTTTGTATTTCTTCTATTCCCGGCATTTCTCCCTTATTAATAATCAAGCAACTGTCGTTAAACTATTTACTGACCTGTTTATCAAGGGTAGGCTAGCTCACTGTATCTTCGCTAAATGTCATTCGACTAGAAGGAATGAGCAGCCTGTACTAAGTAGCGCCCTAACCTCTAGCAGTTTGAGTGTCATTTACTACCAAGCAGTCTTCACAAACTCATCATAGCAATCATTACATTTGCCGAATATGGTATTATTTCTCTTTGCTTCTTCTTGCCTCACTTAATAAAAAATCTGATGTGTTCCATTCATATGACTTTCTCTATATTACTGCAACAAATTATTCTATTTACTTCAACTAATGGAGCAAAAATTAGCAGAAATAGTTTTATTACTTGCTTCCTTGTTAGTAGAAGCGAAATAAGGGGGTACTATAGGTTAAAGTGATAGTCAAAAGCTGGTTGCTCTGCGACTGAAGTTCCTTTGTTTGTATGGACACGAGTTCACAAAGGCATGTATGAGAAAAGTATACGTTTTTATAGCTGAAACCAAAAACAAGGAATATCTCAAAAACAATCAACTCTACGAAAAGAATGTATATAACATAAATTGTGTGTTTTAAGGTGCTCTACATTTGTTGTGTGGTAAATTTTTGTCCATCTCTTACGGTATAGCAGTATTCAAAATTCCGTAAAATTGACACAGAATAAAGTAGTCTTCAGAGGCTATTCCCAAAAATTCAAAATATACATTTTATTTGTCAAGTAAATATCTTTAATATACGACATTTTAATCAAAATCGTTAGAGCCATTTTTTAGAAAATCAAAATTTTCGAAAAAAGTTCCATGTGAAGGGTAGTTGGGGATGGGGGGATTTTTCTCAAAATCTTCGTGTCGCATCCCTGGAAGTACTAAACTTAAATACCAAATTTGGTATTTCACCAACTTTTCATTTTTGAGTTATCGTGTTTATAGACACCACGGACACACACACGGACCTTTTTCTGTAAATACTTTTTTGGATACACGGGACCCTAAAACATATATTTCCGGTGAAATCTCGGTATCGAATTTTTTGGTGGAGTGCAATACCTTCTCTATAGACTATGTACATAGTGCGTATAGAGAAAGTTAAAAAAATACGCTCTTTTCACCGTCTGTGAATAGCAAAAACCATTAACCTACTGACCTTGGTCAGTGAAGACGCGGTAATGAAGTCGCACGTGCTGTTCTAAATAATAGACGTAAAATCTCTGATATAATAGAATAATATATAGGTGTGTCAATGCAAATAATTTGACTGAAATATTCTGAATGCGGAGAATACGGTTTTATTTTATCTAGGGAACTAGTTTCTATGGGTATGCCGTTATAAGTAGAGCTCGGTTTTGTGTTCCGAAGTGCACACAGTTACGCACACACAGAGCAGTCAGCGGTATGGGGAGAGGTATAATCTGTTCCAAAAGTAGTTCATTGCATCAATTGACATATGCATCGTTTTAATTCATAAATTAACACAAGAAAACAGTTATTTCATAATATGGTTAGTAAATAAAACCTCTTGTGCATTTACAAAAAAAAAAGTGTAAAGCTTGATGCAAAATGTCAGTATAATGATATGCAGAGATTTGAAAAGACAATGAACATAAATCAACCAAATTCACTCAGAATTCATTGCAGTGAATTACAAGATACATCTTTGCTGTATCGAGGGGGGGGGAAGGCCCTCCTCCTGTCACACAAAGTATATTTTAATGATCCACAAGTTTGTTTAGTGACGAACGCCTACCCTTTTTCAATCTGCGCTCTATTTCAGTGTTCACTTATTTATCTACTAGCAGGAACTGAGCGAGGCCAGGCAGTGAGCAATGCTAGATAGTGCAATACGTTTCGAAACGGGCTGTAGAGACCATGCCTAATCCATTACGTCATAACTATACTCTGTGTGCATTCGGCAATTTCGTGACTCCGGACCGAGCTCTAATTTTAAGTCCAGCAGCCGATAAGACCCAATGTGTACTGGGCGTGAAAGATCGATTAATTTTGCTCATAGGCCTCTTTATCAGACTGGAGATTCATTTACGTGCCGTAAATGTACGACACGGGACCAACTGCTTTACTTCCCTTCCGAAGGAAGCCATGCTGAGGATTTTTATGCTCGAAAAAATCCATCGTTCTCCGCAGGGTTTGAACCCACGACCTTGGGTATATAATGGTAACCATTACACCACGGAGGGCGACAGCACGTGATACTGTTGACATCGGGGATAAGATAAGGAAAAACAATCTTCAGTTTTCTCAAGGTGCTAATTTTGAGACTTTGATGGTTACTTTCTTTTTTGATAATGTCGATTTTGGGAGAAATTACTCTTTGGCGAGTTGAACACGGATGTAAGTGTTAAAACTTGTTTACCTTTGCGATTTAATTTCCAGAGTGTGCCCCTGCTATATATAAATAAAGAAAAGCAGGTTTAAGGTGGGAAAGAGTGACACATGGTGGATGCATATTCAGCTTTGACCTACATTGCCGAAGTAGAATTTTGCCAACAGAATCCTCTCGTGAGACTTGCAAGGACGACGTGGGACCTGTAGAGCGACCTCTATGGGGGGGGGGATACAGACAATTTCACCGTCTGATTGAGAACCATCCATCTTCATGAGACTGTGACGTGCAGTAAATCTAGTCCAGCAGAAACCAATAAAGTATACCGCCACCGGTACAGTGGTTGGCAAAACGAAACACCTTTTTCCCTTACCTGATGCAGAGCGGGATGATGGCTTAGACAATTACGTACTAGGGAAGTCCCAGGTTCGTCCGCTCTGACCATGGGACTTTTCGCAGTTTTCCTTTGCTGGGGTGATATATTCCACCGCGATTCTCCTTTCCCTTTTTTCTTCATTTAATTTCATATTTCAGGTTTATTACCGGGCTGCTATTTTGTCGGTGGCGGGCAGATAGTGTGGAGGTCTGTGATTTGGAACTTCTTCGCGGTCCTGTCTAAGGGAAGCCTGTCAAGCCTCCGCTTTTTTTTGTAGAGTTTAACGCCCGCTTTTACTACTGTGGCGCTGATGATATATGGAATGAATATGGAGCACCGGTGGAATGCGATGGCGGGGCAATCGGGAGAAAACCCGCCCCTGCATCACTTTGTCCACCACTTATGTCACATGTGGTCGCTTGGCATCGAACCGGGTCTAGGTGAGAGGCGAGGCTCAAGCATTTATTGCAGCGTCTTGTTCACAAGATGATATTGAATTGCTATCGCAGACGTACTATGGCAACAGTTTGCTCCTTTTAACATAGTGTGAATACGTCCTGTGACCGTAATCGCCGAATGTGTGTGAACTACTAGCTTCGTAATTCATAGCTGAATGTTACGGATGCGGGACACTTGCACTCTTTATTTACGATTCCGATCCCCGTCATTTGTCCGGGCGCTCTTCAGCCTGGGGCTTATCGTGCTATCTGTATCGTTTAGAGCCAACCCATTACACCTGCATCCTTTAAAAAGGCGTGCAACCTTGCAATAGGTATGGATGATACTACACTTGCACTCAGTGACTTTTGTTCTCAATGACACTTGCACTCAATGACAAATATATTCGGTGACACTGGCGCTCGGTTGCACTTGCACTCAATGGTATATGCACTCGGTGACACTTGTAATCAATGACATATGCACTCAATAGCTCTTGCACTCGGTCATACTTGCACTCAATGACACATGCATTCGGACTTGTACTCAGTGACACTTGCACTCAATGGCACATGCACTCGGTGACACATGGATTCGGTGACACTTGCACTCAATGACACATGCACTCGGTGACACTTGCACTCAATGACACATGCACTCAATGACACATGGATTCGGTGACACTTTCACTCAATGACACATGCACTCAATGACACATGGATTCGGTGACACTTTCACTCAATGACACATGCAGTCGGTGACACTTGCACTCAATGACACTTGCACTCAATGACACATGCACTCGGTGACAATTGCAGTCAATGACACTTGCACTCAATGACACACGCACTCAATGACACTTGCACTCAATGACACATGCACTCGGTGACAATTGCAGTCAATGACACATACACTCGGTGACAATTGCAGTCAATGACACATACACTCGGTGACAATTGCACTCAATGACAAATACACTCAGTGACACTTGCACTCAATGGCACATGCACTCAATGACACACGCACTCGGTGACACTTGCACTCAATGACACACGCACTCGGTGACACTTGCACTCAATGACACACGCACTCGGTGACACTTGCACTCAATGACATATGCACTCGGTGACACTTGCACTCAATGACATATGCACTCGGTGACACTTGCACTCAATGACACACGCACTCGGTGACACTTGCATTCGGTAACACTTGCACTCAATGACACACGCACTCGGTGACACTTGCACTCAATGACACACGCACTCGGTAACACTTGCACTCAATGACACACGCACTCGGTGACACTTGCACTCAATGACACACGCACTCGGTGACACTTGCACTCAATGACACATGCACTCGGTGACACTTGCATTCGGTAACACTTGCACTCAATGACACATGCACTCGGTGACACTTGCACTCAATGACACACGCACTCGGTGACACTTGCACTCAATGACACACGCACTCGGTGACACTTGCACTCAATGACATATGCACTCGGTGACACTTGCACTCAATGACACACGCACTCGGTAACACTTGCACTCAATGACACATGCACTCGGTGACACTTGCACTCAATGACACACGCACTCGGTGACACTTGCACTCAATGACACATGCACTCAATGACACTTGCATTCGGTAACACTTGTACTCAATCTTGCTTTCATTCCGGGCGGAAGCACATATTTGTAGTATGCTGACATTGTTGTGCCTCAACTCAAGAGAAATTAATGTTTTAGTATAAAACACAGCAAGTTTATGTGACGTAGTGGTTATCACATCCGTCTAACATACGGAAGATCCCCGTTTCAATCCCGAGCGGAAACACATATCTTATGCTATACTGACATATTAGTGGTCAATTCAGACAAATGAAAGTTTACTCAATGATCATTATACCGGAAGATATTATGTTAGCTTAAGTTAGGCCTAATTACGCCCCCCTTCTAGCAATATGGTTTCCCAGAATTGAATTCCTGAGTGCAAGTGTTACAGCTCCACTGTTACACTGCGGTGAACACCCGTGCCGCCGACAAGTTCTTTTGACACCGCAGCTGTGATTGTTACACCTGAATGAGTGTGTTAGAGTTTGCATGTGCGACTGTTTCTGGAAGTTTACAGTCATGGGAGCAAGAGGTATAAAAAGGGCAACAAAGCACTGCCGAGCGTTCAGTTTTGACTGGGAATGCATCGTGAGAAACAGTGGGCGAATTTCGTCGGGAAATTCGTAGCAAACAGTAATTGTTGAAAAGAGACTATACGCCAGATTTGTTACAAAAAGCTTTGGAACAAAAAAAAAAAAAAAAAACAGTTATTTGTGAGTAGATTCTGATTGTAATCAATTTGTGGAAGAAATAAAAGTTTGTTGGAGTGGAATATATTCTCTTCTAAGGTTGAGACGCGCTTTAGACAGACTTGAACTTGTGTGATCTCGCTGTCGCACTGAGGCGGTACAGTTTATTTGAAACAACTGAGTAGAAAAGGATGTGCAATGTTTGATTCATGGATCGCTGCCGTCAAACCATCAGGGCAGCATGCGGGTTTATTGCATCAAGGCGAGCAGACATTCTCTGAACCTGAAGTTATATACCTTCTTTTACACGCGTCACTCGCCTCAGCTTGTCTGCTCCTTAGCTTCTATACCGTGCTCATTTCTTGGTAGCATAATTGGCTCCGCTTTTAGCGGAAAATGAACATGTGACCTAATCCCAATAATATATTATGCAGAAGCACATGCTCACATATGCGCATACACACCCGTATATTCACCACATTTATCCCCCTCTCACACACACACACACAAACTTGCTCACATTAACGGTTTTCCATTTTCTGTATTAGATATCGTCCTGTTACAATATCTCACCTAAAGATACGTTCTTACTTTCTCTACACATACTATGCACATTTGGCATTCAACCCAAAAATTCGATATCGAGATTTTACTGGAAATAGACGTTTTAGGGTCCCCTGTATAAAAAAGTATTTTTCAGAAAAAGGTCCATGTGTGTGTGCGTGTGTGTCTGTGAACACAACGCAAAAACGAAAAGTCGGTAAAATACCAAATTTGGTATTTAAGTTTAATATCTTCCAGGGATTCGACACGAAGATTTTGAGAAAAATCCCTGCACCCTAAACTACCCTTTACAGGGAAAACATGTTCATTTTCTCCAAAATGGCTCTAACGGTTTTGATTAAAATACCGTGTATTAACGATATTTACCTGGCAAATAAAATGTATATTTTGAATTTTCTGGGAATAGCCTCTAAAGACTACTTTATTCTGGGTGAATTTTACGGAATTTTGCATAACTGCTAAACCATAAGAGATGGACAAAAACTTTCCACACAAAAATGTAGAGCACATTAAAACACACAATTTATGTTGTATACATTTTTTTCGTGGAGTTGAACGTTTGGGAGATATTCCTTGTTTTTGGTTTCAGCTTTGAAAAACTTAACTTTTCTCATACAGAATTTGTCAACTCCTGTCCATACAGACAAAGGAACTTCAGTCACATAGCAACCAGCTTTTTGACTATCACTTTAACCTATGGTACTCCCTTATTTCGCTTCTACTTACTTACAAGGAAGCAAGTAATAAGACTATTTCTGCTAATGTTTTCTCGATTAGCATGAAGTAAATAGAAGCATAAGCTTTTCAACAAAATTTGTTGCGTAGATGTAGAGAAAGTCGTGTGAATGCAACACATCACATTTTTTATCATACAGTTCATAACTAGAAACAGACAAAATATGAAATCTATATTGTTATTTACTATGCTATACCATTTTAAGTAAAATGCATAATGGTGAAATAAAAAGAATTACTAACAAAGCATAAAATAGTAACACATATGATTTATAAAAGGTAAGGCCAAGAAACAATGGACTTTAGGTTCGCGAGATTTAAATCTACGACACCGAAATATTAAAAAGTGTGAATAAAATAATATAAACAATATTCCTCATAAAAGGTATTATTATTGTTATTATTATCATTATTATTATTATCAGAATTGTAAAATAATTAATTAGATGTAAGAACGTTTTCAGCAAGGGTACCTTTTTCCAGGAAGGATACCTTTTAAAATGTGTAGATGCACATAAGACTTCTCTTTTTTCATCCGGATTCCTATATACGAAGTTTCGTTTCTAATCGGCTTACCCTCCCCGTATTTGTAGGACTGATACCCCCATAGGACTTACAAGCCAATGCTTAGGGGTCAGAAGCCTGTCTGGGAGCCAACGGCACGAAACCACAGACTTCAGAACCTATTACGAGGGGTCGGCCGATAGCCAGGCATGAACACGAGGAAGTGGATGATATGAAAAGTAAGCAAAATGGGTGATAGCAAAGGTGATGGAATGAGTGGCGGGAGAAATCAGAGGACCCGGAGAAAATCCTCCCAGACGCACCACAATTCGCACATGCGGGCGCTTGGAATCGAACGGCCACCTATACCCCCGCTGCTGAAAGACTTGCACTTGACAGGTGTTACGTTGGTACACCCACAGAAAGCAGATGAAAAGCTTTACCCATTTGACTTTCTGAACTAATCACAAAGAATCATTCCGGTCGGTCGGTCAGACAACAGAAACGCATCATTGCAATATCTGGCTATTCCCAACCACGTGCTCAGTTTATAAACTTCTAACATGTACATTGAATTGTTCTGTACAAGCTACGTTACTATTTATATTTATTGTTGATGTGGTGTTTGTACGTGAGGTAACACGAGACTTTCACAATTATAGAGGTGGATAGACTTTTTCGAAAGGCAAGCGGCGCTGGGGCGGGTTTTCTCCAGCTTCTCCGGTTTCCCCCGCCATCGCATTCCACCGGTGCTCCATCTTCATTTATGTATCATCAGCGCCACCGCCTGCGGTGCCATAAGTAGTTAAAGCGGGCGTTAAACACTACAAAAAAAATCGAAAAGTGTGGTGAGGATGGACGCGGTTTCATGAAAGAAGAACGTGAATCATGTGCACAAAATAATACGAAAAGCACAGGAATTAGACGGAATCATCGTGAATGTGAACCACTAATGATATGTCTTAGTGACGACGACGATGTGGATGATGACAATGACGATGATACTTCCGATAATGATGACGGCGGAAACTTGGATGGAATTGAGCTATTACAATTCTAAACCGCTAAAAATTACTTTGTTATACCTTTCTCACGTTGTAACAAGCTATTTTGCATTTTTGTTCAATATTGTGGTAAATACGTATGTATGTACATACGTCATAGTATCACTGTTAAAAAAAAAAAAAAAAAAAAAAATCTGATGTGTTCCATTCATGACTTTCTCTATAACTCTGCAATAAATTATTGTTAAAAGGTTTATTTTTCTATATACTTCCTGCTAATCGAGAAAAAATTAGCAGAAATAGTCTTATTACTTGCTTCCTTGTAAGTATAAGCGAAATAAGGGAGTACCATAGGTTAAAGTGATGGTCAAAAGCTGGTTGCTATGTGACTGAAGTTCCTTTGTTTGTATGGACACGAGTTCACAAAGTCCTGTATGAGAAAGATATGTTTTTTTATAGTTGAAACCAAAAACAAGGAATATCTCAAAAACAATCAAATCCACGAAAAATATGTATATAACATAAATTGTGTATTTTAAAGTGCTCTACATTTGTTGTCTGGTAAGTTTTTGTCCATCTCTTACGGTTTAGCAGTTATGCAAAATTGCGTAAAATTGACCCAGAATAGTCTTTAGAGGCTATTCCCAGAAAATTCAAAATATAAATTTTATTTGTCAGGTAAACATCTTTAATATACTATATTTTAATCAAATTCGTTAGAGCCATTTTTTAGAAAATCAAAATTTTCAAAAAAATTTCCATGTAAAGGGTAGTTTGCGGTGGCAGGATTTTCTTGAAAATCTTCGTGTCGTATCCTTGGAAGATACCAAACTTAAATACCAAGTTTGGGCTTTAACGGTCTTTTCGTTTTTGAGCTTTGCTGCCCAGACACACACATACACACACACGCGGACATTTTTCTAAAAATGCTTTTTTTTTTATTCAGGGAGTCTCAAAACATGTATTTCCGATGAAATCTCGTTATCGAATTTTTGGGTACAATGCAATACCTTCTCTATACACTATGTACATAGTTCGTATAGAGACTGCGTTCTAAATGCAAACTAATTCTAAATGGAGACTGGAGACTAATGGAAGATGGGGAGCCGAGCATAGTAGAAGGAGGCGAAGAAGAAGGAGCCGGTGTACACCAAAGTGATAAGAGGGATGCAGAGGGCGTATGAGAGCAGGAATGGTGGATTATGGGCTTCTGGCGGTGGACAGTACGAGGCAAGGGGAGATGACGTTGAGGAGGAAGTGTTAGTGAAGTGTTAAATAGTGTTAAAAGGTTAAATATAGTGAGTTTAGTATAATGATGATGTAAAAGATTAGGTATAATTAGTAACAGATATTAGCCAAAGGAAGTAAAAGACAATTTACTATAGTTTACTACAATGTAAAGAAATTATTGTATAATATAATTATTTAGTTGCGTTGGTAACCAGTGCATATTCTGCTGGATATCAGTAGTATAGGATTAGTTTTCATTTATCTTAATAATCTAGAGCATAGTTTTATGGGTAAATAGCTGGTATTTGGTTACTGGTTTTCAGTAATTAATAATAGATGGTATAGTGTTAGTGAAAGTTGATTTATGGTTGGAATTTGTTTTATTTCAGTCTATATTAATTTGTTTTGTTTTAAATTAAATTTTGAGTTATTAGTATATAAGTATTATCTGTAAAATAATGATGTATAACAATAATTTAAAAGTGGGAAATAAATTATAAAGTTTGCAATATACGTCCTGGTATAGGGAACAAGATGCCAGGATGTTGTATTACAGATTTTATTTTAGTTCGTGTAGAGAAATTAAAAAGGGTAAACTTCACGAAAAAATGTATATGGCATAAATTGTGTGTTTTATCGTGATCTACATATTTGTGTGGCACGTTTTTGTCCATCTCTTACGGTTAGCAGTTTCTAAAGTTCTGTAACATTCATCCAGATTAAAGTAGTCTTCATAGGCTATTCCCAGAAAATTCAAGATGTGCATTTTATTTCGCATATCTTTAATATGCGATATTTCAATCAAAATCGTTAGAGCCTTTTTTGAGAAAATCAAAAATTTTCGAAAAAAAAGTTCAATGTCAACGGTAGTTGGGGGGTGGGGGGTTTTCTTGAAAATCTTCGTGTTGCATCCTTGGAAGATACCAAACTTAAATACCAAATTTGGTAATCAATGGTCTTCTCGTTTTTGAGCTATGCTGTCCACAGACACACTAACTCGGAGCTTTTTGTAAAAAATAAGATCTTTTTTTTTTAATTCAGGGGGACCCAAAACATGTATTTCCGTTGAAATCTCGGTATCGAATTTTTGGTTGGAATGCAATACCTTCTCTATACACTATGTACATAGTACGTTTAGAGAAAGTAATATTAAAAAAGATAATTAAAAGACTAAACACGAAAATAAAAGCACAAAAGGTATTCAAATACAGCAATTTAAATTTACAACACAGAGTACGCCTTATTCAGATGCAGTAATATACCCCATTATAATAGAAAATAAACTTAAGAGAAATATATACACATAATACCACAACACAACAATGACATAAGTATGACATAAGATATATGCATGTAAAACATTGTAATCACTTTTGTTTAACTATTCTCCCCCCCCCCCCCACGCTTCGCTATTGTCAGCCTTCTCAGATCTCAGCTGTCTTGCCTTAAGTATACATTCACTTATCCCGTCCGCGTCTTCCGAGCCTGCCAGAAGTGTCCAACATACTCCTAGCTTTACATTCGTGGTGGTAAAGGATGGCGGTAAATATTTTCCCCTACATTCCTCCATACCCCTACATCTTGCCAAGATATGGGTTTCACGACTCTTCCTCCTCGTAAATGGGGCATATTCTCATACCATTCTCGTCAGTAATTTTTATGCTACACCATGCTCCTGATCTAATCCACGCGAGCCGCTCTCTAATAAGTTTGGTACCTGTTTTGCACAGACTGTACTTCCAATGAAACCTCCATGCTTTGCGCAATTATTTGCTGTCTGTCAACATCACAGAAGTGGTTCTTAATTTCTCTCCAAATACTCCGTCTGTTTGCCTGCCCCGCCATCCAACTGTATCCCATCCCAATTTCTTTAATTTTAATGCCCACATCGACAATCCCGCTACATACTAGCTTGCAATGCCGCTTCATTTTCACAAATATAACCTGATAGTGCGCAAATAATATAGTAAATACATTATTGAAACTATAATTGATATAACTCATTACTTTTAAACGTCCATTCTCTTAGGACTTTGGGTGAAAGTTAAAAGGTAGGTGACAGGCTACATCCGTCTCGCCACTTTGTTAAGCATTATATATTTTATCTGTCAAATCCAGGGGTTGACAAGCCTGGACCATTGTGAAGGTGCCCTGTCTAGGGCGAGGACACAACAAAATCAAACCGCCAAGCCGAAGGACCAATTCCGTTTCACTTGAACAATTGAAATTGCTGCAAGTCTTCAACAAGAATGGCAACATAAAAACAAATTTATGGCTGTACCCGCATGGCCTTCATAGGTAAATGCAACCGTGACATCTGCTGGTGGGTTACGACAGTATAGCAGCTGTTACCATTTCTTCCCGATTTGCATTGTGGGATTCCGTGCTGCTGTTCTAAATAAATGCAGCGCACATTCTTTTTGCAATATCATTCAAAAGGCATAATCCGCTAAGGCATCCAAAACATCTCTGGGAACTAATATTACTGTTGTTTATTTTAACTTGTACGTTAGCACAAGCGCCGACTAGCAGCCCGCCTGGGTAGCGTGGTGGTAGCGTGTCTGCCTCACATTCAACAGGTCGCGAGTTCGAATCTCACTTAGGCTGAGTTACCAGGATAAGGGTTTCCCTTATCCTGAGAAGACGACTGTCGAGTAAATTTAAGCTCCATCGACCCCGATCTCATTTGAGTAACATTTCACCAATTCATCGTCCGATATGACCAACCAGGTTAAACGGCGTGAAGCTATAAAAAACAAAACAAAACAAAAACGCCAATTTGTTCTACATTTTGAGGGACACGATTGTGCAATAAATTTGGGTATTAATTAGTTATTTATGATAAAGTGGTAAAAATGGTGAGTAGGAAGCTTGCGAAAAAATCTGATGTGTACCATTCACATGACTTTCTCCATATCCCTGCAACAAATAATTCTTAAAAAGCTTATACTTCTATTTACTTTATGCTAATCAGACAAAAATTAGCAGAAATAGTCTTATTACTCGCTTCCTTGTAAGTAGAAGGGAAATAAGGGACAACCGTAGGTTAAAGTGATAGTCAAAAGCTGGTTGCTATGTCAATGAAGTTCCTTTGTTTATATGGATAGAAGTTGACAAGTTCCTGTATGAGAAAAGTATACGTTTCTCATAGCAGAAACCAAAAATAAGTGATGTCACAAAAACGACGAACTCCACGAAAAAAATGTACATGACATAAATTGTGTGTTTTAAAGTGCTCTACATTGTTTATGTAGTAAGATTTGGTCCATCTCTTACGGTTTAGCAGTCATTCAAAATTTAGTAAAATTCATCCAGAATAAACTACTCTTCAGAGGCTATTCCCAGAAAATTCAAGATATACATTTCATTTGTCAGGTAAATATGTTTAATATCCGAAATTTTAATCAAAATCGTTAGAGCCATTTTTGAGAAAATCAAAATTTTCGAAAAAAGTTCCATGTAAAGGGTATTTGGGGGTAGGGGGATTTTTCTCAAAATCTTCGTGTCGCATCCCTGGAAGATACTAAACTTAAATACCAAGTTTGGTATTTTACCGACTTTTCGTTTTTGAGTTATCGTGTTCACGGACACACGGACACACACACACACACACACACACACACACGGACCTTTTTGTGAAAATGCTTTTTTTTGGATATTGGGGACCCTAAAACATATATTTCCGGTGAAATCTCGGTATCGAATTTTTGGGTGGAGTGCAATACGTTCTCTATACACTATGTACATAGTGCGTATGGAGAAAGTAAAAAGGCCGAGTTTCGTAATCCTACCAATAATATAATACAATTTTAACACGTGTGTGTAATACACTATTACCTTCTCTAGCTCCGTATGTACAATGTACATCGTGGATAAAGAAGGTATTGCATTGTCCAAAAATTCGATTCCAAGTTTCACCGGAAATACTGTTTAGGATACCCTGACTCCAAAAAAAGTATTTTCAGAAAAAGATCCGCGTGCCTGTGAGTCTGTTTCTATCTCTGTGATCAGCATAGCTCAATAACGAAAAGACCGTTACATACTAAATTTGGTATTTGAGTTTGGTATCTTCCAAGGATGCGACACGAAGATTTTCAAGAAAATCCCCCCACCGCTAACTACCCTTTACATGGAAAAAAAATCGAAAATTTTGTTTTTCTTAAAAATGGCTCTAATGATTTTTATTAAAATACCATATATTAAAGCTATTTCCATCACCAATAAAATGTATATCTTGAATTTTCTGGGAAAAGCTTCTGAACACCTGTTTATTCTGGATGAATTTTGCTGAATTTTGCATAACCAGCAAACCGGAAAAATAGACCAAAAACTTACTACACAAAAAGTGTAGATCTCGTTAAAATACACAATTCATGTTGTTATACATTTTTTCGTGGAGTTTGCCGCTTTCAAGATATTCCTTTTTATTAGTTTCAATTGCAAAGTACTTATACTTTTCTCAGACAGGAATATTCCGTTTTTCTTTTGTCCTACTCCTGGTCATGCAAAGAAGCGATTTGCAAGACAATCGCATAAAGAGAACTTTTAAAACATATTACTATCACTTTAGTGCATTTCTTTTGTAAGACGTCTGTTTGTAGAACAGCTAGAAAAAGTCATGTGAGTGTAACATAAGATTTTTTTAGACAGATCTCAATATTTATAGACATATTATAAATATAAATAGATTGTTTTATGGAGTTCATGCTGCGATTTTCAGTTGTTGTCTTGCTTAGCATCAGTTTTGACAACACGATGAACTTACTCGTAAACATAACTCCATGGCACGACTGTCCACAAGGGACTTTAGCCTTGCGCCCGACCGCTGCAACCTCCATCTCTGCCCGAAGGCGTCATGAATGTGCCTCGATTCCCTCCCGGCCGGTTAATGCGATCTTCTCGATCTGGAGCCGCTACTGCTCAATCAAGAGCTCCTCAATTCCCCAACCCGGTACCGGGAATCGAACTAAAGTCTCGCGCTAAGTAGACGAATAATGGCTTACTCGTACAGAACGAAAACATTCTATACATCGGAGGCAGTGTTGCAGTTGTAATTTTGCTCTCTCGCTGCTTGCATAATTTCATGTGGTTCAGCAGATTCCATGTTCATGACAATGAAATCATCGGCCATTTTATGGATCTATACGAACTTTCAGAGACATAGCCTACTTGAATGAGACCGTGGGAGCCTAAACCAAAGTTGGCTACATTGGAGTGTTATTCACTCTACTTTTATCACTGCTGACATCTCGTAAAAAAATTGAAGGGGTATGTTGGTGAAGATATATATTAATGTTAAAGTTTCAGGCAAATCCGATGTATTCCATCCACAAGTTTCTCTACCGATCTCAAGCTATTCTTACAAAATATTGTTATTTTATCTACTTCATGCTTATTGAAATAAACATTAGTAGAAATGGTCTAATTACTGAGTTTCTTGTAAGTAGAAGGGAAATTACGGGACACACTATGCTAAAGCGTTAGTCTAATGTTTTAAAAGTTGATCGTTATATGAAACAATTGATTCGGTTCTCTTTGCATGGTTAGGAGTAAAACAAAGATATGTTAAACGAATGACAACTTCCCCTTTGAGAAAAGTATAAAAGTTTTAAAATTGAAACCCATAACAAGCAATATCTCAGAAATGGTTTAATTGCACACAAAATGTGTCTACCATAAGTTATGTGTATTAACCAGATGCACATTTTGTGCAGTAATTTTTTGTCCATCTCATTCGGGTCCCCTAGGACTTACAAGATGATGCCTTGGGGTCAGAGGCTTATCGAGAAGCCAACGGCACGAAACCACAGAATGGAGAACCCGGAACGAGTGGTCGACCCGTAGCCAAGCATGAGCGTAAGGTAGTGGATGGAATGAAATGCAAGGGAAATGGTTGACAGGAAAAGTGATGATGGAGCAGTTCCCATGAATGAGTGGCAGGGGAAACCGGAGGGCCCGGAAAAACGCGCCCAGTCGCCGCATGCGGGCGTTGAGATCGAACCCGGGATGCCTAAGTGGGAGGCGAGCGGTCTAACAACTCGGCCACAGCGCCGCCAAGGGAAATATATAATAAAAATGTTTGCAGCTTAACGTCCTTTAACCTGGTTGGTCATATCGGACGATGAATGAAATTGGTGAAATGATGCTCAAATGATCTCGGGGTTCATGGAGCTTAAAGTTACTTGACATTCGCCTTCTCAGCATAAGGGAAAACCCCGAAACAATAAGCTTTTGTAATAATATTCTATTCAAATGGGTAGGGAAATTCCTATGTGTTTAACACCTTTCTCTAGAATTTATGCGCAATGTTCATATCAGGTGCAAAGGTATTGATTTCCACACAAAATTCATACCGAGATTTCACCGGAAATACATGTTTTGAGACTCTAAATAATTAAAAAAGATGTCCGCGAGTTTTCTGTGTGTGTGTGTGTGTGTGTGTGTGTGTGTGTGTGTGTGTATGTATGGGCAACATACCTCAAAAACCAAAAACCCGTTAAATACCAAATTTGGTATTTAAGTTTAGTATCTTTCAAGACGATTTTCAAGGAAATATCTCCACCCCAAGCTACCCTTTAAATGGAACATTTTTCGAAAATGTTGATTCTCTCAAAAATGGCCAAAGATTTTCATTGAAATACCTTATGTGTAAGATATTGTTTTGACACACGAAATGTATATCTTGAATTTTATGGGAACAGCATCTGAAGACCTCTTCATTCCTAATGACTTTTATATTACTGGCAAACTCAAAAACGTATTACACAAAAATGTAGATCTCGTTAAAACATGACTTATGCCGTATAGATTTTTTTGTATAGTTAACCGTTTACGAGATATTCCGGATTATTCGTTTCAATGTTAAACCACTTAAACTTTTCTCAAACGGGAAGACATATTTTTTTTTCATTTCTCGTTTGTTTACTCCTGACAAGCAAGAGATTGAAATTTCAATTGTTTCACATAGCGACAGGCTTTTAAAGGACCAGACTATCGATTTAGCCTCTTCATTTTCCTATTTCCCTTCTACTTACAAGCTTAATTCTGCTTATGTTTATCTTGATTAGCATGATCTAGATGACATATTAATGTTTTGAATAAAAAGTTTATTTAGCGAACAGCTAGAGGACTTCATGTGAATGGAACAGGATGTAGATAGAAGAATAAGTTTTTAACAATAATTTGTTACAGAGATATAGAAAAAGTCGTGTTTTAGAAAAATGTGTGTGTGTGTGTGTGTGTGTGTGTGTGTGTGGTCAACATAGCAAAAAAAAAAAAAAAAAAGTTCCAAGGATGCGACGTGAAGATTTACAAGAAAACCCCCTCACCTCCAACTACCCTTTACGTGGAAAAAAGTTCGACATTGTTGATTTTGTCATATGGGAACTTGTCAGTTCCTGGCCACGCAAACAAACGCAATTCAATCCCATAGCAACCACATTTTAAAACATTTGACTACCGCTTTAGCCTAGTGTTCCCTTATTTCCCTTCTGCTTATAATGAACTAAGCAATAAGACCTTTTCTGCAAATGTTTATCTCAATTAGCGTGAAGTGGAGAGAAGACTAAACCTATTAACAATAATTTGTTACAGAGATGTTGAGAAAATAAAACACATCAGATTTTTAACAATATTTTGTTGCAGAGATGTAGAGATGATCATGTAAATGGAACATTTTAGATTTTTTAATAGAGTTGACCCTTTTTGAGGTATTCCTTGATATTGGTTTCAGTTTTAAAAATGTTTTCTCTTACGGGAATTTGTCAACTCCTGTACATACAAACAAGGGAACTTCAATCACATAGCAACCAGCTTTTAAAAAAAATTGACTATCGCTTTAGCCTATGGTGCTGCGTTATTTACCTTCTACTTACAAGAAGGCAAGTAATAAATCCATTTCTGCGGTTGCTTTCTCGATTATCACGAAGTAAATAGAAGAATAACCTTTTTACTTTCTCTACACGTACTATGTACATAGTGTATAGAGAAGGTATTGTATTGCACCCAAAAATTCGATATCGAGATTTCACCGGAAATACATGTTTTGGGTCCCCCTGAATAAAAAAAAAAGCATTTTTGGAAAAAGGTCCGTGCGTGTGTGTATGTCTGTGGACAGCATAGCTCAAAAACGAAAATACCAAACTTGGTATCTTCCAAGGATACGACACGAAGATTTTCAAGAAACTCCCCCACCCCCAACTACCCTTTACATGGAACTTTTTGCGAAAATTTTGATTTTCTTAAAAATGGCTCTAACGATTATGATTAAAATAATATATATTAAAGATATTTACCTGACAAATAAAATGTATATCTTGAACTTCTGGGAATAGCCTCTGAAGACTACTTTATTCTGGATGAATTTCACGAAATATTGCATAACTGTTAAACCGTAAGAGATGGGCAAAAACTAAACACAGAATTTATGTTATATACATTTTTTTTCGTGGAGTTGATCGTGTTTGACATATTCCTTGTTTTTGGTTTCAGCTATGAAAAACTTGTCAACTCTTGTCCATACAAAGGAACTTCAGTCACATAGCAACCAGCTTTTGATTATTAGTTTAGCCTATAGTACTCCCTTATTTCCCTTCTGCTTACAAGGAAGCAAGTAATAATTTCTTTCTCGATTAGTTGAAGTAAATAGAAGCATAAGCTTTTTAACAATAATTTGTTGCAGAGAGGTAGAGAAGGTCATGTGAATGGGACACATCTGATTTTTTACAATAATTTGTTACAGAGATGTAGAGAAAGTATCTGAATGGAACATATAAGATGTTTTAAAAATTAAATTGCTATAAAATCAGCTGAGCTTAAACAAAGGCATCGCGTTATTCATGATCCTGGAATTGAGTAAACATTTCTCTGTGGTGTTTGCGAAAACGTTGAAAAAGAATTATCCAGGATCGCATGTGAGTAAATAAATTCATCAGAATGCGGGCAAACCCAAAAAGCTCTGCTGTTTTTGCTTCCTTTGCGTCGTCAGGCCGCAAGTAGCGGTACTGTCACATTGGGGCCCAGGTGTTTGCATTACTAATTGGGAAGCCAGAGCACATTTTTTTTTGTTTCTTTTCCGTCACATTTCGCGTGGGAAGCCGCTATAATTTCCTTTCCTCTCAGCTTTTGCAAGTTTTCATTTCGGAAAAAAACCCACCGCTTTTGCTCGTTTACATAAAGTAAACGGCTAGCTTCGATGCTGTTGTAGTTTAGAAGTAAGTAAACAGCTGGGAATGCGTTCAGTTGTTTTAAAACTGATATGTTCGTGGCTTGATTAAAGTTTCTCTTTGTGTGAGTGAATGAGGGAAAAACCGGTACTTATGTACTTAAAACAGGCTGCATATCTTTGATGGTCATGGAAATATAATTGGAAATTGTTCCAGCAGTTGAGTAAAGAAAGCAGAGAGAAGATGAGTTTGTTACCGAATACAATATGTTTGTAGCTACCCCCATTTGTATAGTCCTCTTTAAACCGATGTGGCCCGCATTCGGAGAGTCGTAGGTTCGATCCCCATGACCTTTTTACTTGCTCTACACGTACCGAGATTTCACTGGAAAAACATGTTTTGGGTCCCCCTGAATCCCAAAAAAATGCATTTTCAGAAAGTCCATGTGTGTCTGTGGACAGCATAGCTCAAAAACGAAAAGACCGTTAAATACCAAACTTGGAATTTAAGATTGGTATCTTCCAAGGATGCGACATGAAGATTTTCAAGAAAATCCCCCAACTACCCTTTACATGGAACTTTTTTTCGAAATTTTTGATTTTCTTAAAAATGGCTCTTAACGATTTTGATTAAAATATCGTATATAAAATACATTTACCTGAGAAATAAAATGTATATCTTGAATTTTCTGGGAATAGCCTCTCAAGACTACTTTATTCTGGATCAATTTTACGGAATTTGCATAACTGCTTAACCGTAAGAGATGGACAAAAACTTAACACACAAAAAATGTAGACCACATTAAAATATTCACGTTATATCATATATAAGATATTCCTGATTTTTGGTTTCAGGATTGAAAAACTTATATTTTCCTCTTACAGGAATTTGTCAACTCCTATCCATACAAACAAAGGAACTTCAGTCACATAGCAACCAGCTTTTGATTATCACTTTAACCTATGTCACTCCCTTATTTCGCTTCTACTTGCAAGGAAGCAAGTAATAAGACAATTTCTGCTAGTCTTTCTAAATTAGAAGAATTAGCTTTTTAACTATAATTTGTTGCAGATATGTAGAGAAAGTCATGTGAATGGAACACATCAGATTTTTTTTATATGGTGCCAATTTACATATCTAGAAACCCGCGCCAACTTCTTGCATTACGCTTACAACTTCATTGTGAATGGTCTTCCCTTGTACTTGTGCTGCGTTATGTTTGCGTTGCACCTCATTGCGAATGTGGGTTGATCATGAGTGACAAAGATGCAACCCAACTTCTTCCGATTTATTGGAACACCTTCCGTTGTTTGGTGCTCTGTCGTAAATATGGATTTTCGTCCGAAACCTTCCAATTTTTAATTTCTCTTTGTAAATTAGTTTTTAATTTAATTGAATATTTTAAGTAAATCAATGAAATTTAAAATATATTTTAAGAATTATATTACGATCATATTTGGTTTCATAATACTGTTGTGATCCAAATAAAGCATTTGAGTTTATACAATGATATCAGGAAATCAGTAAAATGTGCAAAAATGTACAAGAAGAAAATAAATAATTTCAACAGGGTGCAGAAAATTCAAAGTGGGACAAAATTATATTCTCAAAGAGTTTTTATAATGAAATATGGATGAAAATGTCGTTTTATAGTGCGAAATCATCGTAAACAATGTGTTATCTGATGCGTTATACTCACATCGCTCGCTTTCTCTAGCCGTTCTACAAGCTTCTTACATAAGAATATTCTTCTTTCTGCATTTTGCTAATCGAGATAATCATTAGCAGAATGTTCTTATTACTTTGTTCCTTATAAGTAGAAGGGAACTAAGGAAATGTACTAGGCTAAACCGATAATGAAATGTTTTAAAAGCTGTGTTATGCGATTGTCATTGCAAATCCCTTCTTTGCTTGGCCAGGAGTAGAAAAAAAAAAAAAAAAAAAAAAAAAATGCGGACACTTCCTGTCTGAGAAAAATATAAGTACTTTACAATACAACTGAAACCAATAACCGGGAATATCTCGGAAACGGTTACCTCCACAACAAAAATAAGAGGACATAAACTGTGTGTTTTGACGAGATCTGCATTTTCTCTGTAGAAAGTTTTTGTCTATCAAGCAAAATTCGGCAAAATTCATCCAGAATAAAGAGGTCTTCAGAGGCTATTCTCAGAAAATTCAAGATATACAGTTTATTTGGGGTGTAAATATCTTTAATATACGCGACTTTAATCAAAATCGTTAGAGCCATTTTTTCGAAAATTAAATTTTCGGAATTTTTTCATGTAAAGGGCAGTTGGAGGTGTGGGGGATTTTCTTGAAAATCTTTGTGTCGCATCCTTGGAAGATACTAAAGTTTGGAATTTTACGGACTTTTCGTTTTTCAGCTATGCAGTCCACAGTCAGACACACACATACAACACACACACATATACATACACGGACATTTTTCTATTTTTGTTTTTTTTTTTATTCAGGGTGTCTCAAAACATAGGTATATTTCTGGTGAAATCACGGTATCGAATTTTTGGATGCAATACAATACTTCCTCCCTACACTATGTACATAGTACGTATAGAGAAAGTAGAAAGTCATGTGAATGTCAACATCAGATTTTTTTTTTCAATTTTATTTTCACAATATTGATGCAACCGACCATTTGCCGTGGATGGACGCCACTGCTGTCGGGAAATGCATCGAGAAGTGACCAGAACCAACAAAGAAGTGGACGCATTATCAAGATAAGCCTTCCCAGCACTTGCTCTACGACAGTAATGGAATCAAGTCTGCGGTCTAAGGGTTGCCGGAGATCAAGCACATACCGTCCATCTTAAAGGGAATGTGCGACCATCTTCGATTTTTACATTTACCTTTACCTGCTACAATTCCGATCAACATAAGGTATAGGGGTATTTTTGCTTTCTCTGTACGTATTATGTACATAGTATATAGAGAAGGTATTGTATTGAACCCAAAACTTCTATACCGAAATTTAACCGGAAATACATGTTTTGAGACCCCTGATTAAAAAAAAAAGTATTTTAGAAACAACCCTGTATGTGTGTGTCAGTGGGCAGGATATCTCAAAAACGAAAAGTCATTTAAATACCAAACTTGGTATTTAAGTTGAGTTTCTTCAATGGATGCGACATGAAGATAATCAAGAAAATCCCTCCAGCCTTAACTACCCTCTACATTTTTTCGAAAATGTGTATTTTATCAAAAGATGGCTTAACGGTCTACATTAAAATACCTTGTGTTTAAGATATTTTTATGACAAACGAAATGTATAGCTTGAACTTTCTGGGAATAGCCTCTGAAGACCTTTCATTCTGGATGACTTTTGTATTACACAAAAAACGCAGATCTCATTAAAACACGCAATTAATGTTATTTACTTTTCTTGTGAGTGTAGTTAGCCGCTTTGGAGATATTCAACATTATTGGTTTCAATTTTAAGCCACTGAAACTTTTTTCGAACGTGAAGGCATCTTTCTTCTCGTTTCTGTTTGTTTTCTCCTGGCAAGCAAAGAGATGGAACTCTTCTTATGCCCTTCTAGTTACAAGGAAACAAGTAATACGGCTAATTCTGCTTACGTTTATCTTGATTAGCATGGTGTAAATAGCAATTAATCTTTTGAAGAAAAGGTTTGTTTGCTAGAGAAAGTCATATGAATTGAACACATCAGATTTTTAATTTTGTAGTGTTGGTAGCATTGCAATGTTGAAGATCTCCTCCTACCTTTTCACGATTACATGTGTTTGTGCTACAGAGATATAACATTTTTCATGTTAAGAGGTAACTAAGTTACTTAATTTCCTACCCTCTTATAAAATTACCTAGTTACTGTGTACTTGCAAATGTCATATTAGTGAGGTTAGAGACTTGTATTTCGTTCCTGTGTCTTCCAAGACTGCCTTAGAGAAAGAATGTGACATGTGCCGCCTTCTCTTGTCATAATTCAGTAATATTTACTCGTGATTTTACACCTAAAATGGTGCAATTTCGATAATTGCAGTTTAGTTTAAACGGTTAGAATTAGTTGCCATGGACTCGCACACCTTTACTGCAAATAGTTACGTATATTTAAGGATATTTCAGTTTTTTTTTCTTCGTTTTCTGCGAAAGAAAGTAAATATTTGCAACATTTGTAAGAAGTGTTAAAGGAATATGCTTTATTTGAGAAATAAATATGCACTCTTCTGAACGAAAAGCCATTCTTCAAAATAGGTAACCGAAGAGCACCGCAAATCTATATAACACCAGCATCCAATAACATTTCTAAACGCATGTCAATGCCATTTTGACAATTCCAGAAAAAGAAAACTTAAACATCAATTGGAGCCATTTCAGTTGGAAACCTGTATAAGATTTTCAACTGGGAACAAAGAAATAAATGAAAAAAAAAACAACAATAACAACAAACAGCAATAGAAGTCTCTGAGTAAAGATGCGAGAAATATTAAAAGCATCAAATTACCAGCGAACAATTATGCAGTTAGTGGATTAGGGAATGGTGTCTGGGTTGTAATTGTAATGTAATGTTTTGTAGTGTTAGCAAAAGTGATTTTATGTGGTTTTATCAATGATTAGAATTGTACCAAGAAGTGATCACAATTATACCTAACGTGGTGCATTTTCGATCAATATTTTACTTCCTCTACACGAACTATAGGTACATAGTGTATAGAGTAGGTATTGTATTGCACCCAAAAATTCGATACCGTGGTTTCACCGGAAACACGTTTTGACACCTCCGGAATCCAAAAAAAAGAAATATTTATAGAAAAATGTCCGTGTGTCTGTTTGTCTGTCTGTTGTATGTGTGTGTATGTCTGTAAGCAGCATAGCTCAAAAACGAAAAGTCCGTTAAAAACCAAACTTAGTATTTAGATTTTATATTTTCCAATGATGCGACACGAAGATTTTCAAGAAAATCTCCCCACCCCCAACTACTGGAACTTTTTTCGAAAATTTTGATTAAAATATCGTATATTAAAGATATTTACCTGACAAATAAAATGTATATCTTTAATTTTCTGGGAATAGCATCTGAAGGCTACTTTACCCTGGATGAATTTTACGGTATTTTGCATAGCTGCTAAACCGTAAGAGATTGACAAAAACTTAACACACAAAAAATGTAGAGTACGTTAAAGCACACAATTAATGTTATATACATTTTTTTGTGGAGTTGATCATTTTTAAGATATTCCTGGTTTTTTGTTTTAGCTTTGAAAAACTTATACTTTTCTTATACAGGGATTTCTTAACTTCTGTCCATACAAACAAAGGAACTTCAGTTACATAGTAACCAGCTTTTGGCTATCATTTTAACCTATGGTACTCCCTCATTTCGCTTCTACTTACAAGGAAGCAAGTAATAAGACTATTTTTGCTAATTAGCATGAAGTAAATAGAAGCATAAGCTTTTTAACTACAATTTGTTGCAGAGATGTAGAGAAAGTCATGTGAATGGAACACATCAGATTTTTTCATACAGGAATTTTGTCAACTCCTGTCCATACAAACAAAGGAACTTCAGTCACATAGCAACCAGCTTTTGACTATCACTTTAACCTCTGGTACTCCCTTATTTCGCTTCTACTTCCAAGGAAATAAGTAATAAGACTATTCCTGCTAATTTTTTCTCGATTAGCATGAAGTAAATAGAAGTATAAGCTTTATTACAATAATTTGTTGCAGAAATGTAGAGAAAGTCATGTGAATGGAACGCATCAGATTTTTACTTTCTCTAGCCCCATATGTACAATGTACATAGAGATAGAGAAGTATTGTATTCCACCCAAAAATTCGATACCGAGATTTCACTGGAAATACATGTTTTAGGACACCTGTATCCAAAAAAAGCATTTTCAGAAAAAGGTCCGTGTGTGCCTGCGAACACGATAGCTCAAAAACGAAAAGTAGCTAAAATACCAAACTTGGTATTTAATTCAAAATCTTCTCGGGCTTCTAGCCAGGTAATAACTTGGCTTGACACCAACGTTTCGAAGAAGTGCATCTTCCTCGTCTTCAGGGTGAACTGAAGACGAGGAAGATGCACTTCTTCGAAACGTTGGTGTCAAGCCAAGTTATTACCTGGCTAGAAGCCCGAGAAGATTTTGAATTAACACGTCGCCAGGAAAGCTATAGTTCTTATTTTGGTATTTAAGTTTAGTATCTTCCAGGGATGCGACACGAAGATTTTGAGAAAAATGTACCCTTTACATGGAACTTTTTTCGACAATTTTGATTTTCTTAAAAATGGCTCCAACGATTTTGATTAAAATATCGTATATTAAAGATATTTACCTGACAAATAAAATGTATATCTTGAATTTTCTGGGAATAGCTTCTAAAGACCTGTTTATTCTGGATGAATTTTGCTTACTTTGGCATAACTAATAAACCGTAAGAGATAGACAAAAACTTGCTATACAAAAAATTTAGGCCTTGTTAAAATATACAATTTACGTCATATACATTTTTTCGTGGAGCTTACCGTTTTCAGGTATTCGTTGTTATTAGTTTCAGTTGTGAAGTACTTCTTTTCTCAGACGGGAGTGTCCGTTTTTCTTTTGTTCTACTCCTGGCCAAGAAAAGAAGCGATTTGTAATGACAATCACATGACGACAGCTTTTAAAACATTTGACTATTGGTTTAGCCTAGTGTATTCTCTTATTTTCTTCCTACTTATACGGAACTAAATAATAAACATTGTGCTAATGAGTACCACGATTAGCAAGGTGTAGAAAGAAGAAGAATCTTATGTATGAAGTGTGTAGAATAGCTAAAGAAAGTTATGTGAATGGAACCATCAGATTTTTATATTCATGGTTCTTCAAAACATGAAATCTCGGTATCAACATTTTGGGTGATATACAATACCTTCCCTTTACACTATGTACATCTACGTGTATAGAAAGTAATATTCGATTACGCATAGGTGCCACTTTTAATCAGCTATCAGTCTTTGATATAGTGCAAAGACCAAAGTTAAGAAACAGGTTGCTCTTGACCAGGTAGATTGCGTGTATGGGCATTGTGCCACGCTGGTGGAGCCACGTGAAGTGCTTACCTACCCCTTCCGCTACCTCAAAACCCCTGACCAATGAATATTTATTGACTATCAACAAAAACAACATAGCTTCAGAAAGGAAAAGTTAATGAGGATGCTGATAACATATGAAAACGAGAAAATGAAACGATTTTATTGAAATGCATTGCATATTATGCAAATCTCAAGTATGTTCAGAGGCAGCGGCCCCACAGTTGACGGACACTGGGAGTGACGTTTCGATTACAACCGGTAAAAAAATGAAATATTTTTTGTTGCAAATAGTTGTTAGGTCCTTTGGCAACTAGAAAATCTACATTTAGCTGTCTTTCGCTTGCTTCTGCTATACTTGTTTCGTACAATACATGTATTTCCTGGCATACTATTTCATAAAACAGCGCTTTTCTCAGAACTTTAAAAATGTTCCACATATTTCAGTTTATGTTTAAATACAATTAACATCTTCAAGAATGTGCAGGAGTATTTATTGTAAAATTACAATTGGTAAAATTATCGTTACACCACTAATTGCTTTCAAAAATATAATTGTAAAAATATTAATTTTTAGATTAAAGTTTCTAACTTAAAAAAATTATATTCAGTAATCAGTTTATTGAAAAATCTCTCTTTGAAGTTCAATGTTTCAATTAAGAAAATATCAATTAATTTTCTCAAATTTTGGTGCGCGTGAGACATTTTGAATATGCAACATATTTACGTAATAAAATTTATAAAATAAATTATATATTTAAAAAGATTTATCCAATTGAAATGAAGTATTCATATTAACACAATAACAATGTAATCACATCATAAAAATCTATAAAAAATCTATGTAGAAATGTAGACATTTGAAAATTCACTCTCGATGCTTCTAAAGGACTAATAATATTAACTTCTTGAAGTTTATACCACAGATGTAATACAATGCAGATAAGTTATAGTGCCTATTTCATCCATTTTTCTTTAATAATGTGGAGGTTATGTCGCTAAAAAAAGTTAAAATTTTGCTCTAATATTCTAACCTTAGGTTCACAATGCATGTATTTCTTGAAATATGCCCTGGGTTTCTTTGTGTCTCTTTTACTTTAGGCTCCAATCTTTTTAAAGCTATGAATGTGTTTTTATGCTTGAAAATTGAAAACATATGCTTAAATACATCTGACAGTAAAACCTAGAGCAAATCTTATTCATTGTACCTCTGTGAACAAGTACAGCAAGTTCTATGTGTTTAATAGATAAACTGTTCCGCAAGGAGCATTTTTGAGGAAGAAAATTAGTGAAAATATCAAGGGCGAGAAAACAAGGAAAGACTGGAATACATAGTTCACATTAAAATCCACCAGATTGGTAGATTGGAACCTCAGCTTTCCTTTTTCTCGTCTCTGCTGCCTTTTCTGTCCTTTTCTTCTTGCATTGCTGCTTTTCTTCTGCACAACTTCGTCTTTTACTTTGCGTAATGCGAATGATATCTATTTGAAGTTAAGTAGTTCTTGCCGAGTCCATACAATTCACCTCTAATGCTTTGCTACAGCTCTAGTGATTTAAGGCATGTAAAATGGCGCCTGCTGACTAATTATACCTTTTTTTTTTTTTTTTTCTATTCAGGAATGTTTAAATTATTTTATGGAATTAAAATAAAAACAGTCGATTTTTTGTGAATTTTCATGAAAATTGCCATACATATTCTTAAGAGACATGACAGCCCGGGTGGTGAGCGTTCCGCTTAACTCTCCTCCTGTCTGCAGTGCTTTAAGCCGTGCGGGTAAACTCCAGTTCCACTCAAACACTCCAGCTATTACGTTGCCGCAGACAGAAGCACTTAGCACCAGATGTCAGCGTCGGACTAGCCAGTTCTCACATGTTATTACCTGCTGACTTTAATAAATTCACATTATTCTCAGACATGGGAATTAACGGGGGCCTTTCTTTCTTCTGCTGTCAAGTGCAGCGAAGTTACGAGCACATTCTGTCTACATGCAGCCCACTCCATTCTATGTGCGTTCAAATAGAAACTGTTTGTTGTTGCCGCTACTTTTATATTTTATAGTTTCCTCTTTTTACTTTGTGTACCACGTACCCAAAGATCAATGTTAGGATTCCACCAGAAATACATTTTAAAGGTCATCGTAATTTTTGAAAATCGAAAAATCTTATGTGTTAATTCAGGTAACTTTCCCTATCTGTTCTGTAACAAACTATTCTTACAAAAGCTTAGTCATGTATCTACTTCATGCTAATCGATCTAAACATTATCAGAAGTTGTTTTATTTAAATTTCCTTCTAGATACAATGGGACTACAGTAATATATTAGGCTAGATCAATGGGCAAATGTTTTAAGAGCTGGTCGCTATGTAAATACCGTGAAATTCGTTCAGCTTACATGACCAGGATGAAAAATAAAGATAAGCAAGAACGAATGACACTTCTCATTTGAGAAAACAGGTATCGGGAAATTCAACCAGAAACAGGGAATATTTCGGAAATGGTTATCCCCCCCCCCGAAAAATATATTGGATCTAAATTGTGCGTATAACGAAATTTACATTTTGTATACAGTAACATTTTTCTGTTGGAATACAACGCAAGAGTTTGCAAACTCCAAACTTTATCCTTGCGTTGCGTGCAAAGAGGAGGAATTCTGCTTCTTTTCTCTATGCTTTTGCCTATGAATTCAACAGCAGACGATCGCACTGCGATTTTACTGGGCCTGCTGTACGCGAGATTGCAGATTCTAGTTCAATATTAGACTAGGGCTCTTTCCTGAGCCTTTTCTATACGGAGACAATATGGCTACGTGACAGGTGAACGACAGGTTTCGAGATTTTGTCGAGGTTAGGCTACGTTAGGTTAAGTGTATGTAAATGAACTGGATCGTAATAAGGGGTAAAAGTCTGATGTGTTCCATTCACATGACTTTCTCTATATCTCTGCAATAAATTATTTTTAAAAAACTTATGCTTCTACTTACTTCCTGCTAATCGAGAAAAAATTAGCAGAAATAGTCTTATTTCTTGCTTCCTTGTAAGCAGAAGCGAAATAAGGGAGTGCCATAGGTTAAAGTGATAGTCAAAAGCTGGTTACTATGTGACTGAAGTTCTTTGCTTGTATGGACACGAGTTCACAAAGTCCTCTATGAGAAAAATATAAGTTTTTATAGCTTAAAACAAAAACAAGGAATATCTAAAAAACCAATCAACTCCACGAAAAAAATGTATACAATATAAATTGTGTGTTTTAATGTGCTCTATATTTTTTGTGGTAAGTTTTTGTCTCTCTCTTACGGTTTAGCACTTACGCAAAATTCCGTAAAATTCACTCAGAATAAAGTAGTCTTCAGAGGCTATTCCCAGAAATTCAAAATATACATTTTATTTATCAGGTAAATATATTTAATATACGAAATTTTAATCAAAATCGTTAGAGCTATTTTTGAGAAAATCAAAATTTTCGAAAAAAGTTCCATGTAAAGGGTAGTTTGGGGTGGGGGGATTTTTCTCAAAATCTTCGTGTCGCATCCCTGGAAGATACTAAACTTAAATACCAAGTTTGGTATTTTACCGACTTTTCGTTTTTGAGTTATCGTGTTCACAGACACGCGGACACACACACACACACACACACGGACCTTTTTGTGAAAATGCTTTTTTTGGATATTGGGGACCCTAAAACATATATTTCCAGTGAAATCTCGGTATCGAATTTTTGGGTGGAGTGCAATACCTTCTCTATACACTATGTATGGACTTTCTGAAAGTCGGTTCTATTTCTAATGCGAAATGCACAGTCTTCTGTTCATTCTGTCTGCTTGCGTATGGGCAGTCGACCAATGGCAGAGTCAAATCTAAAACTCAACTAGAATTTGCAATGTCGATGCTCTTCTATTTGGCTGTGCAGTGCCGCGCTATCTCTAATTTCCCTCAAGAGGTTATGACAGTTTCCTTTGATTTAATCATCTGCGTTTAGAGATAACTCATAGTTCATTAAATGTATAGCCGTATCACTTTCTGCAGTCTCTAAGCTTGTACTTTTTCAATAATTTTTAATGAGGAATTATTGTAACGTCACTGCCTCGAGTTTCAGTATTTATTTGTAAAAGATGGAGATAATTTTCTTATGTGGTATTGCTGGTTATATTATTTTATTTGAAGCTTACGAGTACTTGCAAAATATCGTCATGTAATTTACTGATCTAGAAATCCGTGCCAACTTCTTGCGTTACGTTTACGTTTATGCTTGCGCCTCATTGTGAATGTAGCTTAAGGTACTGTAACTTTGTAAATGCAGTTTTATGTTGATATCTTTCGTTATTGTTTAGTGATGCCAAATCATCTGCCACTTTCTGGATCGTGGGTTTCGTTATGTAAGCAGCTACTCAAGAAAGCAGTTTTCTGTATCGGAGTTAGCTGTTTACACGTGACCGACCTCTTACCTCTGTTCATTTCGATGGAGTTCAGGTCATTGATATTGATTTCAAGCAACAGGAATTCTTTCTGCTGCTGGGACAAGGACCGCAGGCTGCCTGCACCTTTCCCCCATTTTCTGCTCGCCTGTCAATAACCGATCTGATTTGATTGCCTCTCGCACGCGTCAACTTTTCCAAGCGGTGGTTTGTTATAGTAGTGTCGCCTTCTATCAATTCACGGCCATTTTTGAAATGTCATTGCCACTTTTTCCCTCCACGTTTCGTTCATTGAATTACCCCTAAAACGTGTTCCATTTAATTCACGCAGTACGGCTTGCAGACGAGAGGGAAAGTGTTTCAAACCCCACATTTATGTTGTATATAGGTATATTTGTTTACTACAAGCATTTAAATTTAACTGTAACCATAATTAATGAGCTAAATGCCACGTTTTCGGGAGGTTCCGGATCAATTCCCATCGACCATCCACTCTAACCCTGAGTTTTTTGTAGTCGATAGGCGTATTCTCTGGTGGTTTTTCAACTTCTGTTTCCTTCTCAGGTTTTCCTGCCGTAGGGCATTGCCGGACAGATGGTGGTGCTTACTCAAGAAAAACCGTATTCTCAGTACACTAAAGGGCTACTTTGATCCCATGACATTGGAAATCAGAGGCTATCTGGGTTAACACAATAGACTCTGATTCCCAAGGTCATGGGTTCACTCCCAACGAAGGGCGATGAATTTTTATGAACGTAAAGAAAGAACGTTCGGAAGAAAAGTAAAACCGTAGATTTACGGCAGGTAAAAGAACCTCAAGACTGATAAAGAGGCCTCTGCGCACATCCAATGTAAAATGGAGCGCTGAGAAGCATAGTAGTTCAGGAGCGTCCATAAATGACATTTAATTTTGCTTGGTTGAACGGGTCGTTCGTCGCCTTCTCTCTCCACTCGTGTATGTGGTCTGTATGCCTTACGCCTGTAGCCTCCTCCGGTTCCTTAGCTCCATTCCTTCTTTCTGAAGGGTGATAGCCGCAATATATCACGTAGATCCCAATGCGTGTAATGAAAATAATGAAACTAACAACATCAATAAAAATTTGACTTCCTCTACGGCCGAGTGGTTAGCTTTTCTCAACCAAAAGATCCCAGATTCCATTCCCGACTGGAGTGGGGAACTTTTCTTGAACTAGAATCATGCCCTATCTTCTAGAGAGTCTGGAATTGAACATGTATGTGTGTTTAAGGATATAAAACTGGGGAAAAAATCAACGCTAAGAAATCCAACATCAGCAGTTGTTTCTCATGTCAGAACCCCCGGTATGACCAAGAAGTCAAAGGGGGCTTTATAAATTAAAGAATTGGAATAAAATAAAAACGTATCGCAGCATTTGGTCGCCTTTCACGTTTTAAAGATGGTTTCGTAAAATACAAATATTTCATGGCTTCAATTTATAAAAGAAAAAAAAAATGACCATCTGTAACAAATAGGTGATTTTGATACCTTACATGTGTCTGTTTAAAATTTCGCGGTTATCGTTAATACCAGAAATCCAGGGCTCTATGTATATATTACTTTCTCTACACATACTATGTTCATAGTGTATAGAGAAGGTATTGCATTCCACCAAAAAATTCTATGTTAAGATTTCACTAGAAATATACGTTTTAGGGTCTCCTGCACCCAAGAAAAAGGATTTCTATAAAAAAGGCGCAGTGTGTGTGTGTTCTGAACACGATAACTGTAAACGAAAGGTGGGTAAAATACCAAACTTAGTATTTAAGTTTAGTATCTTCCAAATATGAGACATAAAGATTTTGAAAAATATCCTCCCACCACAAACTACCCTTTTCAAAAACTTGTTTTTCTGAAAATTGGCTCAATGATTATGATTAAAATACTGTATATTAAAGATATTTACATGATAAATAAAATGTATATCTTGAATCTTTTGGGAATAGCCTCTGAAGACCTCTTTATTCTTGGTGCATTTTGCTTAATTTTGCACATTTGGTAAACCGTGAGAGATAGATAAAAGTTACCACACAAAATGGCAGATCTCATTTGTGTCATTTTTTTCGTGGAGTTGATCATTAATGAGATATTCCTTGCTATTGGTTTCAGTTTTAAAATACTTAGTTTTTTTCCCATATGCGAATTTGTAAACTTCTAGCCATGCAAAGAAACTGATTTCAATCACATAGTAACCAGTTTCTAAAAGATTTGACTATCGCTTTAGCCTAGTGTATTCCCTTCTACTTACAAGAAAGCAAGTAATTAAGACCATTTCTGTTCATTTTATCCTGATTAACGTGAAGTAGATAGACTAATTAACTTTTTAAGTATAATTTGTTATAGAGATGTAGAGAAAGTTATGGAATGAAACACATCAGGTTGTTTTAAAAACATCTGATGTGTTCCATTCACATGAATTTCTCTATATCTCTGCAACAAATTATTCTTAAATAGCTTGTACTTCTATTTACTTCATGCTAATCAGAAAAAAAATAGTAGAAATAGTCTTAATACTTGCTTTCTTGTAAGTAGAAGCGAAATAAGAGAGTACCATAGATTAAAGTGATAGTCAAAAGCTGGTTGCTATGTCATTGAAGTTCCTTTGTTTGTATGGACAGCAGTTGACAAATTCCTGTATGAGAAAAGTGCGTTTTTCAAAGCAGAAACTAAAAACAAGGAATGTCACAAAAACGATGAACTTCACAAAAAAAAATGTATATAACATAAATTGTGTGTTTTAACGTGCTCTACATTTTTTGTGGAGTAAGTTTTTGTCCATCTCTTATGGTTTAGCAATTATTCAAAATTCCATAAAATTCATCCAGAATAAAGTACTCTTCAGAGGCTATTCCCAGAAAATTCAAGATATACATTTTATTTGTCAGGTAAATATCTTTAATATACAAAATTTTCATCAAAATCGTTAGTCAATTTTGAGAAAATCAAAATTTGCGAAAAAAATTCCAAGTAAAAGGTAGTTGGGGGGGAGGGATTTTTCTTAAAATCTTCCTGTCTCATCCCTGGAAGATACTAAACTTAAATACCAAGTTTGGTATTTTACCGACTTTTCGTTTTTGAGTTATCGTGTTCACGGACACACACACGGACCTTTTTCCGAAAATGTTTTTTTTTTTTTTTTTTTTTTTTTAGATATAAGGGACCCTAAAACATATATTTCCGATGAAATCTTGGTATCGAATTTTTGGGTGGAGTGCACATAGTGCGTATAGAGAAAGTAAATATAATGGGATTGTTTGCTTCCGTCAAGCTGTTATAGACTTTTAGAGACAAACCGCGCTTCAATTGCCAGTCCTCCTCTGTCTACTACCAACTACTTGTTTACTCAGCGGTATGATGTAAGGGCATCTGAGAACAGAGAGACCAATAAAGCTCTACTTCATACAACTGTCGATGATGATTACTACATGTTCATTTTGAGCCTGTACCGCCGGCATAATTACGAATTAGTGATCTGAAGGAGATAAAACTTGATGGACCGAGTTGGATAATATTTGGCAAAGAGAGAAATCAAATAAAGAGAATAATGAAGGATGATTCACTGATGTACACAATGCTAAAAGAACAAAGGTAATATGGGAGATAATGGAACGCATGCAACCGCACAGAGAGCGGGAATACATGTTCAAACTCCAGCCAAATATATGCCACCCCTGGGGAGCCTGAGCACATCGGTGGGCAAACAGTCAACCCTCCTTACCCACTCCACTGTGCCTACTTTTCTGAATACATAACGAATAACAACAGTCAGTGAGTGTTAATGTTACATTTTTACTTTCTCTATACGCACTATGTACATAGTGTATAGAGAATGTATTGCACTCCACCAAAAAATTCGATACCGAGATTTCACCGGAAATATATGTTTTAGGGTCCCCTTTATCTAAAAAAAGCATTTTCGGAAAAAGGTCCGTGTGTGTGTCCGTGTATTCGTGTGTATGTGAACGCGATAACTCAAAAACGAAAAGTAGGTAAAGTACCAAACTTGGTAATTAAGTTTAGTATCTTCCAGGGATGCGACACGAAGATTTTGAGAAAAATCCCTCCACCCCCAACTACCCTTTACATGGAACTTTTTTCGAAAATTTTGATTTTCTCAAAAATGGCTCTAACGATTTTGATTAAAATGTCGTGTATTAAAGATATTTACCTGACAAATAAAATGTATATCTTGGATTTTCTGGGAATAGCCTATAATGAGTAGTTTATTCTGGATGAATTTTATGGAATTTTGCATAACTGATAAACCGTAAGAGATGGACAAAAACTTACTACACAAAAAATGTAGAGCACGTTAAAACACACAATTTATGTTATATACATTTTTTCGTGTAGTTCGTCGTTTTTGAGACATTCCTTATTTTTGGTTTCTGCTATGAAAAACTTATACATTTCTCATACAGGATTTTGTCAACTGTCCATACAAACAAAGGAACTTTAGTGACATAGCAACCAGCTTTTATCACTTTTCCCTTATTTCACCTCTACTTACAAGGAAGCAAGTAATGTGGATATTTCTGCTAATGTTTTACTGATTATCATGAAGTTAATAGAAGCATAAGATTTTTAAGAATAATTTGTTGCAGGGATATAGAGAAAGTCATGTGAATGGTACACATCAGATATTTTTGATAGTGTTTAGCGCCCGCTTTTACTATTATGGCACCGCCGGCGATAACACTGGTGATACATGATGTGAAGATGGAGCACCGGTGGAATGCGATGGCGGGGGAAATCTGAAAACCCGCCCCTGCGCCACTTCGTCCTCCACAAATCTCACATGCGGTCGCTTGGGATCAAACCCGGGCCCGTCTACATGAGAGGTTAATATTACATTAATATATAATCACCTAATAATTTGCATAACTATGTCAATAATACCCGGATACGAAGGATTTAAATATATGACTCGCCATAGCCCGCATTGGTAGTGTGGGGGTAACGTGCTTGCCTCACATTCAACAAGTCACTATTTGGCGGCCCGAGTTCGATCCCAAGGGACCGCATGTGGATTGTGGTGGACAAAGCGGCGCAGGGGCGGGTTTTCTACGGGTTCCCCCTCCATCGCATTCCACCGGTGCTCCATCTTCATTCCATGTATCATCAGTGTCATCGCCTGCGGTGTCATAGTAGCACAAGCGGCGTTAAACATGCACACACGCAAAGGTCGAGAGTTCCAATCTCTCTTAGGGTGAATTACCTGGATAAGGTTTTTATCCGAGTTTTCCCTTACGCTGAGGAGGCAAACTTCGGATAATTTTACTAATTTCATTTGAGCATCGTTTCACCAACCAGGTTAAAGGACGTTGTGCTAGCTTAAAAAACTCATTAAGGTGTTCCGTGAATGAGACGTACCAACAAAAAATCTAACTTGCTCCATTCACATGACTTTCTCTACATCTCTGTAACAAATTATTGTTAAAAAGAGTATTCCTCTATCTACATAATGTTAATTGAGATAAACATTAGCAGAAATGGTTTTATTACTTACTTACTTCCTTGTAAGGGCCATATGTCACGATAGTCAAATATTTTAAAAGCTGATTGCCATTTGGTTGAAACCCGTTGTTTTACTTGACCTGGAGATTGTAAATCTCCGTATGAAAAAACTTACAATGTTTGGTATTTTACCGACTTTTCGTATTTGAGTTATCGTGTTCACAGACACGCGGACACAGGGGACCCTAAAACGTGTATTTCCGGTGAAATCTCGAAATCAAATATTTGGTTTCTGTGCAACACCTCTGCCTATGTAACCTTGTACAATGTAGAGAAAGAAAAAAAAAAAAAACGAATCAGTTGGAGGATTTAATGTCGTGCCGGCATATTGTCACAGTAGCTCAATGGTTAGAGTGATTGCACGGAGAGCGGGAGAACGTGTTTAAATCCACCTGTTGCATTGAGTTTTTCAGCTGGTTCTACAGTAACTTGGTAGGAGTTTATATAACATTACCAATACAACAAAAATCTTGTGTTTCATTCATATGACTTTTCTACGTGTTCCGCAAACAAAACTTTAATTCAAAACGTTCTATTCTTTTATCTAAATCATGCTAATCGAGATAAACATAAGCAAAATTAGACTTAGCACTTGTTTTCTTGTAAGTAGAAGGGGAAATAAGGGAATGCACAGGCTAAAGCGATAGTCAAGTCATTTAAAGTCGGTCGCTAAGTGAAACAATTGAAATTCCATTTTCTTTGCTTGCCAGGAGTGAACACACGTGAGACGAGAAGAAATGTCTTCCAGTTTGAGAAAAGCTTAAATGGCTTAAAATTGAAATCAATAATCCGAAATATCTCGAAAACGGTTAACTCTACTTTTAACGAGATCTACATTTTGTGTGCAGTAAGTTTTGGTTTATCTCTTATGGTTTTCCTGGTATACAACAGTTATACAAAAATCATCCAAAATGAAGAGGTCTGCAGAAGCTATTCCCAAAAAATTCAAAATGGGAAAGTAGTTTTATTTATGATCGCTCTTTGACTACTGTGGTTCTTAGCGTCTCATTCTATACTGAGCGTTAAAGGTCGCTTAATTTTGCTCAGAGGCCTCACTACCAGGATTGAGGGAGACCAACGGCTTTACTTCCCTTCCGAAGGAAGCCATGCTAATGATTTTTACGTCCCAAATAATTCCCCGCGGGATTTGAACCCGCGACCTTGGGCATATGTAGCTACCATGGTAACCATTACACCACGTAGGGCCAGAAATTTCAGGATATACACTTCATTACATTAAAGCCATTTTTGAGAAAATGAAAATTTTCGAAAAATGTTCCAAAGGGTAGTTGGGGGGGATTTTGTTGATTATCTTCTAGTTGCATCCTTGAATGTTTGATATTTAACCGACTTTTCGCTGGTCACAGACACACACACACACACACACACACACACACCTGACATGTTTCGAAAAATTATTTTTTTTATTAATGGGTCTCAAAACATGTATTTTCAGTGAACTCTTGGTATTGCATGTTTGGGTCGGATATCTGCATTACCTTCTTTATCCACTGTGTACATTTTAGGACATAGGTGCTAGAGAAAATAGTAGATCATTTTAGTTGAAAACTTAACAACTTCAAAAACATGCGCTGGCCTTTCAGCGCTATTTCTCATACTTCTTAACAAGATTTGTAATCTGCCTACCTGTTAGTTGCATCTCAATAAAAATTATTTATTATCTAGAGGAACATGAATAAAACTGCCATATCCATGTAAAGTACTGTCTCCAACAGGATCTGCTTGAAATCTTCCCTGGGAGAAATGGCAGTACTATTTGCATACTGAGCTATGCCAGTAAATAAAAGGCTTCCCGACTGGCGCCTGGCGTTGAAGATGTAGAGATTTCTAGGAAAGTTAGGGTCCATCCCCATAAAACTTGCATCCGTTCCTTAACGTCTCAAAATGCAGTTGGAATACTTTTTCTAAATGCAAACTTCCAATATTTTGTCGTTTTATAAACCAATAACCATATTCCCCATAAATTCGCTGTTGAAACCGGATGTGATTTCACACACACACACAGTACTTTGAAAGTTAGCCACCAAGTCATATCCTCTAATAGTAATGGCTAACTTCATATAGAAATGTCCCTTTAATGTTTCCCTGTGCTGCCAAGAGCAGTTCCATAGTAAAAATTGATTGCGAAGCTTTTATTGGTCATTCTCTATCCCTTTCTTACTTACTCGTTTCTCAAAATGCTTTCTTTTCATCGTTATGTTATAAAACATTCTATTCGCCGCACCGCCTATTCAACTGTCCTACATTTTGACACAATATACACAAATGTATATCTGAGTATCTATATTTAGAAAAAGGAAACATAGTAAAAACAACAGAAAGAAGGTTAAAAAAAAAACTAGCATGAACTGAACGAGGCCAGGCAGTGAGCAATGCTAGATTGCAACACGTTTTGCAGGGAATCGTGGGCTCGAGTACCGCCTTGTTCATGGCTGTTTGTGTGTTTGTAAATGAGTAAATGTCTGTGTGTGTGTAAATGAAAAGAAATCGGTAAACAAATGAGTCAACAAAGAAAGTGTAGAAAACTGTTTAAAAAATAAAAAGGGAGGAAAACTTAAAAAAAAAAATCTGATGTGTTCCATTCACATGACTTTCTCTACATCTCTGCAACAAATTATTGTTAAAAAACTTATACTTTTACTTACTTCCTGTTAATCGAGAAAAATTAGCAGAAATAGTATTATTACTTGCTTTCTTGAAAGTAGAAGCGAAATAATGGAGGAACACAGGTTAAAGTGATAGTCAGAAGCTAGTAGCTATGTGACTGATGTTCCTTTGTTTATATGGACAGGAGTTGAAAAATTCCTGTATGAGAAAAGTATAAGTTTTTCAAAGCTGAAACCCAAAACCAGGAATATCTAAAAGGCGATCAACGCCACGAAAAAAAATGTATATAACTTAAATTGTGTATTTTAACGTGCTCTACATTTTTTGTGTGATAAGTTTTTGTCCATCTCTTATGGTTTAGCAGTTGTGCAAAATTCCGTAAAATTGATCCAAAATAAAGTAGTCTTCAGAGGCTATTCTCAGAAAATTCAAGATATACATTTTTATTTGTTAGGTAAATATCTTTAGTATACAATATTTTAATCAAAATAGTTTTTAAGAAAATAAAAATTTCCGAAAAAATTTCATGTAAAGGATAGTTTGGTGTGGGGGAGGGGAGGTTTCTCAAAATCTTCGTGTCACATCCCCTGGAAGATACTATACTTAAATACCAAGTTTGGTATTTTACCGACTTTTCGTTTTTGAGTTATCGAGTTCACAGACACACGGACACACACATGGACCTTTTTCTGAATTTTTTTTTTTGTGATACAGGGGACCCTAAAACATATATTTCACTATACACTATGTACATAGTACGTGTAGAGAAAGTAAAAATGTGATGTGATAAAATTTATACTAACTAATATAATTCCTTGAGAAAAGTGTAATTTCTAATCGTCCACTTTTACACTCGTGACCGGGCTGAGGATTTGCGGACACAAAAAGCAAGTAAAGCAAGCTAAAGTAGGGACACTTTAAATTCAGAAACACGATGCAGCTTCTTCACTAAACTTCCACCTAAATGTAATTTCTGGACGAATTAATTGCTTAAAAATCTGATGTGTTCCATTCACATGCTGTTCCATAAACAAACTTTCCTTACAAACGATTATTAATTTATTTACTTCAGATTAATCGAGATAGACAGCAGAAATTTTCTTATAATAAAGAAATATACTACGCTAAAGAGATAAGTAGTTTAAAATTGAAACCAATAAGGTATATCTCGGTAACGGTTATAAAAAACCTGTGTATGACATAAATGGTATGTTTTATTGAGATCTACATCTCTTGTGCAGTAAGTTTTTGTCTCTCTCTTACAGTTTACGGGTTATACAAATGCCATCCAGAATTGAGACGTCTTCAGAGGCTATTCCCAGAAAATTCGAGACATTTTGTTTGTCATGAAAATATCTTAAACATTTTAATCAAAATCATTAGAGCCACTTTTGAGAAAATCAATGTTCTGCGTTTGGTATGTAACACACACAGTCACACACGCGCCCGCGCCATCTTATAGTTTTATAAACATAATTTTTATTAACAGGATCTCAAAACATGTATTTCCGGAGTAGTCTTGGCTTCTATTTTGGGTGGAATACAACACATGTACACATGTGCTGGAGAAAGTGGAGTTTGATGAAATAAAAATTGCTCCTTTTATTTGTTTGTAAGTTCTGTTATTTAATATTTTAAAATACAGATGTATGCAAGGAATTAAATGTTATTAATGGACCATTCTAAATTGTAAATAAATAATGTTTCTTGTCAAACTTGGGCCTGTGGAGAGAAAGCCGAGACAGGTCACTTTTATTTCCGATGTACTTTCACTAAAAATTCTCAACTCGAACTGTAGAATCAAGGTGACAATGACCTCTTGTGAGTTATATGGAAGTTTTGCATGTAGTTACACAATTGATATAAACACGCAAAACTTGTTAATATTATTATTATTATTATTATTATTATTATTTATTTTTATTATTATATAATAAACAATTTGTTAAACCATAATAAGTTCGCTTTCAAGAAACGCTTTACTTTAGATTTTATGTGAAATGTACATAGTGGATAAAGAAGGTATTGTATACCACCCAAAAATTAGATACCGAGATTTCATCGGAAATATATGTTTTGGTGTCCCCTTAGTTCCGAAAAAAAACATTTTTAGAAAAACGTCCGTGTGTCTGTGAACAGCATAGCTCAAAAACGAGAGAACCGTTAAATGCCAAACTTGGTATTTTGGTTTCGTATCTTCCAAGGATGGGACAGGAAGATTTTTATGAACATTTCCCCACCAAAACTACCCTTTACATGGAAACATTTTTGAAAATTTTGTTTTTCTCAAAACTTGCTGTAACAAATTTGATTAAAATACCGTATATTAAAGATATTTACATGACAAATAAAATGTATATTTTGAATTTTCTAGGAGTAGTCTCTGAAGATCTGTTATCCTGGATGAATTTTGCAAAATTTTGCATAAAGGTTAAACCGTAAGAGATAGACAAAAACGTAATGCACAATGTAGATCTATATAAAGCACATAATTTTAGTCATATACGTTTTTCTTGTAAAGTTGATCTTTTTGAGATGTTCCTAACTTTTTTTCAAACGGGACCATGCAAAACGAAACGAACCTCAGTTGTTTCATTTAGCGACCAGCTTTTAAAATATTTGATTCGCTTTGTCTAACGCATTCTCTTATTTCCCATCTATTTACAGAAAATAAGTAATTCTGCTAATGTTTATCTCTATTAGCATGATTTATATACAATAATACTTTATTAGAGAAAGTTATGTGAATGTGGCACATCAGATTTTTGAACTACTATTGCTTTCAAGAGAATTAGGCTAACTTCTGTAATTAATTTCGGTGACTATAAAGCACAATTTCGGTTTTCCAACACCCTCTGTTGCAATGGGTTGTCTAATTGCGATTTCGAGTGCAGGTCCATCACGTGTCGATTGTTTCATGAATCGCGCGCACAATTTGCTCATCAGCCCTCACTGTTTGGAGCGCTGCCCATGCGAGTGAATTGGGTTCGAATATGTGACCTTCGGCGAAAAGTACGCATTGCATTGCTGTCTATACATGTTCGAACACGTTTAATAGCAGGGCACGTGACATTTGCTTGTGGACAAATTGATGGCATTTGTTTCTGTATCGGGTGCCATGATTTTACCAGCTCTCTCAGCACCAAAGGGTCAATCAAGCCCGCCTGATCAGGGTTGCCTACTTGACGCATTTTCCGTCAAAATTGGCGCATTTTCAAGTGGTATGACAGACAAAATTTAGTTTGGACGGATGACCGATTTGACGGATACTATTAGAAATTACTAATTAATTTTATATTGCCTTTCTTTGGAAAAACTTACGCATACAAATCTTTGTGTACCTACAAGGCAGTGTCATTAATATCTTTTATTTATATATATATATATATATATATATATATATATATATATATATATATATAAGCTAACCTGTATGCCCGACATTTTAGAACACAGTGGTTAAATGATGAACAATCAAAGGAAATAGTAAGAAACAATTCAAAGCAGTTAAACCCTTTTCAACTTCAAAAATCTGATGTGTACCATTCACATGACTTTCTCCATATCCCTGCAACAAATAATTCTTAAAAAGCGTATACTTCTATTTACTTTATGCTAATCAGAAAAAAATAGCAGAAATAGTCTTATTACTCGCATCCTTGTAAGTAGAAGCGAAATAACGGACAACCGTAGGTTAAAGTGATAGTCAAAAGCTGGTTGCTATGTCAATGAAGTTCCTTTGTTTATATGAATAGGAGTTGACAAGTTCCTGTATGAGAAAAGTATACGTTTTTCATAGCAGAAACCAAAAATAAGGTATGTCACAAAAACGACGAACTCCACGAAAAAAATGTATATAACATAAATTGTGTGTTTTGATGTGCTCTACATTTTTTGTGTAGTAAGTTTTTGTCCATCTCTTACGGTTTAGCAGTCATTCAAAATTTAGTAAAATTCATCCAGAATAAACTACTCTTCAGAGGCTATTCCCAGAAAACTCAAGATATACACTTCATTTGTCAGGTAAATATGTTTAATATCCGAAATTTTAATCAAAATCGTTAGAGCCATTTTTGAGAAAATCAAAATTTTCGAAAAAAGTTCCATGTAAAGGGTAGTTGGGGGTGGGGGGATTTCTTCGTGTCGCATCCCTGGAAGATACTAAACTTAAATACCAAGTTTGGTATTTTACCGACTTTTCGTTTTTGAGTTATCACAGACACACGGACACACACACACACACACACACACACACATACACACACGCGCGCGCGCGGACCTCTTTGTGAAAACGTTTTTTTGGATATTGGGGACCCTAAAACATATATTTCCGGTGAAATCTCGGTATCGAATTTTTGGTGGAGTGCAATACTTTCTCTATACACTATACATAGTGCGTATGGAGAAAGTAAAAAGTTGCCATTTCAGCCTATCAAACACAGCTATAGAAGCGGATCTTGTTTTTAATCACTGTGCAATTAGATCCCTTGATTCTTTCAGATCTAACCAAGACATTTTTCCTGAGTGCTGACTTCGAGTTTTAAATTCATTTCAATTTTTGAAAGATGAAAGAAATATTTCCGACGGATTTTGAGTGTTGATGTGACGGAGAAAATTATCACGTGTTGGCAACACTGCGCCTGGATAGTGTGGTGTTAACTATTGGGAGTGGAAGTAATAATCAACACAACTTAACCTAAACAATCTGATGTGTTACACTCACATGACTTTCTCTACATCTCTGTAAGGAATTATTGTTAAAAACCTTATTCTTCTATCTACTTCAAGATAATCGAGTTAAACATTAGCAGAAATTGTCCTTTTTACGTGATTCCTTGTAAGTAGAAGAGCAACAATCTAACAGGTTCCATTCACAGGATGTCCTCTAGCTGTTCGGTAAGCAAACATTTTATTCAAAACATTAATCTGTGATCTACATCATGCTAATCAAGATAAACATAAGCAGAATTAATCTCATTACTAGCTTCCTTGTATGTAGAAGGGAATTAAGAAAATGCACAGACTAAAGCAATAGTCTCGTCCTTTAAAAGCCGGTCGCTATGTGAAACAATTGAGGTTCGGTAAACAAACAAAAACGAGAAAAAAGATGTCTTCCCATTTGAGAAAAGTTTAATTGCCTTAAAATTGAAACCAGTAATCCGGAATTTCTCGAAAATAGTTAACTCTTAAAAAAATAAATAAATAAATTGTGTGTTTAAATGAAATCTACATTTTTTTGTATATCCCTTATAGTTAACCAGTTAAGCAAAATTCGTCCAGAATAAAGAGGTTTTCAGAAGCTATTCCCAGAAAATTTAGATATACATTTTATTTTCCATGTAAGGGTAATTTGGTGAGTGGGGATTTTCCGTAAGTTGTGGTGTCGCATTCTTGGAAGATACTCAACATAAATACCAAGTGTGGTGTTTTGCCGATTTTGAGTTATCGCGTTCACAGGCACAGACACGTACCTTTTTCTATAAATGCTTTTTTTTATTCAGGGGACCCTAATATGGATATTTCTGCTAAAATCGTCGCCCTCCGTGGTGTAATGGTTACCATGCTGACTTCGTATACCCGGCGGAGGACGATGGATGAAGGGAAGTAAAGCCGTTGGTCCCGTGTCGTAGAACCTCAAGCCTACAGTACCGGAGTCCTGATCAGACTCCGTTACTGTTAAAAAAAAAAAAAAAAAAAAAAAAAAAAAGCAGCCTGACAGAGAGGCCTCTGAGCGAAATTAGGCGGTCTTTCACGTCCAACCAATTTAGCATGGGACGCTGAGAACCACTGTAGTTAAAGAACGTCCATAAATAACACGCCATTTCCATTTTTTCCGCTGAAATATCGGTATCGAGTTTTTGGGTGGAGTGCAATACCTTCTCTACCTATGTACCAGGTACTATGTTGAGGAAGTAAAATCCAATGTGTTCCATTCACGTGATTTTCTCTTCATTTTGTAAGAAACTATGGTTAATAAGCTTATTGTTCCATCCACTTCATGCTAATCGAGATAAACATTAGCAGAAACGGTCTTATTACTTAGTTCCTTATAAGTAGAAAGGAGATAAGGGAATGCACTAGACTAAACCGACATCAAATACTTTAAAATGAGGTTGTACTGAGATTGAAATCCGTTTCTTTGCCTGACGAAGAGTGGGCAAGTTCCCGTATGAGAAAAGTTTTAAGCATTTTAGAACACAAACTAATAACAAGGAATATCTCGAAAACGGCTAACTCCACGAAAAAAAAAATGTATATGTCGTAAATTGAGTTTTAACGAGATCTACATTTTTTGTGTAGTAAGGTTTTGTCTATCTCTTACGGTTTACCATTTATGCAAAATTCATTCAAAATGAACAGGTCTTTAGAAGCTATTTCCAGAAAATTCAAGTTGCACATTTTATTTGATAGAAATGGCTTTAATATGTGGTACTTTAATCAAAATCGTTGGATCTATTTTGAGAAAAACCAAATTTTCAAAAATGTTTCCATTTAAAGGGTAGTTTGGAGTCGTGGGGGGGATTTTCTTGAAATTCTTCATGTCGCATCCTTGGAAGATACCTTAGCTTGGTATTTAACGGCCTTTTCGAATTTGAGCTATCTTTTCAGATACACACACACCCTATCAAAATTTTGGGTGCAATACTATAGCTTCTCTATGCTCTAATAGCACGTGTAGAGAAAGTAATAACTGGTGCCGAGACTTTCGAGGAATCACAGTACGATATGCGAAGTTTGCATTTCCTTACTGATATTTAAAATAATTGGTGCCCAAAGGGCGTCAGTCTCGTCTTGACTATTTCCTCCAGTGCGTTATTTATAGGTCTTGCTGGAGAAACATACACTTTTTCGTTATCGTTTTGCATTTCCTGACAAATTGAGGTTATCGCATAATACGTAGTGGTGAAACGTGTAGCATATGCGGTGGCGACAAAGTTGTTACTGTCAAAAAGGAATAATTTGTTTTGTCATTTTCAGGATATCATTGCATTTGATATGCGAACAACAGAAATTTCCACTTAGTACGTGATTAGGGTATTTGTTTCCCTAAAACAGGAAACAACTTAATCCTGGGGGTCGCAAGTCGGCATTTTTTTTTTACTTTTTCTACCACGTATATTAAAGTAGGGGAAGTTTATGTTCCATCCAAAAATTCAATACCGAGATTAAAACATATATTTTTTTTTTTTAATTTATAAGAAGCAAATTGATTGTAGTCATGAATATATGTTTCGAGACTTTCTGTCGCCCTCCGTGGTGTAATGGTTACCATGCTGACTTCGTATACCCAAGGTCACGGTTTTTTTATACAAAAAATACAGCTCCGGAGGTTTGTCAGGACTCCGGCGCTGTATTCCTTTTTTTTTTCCTCCATTTTTTCCAGTTTCTTATATTTCCTTGGTAGACCTTATTATTCTTAACGTTTTTCTTTTACATATACATACACCAACATAGACACATTTACAAACACAGAAACACCCATGCCCAAGGCGGGACTGGAACCCACGATCCTGTGCACCACGAAGCGCCAAAGCGAGTCACTTTAGCGAGCGCGGCCACCGGGATCGGCATAAGGGTTCAAACCCGGCGGAGGACGATGGATTTTTTCCGGCGTAAAAATCCTTAGCATGGCTTCCTTCGGAAGGGAAGTAAAACCGTTGGTCCCGTGTCGTAGATTTACGGCACGTAAAAGAACCTCAAGTCTGATAGAGAGGTCTCTGAGCAAAATTAAGCTGTCTTTCACGCCCTATATAGAATGGGACGCTGAGAACCAATGCAGTCAAAGAGCGTCCATAAATAACACGCCATTTTCGAGACTTTCTGAATCCAGAAAATCTCGCGTGTTTGTATGTGTATGGGGGGGGGCAGGATTTGTCCATTTCCGAGATATACCTTATTTCTTAGTTTAAATTTTTCAATAATATATTCTCAACGAGAAATCGTCATTCGTTTCTCTATATTTTTTCTCTCTGTCTCTTTCTCTCTTTTTATCCTGATCATATAAATAGAACGGAAGTTCAAACCTATAGCATAATGACTGGATTTTAAAAGATTTTGACTGTCGCTTTAGCCTAGTGTATTCCCTTATTTCCCTTCTACTTACATGGAAGCAAGTAATAAGGCCGTTTCTGCTAATGTTTATTTCGATTAGTATGAAGTAAATGGAAGAATTTAAGAATAGTTTATTGCAGAATTAAATATGAATTGAGTTTTATTTAGTACTCCTTGCAAAATCCAGCCAAATTCATCCAGAATAAAGAGGTCTTTAGAGGCTATTCCCTAATTTAAGACATACTTTTTATTTTTCCGTTATTTTCTTTAATATACGGTATTTTAATCAAACTCGTTAGACCCATTTTTGAGAAAATCAACATTTTCGAAAATTTTCAATGTAAAAGGTAGTTTGGGGTGGGTGGATTTTCCTCAAAATCTTCGTTCCGCATCCTTGGAGAATACTGAACTTAAATACCAAGTTTGGTATTTAACGGACTTTTTGAGATATTACTTTCCACAGACACACAAGGGCCTTTTTCTAAAAATGTTTTTGGGAGGATTCAGGGGGACCCAAAACATGCATTTCTGGTGACATCTCGGTATCGAATTTTGGGTGCATTACAATACATTCTCTTTACACTATGTACGTGTAGAGAAAGTAAAATGCATTTTTAGGACTCAGGGGAGCTCAAAACATATCTCCGGTGAAATATCTCGATATCTAATTTTTGGGTTAAATATAAAATCTTCTCTATCCAATATGTACATTGTACCTGAGGTTATTTATTACTTTCTCCATACGCACTATGTACATAGTGTATAGAGAAAGTATTGCACTCCACCCAAAAATTCGATACCGAGATTTCACCGGAAATATATGTTTTAGGGTCCCCAATATTCAAAAAAAAGCATTTTCACAAAAAGGTCCGTGTGTGTGTGTGTCCGTGAACGCGATAACTCAAAAACCAAAAGTCGGTAAAGTACCAAACTTGGTATTTAAGTTTAGTATCTTCCAGGGATGCGACACGAAGATTTTGAGAAAAACCCCCCCAGCCCCAACTACCCTTTACATGAAACTTTTTTCGAAAATTTTGATTTTCTCAAAAATGGCTCTAACGATTTTGATTAAAATTTCGGATATTAAAGATATTTACCTGACAAATAAAATGTATATCTTGAATTTTCTGGGAATAGCCTCTGAAGAGTAGTTTTATTCTGGATGAATTTTACTAAATTTTAAATAACTGCTAAACCGTAAGAGATGGACAAAAACTTACTACACAAAAAATGCAGAGCACGTTAAGACACACAATTTATGTTATATACATTTTTTCGTGGAGTTCGTCGTTTTTGTGACGTTCCTTATTTTTGGTTTCTGCTATTAGAAACGTATACTTTTCTCATACAGGAACTTGTCAACTCCTATCCATATAAACAAAGGAACTTCATTGACATAGCAACCAGCTTTTGACTATCACTTTAACCTACGGTTGTCCCTTATTTCGCTTCTACTCACAAGGAAGCGAGTAATAAGACTATTTCTGCTAATTTTTTCTGATTAGCATAAAGTAAATAGAAGTATAAGCTTTTTAAGAATTATTTGTTGCAGGGATATGGAGAAAGTCATGTGAATGGTACACATCAGATTTTTTAATTTCTAATTAATCTGTTAACAATAAATGTATTTGTATGGAAATAAATAAACATTTAAAAATCTGGCATATTAGCACTGGGTTTAGAAATTAGGTACTAGGGTTTTTATTTTATATGTTTATGTACATGCGGTCTAGTGAAAGTAAAAGGCTAGATTTGGCGAGAAAACAGCCAAATTGTCAACAACACCGTCTCCAGTTGTAGGTCTAGTTTAAACGCACGCCAAACTAGGGGGGGGGGCAAGTTATTTCAGAGGACGTCGACATTCCTAACCTACCTCATAGGAATCACTGGTAGACTAGCACATCTGGTTAAAGTTACTTCAGGAAGAACTTGAATGGGTAATGTGAAGTGTTATTTGCACTTCAGAACCGTCTCGGTGAAGTATTTGAATCTGCGTTGCAAATCACTTCTCAAGGTCTGTGGTCCAAGGCTATGTTTTCGTGACTTCGGCGATTTTACGTACTGTTAACCTTTATTGGAGGAAGAAATTCAAGGCCTTCATCATCAGTTCCGCACAATAATCGCGCGGTTCAGCGTTCTGTGAATGTAATAGAAGGCGGTGGAGACCGTATTCTTTAAATGCTGCAGTTTTAAGACCTTGCCAAGCCGTCTGGGACTGCAGGTGGCTTTGACATTTTCGATGTGGTTCCCCGATTCCCCGTTGCGTGGCTACTCGGTCTAAAGCTAAATTTGAGTCCATCTAGCACCCTTTTCCCCTCTCCCACTCTGGCACTAATTATAAACTCACTTGTCAGCGGCGGCTAGTGCACATTGTTTTTCTTTGCTTACACTTGGTGATTCTTACTGCTCCACAGAAAACTCATCGGTTGGTGATATACAGTATTTAACTCCCCAGTTGGTTCGCTAAACCACACAATGAGACCTCAAATTATTTTGTGATACATACATCCCCAATTAATTGGAATAGATCAATAAAACAACATTTTTCATGCTCTCATGAATTTAATCAAAATATTTCCAATTTGCAGTTTTGCTATCTCTACACGTACTATATACATAGTGTTTAGAGGTGTTGTAATGAACCCAAAAATTTGATGTGTGTCTGTGGACAGTATAGATCAAAAACGAAAACACCGTTAAATACCTAACTTAGTATTTAATTTTGGTATCTTCCAAGGATGCGACACGAAGATTTTCAAGAAAATACCCCTACCCCAACTACCCTTTACATAGAACTTTTTTTCGAAAATGTTGATTTTCTCAAAAGTGGCTCTAACGATCTTGATTAAAATATCGTACATTAAAGACATTTACCTGACAAATAAAATGTATTTCTTGAATTTTCTGAGAATAGCCTCTGAAGACTACTTTATTCTGGGTGAATTTTACGGAATTTTGCATAACTGTTAAACCGTAAATGCTGGATTAAAATTTATCACACATTAATGTTGAGCACGTTAAAACACACAATTTATATGTACATTTTTTTTTCGTGGAGTTGATCGTTTTTGAGATATTCATTGTTTTTTGTTTCATCTTTGAAAAACTTAATACTTTTCTTGTACGGGAATGTCAACTCTTGTCCGTACAAAGGAACTTCAGTCACATAGCAACCAGCTTTTGACTATCACTTTAACCTATGGTACACACTTATTTCCCTTCTAGTTACAAGGAAGCAAGTAATAAGACTATTTCTGCTAATTTTTTCTCGATTAGAATGAAGTAAATAGAAGCCTAAACCTTTTTAACAATAATTTGTTGCGAGATGTAGAGAAAGACATGTGAATGGAACACATCAGACTTTTTAATACGTAATATGTCCTCCTTTCTTTTTATAAGTTCCATTTCACGATTATGTATTGATTCCTCAAGATGGGAACACACATTTTGGAGATCATCATGAAACCACACTTGAATTAAAGCTAATATCAAAAGTTCTTTTTCTACAAGCGATCGCAATTGAGTAGTTTACGAGCTCATTTCAAATCGGGAACTTGATTTTTAGGGAATCCATGCCCAAAGAAGTGCAGCAAGCGTAAAATGCAAACGTATATGTTGTGCGGTGGCCATAAGATCAATTTTTCATCCACCAAAATAATAGAAAGATCTACCTGGTATTATGACACTAATAAAAGAAACAATATACATAAAAGCAAACAAAAATAATTTTAACAAATACGAAGGTGTGCAATTAAGCAAAACATGGCTATCTATAATTCATAACCGCTTGCACCATCCTCCTCAACCCCCATTGGCCAGTGCGGACCAATGACAGCGCGCGAGGCGGTCTTTCAGCCTCCCCCTTCTGGTATAAATACCATTGCCAGAGCAACTTCTCAGGCGTCATCGGGTTCCCCGCATGGCTTGCGGGCATACCAGAAAACACTGGAGCAACTCCAACAGCCGCACAAAAGCTGAGCTCCATTACTACCTCACCAAGAGGTGACTAGCTTAAAAATTTCAAACCTGCAAAATTATTATAACATGTTTTTAACACATAACTTTGAAATTTCATACACCAGAGGTGCAGAAGGGTTGCTGCATCCAAATGACATTCGTTGGGGAGCAACATGCTACCTCCTTTTCTCCCTCACCCAACCCAAAATTGAAAAAGCCATCCTTAACACCCCATCTCGAAATAAAAACCCTGTTGAGGGTGGGTACGCAGCAAAAACACTCTGCTGAACCTCGGTCGGTCTTCTCTCCAGTTCCCTGATGATGGTAACAGAGTACATCGTTGAAAGCTGGAAAGTAATCCAACACTTACCTGACTGACGTCTCGAGAAGAAATCATTAATAAAGTAAAGTAATTTTGTTACAACTTTACTCTCGCCAAAATAATTCACGACATTAGTGTGTACACATCACTGATCAATAAACAAACAATTAAAATTAGTCGTGCACGATATACTGTTATGTTCAACGTCAATAAGTGACAAATATTCTTCCGTAGCTCTAAGGATATCATAATTTTCATAATCTGTCATTTTCTCAAAATACATTACAGAGCAACAATAATATTGGTTTGTCAAGGCCTGCTATAACCGTACGGTCATCGCGCCCAGCAACCACACAACGAAACTATACCACTGAACGCACCCTATCCTAACGTTGCGAAATAAATCACGAACCACAAACCTTGGCAAATGGCTCAAATTTAACCTCAGATTTATTTCATATTTTCTCTTATAATCAGAAAATTCTTGTGCAGAAAAAATATTGAATGATACGTGGAGCGTAAAGTTTCTTTTTGATTCTCGCGTGGCTGTGAAACTCGTTTCACAATATTTCTGCTCGAATAAAAAACCATAACTTTACGCTGTTACATCATAAATACTATTTGTGGAACAGTCAAATTTTGCAAGTCTCTTTTTGCAAATACCCCACACATTTTTACGAGATTATTGTCATGCTACTCCCCTGGCCATTCAAACCACGAACATTGTTTATCTTTGAAGAATTTCTTCACTTTCATTCTTCAAAGTGCGCCAGGAAGCTAAGCGTAACTTAAAAATTCCATCACCTTCCGGAAACTTTCCCGGAGTTCTCCTCTCACCAACACGGTGAAATACTGATCACTTTTCATCATGCCTTCAACTGAAATTAAAGGTCCAATTTCTTCCTAGGTGAAACAGCCCCAAACCTTTTCTTTGCAGGTTCATTATTTGCACGGCGCACATACTGAACCCTAGAAATTCTTCAAACATAACCAACTTCATCTGCTTGAATGGCCAAGGGATTTGAGGGCCCATTGCAAAATGAAACATGACTGCCTCCGTGGCCGAGGACCCTGACCCGAGTTCGATTCTCGGCTGGGGTGGGGACGGTTTTCTTTAACCAGAATTATTCCCTATCCCCCACAGAGTCTGGAATTATATATGTGAGAGTGAATGTGTGTGTTTGAGGAAAATAAAACGATTTAAACCCAACCTAAAGAATCTATAGACAACGAGTTGTTTCTAATGCAAAGCCCCCGATATGACCTTAGATGTTAAAGGGGGCTATATAAACGAAACAATAAAAAAAAAAAAAAAAAAAGAAGAAGAGACTTTTCCGCAAGAGTACGTTTGATATTGGCTTTATTTTAAGTATGGTTTCATGTTCTCAAAAATGTGAGTTTTATTTTTGTGGTGTCAATGCCTAATCGTGTAATAGAATTCATGAAAAGAAAGGACATATTAAGCCTTAAGATATGTAAATTGGAAGTAATTTATGATTATTTATGTGTTATTGTTCTGTTCCGAATAATTCGCAGGATGGTATGCAGGTCCCGGGCTTCTTAAATAGCTATTAGATCAAGATTTAATGCTTTATCAGCATGTTGCCATGGTAACTCAGTAGTTAGAGCAACTGGACAGAGACCATGAGATTCGTGGTTCTATTTCCGACTATTCCATTGAACTTTTCTGTATGACTCTACCCTTCCCTCACTGGGTATGTTACGCAAACATAGGATAAGAATAGGTGGAGAAAGTCGTGTGAATGTAGCACATTATTTTTACTTCGGAGATAGCAAATACTCAGTTTTAACACACTATTATAACATGTTATAGTTGAAATTGAGAAAACAGCCGAGAATGAGAACTTCTAGCGTATACAAAATCGGAGTAGGTTGGCAACATAAACAACAGCTGCAGGATTAGAACGATAGCGGAGATGTATACAAACACGCCTTCTCCCCCTTCATTCTCCGAAGGTCATCACACACAGTAGTAGCACAATAAATAAATAAATACATAAATAAAATATTTGTGTAGCGTACCTTGGTACTTCAGGGCTAATATCCCAGACATTACTATTTGTCCATTTTATCTAGTTTTATACAATTCTCCAGATAATAAATTACAATCACTAAGAATAAACTTAAACATTTTAAACCATTAAAGTATTAGCATTTAAATAGAAATTTCCTACATTAATGCTCTGAAAAATGTTGGAAGATTAGATGTAAGTGTCTTTGTAAATCTGTATTCGATTATTAATTGTCCTTTGCTGTATGGTTAATATCTAATTGCCAATACATTAAGAAAAAAATAGACTTATAAGAAAACAATTAAAATATTACAATTGAAACAGTTGTTTAACATATAAACTCAAACAAAAAGTCAACTTCTCACTATTTTTTTATTTTAATATTTTCACAATTCTTAAAATTACTATAGTTACCCTTTATTAAATTATTTATAAAATAATCTATTTATAATTGTTACATCTATTAACATATTTTATTTACCAATAATTTTGTCTTATAACATATTAGATATATAATAACATTCTTTTTATTTTTATATCTTTTTAGCATATATTTTATTTTATTTACAGTATATATTCAATTTATTTTGTATGCTAATATAAATAAACAAATTTATTTTTATTTTATTTTAATTTTGTTCCTTTTTCTCTCTTGTCCTTTATATATCACTAAACCTATTTTTTTTTTTTTTTTGCTGGTAACCAGCCTTACATTAACAAGTATATCTACTCTACAGACAGTAGAAGCACGCCTGAAAGAAGAGAAGGAAACGGAATGAAGAGGAATGGAAATCGTAGCACATGAGAAACCAACCCAGCATTCGCCTGGCGGGACCAGAGAAACCATGAAAAACTCATGGGTCTCTGGGTATCGAACAAACATTGCGCCATCTCGTTTGTAATATGTGGCTTCTTGGCACAGCTCACTAAAGAGTCTTGGCCTACCGCCCGGCCGCTGCGTCCCCCCCCCCATCTCGGTTCAATACAGACATCATGGACGGGTGAGTCAGCGCTTCGACCCCTCCGGCCAGTTAATGCGGTCTTCACGACCTGGAGCCGCTACTTCTCCATCAAGTAGCTCCTCAATTGGCCCCCCAGGGACCTCACAAGGCTGAGTGAACCCTACGCCGGTACTGGGAATCGATCCCAGGTCTCCCGCTTGGCAAGCAGCAACACTACCACCGTGCTAAGGAGACACCCTTTGTAATATGTAGTACGGGATATTTTTAGAAATACTATGTCCTGGCTGAATACCAAATTGGTGCTCAAAATTCATTCCTACATAGAAGTTTCGATCAAACTCCAAAGAAAGAGCGATTCCAAAACTGTCCTTAATTAACTTATGTCCTTGACAACCGATGTTAACCAGGACTGTACGAAAATAGGCGAAATTGTGATACTGGGTCTGAAAACCACTCATGGCGAAATAAAACGCCTATCTTAACGATACCAAGCGACACGTTTACTGCTTGTACTTGAGTCCGAAAACGAATAAGGCAAATCGAGTTTCAGCAATAAACCGGTTTCTGGTCGACATCGAAAATCAAGGAAGACAAGTGCTATCGAAACGCGTGTCTGAACCCCCCCCCCCCCCACCTGTTCTGACAATGAGGCTGTAAATTGGACTTGGGTTCTTAGTTTTCCCTTATGTGTCCATAACTTGTAGTGCAAGGAAGTTTGGGCGAGCGTATTTTTACGACGGACAGAAGGAAGAAAGGTTTATGCTAATGATCCCGTTAGGGTGGAGCGGCAAGCACATACCAGTTAACGTTTTTGTATTTCTTTCGTTCCATTTTTGGTTTATTTTCGGATAGGCAGAACCAGCTGCTTCGCACGCTATGTTCTTTTTTTAGTTGCAAGATATCTCTTTCATTCTTTTGTCATTGTCACTTCCTCTCTTCACGATCCACATACTGTTCCCACAATCACAAATGGAGCCTTCCTGTGACGTAATTGTAGAAATAACCCCTGTGTAACTGGTTTAATAGTTTGTGTAATAAACAAAGAAAGAAAAATCTGATGTGTTTCATTCATATTCCTTTCTCTGCGTGTCTGTAACAAATTATTGTTGTTAAAAAGTTTATGCTTATATCTACTTCATACTAATCGAGGTAAGCATTAGCTTAAATTGGTTTATTACTTGCTTCCTTGTAAGTAGAAGGGAATACACTAGGCTATAGCGATAGTCAGATCTTTTAAAAACTGCTGCAATAGGATTTCTATGCCTTGCCAGGAGTTGACAAGTTCCCGCATGTGAAAAGTTTAGTTAGTTAAAATTTAAACCAATAACAAGGAATTTCTCGGACCGGATACCTCAAGAACAAAAACATAAAGGACATAAATTTGTGTTTTGACGAGATCTACATTTGTTTGTATAGTAATTTTTGTCTGTCTCTTACGGTTTAGCAGTTAAGCAAAATTCATACAAAATAAAGAGGTCTTCAGATGCTACTTCCAGAAAATTCAAGATATACATTTTATTTGGGATGTAAATATAAGAGGTTTTAATCAAACTTCGTTAGAGCCATTTTTAAGAAAATCAAAATTTTCAAAAATTTTCCCATGTAAAGGGTAGTTTGGGGTGGGGGGGATTTTCTTGAAAAGCTTCGTGTTGCATCCTTGGAAGGTACCAAACTTAAATACCAAGTTTGATGTTTAATTAAGACCTCTTTATTCTGGATGATTTTTTATTGAATTTTGTATAAATGACGAACTGCAAGAGATGAAGAAAAACTTACCACACAAAAAATGTAGATCACATTAATACACTCACTTCATGTATATATATATATATATATATATATATATATATTTTTTTTTTTTTTTTTATGGAGTTGATCGTTTATAAGATATTCCTTGTTATTGGTTTCAGCCTTAAAAACTTATACTTTTCTCATACAGAAAATTTGTCAACCCCTGTCCAAACAGAAGAACTTTAGTCACATATCAACCAGTTTTTGACTATCACTTTAACCTGCGGTACTGCCTTAATTCGCTTCCTCTTGTATGGAGGCAAGTATAAAGACTATTTCTGCTAATTTTTTCTCAATTAGCATGAAGTAAATAAAAGCTTAAGCTTTTTAATAATAATTTGTTGCAGGGTCTAGAAAAGTCACGTGAAAGAAACGCATTAGATTTTATTTCATTTCAATTAGATGTTGAAGGCCAAACAAGAATCGCATATATTCAGAGCAACGTTGTTTCCCACCATGATTGGAAATGACAGCGACGATGTACAAATAATCAAATAATCAACTTTGTTGTAGGTCACGCTACAGAATGTTATGTTAGATTTAAATTAGATTAATATAGTAGCTTTCTGCTAAAATATCAATGCACTATGATGAGCTTTATCTTGCTGCATGTCTGCGCCATATGTTAGCCCCATAGACAGTGTCCTCCTTTCCTATATTCAGCAATCTACTGGTTTTTCTTTCTCTATACGCACTATGTACATAGTGTATAGAGAAGGTATTGCACTCCACCGAAAAATTCTAACCGAGATTTCACCGGAAATATATGTTTTAGGGTCCTCTTTATCTAAAAAAAGCATTTTCACAAAAAGGTCCGTGTGTATGTGTGTGTTTGTGTGTCCGTGTGTCTGTGAACACGATAATTCTAAAACGAAAAGTCGGTAAAATATCAAACTTGGTATTTAAGTTTAGTATCTTCTAGGGATGCGACACGAAGATTTTGAGAAAAATCCCCCCCACCCCAAACTACCCTTTACATGGAACTTTTTTCGAAAATTTTGATTTTCTCAAAAATGGCTCTAACGATTTTGAATAAAAGTTCGTATATTAAAGGTATTTACCTGTCAAATAAAATGTTTATCTTGAATTTTCTGGAAATAGCCTCTGAAGAGTAGTTTATTCTGGATGAATTTTACTGAATTTTGAATAACTGCTAAACCGAAAGAGATAGACAAAAACTTACGACACAACAAATGTAGAGCACCTTAAAACACACAATTTATGTTATATACATTTTTTTTCGTGGAGTTGATTGTTTTTGAGATATTCCTTGTTTTTTTTTTCAGCTATAAAGACATACTTTTCTCATACAGGACTTTGTGAACTCGTGTGCATACAAACAAAGGAACTTCAGTCGCAGAGCAACCTATGGTACCCCCTTATTTCGCTTCTACTAACAAGGAAGCAAGTAATAAGACTATTTCTGCCAATTTTTGCTCCATTAGATGAAGTAAATAGAATAATTTGTTGCAGTGATATAGAAAAAGTCATATGAATGGAACACATCAGATTTTTTAAATATTCGTTGACTTTAGTCTTTTATCCAAACTCCGGAATAAGTTTGGGAATGCGTCTGCTTCGCTGGTTAATTCTCAAAGAATTTTAACACCCTTGAATTCGGTTTAAAATCAGTTATAACTCAACTGCAAAAAATCTGAAAACAAATACATTTTATAATAGGTTTTGCGATCGTCAGACGTTATCGCAGTTGGTCAAGTGCTTTTCCAGTCCAGGTGCATCATTTTATTCGCACTCACAAAACCTATCGTCGCCGTCGCTAGAAACCCGTTTGCAGTTTTTGTGATATCCAATCATGCTTCTTATCCTGTAGAACATCAGAATGTGTGTATATTCGCATCCTATCATATCTGTATGTATTACTTAGGGTCAGTCTGGGCACTGTGGAGCTAACAAACTTTTGAGATAAAAGGAAATGACCTGCATTTCCTGAAATAGAATTGTTACAAACGAGAATCATATTTGAAAAGTTTGAATCATAGCTAGAATGCGAACTACGCATCTCCAGTTCTCCGTAACGATGCACTTACTGAGATGATGGTGATGATGATTGGGTTTTAAGGGCGCTCATCAACTACTAGGTAAAATTATCCATTGCTAAATTCATAAGTAAACGTAAGAGGTATGAGCATGTTAACGGTGGGGACACCTCGGCAAATACGACCCAAGTATTGATCTATCGCGGTTAAGCGCAGAGACGTACGGAAGTCCCTAACAGTTTCACTAGATGGCAGCCCTGGCCCGCCACGAAGGCTATACATGCGAAGGAGGCCTCTACAACGGCACCTAGCCTCAACTAGCGGGAAGAGAGTTTTACAGGAGCAAGCAACCGTGCCATCTGCTTGCAAAACCTCAAGCCACACCTGCCGCTACCTGAAATATGAAGACTGAAATGAAGTAATGAAAGGGAAAGAAACCGTGGTAGAGAAACAGCACCCCAGTTTGTTTTTGGATTTAGGGTTCCACAAAACATGTATTTTTGGAGAAATCTCGGAATCGAATTTTTGGATGGCATACAATACCATCTCTACATACTATTACATTGTACATACATGTTAAAGTAACTCCATGGCACGACCGTTCACAAGGGACCTTGGCCTACCGCCCGCCCGCTGCATCCCCCATCTCGGCCCGAGATGCTGGAGGTTATCAGTGTCTCGAGTCCCTCCTGGCCGGTTAATGCGGTCGTCTCGATCTGGAGCCGCTACTTCTCAAGCAAGAAGCACGAGGCTGAGTGCACTCCGGACCGGGTCTCCCAGCGGGGAAAGTTCCCCACGCCGGTACCGGGAATCCGAACCCAGGTCTCCCCACCGCGCTAAGGAGACGACCCACATACATGTCAGAGAAAGCAAAACACTACCTGTGAGTAAAGTTTAGCTTTACACGAGAAGCAATCTGGTAGAAGGTTGGCGTATCGTTCTAACCCTAGCGTACTCTGGAGAATTACAAGAGTTCCAGTTGCCGAACAAGAACATGTTTGTTTGAGAGCAGTGGACCAACACGTCCAGCATGCATTGTAAGTTTAAGTTATACTCCTGTTCTACCAATATGATTTCCCCCGCTTCCATCGCTCTCAGAGGAAATACTGTGAGAGCTGCTGCGACGACGTTAATTAAAGATCTACTAGAGACTTGTGCTCACAAAGAGTGACTCGAAGTGCTATACGTATTTTTGTTTCTCCTAATAGACTTAGAAAGTATAGTGTTGCACCCCAAAAATCTGTTGTGTACCTCTCACATGACTTTGTCTACAAAAGCTTATTCTTCATGCTAATCGAGATAAACAGCAGAAATGATCTTATTAGTTACTTCCTTGAAACTAGAAAGGAAATTAGGAAAAACTAACTAAAAGCGATAGTCAAATATTTTAAAAGCAGGCCTCTATTTGAAAAATTCGACATTCCGTTCTCTCTGCTTGCCTAGAGTAAACAAAAGAAAGACGAAAACAAAGATGCTTCCCATTTGAGAAAAAAAAAGTTGTATGTTTTAACGAGATCCAAATTTTTTTTGCAGTGATTTTTTGCCTATCTCTTACGGTAATCCAGAATTAAGAGGTTTTCAGAGGTTATTCTCAGAAAATTCAGGCTGTACATTTCGTTTCTCTTAAAAACGTCTTTTTTTTAAAAAAACCGTAGAGCCATTTTTAAGAAAATCAAAACAGTTTGAAAAATATTCAAATAAATTGTTGGGGTGGGGGGGATTTTTCATGAAATCTTAAGTGTCCCAGCGTTGGAAGGGTACTAAAATACCATGATTGATATTCACCTACTTTTATTTTTTGAGATATGCTGTCCACAGATACACACGCGGGCTCCAGCGCGCCGGACCTTTTTATAAAAAAACATTTGTTTTGGATTTAGGATTCCACAAAACATGTGCTATGTACATTGTACATATATGTTAGAAAAAGTAAAAAAAAACTACATGTGAGCATGAGTAAAGTTTAGCTTTGCTTTTGAGTTTAGACGAGGAAAATTCAAGTAGAAGGTTGGTGTACCGTTCTAATCTTTGCGCACTTTGGAGAAGTTTAACAGTTCTAGTTGCCGAACAACTTGCTAATTAAAGATCTATGTAACTCAACGAGACACTTGTGGTCAAAAAGGGTGACTAGAAATGCTATGCTTATTACTTTCTCTACACGTACTATGTACATACTGTATAGAGAAGGTATTGTATTCCACCCAAAAATTCGATACCGATATTTCACCGGAATTATACGTTTTGGGTCCCCCTGAATCCAAAAAACGCATTTTTGGAAAAAGATCTGGAAAAATATCAAGGAAGCGACACGAAGATTTGCAAGAAAATCCTCCCACCCCAACTACCCTTTACATGGAACTCTTTTCGAAAATTTTTATTTTCTCAAAAATGGCTCTAACGATTTTGATTAAAATATCGTATATTAAAGCTATTTACCTGACAAATAATATGTATATCTTGAATTTTCTGGGAATAGGCTCTGAAGACTATTTTATTCTGGAGGAATTTTGCATAACTGCTAAATCGTAAGAAATGGACAAAAACTTACCACACAAGAAATGTAGAGCACATTAAAACACACAGTTTATGTTATATGATTTTTTTTCGAGAAGCTGATCGTTTTTGAGATATTCCTTGTTTTTGGTTTCAGCTTTGAAAAACTTATAGTACTTTTCTCATACAGGAATTTGTCAATTCGTGTCCATACAAACAAAGGAACTTCAGTCACCTAGTAACCAGCTTTTGACTTCACTTTTACCTATGATACTCCCATATTTCGCTTCTACTTACAAGGAAGCAAGTAATGATACTATTTCTGCTAATTTTTTCTCGATTAGCTGGAAATAAATAGAAGAATAAGCTTATTAACAATAATTTGTTACACAGAAGTAGAGAAAGTCATGTGAATGGAACACATCAGATTTTTTTTTTTTTTTTGGTTTCTTCACACGCACAGTATTTTTCTGAACAAGATAACCCTCGGCGTGACTTTGAAGTTTGGGTTTAGGTGGTTTGCGCTTGGAAGCTTACCCTCGCAGTTGCCAAGTCTTCCACATACTGGCCCTTAACTGAGGCGCGAATCCCGACTTGCAAGCAAAGTCTTTTAAAGACAGATACGTTACTATGCTGTCTCTCACCCCCAGTACAAGGTCGTCTTTTGTTTGCTAATGGTTATTGCCCGGTGGCAGGGGGGGAGCGGTCCCATTTTTGGAGAAAACTATACCTAGTAGGCAAAAAAAGTATATTATTACACCCCAAAAAAGCTATTGCGTTTCATTCACATGACTTTCTCAACCAATTTTGCAAACAAACTATTTTCTACAAAAATGTATATCCTTCATACTAATCAGATAAAGAGCAGAAATGGTCTTAGTTACTTCCTTGCAACTAGAAGGGAGTTCAGGGAATACACCAGGATAAAGCGATGGTCAGATGTTCTCAAAGCTGGTCGCTATTTGAAACAACTGACAATTCCCTTTGAATGGCCAGAAGTAAAACAAAAGATATATGAAACGAAAGGTGCCTGCCCGTGTGAGGAAAATTTAAGTAGTTTAAAATTGAGACCAATAACAAAGAATATGTTAGAAGCGGTTAACTCTACAAAAATACACAAACAACATAAATTACGTATTTTAACAAAATTTTCATTTTTTGTTTTGTAAGTTTTTGTACATTCGTCACGGTTTAATAGTTGTACAAAAATCATCCAGAATGAAGTCATCCAGGCTATTTTCGGAAAATTCAAGATATACGTTTCGTTTGTCATAAATATATCTTAAAACATATGGTATTTTAGTCAAAATCGTTAATGTCATTTTTTAAAAAATCAAAATGTTCGAAAAATAGTCCATGTAAAGGGTAGTTGGGAGTGCAGCGTCCTTAGAAGATGTAAATCCTCAATACAAAGTTTGGAATTTAATGTTTTTTTTTATTTTTGAGTTATCCTGTCTACACACGCGCGCGCGCCTTGTCAAGAATACGTTTTTGCAGCCAGTAGTTCACAAAGCATATATTTCCGGTGAAATCTCGCTTCGAAATTTTTTGGTGCAATACGGTACCTTCTCTACCTATGTATATTGCACATATATGCTAGAGAAAGTAAAATTATTTGCGTTCTTTAGTTAGTTTTAGTAGCCTATTTCTGCTAGTTATGTATTGAAATGAGAATCAAAAGACACGCCAAACATTTCAGCTTCTATAAAGTTTAGAGGCATGACAAGCCGCCACTGACACATTTCACATATCGAAATGCGGGCAAACTGCTTCAAACGAAATATCTCCTCGCAGCCCGTGACATAATCCGAATATTTACGCTTAAAGTCAGAGGAGTTTGGATGGCGGCCGACGTAATTAAACTTTCTTTTGAAAATGTTTTGGCAGCAGATGAAGAGGTTCACAAACCTTTCTGGAGAGAAGCTGTTGTGTTGGCAGCTCCGAGTTGTTTGTCTCGCAATTCGATAAACAGCACACGAAGAGTGATTTTTCGTTGTTTTCTTATACAACTAATCAACGTTCCTCTTTTAAATGGACACTTTCTATACTTGAGCTGCGTCATTGAGAAAATCTTATGCAAAGGTCAGATGCAGCATTGTTAAAACGTTTCTATAAGATTTTTACTTTCTCTACATGTACTATTTACATAGTGTATAGAGCAGGTATTGTATTGCACCCAAAAATTCGATGCCGAAAATTCACTGGAAATACATGTCTTGTGAGCCCCTGAGTCCAAAAATATTTTTAGAAAAAGTTCCATGTGTCTGTCTATGGACAGTATAGCTCAAAAACGAAAATACTGTTAAATACCAAACTTGGCACTTAAGTTTTGTGTTTTCCAAAGATTCGACACGAAGATTTTCAAGAAAATCTCCTCACCACAAACTATCCTTTACATGGAACATTTTTCGAAAATTTTAATTTTCTCAAAAATGACTCTCTACGATTTTGATTAAAATACATTATGTATAAGATCTTTTTATGACAAACGAAATGTATATCTTGGAATTTTCTGGGAATAGCCTCTGAAGACCTCTTCATTCTGGATGGCTTTTATATATCTGGCAAATTATAAGAAATATAAAAAAACTTACTGCACAAAAAATGTAGAGCTCATTAAAATACTCAATTTGTGTCATATACATGTTTTTGTAGAGTTAACCGGTTTCCAGATATTATGGTTTCAATTTTAAGCCACTTAAACTTTTCTCAAACGGGAAGTATCTTTATTCTCGTTTCTTGTTTGTTTACTCCTGGAAGCAAAGAGATTGGAATTTTAATGGTTTCACATAGCGACTGCCTTTTAAAGGACGAGGCTATCGCTTTATCCTGTGCATATTCTTATTTCCCTTCTATTTACAAGGAAGCTACTAATAAGACTAATTATGCTTATGTTTATCTTTATTAGCATGATGTACATAACAGATTAATGTTTTGAATAAAAGGTTTGTTTACCGAACAGCTAGAGGACATCATGTGAATGTAGCACATTAGATTTTCCTCTTCTTCTTACAAGGAACCAAGTAATAAGGACAATTTTTGCTAATGTTTTTCTCGGTTAGCATGAAGTAGATAGAGGAATAAGGTTTTTAACAATAATTTGTTACAGATATATAAACAAATTCATGTGAATGGACATCAGATTTTTTTTAAATTATACGAGGTACGTCCAGAAAGTAAGTTCCGTTTCAATTTATCTCCGCTGCAGCGCTGCGATCGCAGTTCCGCACATGCGCGGTAGACGCTATGTGTCAAGGAGAAGAAACGTGCGCCATTTTGAGATCGCTGTCAGCCACATACGCTTTGTTGTGCTTGTTTACAATGTCGGTGTTGATTGAAAATCCCGCCGCTTGTGTAATCAGATCTGTGATTCGTTTTCTGTAAGCTAGGAAAGTGAAACCAGTTGAAATTTATCGGCAAATTTGCGAAGTTTACGGACAAAATGCGATGAATGATTCAATGGAGAGAAGATCGGTCCGACAGTTCAATGAAGGACGTAGTGAAGTGCACGATGAAGAACGAAGTGGGCGTCCAACTTTGGTTACAGAAGAACTGGTTCACGCGATTGATGACAAGATCCAGGAAAACAGCAAGTTTACAATTAGTGCTCTCGCTATGGAATTTCCCCAAAGCTCAGGATCACTAATTCATGAAATTGTTACCGAAAACCTGAAATTTCGTAAACTTTGCTCACGTTGGGTACCAAAGATTCTTACTGAGCAACACAAAACAAAACGGATGGGTAGTGCACTTCAGGTTTTAACCCGTTTGCTCACGTTGGGTACCAAAGGTTCTTACTGAGCAACACAAAACAAAACGGATGGGTAGTGCGCTTCAGTTTTTAACCCGTTATGATGAAGACGGCGAAGAATTTCTGACACAGATAGTCACAGGAGATGAGACTTGGGTTTCTTACGATACCCCTGAAAGTAAGCGGCAATCAATGGAATGGAGGCACACTTCATCCCCAGCAAAGGTTAAGCCGAAACAAATCTTGACACCTCGAAAAATGATGTGCACAGTGTTCTGGGACTGGAAAGGCATCTTACTCATTGATTTCTTACCGCGTGGTCAAACACTCAAATCAGATGTTTATTGCGAGACACTTAGGAAATTGCGCCGCGCAATACAGAATAAGCGCCGAGAATTGCTGTCAAAAGGTGTTTTTCTTCTTGGCAACGCACGACCACACACTGCAAATGTGACGAAAAACCTCCTACAGGGATTTTAAGAATTTAAATAGTGATAATAAATAGATCGTTTCATCTGTGCTGTTTGAAAATCTATGGAAATTTGTTTCTTGAGCCTGTAGTTGGAGTAGCGACCTCATTCTGTAATAATGTAGCTTCACTGTCAGTCTTTTGTTGCAATGTCCGCAAAACGGAGGATCCTAATAAATAAATAATCATATGTTAATTTAGTGTGGCCAGTCCTTAGTCTTGTAAGTGACATCTGTTAATGACATCTGAGAATTTCATATATTCTTGGAAATGATGCAAGAGACTTAACTGCAAGTAGTTGCTGTTTTGATTATTTTCAGATCAGTTGTCTTTCCCTTGTTTTATCAGTTTTTACTTTCTCTAGCCCCGTATGTACAATGTACATAGGGATGAGAAGTATTGTATTCCATCCAAAAATTCGATACCGAGATTTCACCGGAAATACATGTTTTAGGACCCCCTGTATCCATAAAAAGCATTTTCAGAAAAAGGTCCGTGTGTGTCCGTGTGTCTGTGAACACGATAACTCAAAAACGAATAGTAGCTAAAATACCAAACTTCCAGGGATGCGACATGAAGATTTTGAGAAAAATCCCCCCACCCCAAACTACCCTTTACATGGAACCTTTTTCGAACATTTTGATTTTCTCAAAAATGGCTCTAACGATTTTCATTAAAATAGCATATATAAAAGATATTTACCTGACAAATAAAATGTATATCTTGAATTTTTTGGTAATAACTTCTGAAGACCTGTTTATTCTGGATGAATTTTGCTTAATTTGGCATAACTAGTAAACTGTAAGAGATAGACAAAAACTTACTATACAAAAAAAAATGTAGATTTTTTTTAAAATACACAAGTTATGTCATATACATTTTTCTCGTGGAGCTTACCGTTTTCAAGGTACTCATTGTTATTAGTTTCAGTTGTGAAGTACTTATACTTTTCTCAGACAGGAGTGTCCGTTTTTCTTTTGTTCTACTCCTGGCCAAGAAAAGAAGCGATTTGTAATGACGATCGCGTAACGACTGCTTTTAAAACATTTGACTATTGGTTTAGCCTAGTGTATTCCCTTATTTTCTTCCTACTTCTACGGAACTAAGTAATAAGAACATTGTGCTAATGAGTACCTCGATTAGCAAGGTGCAGAAAGAATTATTATCTTATGTAAGAAGTTTGTAGAACAGCTAGAGAAAGTCATGTGAGTGTAACACATCAGATATATTTTTTTTTCCTTAATATACAGTATAGCATCTTCATGTGGCACATGGATAAGAGGATAAGTTGGTGGTTGTCTGGTTGCTTCCTTTGCTGCTTCATCTGCTTTTTCATTATCATCTATTACTGGATGTGAAGGTATCCACATTAAAGTTATCTTTGTACCTTGAGGTATAATTTTATTGTATAAGTTTTTAATTTCTTTGCTTAATAGATTATCTGAGGACATATTTTGAAGAGATAGTAACGCTCCGTCGGAGACTGAATAGATTACATATTTTCCCTTACATTTAATAACTCCCAATTATCTAAGTACTCACTGGAGAAGATGGTGTTGACTTCTGGTAATTTGTATAACATTATGCGTTTCGGAGATACAATAGCACATTCATTTCCACACTGAGACTGGGAACTATTAGTGCATATTTCTATGCTGCTTTGATGTCGTACATTTTTTTTCTTTAAAAAAACTCTGGTACCAGATCTGTAAACTTGATTTGACAGAAGGTTTATTTTGGGGTGAAATACTTTGAGAAAGTCATAGCAACTAAATTTATCAGATTGCTTATTGCCATATTTCATCTGAAACGAGAGCAGCACCTTTATTGAAGGATAAACAAGACCAAATTTCATAAATCTGTGAAAACTGTACCCTTAATTAGAGGTTGTCCAGTATTTTCTGTAATACATTATTATGTAAGTAGAGGAAGGACTGTATTCCATCCAAAACTCTATTTCGAGAATTCACCCAAAATAAATGTTTTGAGACACCTTGAATAAAATAGTCAAAAAGAAACAAGATTCGTGAAATGCTGAATAAATATGAAAGTTGAATATTGAAGTTTTCTTCCCTCTTGTTCTCCAGGAACAGCCCCTGAACTGGTAAACTGTAAGAGAGGCAAAATCTTACAGCACAAATAAGTATATCTAGTCTTTCTTGTTGGTGGAGTTAACCATTTCCGAGATCCATTTTGTTCAAATTTTCTAATACTTACACTTTTCGCAGGTTTGAAGTCTATGTTTATTTTTTACTAATGCCCATGCATAGAAAACAGGATTTCGCGACCAGCACTTAAAATATTTCACTATGATGTAAGCCTATCGCATTCCCTTATTTCCTTGTATCTAGAAGGAAATTAAATAATAAGTCCATTTTGGCTAATGTATATATGTATTGGAACGGCTTAGATAGAAGAATAAGCTTTTGTAAATAATAGGTAGAGAAAGTCACGTGAATTGATACATGTTTACTTTCTCTAGTATGTATGCACAATGTACGTAGTGGGTAGAGAAAGTATTGTATTCCATCCAAATATATGATACCGAGATTTCACCGGAAATACATATTTTGAGGTCCACTGAATACAAAAAAAATGTTTAGAAAAAGGTCCGTGTGTGTTTGTCTCTGTGTCTGTAGAGAGCATAGTTCAAAACCGAAAAATTCGGTTAGGTGCAGAACTTGGTATTTAAGTTCAGTATCTCCCAAGATGCAACATGAATTTTTTCTGGAAAATCCAAACTACCATGGAACAATTTTAGTAATTTTGAATTTTCTAAAAGTTGCTCTAACGATTTTGATTAAAATGCCATACATTATAGTCAGTAAATGCCAAATAAAATATGTGTTCTGAATATTTTGGGAATAGCCCCTGAAGTCCTCATCTGTATGAATTTTGCATAACTGGTTAATAGTAAGAGAGAAACAAAACTTACTATACAGAAATGTAGATCTCGTTAAAATACACAGTTTATATCCTATACAGTTTTTTGTAGAGTTAACCATTTCCGATATATTCTTTGTTAGTGGTTTCAATTTTAAAATACTTGAGAATGGTCATGCAAAGAAACGTATTTCAATCATAGAGCAACCAGTTTTAGCCTAGAGTATTCTCTTATTTGCTTTCTACTTACAAGAAAGCAAGTAATACGACACTTTTGCTAATGTTTACCTCGATTAGCATAAAGTAGATAGAAGCATAAGCTTTTTAACAGTAATTTGTTTCAGAGATGTAGAGAAAGTCATGTGAATGCTATGAATACATCGACTTTTAACTGTTCCAAAATAACGGCTGCATCATAGAGTGAATAAGGTCGGTACTCATATGCCTGGATGATGAAATTTGCATCAAACCACACTTTCTCAAATAATACAGCATTAACGTGCCGTTGAATATAATATCTTCTGACTGATGATTCATTTCTATTCATCAGCATTTGGCGTGTTACGAAACAGTCATAAGAATTGTGTGCCGCAAATGGGAAAAGCTCGTTATGGTAATGCGTAGTGAGGTACGTGTTTATTCTGCGATGTACGAAACCTGTTCTTTTGCTATAGGCATTTGTTTTGCTTCCCAAACCTCTCCCAACAGCTATAAAGTTGGCCGCGCACACTTTTTACAGCTGTTTCCCTCTTCCCATTAACCACAAGTGTTGGCTTCTAAGCCGTAAAATATGGTTTGTATGCTTCATCACGACGCCCTTTGTGGAGCATTTGCAACAGCTCATCAGCATAGACATTAATGTTGCCTCGGGAGAGGTTAGGGCAGACACGATGTGTCTCGGTAGCAACGTCTGTGATGTTATGGTCATTATTAGTAATGGGAGTATTCAAATGACGATATGCTTGGATGTTCTCAAGATATTTCGAATACTGTAAATTGGATGGGTGTAAGTGCATTGGTTCTCGCTTGAGAATGCTGTATTCGAATGTTGCACTTAGATGGGTGAAGGTGCGGCGAAATGAATCAAGACGTCTCGAGATGGTGAAGATGTAGCTTCACCTAAATTTTGATTGGTGCTCAATTTTGGCTTTTTTAGTTAAAATACCTATATATTTAATGCATTTATGATTACCTAAAGCTCATGTTGAAGCTCATATTTAAAGGTCACTCATATGCTTTTTTTTTTTTTTTTTTTTTTTTTTTTTTTAAACAGTACCGGAGTCTGATCAGGACTCCGGCGCTGTATCCCCATTTACATTTCCCCCCGTAGGTTTTACTCATTACTGGTTTTACTGTTCCTTTACAAACATAGACACATTGCACAAACATATAACACCCATGCCCATGGCAGGACTCGAACCCACGATCCCCTGCCCACGAAGCACCAAAGCGAGACGCTTTAGCGAGCGTGGCCATGGGGACCGGCTATGCTTGGGCACTCGTCGGAAAGAGCTCAGGAGCTTAGGGCTCACAAAACGTGTCTAGGTTATGAGAGCGACTGTGATGTTATGGTGGAAGTATTCGAATGCAAAAAGTTAGTGTATTCGATTTTTGGATGTTCTCAAGATATTTCGAATCCTGAATGCTGTAATCGAATCCTTCAATCGAATGAATGCAAATGCACTTCTCGTTTGAAAATGCCCTGAATGCTGTATTCAAATGTTGTAGTCGGATAAGTGGAGGTGCATCGAACTGTATCGAGATCTCATCTCAAGATGATGCTGGCATTGCTTCACTTAAACTTGATTGGTGCTCATACGCTTGTGCACTCCGGAAAGAGCTCGACAAAGTTAGGGCTGACACGACATATCTCTGTTATGGGGGCATCTGTGATGTTATAGTCTTTATTAGTGATGGGAGTATTCACACCACTTATGTATGTATGAATGTATGTATGTGTGTGTGTGTAGAATTGACCGTTCCCGAGATATTCCTTGTATTGATTTTAATTTTAAATTAAATAGCTTTTCTCAAACGGAATCACCTGACGTCAGATCCGCAAAGTTAGCCGTACTTCAATTGTTCATATAGGACAGGTTTTAAAACATTTGATTATCGCTTAAGCCTAATATATTCCCTTATTTGCTTTTCTACTTACAAGGAAGCAAACATTTTTGCTAATGTTTATCTCGATTAGCATGGTGTAATCTAACACATCAGGATGTTTTTATTTGTTGAAGTTATTAGTATCTAAGTAATATCTGTAACATTTTGTGTAAAATTAAATATAAAAACTCTACTGTTTGCAATATGCGTCTTGGTATATGGAACTAGATGTTAGTACGTATTAAAAAAGAAGAAGAAAAAACTCAGCTATTATGTTGAATAGGTCATCTAATTTACCGTGGAATTCTTAAACGAAATATAGCGCACATACATGTGCGTGAACCCTTGAGATCTACAGACAATGATGACACCTTAGTACTGAAGCCATTAGATATAGAGCGTATAGCGTACTTCATGTCCCACTGTTTAGCTCTGCTCTGCTTTCGAAGTTGCGCGAAACCTACTAAATGAAGACTAGGATGGCGAGTGCCCAAGTCCCCTGACTTTGAAAGCCAGCGCCAGTGGACATGGACCTATTGAGGAGCAGATGGACTCTGGAACAGGGAGAGAAGCCAAGACGGATGCGTAGTATAAGAGTAAGGAAGATATGAAATGATTGAAATTATGGTAAAGTTGGATGAAAGGAAAAGTGATATTAGAATAAATGGGGAAGAAAGGCTCAGAGAAAGGCCCATTATCCATCACAAATGTCACATGCAGTTCTCTGAAAGTGAACCCGGGCTGCCATGGTGAGAGGCGAGGGGTTGTCGACAAATGTAAATGGGATTAATAATAATAATAATAATAACAATAATAATAATGCGCGCCTGGGTAGTGTTAGCGTGTCTGCCTCACATTCAACAGTTCCCGAGTTCGAATCTCGCTTAGGGTGAGTTACCCAGATGAGATTTTTTCGGTGTTTTCCCGTATCCTGAGAAGACGAATGTCGAGTAACTTTAAGCTCCATGGACCCCGAGATCGTTTGAGCATCATTTCACCAATTTCATTCACCGTCCGTTATGACCAACGAGGTTAAAAGACTTTAAAAACACAAAAAATTAAAAATAACTGATAATACTGGTTGAGCGTTACTGTTACTTACGTAATTCCTGAAATAAGTAGGCTTAGCAAACACTAGATGAGCAAAAGTGTGTGTACATCCCTTGACCTCCATTCCCTGTGTAACGTCTGACAAAAGTTTTGGAGGGCATAACGGTCCAGCAGCACATCGTGCTCTGAGCGACCTTGCTATAGGGGCCCTGCAGCTTTCTCTTTTGCTCGCCTGTTTATTTAAATGTATGTCCATGGCTCGAGGCCAGGAAGACGTCGGACACGCGATCCTCGCTGGAACTGGTGAAAACAAAGAGGCTATGCCAAGCAGGGTGTCTGTCCCAGACAGGATACCATTAGGAGTAGTGAAGGTGTTGGTAAGATTTGGCATTGCGGAAAGGAAAGCGATGATGATGCGCCTCGAAACGAAACAGGGGCACAAGCAGCTGAGGGTATGCAGTATTTCTTTGGGTACATATATAGAGGCGGGAGGCTCCGAAAAAACCCAGACAAATGATCGCAACCATTATTCTCACTTGGTTATTCTCTACTGCGGACCACAAGAGAACCACATTGGGAATTAGGTAAGATAGGGTAGGGTTGGGTTGGTTAGTTTGGTTTGGTTGGGTGGGTCAGTTGGGTTGGGTTAGGTTGGTTAGTTGGGTTGGGTTAGTTTAGTTGGGTGTATCAGTTTGGTTGAGTTGAGTTAGCTAGTTTGATAAGTATGGTTAGTTAGTTTGGTTGGGTTACTTTAGGTTTGGGTTGGGTTAGTTGGTATAGGTTATTTAGTTGAGTTGGGTTAGTTAGGATTGTGTTAGTTTGTTTGGTTAGTTGCCTTACACTGTATAGATAGACTCGTCATAAAATTACATATTAATTAAATAATTCACAAAAACTTAAAATATATTTATGTAAAAATATTCTTAATGATATTTTAAAATTACACATGTCATTATTTTAATAATAGTATATGAGAGAATTACCAATTTTACTTATGAGACATTTTGGTGATTTTGGGTATCTAGTTATTTTATATTTTCTTATATGGATGTCATTCATACTTATAATAAAATGATTTTGAGCATCACAATTAAGACTTAAAAATATGAGCTATTTTTATAAAATAGTACAGCATTATATATTAATATATTAGTCAGAGTACAGATATTAAATTGTTTAAAAACATATCTTAATTAGTCTCTTGGCTTCATATTAAAATTATTCTAAGCACTCTCTTCTAAATTAAAAATATCCATTAACTTTAGTTGCAGATATTAAGGTCCTGTATGATAAAATTGATTATACAATGGCGTAATAGATATATAATGAGCAAGCACTTGATGTACAAACTCTTTTTCAGGTATCTAAGAGCAAAATATGCTTTATTTAATTTGGTGCACATACTTGTATAGTCAATCTAAGTGCGCCAAGTAAGATTTTGATCTAAAGCACTGCCTAAAAATGTCGTATCAAGAGACTTTAAAATCGATCATAGCACTGAAAGGGTTAATGACCAAAACACCATGGATGTTCAAGACATCAAATTATTTTTACTTTCTCTAGCCTCATATGTATAATGTACATAGGGATAGAAAGGTATTGTAATGCACCCAAAAATTCGAAACCGAGATTTCACCGGAAATATATGTTTTGGGGTCCCCTGAGTCCGAAAAAAGCATTTTTAAAAAAAGGTCCGTGTCTGTGTGTGTGTCTGTGGACAGCATAGCCCCAAAACAAAAATACCCTTAAATACCAAACTTGGTATTATGTTTAGTATCTTCCAAGGATGCGACACGAAGATTTTCAAGAAAAAATCCCCACCACCACAAACTACCCTTTAGATGGAAAAATTTTCAAAAAATTTTGATTTTCTTAAAAATGGCTCTAACGATCTTGATTAAAATCCCGTATATTAAAGCTATTTAAGTCCGAAATAAAATGTATATCTCGAATTTTTTGGGAATAGCCTCCGAAGACCTCTTTATTCTGGATGAATTTTGCTGAATTTTGCTCAACTGCTAAACCGTAAGAGATAGAAAAAACGTACCACATAAAAATGTACCTCATGACAAAACACACAATTTTTGTCCTTTACGTTTTTGTTGTGGAGGTAACCGTTTTCGAGATATTCCTTGTTATTGGTTTCAATTGTGAAGTACTTAAACTTTTCTCACATAGGAAGAGTGTGTTTTTCTTTTGTTCTACTCCTGGCCAAGCAAAGAAGTGATTTGCAATGACAATCGCATAACGATAGCTTTTGAAACATTTGACAATCATTGCATTCCCTTATTTCCTTCTATTTATAAGGAACTAAGTAATGACATTCTACTAACATTTATCTTGATTAGCATTGTGTACAAAGGAGAATAATCTTTTATAGGAGTTTTGTAGAGCAGCTAGAGAAAGTCATGTGACTGTAACACATCAGATATTTTTATTTTGGATGGTCTGGGGTCCTGTTATGCCATACCTCTTGAGTTCATGACTGCATCAAGTTCTTCAGGTATTTTAAATTCATGCTTCGATAGAAGTCAGATATATAAAAGCACACAGTATTCTGGCCGTCATTACTTTGACTTGTTCGGCGACATAAAAATCTTGTTTCATTCACATAACTTTCTCTGTTCTGCAAACTACTCTCACAAAATATTGTTTTATCTATATCATGCTAATTGGCATAAACATTAGCAGAAATTCTCTTGCTTCATTCTAAGCATAAGGGAAATAAGGGGATATGTTAGGTTAAAACCTAGTCAAATCCTTTAAAAGCCGATCGTTATGTGAACAATTGAAGTTCGTCTCTTTGTACGGCGAGCTGTGAAACAAAAGGGAATTGAAACAGAAGGTGACTTTTCATTTGTGAACAGTTGTGTAGTTCAAAATCAAGACCAAAAACAAGAAATATCTTGAGAAAGATTAAAAAATGTATATGACATAGATTCGTGTTTTCATTTTAACGAGATTTACATTTTTTGTGTAGTATTTATCTATCTCTTACGGTTTACCAGTTATACAAAATGTATCCAGAATGAAGTCGTCTTCATAGACTATTCCTAGAAAATTCAAGATGTACATTTTACTTATGGTATAAATAGCTTTAATATACGGTGCATTAACCAAAATCTTTAGTCATTTTGATAAAAAAAAAGTCTGATGTGTTCCATTCACATGACTTTCTCTACTTCTGTGTAAATAATTATTGTTAAAAAGCTTATCCTTCTATTGACTTCATGCTAATCGAGAAAAAATTAGCAGAAATAGTCTCATTACTTGCTTCCTTGTAAGTAGAAGCGAAATATGGGAGTATCATAGGTTAAAGTGAAGTCAAAAGCTGGTTACTAGCGGACTGAAGTTCCTTTCTTTGTATGGACACGAGTTGACAAATTCCTGTATGAGAAAAGTACAAATTTTTTAAACCTGAAACCAAAAACAAGGAATATCTCAAAAACGATCAACTCCTCGAAAAAAATGTATATAACATAAATTGTGTGTTTTAATGTGCTCTACATTTTTTGTATGGTAATTTTTTGTCCATTTCTTACGGTTTAGCTGTTATGCAACATTTCGTAAAATTCATCCTGAATAAAGTAGTCTTCAGAGGCTAATCCCAGAAAATCCAGGATATACATATTATTTGTCAAATAAATATATTTAATATACAATATTTTAATCAAAACCGTTAGAGCCATTTTTGAGAAAATCAAAATTTTCTAAAAAAGTGCAATGTAAAGGGTAGTTGGGGGTGGGAGGATTTTCTTGAAAATCTTCGTGTCGCATCCTTGGAAGATACCAAACTTAAATACCAAGGTTGGTATTTAACGGTCTTTTCGTTTTTGTGCTATGCTGTCCACAGACACACACACACGCACACACGGACCTTTTTCCAATAATGCTTTTTTTGGATTCAGGGGGACCCAAAACATGTATTTCCGGTGAAATCTCGGTTTCGAATTTTTGGGTGATTACAATACCTTCTCTATACACTATGTACATAGTACGTGTAGAGAAAGTAAAAATCAAAACTTTTCCACGTAAAGGGTAATTTGGGGTGGGGGCATTTTCTTGAGAATCTTCCTGTCGCATCCTTGGAACATTCTAAACTTATATGCCAAGTTTGGTATCTAACGGTCTTTTTCTTTTTGAGCTATGATGTCCACTGAGAAACACACAAACACGGATCTTTTTCTAAAAATGTGTGTGTTTATTTTTTGGTCGTGGGACCGCAAAAGATATATTTCCGGCGAAATCTCGGTATCAAATTTTAGGGTGGATTGTAATACTTTCTCTATACACTGTATACCTGTAGAGAAAGTAAAAGTCCGATACCTGAGGTACTTATGATAGGTATCTATAGAAGCTAGAGGATAAAATTAGAGGCCAAGAAAAAGGGGTGTACATAGTGCACAGTTGTAACATTGGATTTTGAGGCGTTTAGTCTAAAGCATAGGACTCAATTTCGGAGACCAAAGCGCTCATCTTGAATTAAACTCACAAACTTGCTTATGATAGAACTGCAGTGAGAAAGACACCCACTATCCATTTCTATCTTCATTCCAAACTATGTTTTACTTGTGACTGCTTGTTGGCATTGCGGAGGATCCGGTTTCCGAAATACCTGGCTGATTGCCATCAGACTTATGTGGATATCATTTTCTTCTTCACAAAGTGGTAGCAGTATTTGCTTGGCATAAGCAAATAAAAGCTCTCGAGTAAGTAGCTACAGGCTCGAGAAAAATAAATTAAGAACGACACAGGTGTTCGGATCGTTAAGACACGGACTTCTGCAAGGAAACCGAGCGAGTCCGAATTCGAGAGGTCGTGGTTTGATACCTGTGACCGGCTACCTGACTCATGGAATTTTTCGGGATTTTCCCGGGTTGCCAGGCGAGGATACTGGGTATGTTTCCTCCATCCCCGAAATTCCTGACATTTCATATCATTCGTCCTTCATCCCATTGGTTTCTTTCAGGATTAGAAGTGTCTACGATGGTGCTCACTGCAGTGTAGCAGGAAAATGAATGTTCATTGTGACTCACTCCGTCCGCCGACTTCTGCTGGTTGCTTGCCGCGAAATTGAAGATTCTAGTTGTTTTAGATTTGACTCTACCATTGGTCGATTGACAAAATAACTGCTCATGCACAAACAGAGAAAACGAACAAAAGACTGTGCATTTAGCATTGGAAAGCAGAACCTATTTTCAGAAAGTCCATTTTACCTCTTATTTCGATCCAGTTCATTTACATACACCTAACCTAACGTAATAGGAAAAGAAATAACAGTTAATAGCCCGCCTGGGTAGTGTGGTGGTAGCGTGTCTGCTTCACATTCAACAGGTCGTGAGTTCGAATCTCGCTTAGAGTGAGTTACCCGGATAAGGGTTTTTTCGGGGTTTTCCCTTATCCTGAGAAGACGAATGTCGAGTAACTTTAAGCTCTATGGACCCGAGATCATTTGAGCATCATTTCACCAATTCCATTCATCGTCCGATATTACCAACCAGGTTAAAGGACGTTAAACTACAAAACAAAAAAAAAGCTAATAAAATTTTATTGGAATAAAAAAATTTTAAGAACTGATGAAAACATTGGTTCCATTTATATACTTTTTAGTTATTTTTATCCTCTAACCTAACCTCGACAAAATCTCGAAACATGTCATTCGCCTGTCACGTAGCCATATTGTCTCCGTAACCAATAGAAAAGACTCAGGAAAGAGTCTTAGTCTAAAACTGAACTAGAATCTGCAATCTCGCTTGCTTGCCGGGGAATGAACTGGCGGATTTGGCAGCTAAAGTGGCAGTAACGCAACGCGTGTGGTTCCTTTTGTAACCGCTGCGGTCTTTAGGCTTGTGCGGAGGGCGGTGCTCTCGTGCTGGCATGCAGGGTGGGCGTCTCTTTGCGGGAACAAGATCAGGTATGTGAAGAAATGAAACGTAATGGAGTTTTATGTATGGACGCTCTTTAACTGCTGTGGTTCTCAGCGTCCCATTCTATACTGGGCTTGAAAGAGAGCTTAATTTTGCTCAGAGGCCTCTTTATCAGGCTTGAGGTTCCTTTACGTGCCATAAATCTAAGACACAACTGCTTTACTTCCCTTCCGAAGAAAGTTATGCTAAGGATTTCTGCGTCCGAAAATATTCATCGTCCTCCACTCCTACGTTCTCTTTACATGAAAAAATATTCGAAAATTTTGATTTTCTCAAAAATGGCTAACGATTTTGATTAAAATATCATGTGTTAAAGATATTTACATCACAAATAATATGTATACCTTGCATTTTTTGGAGTAACCTCTGAAGACCTGTTTATTCTAGATGAATTCTGCTGAATTTTGCATAACTTGTAAACCGTAAGAGATAGACAAAAACTTACCATACAAAAAAAAAATATATATATATACATATTCTTAAAGCACATAATTTATTTTCTCAAACGAATGTCAACTTTTTCACATAGCAACGAGCTTTTAGAGGATTTTACTATTGTTTTAGGCTAATGTACCCCCTTATTTCCTTTCTACTTACACGGAAGCAAGTAAGACCAGTTAAGCTAATATTTATATCTATTAGCATGTTGTAGATACAAGAATAATCTTTTTTAAGAATAGTTAGTATTTGGAACAGCTAGAGAAAGTTACTGAACGGAACACTTCACTTTTTTTACACATAGCTATCTTTTTAAGAAAGAACCGGCTCCTATCTGTGCGCTCTATGGAACATCGTTGACCGTCAGTCATGTGTTTCTAGAGTGTGTTGCAATAGCACACATTCGCTCACTTCCCGCGGAGATCCTGGTAGATAATGAGAGAACAATAGATAAGGTTTTTAAATGTATATCCAAAGTACCTTTTACATTGCGCTTTTAGATAATTTTATTTTTCTTACGGTAGATGATGCAGCGTTAGTTATAGTTTTTAATCTTTATCGTATGACACCTTTTTATCGCCATTTAGATTTAGCTATTTTTATTCTCTTTTCGCTCCGTTTTTCGGTCTAGGTTTATATATTCGTTTCCTTCTGTTTTTGAGAGTTGGGTAGCTTTAGTTTACCTTGCTTTATATCTTTTTGGCTCAATTATATTGCTTTTATCTTTGGCAGTTGCCAAGATTTGTTTTATGAGGGGGGCTTATGACCCAGAAGTTGAGCTCCCATAATATCCCATTTATCATCGCCATCTGTTGGTTGCTCAGTGATAGATCAGAGATTAGAGCAACTGGACTGAAACCAGGAAATCCGTGGTTAAAATTCCCGCTATGGCATTGAATTTTTCAGTCTGACTCTACCAATCCAATTCACATACATTTTATTTTTTGTCACAGCTTCTGTGTTCGCTACTCCCTCGCTCTCTCATTAATGATTAATATTGCTTTCACTGGTGATTGTATTGAAAGCAGCGCGATGCAAGGATTTGCATTAATTACAAATGGCACTTGAGGTTGTGGGTTTTAACCGCATTGGTTGCATGTTGATGGCGATAAATCAACTGCATGAAGCCCTGCACGAACAAATCCGAAAGCAAAGTGGTTCAGCAATAAGATGCAATTGTGGCTATGATTTGCACCGCAAGCTTTTATCTTTTTACTTTCTGTACGCGTACTATGTGCATGGTGTATAAAAAGGTATTGTATTGCACCCAAAAATTCGATACCTAGACGTTCTGAGACCCCTGAATTCTAAAAACGCATTTTTAGAAAAAAATATAGTATATTAAACATATGTATATGGTAAATGAAGTGTATATCTTCAATTTTTCTGGGAATACCCCTAAAGACCTCTTTATTCTCAATAAATTTTGCTGAATTTTGCTTAAATGGTAAACCGTAAGAGATACACAAAAATGTAGATTTATGTTATGTCGCAATTTATGTCATATACGTTGTTTTTTTTTCGTGGAATTGACCATTTCTGAGATATTTCTTGTTATTTGTTTCAGATTTAAAATACTTAAACTGGTCCTGCACAGAAACGGATATCTTCCACTCGGCAACCAGCATTTAAAATATTTGACTATTGTTTTAGCCTAATGTGTTTCCTTACTTCCTTCTACTTACAAGGAAACAAATAATTAAGACAATTTCTAGTAACGTTCATCTCGATTATATAAAGTACATAGAAGATTATGTTTTTTAACAATAATTCGTTAAAGCGATGTAGAGAAAGTCATCATTTTGTTTTTACTTTCTCTGCACGTAGTATGTGTATAATGTATAGAGAAGATATTATATTGCACCCAAAAATTCGATTCCAAGAATTTACCGGAAATACATGTTTTGGGACCCTGTGTATCCAAAAAAAACATTTTTAGAAACATATCCATGTATGTGTCTGTGGGCAGCATAGCTCAAAAACGAAAAGACTCTTAAATACCAAATTAGGTATTTTAGTTAATGTCTTTCAAAGATGCGACACGAAGATTTTAAAAAAAATCCCACTCCCAACTACCCTTTACTGGAAAAATGTCCCAAAATTTTGATTTTCTCAAAAAATGGCTCTTAACTATTTTGATAAAGTATCGTATATTAAAGATATTTACATGACAAATAAAATTTATATTTTGAATTTTCTGGGAATAGTCTCTGAAGACACGTTTATTGCGGATGACTTCTGCAGAATTTTGCATAACTGCAAACCATTATAGAAGACCAAAACTTACTTAACAAAAAATGTACAGCTCGTTAAAGCACATAATTTATGTTACATACATTTTTTTCGTGGAGTTGACGATCGCTTTAGCCTATGGTACTCCCTTATTTCCCTTCTACATATAAGGCAGCAAGCTAATTTTATCTCAATTAGCATGAAGTACATAGATGAATAATCTGTTAAACAATAATTTGTTGCAGAGATGTACAGAAAGTCATGTGAATAGAACACATCAGATTTTTTGTAAATAGTATTGTTAATATAAAAAATCTGATGTGTTCCATTCACATGAATTTCTCTATATCTCTGCAATAAATTGTTTTTAAAAAGCGTATACTTCTACTTACTTCCTGCTAATCGAGAAAAAATTAGCAGAAATAGTCTTATTACTTGCTTCCTTGTAAGTAGAAGCGAAATAAGGGAGCACCATAGGTTAAATTGATAGTCAAAAGCTGGTAGCTATGTGACTGAAGTTCCTTTGTTTGTATGGACAGGAATTCACAAAGTCTTGTATGAGAAAAATATAAGTTTTTATAGCTTAAACCAAAAACAAGGAATATCTCAAAAACAATCAACTCCACGAAAAAAATGTATACAACATAAATTATGTATTTTAATGTGCTCTACACTTTCTGTGCGGTAAGTTTTTGTCTCTCTCTTACGGTTTAGCACTTATGCAAAATTCCGTAAAATTCACTCAGAATAAAGTAGTCTTCAGAGGGTATTACCAGAAAATTCAGAACATACATTTTATTTGTCAGGTAAATATCTTTAATATACGATATTTTAATCAAAATCGTTAGAGCCATTTTTCTCAAAATCTTCGTGTCACATCCCAGGAAGATACTAAATTTGAATACCAAGTTTGGTATTTTACCAACTTTTCGTTTTTGAGTTATCGTGTTCACAGACACACGGACACACTGACACACGGACACACACATGGACCTTTTTGTGAAAATACTTTTTTGGGATACAGAGTACCCTAAAACGTATATTTCCGGTGAAATCTCTGTATCGAAACTTTCTCTACGCATACAAACTATTAGTATAACATATTATTATTCTTTTGTCTACACCATCCTAGTCGAGATAACGATTTAACACAATTGGTCTTGTTAGATGTTTCCTTGTAAGTAGAAGGAACATAAAGTAACACAAATCTTTTAAAAGCTGTTCGCTATGTGAAACAATTGAGGTTCGATTCGCTTAGCATGGTCCGGTTTAAACAAACAGTTTGGGAGTTTAAAATTGAAACTAATAATCCGGAATATCTCGAAAACGATTAATTTTACAAAAAATGTATACAACATGAATTATGTGTTTTAACGAGACCTATATTTGTTATGTAGTAAGTATTTGTCCATCTCTTACTTTAACCGTTGTGCCAAATTCTGTAAAAGTCATCCATAATAAAGAGAGCTTCAGAGACTATTCCCAGAGTATTCAAGATATGCATCTCATTTGACATGCAAATATTTTAAACATAGGTACTTTAATCAAAATGTTCAGAACCGTTTTTGAGAAAAACAAAATTTTCGAAAAATGTTCCATGTAAAGGAACATTTCGTGTTGCGTCCTTGGAAGATACTGAACTTAAATACCAAGTTTGGTATTTAACCTAGTTTTCGTTTTTGAGCTATACTGCCCACAGACTTAGACACACACACGCGCGCGGACATATTTTTTGTTTTGTTTTTTTGTTTTATAAGGCGGTCTCAAAACATGTATTTCCGGTGAAATTTTGGAATCGAGTTTTTGGGTGGAATAGGTACAATGCTTTCTATATACTCGATGTAATTAGAACTATTACAGATGTTTCATTTAATTATTTTTCTACTCCTCATAACGTATTCTTACAAAACTTTGTTCTGTTTTTTTCCTTCCTCCCCTCTCCCCCATTTATATCCCACCTTCAACTGCATAAACTCTATTGTAAAGGTTTTAACTCGTTTACTTCATTGGCTTTCTGATTTTTCTTTGGCTTTTGTATATTATCTCACACGCAAATTCACACTTTTATTCATATTTTCAGACCCTGGTTAGATTATGAAATAATCTTGGCTATAGCGTCCGGGAATCGAACCCGGGATCCTCACTCAGTGGGAGTTGGTCTACGGACTGAAATAAGGGGGCAGATGTACTCTTATTGAAATCAGGGAGTCCCAAAACACGTATTTATGGTGAAATCTCGGTATCGAATTTTTGGGTGGAACACAATACCTTCTCTATTGTGTACATTGTACATACGTTCTAGAGAAAGTAAAATGGAAGACACTTTGAAGCGTTAGCCTTGATGGTGTCACGGAAGTAATTTAGCTGGCCAGGATTTGTGTGCCCTCGTAGGCATAAACTGGGAAATTGATTACCACACACCCAAAACGTAGATGTCAGGTTGAGCCAGCAGATACATATTAAATGTGTGTTGTTTATTGGTGCTAATGTTATAAACCTGACACATAAAAATAGTAAGAAACTTGATGGGCCATCTCTGTTGCAATTCGCTCTGAAATAGTATCGTTATCGATTGTATGTTTAACATCTTGGGACGTTTCCACATTTCCAGACGGTATTTCATCCACTTCTGTAAACACCGAGTTGCGGAACTGCCAAGGACCGCATGGAAGATACTACCTTTATCATGTTATTGAGTTTTTGGTATATATAGGACCTCGATACCTTGATGTGATACTCGGTGATATACAAGTATGTCTAATACTTTGAGATAAAACTTTGATACTTTTTCGATACATTAAAATGCCTAGCTTTTGCATTATTGAAAAGTCTTGAGCTCCTTAATGTTACATAGCTAAAGAACGAAAGGTGTCAAGACTTCACATAATTACCTCAATGTGTTCTTCTAAGACAGTTCTTGACTGCGTTTCCTTTGGGTGAATGAATGCAATATTCCATACACTCTTATGTCTAAATGTTTTAGGACCCCCTGAAACAAAAACAAAACAAAACAAAAATCTGATGACTTCCATTCACATGACTTTCTCTACATTTCTGCAAAAAATATAATTAAAAGCTTATGCTTCTATTTACTTCATAAATAATCGATAAAAAATTAGCACAAATAGTCTTATTACTTGCTTCCTTGTAAGTAGAAGCGAAATAAGGGACCATAGGTTAAGGTGATAGTCAAAAACTGGTTGCTATGTGACTGAAGTACCTTTGTTTGTATGGACACGAGTTGACAAATTCCTGTATGAGAAAAGTACAGTTTTTCAAAGCTGAAACCAAAAATAAGGAATATCTAAAAAACGATCAACTCAACGAACAAAAATTATATTACATAAATTGTGTGTTTTAACGTACTCTACATTTTGTGTGTGGTAAATCTGAGTCCATCTCTTACGGTTTAGCAGTTATGCAAAATTTCGTAAAATTCATCCAGAATAAAGTAGTCTTCAAAGGCCATTCCCAGAAAATTCAGGATATACATATTATTTGTCAGGTAAATATCTTTAATATACAATATTTTAATCAAAATAGTTAGGGACATTTTTAAGAAAATAAACATTTTCGAAAAAAGCTCCATGTAAAGGATAGTTGGAGGTGGGTGGATTTACTTGAAAATCTTCGTGTCGCATCCTTGGAAGATAACAAACCTAAATACCAAGATTGGTTTTTAACGGACTTTTCGTTTTTGAGCTATGCTGCCCACAGACTCACACACACACACACACACACACACACACACACACACACACATGGACATGTTTCTATAATGTCTTTTTGAATTCAGGGGGGACCCAAAACCTGTATTTCCGGTGAAATCTCGGTATCGAATTTTTGGGTGCATTACAATACCTTCTCTATACACTATGCACATGTACGTGTAGAGAAAGTAAAAGTTTAGCAACTATGTCAGTGTGGGTATGTATGTAGGCAGCATAGCTCAAAAACGAAAAGTCCATTAAACACTAAACTTGATATTTAAGTTCAGTATCTTCCAAGGATGCAACAAGAAGATTTTCAAGAAAATACCCCCACCCCAGCTACCCCTTACATGGAAATATTTCTGAAATTTTTTATTTTCTCAAAAATGGCTCAAACGATTTTGATTAAAATATCGCATATTAAAGATATTTACATCACACATCTTGAATTTTCTGGAAATAGCCTCTGAAGACCTGTTTATTTTGGATGAATTTTGCATAACTGGTAAACGTTAAGAAATAGACAAAAACTTACAAAAATATAGATCTCATCAAAACACACGATTTATGCCATATAGTTTTTTTTTGTTTTTTCTCAGGAGTTTACCGTTTTCGAGATATTCTTTGTTATTGTTTACAGTTTTAAATACTCAAACGTTTTTCATACGGGAACTTGTCAACTCCTGGCCACACAAAGAAACTGATTTCAATCCCTAGCAACCATATTTTAAAAAATTTAACTGTCGCTTTAGCCTAGTGTATTCCTTTATTTCGCTTCTACTTATAAGGAAGCAAGTAATAAGGCCGTTTCTGCTAATGTTTATCTCGATAGAAGAATAAGCTTATTAACAATAATATGGCACAGAGATGTAGGGAAAGTCTTGTGAATGGAACACATTTTTTTTTTTTTACGTAATTGACAAAATAAAGCAATATATCAGAATTATTACAAAATTTAACACATGTTAGTTTGTTCATTCTAGACTTTTAACTTTGCAGCATGTGTGGGCAATGGTAACGGTAAAAACACTACTTTTGAAAAACTTTTATTTCTTTGCAATTTTAAACTTTTGAAGTACGGCTAAACTAAGCATCTACTTGCCGGAACACAGAACTCGAAGTAGTGTAGGAACTAAAGAGTGCACTGTTTGGAAGAAGCGAGTGAGAGAGAAGCAGAAGACATTTCAAATAGTAGAGATGGGAAACGATCCGAGAGTACCCTGCCTGGAGGATTTATGCTGCGGAGTTTCGTTTCGCCCCATTTGCTGGCAATGCGGGACGGTCGTTATGGGAGAATGGACCAGCCGTGTGTAAACAGGTCCGCCACCACAGCCACACTAAACTTCTCTATTACTGGCAGCAATGGACATACATTTTACCTCGCAGACACTGTAGTAGCAAGCCCGTGAAAAACCTTGGCGTCGTCCATGTCCTTAGAATATAGCACCGTTGTGGGTCACCTTGTCTCTGACACGTGTGGACGTCTTGTGAGGCGGAACTGAGTTACCTAGTGCAGCAGTGGCTTACAAACCTCATTACATAACACTTGAAATTATTGGAGGATGAGCAACTTGCTTCACAAACAGTTACAGTTTCATGCTGCATTCACAATGAAATGCAAGAGCAAGAGTTTGGACTCATATTATGTAATGCAAGCATTCACATAGACGCAACGCAAGAGTTTGCAAACTCCAAACTTTATCCTTGCGTTGCATGCAAGGAGGAGGAATTTCGCTTCTTTTCTCTATGTTATGCCTATAAATTCAACAACTGCAAGATTTTACAGGGCCTGCTGTACATGCATGCTCTTCTATATGGCCGTGCAATGTCTAATTTCCCTCAAGAGGTTATGACAGACTCCTTGCGAATCCTTCTTTGATTTAACAGATGTAACTATAGTCTGCGTCTAGATTTCTTGGTTCTCATAAATCGAAGGCGCAGAGAAATAATTCTTAGTTCATTTTTTTTTCTTTTATTGCTTCATTTGTATAGCCCTTTAACACCAATGGTCATATCGGGGGCTTTCACTTGTGAAACTATAGGTTCAGAACATTAGGTTAAACTTTATATTACTAAACACACGCACATTCACTCTCACATTCATACTTCCAGACTCTATGGGGGATAGGGAATAATTCCGGTTAAAGAAAAATTCCCCGCCCCGCCAGCTCTCTTAGTTCATTAAATGTGTAGCTTTATCAGTTTCTGAAGTCTCTATGCTTGTACTATTTTCAATACTTTTGAAGGAGGAATTATTATAACGTCACTGCCGCGAGCGTCAGTTGTTAGTATGTAATTTTATAATATATTTATTTGTAAAAGACTGGCCGTTTTCTAAAAATGCTTTAGAACATATATTTCCGGTGAATTTTTGTGTCGAATTTTTGAGTGGAATACAACACGTTCTTTATCTACGATGTACGTTATACATGTGCACTAAGGAAAGTCGTAAACTTTCGTGTTAGTAACGGATGGAAGAGAAAGTAAGTAAAGGTAACTCATTAAGTTTTGATTCTAAATTAATGCTGGTTGCGTTTTAAAATCATCTGATAATTTTTAAATGCATTCTTGGGATGTTAATCTGAAGTTATGCTACAAAATGTTGAAAAAATACATGTAAGTTGTTTTTTTTTTATTTTTTTTTTTTGTAGCGCAGTTAAAAATAATCCTTTACGTCAAACTTTTTCATGCATTTGTCTAAAAGCATGGCAATTAATTACTATATTATAGCGATAATGACAATTTCCTTAATGAAGAAAGAATTTTAAATTTTCACACGTTGGTCTCATTAAGCAATAAAGGATCTAAGGAGAAATGCGTATAAAATAAATTGTAAAGTGAAGAAACACTGGAAATCGAAAAAATACAGGCATATTACGATGAAAGCATTTCAACTGTCGGTGCGGGAGAGAACATTTGTAGGGCTGTTTGCATGCAGACAGTTCTTCACGTGGTCACGATCATTAATACCTGCCTTCCGGTGTCGGCCGCATTGCGCATGTGCACCGTTCCCTGCTAGTTCTTAGTTCTTACAGGCTACATCTATAGTGTAGAACGCTAAATAAATGTCGAGACTGCGGTAGGATATCCTTTCATGATGCAACTTTATTTACAGACTAGCTGTACTTGTTGCATACCACGCAGGCGATCTCATTTATTGATTCCTTTGGACTCGTTTTCAGGTCCCTTCTTAACCTTTGCGAAAGCCGTTAGCAAGGACAAATTTACACAATGATTGAGGACAAAATATAATCGTCGATTTTAGACGGGAGCACGATTTGCTGTTATAAATTTCGAGGAAATTAAACTTAACTGAATAGTTATGTTTTGTGAAACAGAAAATTTGTAGTTTTTACTATCTCTACTTAGTACATAGCATACAAGTAGAGAAAGTATTGCACTTCACTCAAAAATTCAATAAGTTCACACTTTTTTAGAACAAGAAGGTTTAGGTCTACAAGATAGTGCCTCACCTTTAATAGAACAACTTATATATTTACAATGATCATTCAATATTTATTATATATATAAACTTAAACATCGATATGTCAATTTTACCTGCAATAGTTTTCGTTTTTATTGCTTATCCTTTCATTCTAATTCTTTATTTAATTGATAAAGGCTCTAACCTACATTAACACTACAAACTATTGAATATTCAGATTTTCCAGATGTTAAATTTGATTCCTATATAATTCTTCAAATTGAGTTAGATCTTTATAACATTCGATTACTTGAAGTTGATAATCGAACATCTTTACCAATAAAGGTAGCAACACGAATTCTAATCACGTCTGAAGATGTAATTCATTCATGAACAATTTCTAGTGTTGGATTAAAATATATTTTACCAGAAATACACGTTTTAGAAAAAGGTCTGTTTTTTCTGTTACAAAGAGAAAATATAATCTAATTTTGTGACACCCGGTGAGAGGGTCGAGTATTGTCCAACTTGATAATTTGGGTATCACCAGAAGTTCATTTGTCTCAAATTAGCTTTCATGTCTATCCGCTTCTCTTCGGTAATGTGGCCTGTCCAATGCGCTTTTTCTTAGCATAGTTAAAGGCGGAAAACATGGCGGAGTCAACGAAAAGACTCCATCTTACAATAAGTAAGGCGTATTTTAATGCCTTTGAGGAAATATGTACTACCTGTCTGACGAAAGAGCGCAGTTGTTAGTGGATGTCGTTTGTGTAGCATGGCACGGTTTAAAGCGGTCAGACAAGACTGGAATATAATGCAGTACAGTCTGACCATCAAAACATCAGCACAGGAATAAACTAAACGATCCACAACAGGTTAAACTTGCAGTATTCTTTATCACTGATGAATATTAATTTTCTACTTTGTGAGCGTATGATTACGCGCGGCGGTATTTGCATATGACTTGATTCGAACCCGTGCAGCGTAAAATACTCAACTGCTGCATTCCAGGATTGTGTTGTACAGGGCTTGCGCAGGGAGTGATATCGCTTATCTGTTTGTGTTTAAGGAAGCTTCCACTCGTTGCCATCTGCATTCATTCTTCAGACAGGTAATAGTGAAAATGCTTGTTAAAAAACAAACTATTTGTTTCCAGGTAAAGTAAACCTGTATGTTTTGGTCTCGCAAGGTGCTTTGAATAACGCCGTATAGAAATTAAGACTTTTTAAACATGTTCTATATTATTATTATTATTATTTAAATAGGTAGAGTCTGGCTGAAACATCAATTCCATAGCCGGGATCTGAACCGGTCTCTAGCCGGTTGCTCTGCCACTGAGCTACCTCGGCAACATCTCAGCTTAGCATTAAATTTCTCAACTGACTCGTATCTTTCCCGGCAAACCACAAGGTGGATTTACAATATCGTAAGTATAGCCAACTATTATGGACAATTGTTTAATTGTTTTCTCACAGAAACCGTGTGAAGTATAGGTAGAGTCAGACTTAAAAATTTAATGCCATAGCCGGGATTTGAACCACGGATCTCCCAGTCTCTAGCTGGTTGCTCTGCCACTGAGCTACTATGGCTATCCCAGGAGTTGGATAGGTAGAGTAGGATTCCTGTCCCACACACTGCTTCTGTGAGAAAACAATTAAATTATCACAATTGTCCATAATAGTTGGCTATACTATGAATCCTGGGTCTGAAGTACTTACAACATTGTAAGTCGCCATTGGGGTTGCCATCTCAAAATAATTTGAGATCACCTTGTGGCTTACCGGGAAACATGCGAGTCAGCTGAGAAATTCAATGCTATGCCAGCATGTTGCCATGGTAGCTCAGTGGCAAGACAACCAGCTAGAGACTGGGAGATCCGTGGCACTGAATTTTGCAGTCTGACTCTACATATCCAACTCCTGTCCTACACACGATTTCTGTGAGAAAACAATTAAATTATTATTATTATTATTATATTTGTTTGTATGTTGTTTATAGTAAGCTTAAGAATGTAAGATGAAATCTCAGTATCGATGAGAATTATAAGGTCCTGAAAACTGCTCAATTTGACTTGTTTATGGTCCAAAAGTCTCGGATTGGACGAAATTTGAGCACTGCACTTAGAGAATGAAGTAATTCTGTCACGAAGACAGTTTAAGAAATGAGGAATGGCCGTCTGGAAATGACGTATGAACCTGGCACACAGCCATGGTGCCTTACACACACACAGTCACGTCACCTCGAAGGCGCTCGGCTTTTGTTTTCTCAGAGACCACACCAGCCAGTGCAGTAGTACTATGACAGCCAAATCGCAGCTTTCATTTGTATGTTTGTTTGTTTATTAAATGGTCTCTGTGGAATCTGCACACTTTGAGTAACGAAATCAGATATGTTAAGTGTGTTAAGCGGCTCGGTGTAAAAGTGCTATGAATTTGGCTTCCAGAGGCTGTAAAAGCTTTTGTGAGTTTATTAAAGCCACAAAGCTTGGATTCGTCATTAAGAAGATTGTAAAAAACGCGACTCCGTCTGCTTGGGCCATGTAATCACATACGTACATAATAAGTACATTTGTCTCATGTAATAAAAATCCATTCACATGACTTTCTCTGTAACAAATCATTGTTAAATAGCTTATCCTTCTATCTACTTCATGCTAATCAACACAACTATTAGCAGAAATGGTTCTTATTACTTGCTGTCTTGTAAGTAGAAGGGAAATAAGGGAATACACTAGGTTCACGCGACAGTCAAATGTTTTAAAAGTTGGTTGCTATGTGATAGAAATTGCATGTCCAGGAGTTTACAAATTCCCGTAAGAGAAAAGTTTAAGTATTTTAAAACTGAAACCAATAACACAAGAATGTCTCGGAAATGGTAATTCCACGAAAAAAAAAGTATGACATACATTGTGTGTTTTAACGATATCTACATTTTTTGTGTTGCAAGTGTTTTTCGAAGTCTAACGATTACCAGTTATGCAAAATTCAACAAAATTTAACCAGAATAAACAAGTCTTCAGAGGCTATTCCCAGAAAATTAGAGATATACACCTCATTTGTCTTGAAAATTTCTTAAAACATACGGCTAATCAAACTCGTTAGAGCCGTTTTTGAGAAAGTCAGAATCAAAATCGTTAGAGCCGTTTTTGAGAAAATCAGAATTTTCGAAGTCGCTGCTGTTATAAACAGTCCAGTATAAACAAGAGAGGTAACCTCTCTGATATCTTAGAGTAATATTCTACAGGTATACCATTACTTGCAAGGTAATTCATGTGACTGAAATACTTTGAATACAAAGAGTAATGTATTATTATTTTAACTAACAACCTAACCAATAAGAGAGGACAAAACACGTCATACTGTTGACATATGGGGTAATATAAGGAAAAACAGACTTTATAACCTGAGCGAATAGGTGGAGAATTAAGAACTGAATGGAATCAACAGATAATGAGATTGCTAGATTGCATATTTCTAAAAATCTTATTCAATAATAAGCCGAAAGGATTCAGAAACAGAGGCAGACCGTTTTTAAGATGGCAAGACCAATTTAACTCTTGAATTCGGAACAGGCCCGATGTCCTAATTCTTGCTGCAGAAGAAGAAGCAGACGTTCATAAATCAAACTCATTTCAATATCGAGAAACTTTCTAAGCAATTGGATTAGAAGGTACAGTGTTTTTCTAAGTATTGATGGGGGTTCCAATTTTGCTTCCGTCAATTTAACCACTAACAAAGCTTTAGTGGTTAAAATTGGTACTCAAAAGGATGGAGAGTTTCTATACATTATCCTATTTTTTCAAGACAGGGTATAATCATATTCTTTGTAGATAAAATATTTCATAAACAATAAAAATATTAATTTAATTGTTTTTTCACATAAGCGTGTGTAAGACAGGAGTTGATGGGTAGAGTCAGACTGAAAAATTCAATGCCATTGCCGGGATTTCAACCACGAATCTCCCGGTCTCTAGCCGGTTGCTCTACCATGGCATCATGTAATACAGCATTAAAGTTCTCAACTGACTCGCATGTTTCCCGATAAATCACAAGGTGATATTAAATTATTTTGAGATGACATGCCCCAATGGCGACTTACAATGTAAATACTTATAAGTCCCAATATTCATATCATTATTATGGTCCATTAGTGTTACTTTGATTGTTTTTGTTTGTTTTTTTTTTTTCACACATGGCGTGTTTAGACAGGAGTTGTAAGGGTAGAGTGAGACTGAAAAATTCAATGCCATAGTCGGAATTTGAATCACGATCTCCCGGTCACAGCCCGTTGCTGTACCACTGAGCTACCATGGTAAAATGCCGGCACAGCATTAAATTTCTGAACTGACTCGAATATTTCCCGGTAAACCTCAAGGTGATCTCAAATTATATTGAGATGACAACCCCAATGGCGACTTACACTACTAAAGGCTTGCTTTCCTAGAAAACTGAACTGAACTATAACTTAAAACTGAAAAGCTATATTCAGTTCAGTTGTGCTTCCCTAGAAAACTGAATTGAACTATAATTTAAAACCAGTTGTGCTTTCGTAGAAAACTGAACTGAAAACTACACATCATTAAAATGAATGAAGAATGGTTGAGAAGCTTGCATGGCAGTGAAGAACGTGAGTTGGAGTTGGATACTTTGATGGTTTTTTTTGTTTTTTTGTTTGTTTTTTTTGTCAATGAATTAACAGATATTGCTGATAATGAACAAAGTAACTACATCATAAGGTTAACCCGCCGTAATGCCAGTCTGTTGTACAACACTTTATTCCAGAATCTTTGTACTTATTTAAGAGCTAAAACCGACTGAAAATTATTAAACATTATACAGTAAATCTTATTTATTTACTTGATTTTCCCAATTCCTCTCCCAACTCCTTCCAAAGCCTCTGTTTCTTCTCTATATTGAGAAGGCATGTTGTACGTTGTATAAAAGTTCGTTATGACGAACAAAGTCAATTATACTTTCTTCCTCAATTTGTGAAAACTTGTTTTCCACTCATTGGGTACAAATATTTAAACCAAATTACAAACAAATACCGCAACTATAACCTCACTTATGCTATCTCGTCGTACAAAGCTCAACTGAACTGAACTGAACTGAAAAAACGACTTCCACCTTAATTTTCGTCGCCTAGATTTCTAGTGGAAAACTTAAAATATCTAGTGACAAACGAGAAAGGAGAGATTCAGTTGTCAGTTGAGTTTCGTTAAGTTCTCGGCCGAAGGAAATCACTTCCATAACAAACAATGACACAGTTCGTGATCACGTGATCCGTACTAAAAAAATCTGATGTGTTACACTCACATGACTTTCTCTAGCTGTTGTACAAAACTCCTACAAAAGATTATTCTTCTTTGTACACAATGCTAATCAAGATAAATGTTAGCAGAATGTTATTACTTAGTTCGTTATAAATAGAAGGGAATAAGGGAATGCACTATGCTAAAGTGATTGTCAAATGTTTTAAAAGCTATCGCTATGCGAGTGTCATTGCAAATCACTTCTTTGCTTGGCCAGGAGTAGAACAAAAGAAAAACAGACACTTTCTGTGTGAGAAAAGTTTAAGTACTTCACAATTGAAACCAATAACAAGGAATATCTCGAAAACGGTTACCTCCACAACAAAAACGTAAAGGACAAAAATTGTTTGTTCTATCATGAGGTACATTTTTTGTGTAGTCCATTTTTTTCTACCTCTTATGGTTTAGCAGTTAAGCAAAATTCAGCAAAATTCATCCAGAATAAAGAGGTCTTCAGAGGCTATTTTCAAAAAATTCAAGATATACATTTTATTTCGGACATAAATTGCTTTAATACACGGGATTTTAATCAAAAGCGTTAGAGCCATTTTTAAGAAAATCAAAATTTTCGAAATTTTTTCCATGTAAAGGGAAGTTTGTGGTGGGGGGATTTTTTTGAAAATCTTCGTGTCGCATCCTTGAAAGATACTAAACCTAAACACCAAGTTTGGTATTTAACGGTTTTTTTGTTTTGGGGCTAGAGAAAGTAAAAATATTAAGTTCAGTTTTTAGATTGGAGGAAAGCAAGCCTTTAAGAGGTATCATCATAGCACTCTTAGACATGTTCAAGGAAGAAATAAAGAGACATAATTTACAGAATAAAACCCCAAAGTTGCAAGAACCTTGTTAGAATGAGAATCGACACACAAAAGAGTACCAAATTAGCAAATGTGAAAAAAATGAGGAATAATGGAACAAGGAAGGAAGGCTTGGTAACAGAATGAATAACCTTTCAACGAAAAGAAAGACTAGAACGAAGAATTTCCTTTAAGAATTTGCCCGCTTGAAAGGACGCACGTGCAATAGAAACAGGTTATTCATGTTGCCAAGTTAACGAGTTACACCTTTTCCGTTGTTGCAATGTGTTAACCGCAAAGTTCTACTTTCAAGGTTTAGCCGTCTCGATTTCTGAGGCAGGATGAATGAAATTTGACGTAACTGTAGGCGTTTGGAGTCCCGCAATTTTAATGTTAGCAGAGAGGGTGACAGAACAGATATAAAGGCATTAGCTATCTAATATCCCTGCTCAAAAGGGCCGACTGATAGCTGACCGGAAGCGGTGTGCTATTACAACACCCACGCTCTTCAGAAGCCTTCCCAACAAAAACAAAGCCTTCGTCTGTAGAGCACCTGTCCCAGGTTCGATTCCTGGCTAGGGGGTCGGATTTTTCTCCAGCCAAAATGTGATAATAGATAATCGTTTAACGACATCTATGACTGAAACTTTGAAATTCTAAACTAATAATTCTAGTTTTTGTTTTTAAATGTATACCACCGACGCAATATAATGCAAATACGTTACAGTCCAAACTGCTCTATAATGATTTGGATGTCATAGTCAAATTTGTTTTTTTTTTTTGTCACGTCACTAAAAAGTCTCTTGCGACAAAAAAATTAAAATGTTGGTATATTTTAACCCTAGGTTCACAACACATTTACTTTTGAAATTGCCCAGGTTTCTCTGTGTCTCCTTTAGTTTAGGCACCAAAAATTTTAAAGTTGTGAGTGTGCTTTTTTTACTTTCTCTACACGTACTATGTACATAATTTATAGAGAAGGTATTGTATTGCACCCAAAAATTCTATACCGAGATTTCACCGGAAATACATGTTTTGGGTCCCCCTGAATCCAAAAAAGAGTATTTTTGAAAAAAAGTCCGTGTGGGTGTGTGTGTGCGGACAGCATAGCTCAAAAACGAAAAGACCGTTGAATACCAAACTTAGTATTTAAGTTTGGTATCTTCCGAGGATGCGACATGAACATTTTCAAGAAAATCCCCCCACCCCCAACTACCCTTTACATGGAATTTTTTTCGAAAATATTGATTTTTTTTAAAAATGGCTCTAACGATTTTGATTAAAATCTCGTATATTAAAGATATTTACCTGGCAAATAAAATGTATATCTTGAATTTTCTGGGAATAGCCTCTGAAGACTACTTTATTCAGGATGAATTTCACGGAATTTTGCATAACTGCTAAACCGTAAGAGATGGGCAAAAACTTAACGTACAAAAAACGTAGAGCACACTAAAACACACAATTTATGTTATATACATTTTTTTCGTGAAGTTGATCGTTTTTAACTTATTCCTTGTTTTTGGTTTCAGCTATGAAAAACTTTTCTCATACAGGAATTTGTCAACTCCTGTCCATACAAAGAAACTTCAGTCACATAGCAGCCAGCTTTTGATTATTAGTTTAGCGTATAATATTCCCTTATTTCCCTTCTGCTTACAAGGAAGCAAGTAATAAGATTATTTGTACTAATGTTTTTTTCCCAATTGGCATGAAGTAAATAGAAGCATAAGCTTTTTAACAATAATTTGTAGCAGAGAGGTAGAGAAAGTCATGTGAATGGAACACATAAGGCTTTTCGTCATAAAAATGTGTTTTACTATCTCTATATGTACTATGTAAGTAGTGTATAGAGAAGTTATTGTATTGCACCCAAAATTCGACACCGAGTTTTCACCGGAAATATTATGTTTTCAGACTCCGTGAATCCAAAAAAGCATTTATGGAAAAATGTCCATGTTTGTGTCTGTGTGCAGCATAGCTCAAAAACGAAAAGACCGTTAAAAATCAAACTTGATTTTCTCAAAATGGCTCTAACGATCTTGATTAAAATATTATATATTAAAGATATTTACCTGAGAAATAAAATGTATAACCTGAATTTTCAGGGAATAGCCTCTCAATACTGCTTTACTCTGGATGGATTTAACGGAATTTTGCATAATTGCTAAACCGTAAGCGATGGACAAAAACTTACCACACAAAAAATGTAGAGCACGTTAAAACACACAATTTATGTTATATACATTTTTTTCGTGGAGTGATATCGTTTTTGAGATATTCCTTCTTTTTGGTTTCAGTTTTGAAAAACTTATACTTTTCTCATACAGGAATTTGATAACCCCTGCCCATACAAACAAAGGAACTTCAGTCACATAGCAACCAGTTTTTGATTATCACTTTAACCTAGGGTACTCCCTTATTTCGCCTTTACTTACAAGGAAGCAAGTAATAATTACTTTTGCTAATTTTTTTCTTGTTTAGCATGAAGTAAATAGAAGCATAAGCGTATTAACAGTAGTTTGTTGCAGAGATATAGAGAAAGTCATGTGAATGGAACACATCAGATTTTTTTTATTATTTGAAATGAATATATATATATATATATATATATATATATAAAATATGCTAAATTATTATTTGAAATTTGGAAACATATGCTTAAATAAATGTGACACATAAGCCCAGGGCAATTCTTATGACTTGTACTTCTGTGTACATATACAGCAAATGTTATTTGTGTAACAGTAAAACTGCTCCGCAAAGAGCATTTTACAGCAAGAAAAATGCTAAAAATATCAATAGACAGAAAACATGGAAAGGTTGGATTGCATAGCTCACATTAAAATCCACCAGGCTGGTAGGTTGCACCCTCAGCTTTCCTTTTCCTCTCCTGTGCTGCTGCATTTTCTGTCCTTTTCTTCTTGCATTGCTGCTTAGCTTCTTCATAACTTCGAGTTTTACTTTGTATGATGCGAATAAGATCAATACAATATAATTTATTTTACGATATAATTATTTATTTGTAAAGGGTAATTTGTGGAGTGGGTATTTTTTTTGAAAATCTTTCTACTATAACGCCATTCTTTTGCAATTACTTATATTATGGTCACCGGTTATCATCAAACCTATTAATATATCCATATGCTCATATCCGAAAGAGCGCAAAACGTTGCATTCTGCCACAGCACTAGGGCAATAGTGGTTCTTGCCTTCCTCGCAATTGGCCGCACAGTGCGCAGTAGAAGATTCACAGGAGCTTCGAGCAAATATGTTCTGTCTGCTTTACTCAAAAAAGTCAGTTACAGACGTCTGACTTAGATAATGCACCAGTAGTAAACGCCGTGCTCTGTAGGCAGAGTGCTAAACTTGTTACTTATATAAACTCCGACTGTTTGATAAAGTCCGCGGTGGTTCTGCAAAGTATTTTCAGATAAACTTTAATTTACATACTTTACCTTTAATTTCTATGTATTTTTTCTTTATTAAATATCTTTATTGCGCATTTATTTGGTCGCTATTATATAAGATATGCATTGAGAGAGAGCGAGAGAGATAGATAGATATAGATAGATATAGATAGATAGATAGATAGATAGATAGATAGATAGATAGATAGATAGATAGATAGATAGATAGATAGATAGATAGATAGATAGATAGATAGATAGATAGGTTGTTTATGTCTACATGAATAATGTAAAACAGAAGTGCATTACAGTGCTGTATATAAGAAAACTGTAATGACTACAAATGAACTTGGAATTTATTTCTTTGAATTTTAATGATTACATTTTCCTTAGCGATCAGTTGTTCCTATTTATGTTGGAATATTGGTCTTAACTGGGCATGCTTAGACTTGCAGAGCACAAACCAGTTGCGATTTCCTGTAGCTCTCGATTCTTCTGAGCCAGAGTACACACGCGTACTCAGTCACAAAACTCGGAGCAGAGCTGGATGGTAGTGTGGTAACCTATAGGTCAATGGACAAAGGTCATACTACAATACTTGCGTTCTACCACTTCATTTCCATCATTTGATTCAGCCGTGATCATACTTTGGCCTCAGTGCTGCGTGTATTGCATGCTGCATGTAGATTCTATGACTTTTGAGTTACTCGTGGTGTTTTGACGCGTACGGAAGCTGTAACAGTCTGCTGTAGCACTTATGGTACTTTTCATTGCATACCTATAAATATGTGCTAGTATTTTTCATACAGCATGTGGCCGTAATGGACTACTTAACAAAATATTCGAAATATCACATTTATTGTGACCTCCTCTTAAAACTCCTACAGAAAATACATTTTATTACAATATCCATTCAGAAGCAAACTTTCCCTTACACAATGAATGAATTTACATATGCGAAATTAGCAGATATTCATTTACTTTACGCCGCAATTGGGGAATCTGCCAATGCTGCGTGGGCAAAAGGTGAACGTTAACTGCGATGTATAAAAGGATCTGTGACTCGGGTTCTCTTAATTCCTGATTTTAAGTTTTTTTTTAACTATTGGTGCATTGTTAATCCTAATAAGATAATGTTGTATGAAAACAAAAGCATATGGTTACGTAGGTTGAAGTTTCATTGCGACCAATATTCTTCCCTCACATCACACCACCCACAGTCGGGCAGGGCAGAGGACACAGGAGGGTCAACCGTTTTCTGTCACGTAAACAACGGAAGCCTGAGATAGGGAATAGCAGCCACACTAAAAACATCGTGAAAATGTTCTAATGAATATAACTTTCGAAAATAGCAATACAAACTGCTAATACTGGATCATTACATCGGCCTTAAAGACAGATACTTAATATTTGCTCTTATTCACCTAACCTGAATATTAGAATTAATTCGAATAAAACAAACATCAAATAATAATAATAATAATAATAATAATAATAATAATAATAATAATAATAATAATCATGGTGCGATGCCAGTACACGTGTTCACCATATTTCGAGGATTTATTGCACTTTAAATCTCACGTTATTGCGCCTGATATTTGTACAGTCCGCTGCTCATGTAAGCCATTAAACCTGCTGTCACATTTTCCATGGTTTGACTTAGGCCCCTTTTGCGCGCTATATTAGTAGTATCCGCCGGCATGTTTGTGCAAACGTCCCGCTATCGCATCTTGTCTAATGCGATAGTGAAGTGGTCAGTGCACCGTGAATCAGAATGCCTACTCAAGGGTAGATGACTCAATATACTATCGTTGCCTTTCTGAGAACACAGGGTTTGTTTCAGTAGAATAAGGCAGCCGAACCTTGTGCTGTGACAGGCTGAAATATTATACAAGTATTTTTGGAATAATCTATGAAGTGCATGGTATATTCAGGTCTAAATTATCTGCTTTTACTTTCTCTAAAACGCATGTATAGTAGGTAGAGATCATATTGCATTCCACTAAAAATTCAATACTAAGATTTCACCGGAAATTCATGTTTTGAGGACACCTGATTCCAACTCATGTTTATGAAAACGTCTGTGAGTGTATCTGTTAACAGTATAACTCAAAAACGAAAAAACAGTTAAGTACCAGACTTGGTACCTACTTATGTTATCTTTCAAGGATTTACAGGAAAATTCCCCCCTCATGGAAAATTTTTCGAAATGCCCGATTTTGTAAAAAAAAAAAAAAAAAAAATTATTTGGCAGATAAAATAGAAATGGAAATAGCTTTCTGCATAATCGGTAAACGTAAAATATAGACAAGGTCCTACTACACAAAAAAATGTAGACCTCGTTAAAATAAACAATTTATGTCCGATATATCTATTTGTAGTTGCATCATTTCTGAGATTTCCTGGTGTTGGTTTCGTTTAAAAACACTTATACTTTTCTCAAGCGAAAGTCGTCATTGATGTTCTCTATTGTATTACTCCTGACCGAGCAAACAGAACCCAATGTCAATGTAATAGTATTGCGACAACTTTTTAAAAAAAATAGACTATCGCTTTAGCCTATGTATTCCCTTATTTCTCTTGTACTTACGAGAAATCAAGTTATATAAGGCCATTTCTGTAAATGTTTATCTCGATTAGCATAGAAGATTGAATAATAAGATTTTTATAAGAATAGTTTATTGCAGAATAGGTAGACAATGGAATGCATCAGATGATGATGATGATGATGATAATAATAATAATAATCATCATCATCATCATCATCATCACGGATCAGCTGAAATCGATGGCACACCAATGACAGGATATTTACATTTTCTAGAATGAGAAGCCCCAGCAGACAGGAGAACTCCGCCCCACCTTGTAGGTCCAACGTCCCCTCCCCCAAGGAAGCGGTCCCTAAACCCCGGCAAACAGTCGAAGGCCGAGGAACGGAGAAAGTTCAACATCTGTTTCTCTGCCTCACTACATCGAAACTGCAGTGCCGATACTTCCAACCCTGAAATAAAAGCATTGGGGTAAAGAATAAATGAAATGGCTAATGGAATGATATGATATTCGTAGGATGAGAAAAAACACGTCAGTATTTTTGCCTTTCGACCCGGGAAAAAAAAACCCGAGAGATTCGTGGGTTAAAACAGGTGGTCGTGGGAATCGAACTCGGTACCTCCGAATATGATTGGCGCCTTCTCGCTCGGTCACCTATAGAAAATAGAAGTTTTCAATTGGGCCAAAAATTATGTGTAGCATTTTCACCGGAAATGCACGTATTGAGATTCCTTGAATTAAGAAAGGAAGATCCGTTTGTGTGTATGCGAATACCATAACTCAGAAGTAGAAAGAGAGAGGGAGAGAGAGACTGAAAAAATTTAATGCCATAGCCGGGGTTTGAACCTCGGATGTCCTGGTTTCCATCAAGTTGCTCTGACCACTTAGCTATCATGGCAATGTGCCAACTCCAGCTGACATGCTTTTTTCCCGGTAAACCACACAAGATCTGAAATTATTTTGATATGCCGTACCTCAATTGCAACTTACAAACTCCGCAAGTACTCAAGTCCCGGGCTTTATAGTTAACCAACTAAGGTATTAGGCTAATCAATGTGATTGTGTGCCGTGCCGTGGTTGCTTGGTAGATCAGTAGTTAGAGTAACTGGACAGAAACAGGAGATACGTGGTACAAATCAAACTTTGGCACTGAATTATTCAATCTTCTCCATCTTCTGGCCTAACACGGTTGATGTGAAAGAAACAATTCACCCCATAACTTAGGTCCTAAAAGTCGATTATACACCAAATACTACTATAATCATTAACGATTGCTGCAGAGGATGTTGACAAGGAGAGTTTTTTGACCCGGTGCGCGTTGTGCAAAGACACTTTACGTGCGCGGAGGATGGCTACCATATCCGCTCAACCCCCCCCCATTCTTTTCGGGCTAATTAAAATTCCGAAAATGGGATGCGCACGCACTTCCGAGAACGTCGTGGCGCATTTTACATACAGTAATCGTGTTTAAATAGATCGTTGACATTCTGTAATCGATAACGGATGTGTCCACAGAAGAGTTGGAGATACCGTCTCTCGCGATGACCCTTGATGAACCTCCGGGTGCATTTGGTATACCCCCCCCCTCCAGAAAGATGTTGCAACTGCTTCCCCCAGATATGCTCTACCCCAAGCAAGAAAACAACTTCGTAACAGCAAGCTGGTTCTATAAACATTCTTTCACACTGGGCTGTCGAGTGGATCTATCAATTCGTCAAATCTGATTTTACCTGATTAGCTTTGAACAAAGTATCAGAAATGTAGTATTTAGGCAATTGCTAACATAGGTATTAATAATTATCATAATTTTCTCCAATGAGAAAAATCTGATGTGTTCTATTCACATGACTTTCCCTCGCTGTTCCGAATAAGAACTATTCTTACCAAAAATGTATCGAAGAGTAAGAGGTTACTGTCGTAGAATTAAATCTTTGTGAAATGTATGATAAATATCAATATTAATATCAATATTAATAATTCTCTCACCATTTTAGTATCTACTTATGATTAATTGTCATATTATATATTAATAATTGTCATAATTTTCTGCAATGGGAAAAATCGGATGTGTTACACTTACATTGCTTTCTCTCCCTGTTCCGCAACAGATTATTCTTACAAAAGGTACTAATCGAGATAAATCTTAGCAGAAAATTTTATATTATTTTTACTGCTGTTCTTTTTACAAATAGTAATCGGCATGTGGCTTAAATACATAGTGTTTTCCCCACGGATCTCTGTATTGCCTAATACTAAACCTTTCTATATTTTACGTGGTTCACTCATTTCTTACGTGAAATAAATAAAGGAGTTGTAAATGATTAAATTCGTTTAATTGTGAAACAAAATGTATGCTAGGGTAATCTAGTTCATAAAATAATAAATTGTCAGGAAGTGTATTGTAAACATAATACTGCTTAGTTATTTAAAGGAAATATCTTAAGTGTTTCTCTAACTTCTTGATAACCAGTTACCTACTGCGTGCATAAACAAGTTTTGGTTTTTATAGTCTGTTATCAAGGTCAAAACGTTGCCATCATATTATCTTTTTTGTGTATCTGATTTAATACAAGCTACTGGAGCAGTCTTGGCATTATCGATAGATTCCAAACTACTCTTAGTAAATAGCCACAAAGATCGCTTAGACATTTCCAACCAAGTGTCCACTTACGTTGCAAAAATTACAGGGAAAGTTACAGGCATGGAGTTCTTATAAAATACGGCTGCGATACAAAATATTCACAAAGTATTATTCTTTAAATTAAATTTTTGGCTCTTCTTTCCACCAAGTGACGCGGAATTTTTTTCTAATTTGAGCGGAATATTTTTTTTTTCGGAAATTAGAGCCTCTTTGTAGTTATTTACTAATCTGTTATAAACATTTAAGGCCCTAAGCCGCAAAGCTTAGCCGAGGGATCTGTGAAGCTAAAACCCGAATGAACCCAAGAAGAAGTAAAAACTTTTGGCGCTGTATTCCTTTTTTTCCTCTTTTTTCCAGTTTCCTACATGTATTTAGTTGACCTATTAATGTTTAACGTTATCCTTTTACATATACATACACAGACATATACATATTTACAGACACAGAAACACCCATGCCCAAGGCGGGACTCGAACCCACGATCCCATGCGCCGCGAAGCACCAAAGCGAGGCACTTTAGCGGCCATGGGGACCGGCAAACTTCGGCGACTTTCATACCTGAACAACTTAAATGTTTTCTACACTTTCAAATATGGATCGACACTAGAAGTCACCTAAACTACTTCTTAAGACCGTTTGTAAGTGTGTGTGTGTGTGTGTGTGTGTGTGTGTGTGTGTGTGTGTGTGTGTACTGCAACCATCGTATAGCTTATTCACCACCTCGCTTCACACGTTGTAAAGTATCCCCAAATTTGTAATGCGCACACTTATATGCCACATACTATCTCATTCTTCTCCTTATACTTTGCTCACTTCTCTCCCAGAAAACGAATCTATGGAGGTGACTTGTCTTGCTTATCGGTTCAATATGCCAGGTAATAACAGTGTGCTCTAGGGATGGAAGTAAATGCCTCATGTGCGATCACATGAAGATGCACGCACTTATGTCAGCTAAGGAAGCTAACACTCACTGTCGAAGCGTGCATAGAAGCGGCGGAAATGCCGTTTCCCCAAGAAAATCACAGGAAGTAAAAAACATCATTAATCGACGGTTGCCGCCGAAGTTCGAGTGACTGTCGCAAGCTTATTGAACACTGATCATTTCAATATCCATGCAGTCTTATGATAATCTCTTCCTCACTCTTTACTGAATTATACTTCGTGGGTTTCCGGAAGCAATCGGGACTCCTCCGTAACAAAACCGTTGAAAGAACTCGTCACATGAAATCTCTGCAGTGTGCGGAGAAAAGTTTATTGTTTTATTTTATGTGCTGCTTTTAAATATAGCTGTAACTATATTTCAATAGCAATAATTCGCTATTTTGCGTAGATTGGCATTTAGTTGTAAAAATCAGATGTTTTTCCATTCACATAACTGTTCAAAATACAAACTATTCTTACAAAAGATTATTCTTTTATCTACAACATACTAATCGAGATATATATTAGCATAATTGGTCTTATCATTTGCTTCCTTTTAAGGAGAAGGGAAATAAGGGGATACATTACCCTAAAGCTATAGGAAAACCTTTAAAAGTGCGTTGCTATGTGAAACAATTGCCGTTCGTTTCACTTTGTATGGTCCCGTTTGAGAAAAGTATTATTATTATTATTATTATTGTTATTATTATTATTTTAAAGCTGAAACCAGTAACATGTAATATCTCAGAAACGCTCAGTTCTGATAAATACAACAAAACAAAAAAAAAAAACAAGTTTATATAACATAAATTGTGTGTTTTGACTTGATCTAAATTTTTGGTATGGTAAGTTTTTGTCTATCTCTTACGTTTTACAAGTAATGCAAAATTCAGAAAAAATCATCCAGTATAGAGAGGCTTTCAGAGGCTATTTCCAGAAACTTCAAGACATACATTTTATCTGTCAAGTAAATTTATCTTAAATATAATATATTTTAATCAAAATCGTTAGCCATTTTTAGAATACCAACATTTCCATGTAAAGGGTAGTTTGTGGGTGGGGGATTTCCTTGAAAATCTTCGTATCGCATCCTTGGAAGATACCAAACTTATATACCAAGTTTGGTATTTTATGGACTTTTTGTTTTGGAGTTATTGTGTTCACGGACACACACATGCGCACACGGACCTTTTTCTAAAATGCTTTTTTTTTGTAACAGAGCAACCTAAAACATCAATTTCCAGTGAAATCTCGTTATCGAATTTTTTGTTGAAATGCAATACCTTCTCTATACACTATGTACATAGTACGTGTAGAAAAAGTAAAAACGAGTAATTTCTTTGGCGGTAGAAAGGTACGTCGGCATTGCCAGAATAGAGGTTACGTTGAGAAATAGAGTAAGGTAGTGTAACTTTGTAAATAAAGTTTTGTGTTGATATCTTTCCTCATTATGTCAAATCGATCGTTAGTTTCTGAATGAATCCAGAATCTTTACAGGAGAGTAAACTGCCATTGGACATTGGAAAGTAACATCTCTTTTAACTAGCATGACGTACATAGTCTTTGGAAAGTGTTCAACATTTCGTTTGTCTTAGTTTAGACGTTTGGCATTATTTAGCTGTTGGCTAGTGAAACTGTTGCGTAGAGGGCAGCAACATCATTTCCTGAGGAACCTAATACTTCGGTCCCCTTTGTCGCTTTTAGGGGATCGAAAAACTGCAGCTCACGCGTCCCTTCCTGTGTGCATACTGACCCGTCCATGGGAAAGTTGACATGGATGCTGCAAAAAATTAATGTGCTCCTAACACAAAGCGAAGCGAAACGTTCAGCGCCAGACAAAGCGGCTTTGTAAAATATTTGGACTTTCTCTATCACGTACATAGTAGTTACAGCATTCCACTCAAAATTCAATACCGACATTTCACCGGAAATGTGTTTTTAGGACTCCTGAGTTCAAAAGAAAAAAAAAATAGCAGTTTTATAAAAAAAATTCCGTGTGTCTGTGGAGGGGCAGCATAGCTCAAAAACAGCTCTAACGATTTTGATTAAACTCTCCTATAGTTAAGACATTTACTTGCCAAATAAAATGTATATTTTGAATTTTCTGGGAATAGCCCCTTAAGACCTCTTTATTCTGGAGATTTTTATTGAATTTTGCATAATTACTAAACCGTAAGAGATAGACAAAAACTTACTACACAAAAAATGTAGATCACAATTTATGTCATATACATGTTTTTTCTTGGAGTTGACCGTTTTCGAGACATTGCTTGTATTTTTTTTTTTTTATTGCTTCATTTGTATAGCCCCATTTAACATCAATGGTCATATCGGGGGCTTTCACTTGTGAAACTGTAGGTTCAGAACATTAGGTTAAACTTTATATTACTGAACACACGCACATTCACACTTCCAGACTATGGGGGATAGGGAATAATTCCGGTTAAACGAACCCGGAACTTCCGGGTGAGAAGTCAGCTCGCTGACCACTCGACCACGGAGGCAGTCATTGCTTGTAATTGATTTCAGTTTTAAAAGACTTTTCTCACACGGGAACTTGTTAACGCTTGGCCACGCAAAGAATCGGATTTCAATCCCATAGCAACCACATTTTAAAACATTTGACTGTCGGTGTAGTGTATGTATTCCCTTATTTCCCTTCTGCTTATAAAAGAACTAAACAATAAGACCGTTTCTGCTAATGTTTTAGCATTAAATAGATAAAAGAATAAGCATATTAACAATAACTTGTTAGAGATGTAGAGAAAGACAAGTGAATGGAGTACATCAGATTTTTTTAAAATAAAAGGTGGTGTGTGTATGTGTGTGTGTTTGAACAACATAGCTCAAGGCTAAATGCCGACTTGATATATTAGTTCAGTATTTTCTAAGGATTCGACACGAAGATTATCGAGAAATTCTCCCACCAGGAAATATCCTTGATATGTAAATATTTTCGATAATGTTGATGTTCTTAAACATAACTCTAATTAAAGTTAAATATCTAAACAAAGGATCTTCTTCCTTGCCACTTTAATTGACAAAAATAATATACTTGTCATTGAGTACCTATATAGTTGCGCAATATGGGGATCTAAATCACACTTCCAGATAAAACGAGTTCGCGGATGCACCATGCTGCGTGCGCAATGTCAACCTGTAAAAACATACATAAAGATATAAACCGTTTATGCAACACTGAGCTCCAGTTATAGACGTCTTTATCACAGAATACCCAATAATCTGCTCAACTGCATTCCAGTTCAACTTCCACCACCTCGGCATCTACGAAAATTAAAAAGCACGATTGAATAACCACAAACATCACAGTTTGTAATGATGGTTTCTTGTGAATGTAGCTGTGACTTTCGCATTGTCACATTTCAAGTGACTCGTCGCTATTTACAGAGAAAATCTCAGTTGGGAAGAAGTGATCCTGTTTAATTAAGATCAATATATCCACTAAGAAAACATAAAAAAGAAGAAAATTGGCATATTAACGAGAAGAAGAAGAAGAAGAAGAAGAAGAAGAAAAGTGGTACTTAGTCTGGTTTGATACTATTACTGTTATCCATGTGCAGTTTATATGTCATCAGGTTTGTTTTTCTGCTTATAAAAACATCACAAACTTCCCATAGAGAAAAAAAAAAACTTGCTAGTTAAAACAATTGAGACGCTACAAATTAAAAGTGAATGTCCGAAAATCGGAGTATTTAGTACAGAATATACGATTTTTATACCCACTTATTTATTACTCTATTTTTTAGCGGCATAGAGCTTCTGTAGTGGATGCGACTATACTGAATTCTTTTGAGTTATTTTATACCAACATATAATCAATAATCATATGAAGTTAAGATGATAATGAATAAGAAGCATTTTATCTGGCATAACGTTGCTGTTATTACAGTCTAGTATAAAGATATTCGAAATGTTGTTAATCTTTCAACTGTGGGAGTAAATCGCCTTTGTATTTGTGAAAGTATATATGTTATATACCTTTTACTTTCTCTAGCCCCATGTGTGCAATATACTTAGGGATAGAAGAGGTATTATAATGCACCAAAAAATTCGATGTCCAGATTTCACCGGAAATGTATGTTTTGGGATCCCCTAAGTCCAAAAAAAAAAAAAATTAAAAAAAGGTCCGTGTGTGTGTGTCTGTCTGTGGACAGCATAGCCCCACAACGAAAAGACCATTAAATACCAAACTTGGTATTTAGGTTTAGTATCTTCCAAGGATGCGACACGAAGAATTTTAAAAAAAAAAATCCCCCCACCACACACTACCCTTTACATGGAAAAATTTTCGAAAATTTTGATTTTCTTAAAAATGACTTTAACGATTTTGATTAAAATCCCGTATATTAAAGCTATTTATATCCGAAATAAAATGTATATCCCGAATTTTCTGAGAATAGCCTCTGAAGACCTTTTTACTCTGGATGAATTTTGCTTAATTTTACTTAACTGCTAAGGAACAAGAGATAGACAAAAACTCACTGCACAAAAAATGTACATCACGTCAAAACACAATTTATGTCGTTTACGTTTTTGTTGTGGAGGTTACTGTTTTCGAGATATTTCTTGTTATTGGTTTCAATTGTTAAGTACTTAAACGTTTCTCAGACAGAAAGTGTCCGTTTTTCTTTTGTTCTACTCCTGGCGAAGCAAAGAAGCGATTTGCAATGACACTCGCATAACGTTGACTTTTAAAACATTTGACTATCACTTTAGCCTAGTGCATTACCTTGGTTCCCTTTCACTTATAAGAACTAAGTAATAAGAGTATTCTGCTAGTGTTTATTTCGATTAGCATTGTGTAGAAAGAAGAAGAATCTTTTGTAGGAAGTTTGTAGAGCAGCTAGAGAAAGTCACGTGAGTGTAAAACATCAGGATTTTTTTTTTAGAGTTGGTCATTTCCGAGGCATTCCTTGTTATTGGCTTCAATTTTAAAATACTTAAAAGTTTTCTACGACATTCCATCCTGCTTTTTTTTTACTATCGCTTTAGCATAATATATTCCCTTATTTCCCTTCTAGTATTAGGTACTAAGTAACAAGACCATTTCTTCTAATGTTTATCTTGATTAGCATGATGAGATAAAAGAATGTTTTTGTAAGAATAGTTCGTTACAGAATAGTTAGAGAATTCATGTGAATTAACACATCAGATTATTTATTTTATATATACCTATATATGTATATATATTTGTAGTGTTAGACCAAATTTGTGTGCATAGTTACGATTAGCATCGTGCAGAAGTAAAAGGATGAAAATCGGTCAAACATTCATGCATATTGCAAATTACTTTCAGAGCACGTATTTGATTAGCCTTTAATTGAAAGTTCAAACATACTACTGCCGATTATGAGTCATCTTCAGTCACTAGCTTGGCCTATGAAACTGAATCACGGATTCTTTCAGATTGACGAATTGCAGAAGTGGCATTGTATCGGAAGCAACGATGACGAGATAAAAGCTGAGCTAGTGAGTAGGTTTGGTGAGACTTTCGAAAGTGCTTGTAATAGAGGCATGCAAAGATGATACACATCTCAGCACAGTTTATCTAGAGTATATCCGCCCCAAGCTTATCCAATTTTGGGGAGAGCTTTTGGGTTTGGTTTTGACGAGCCGTGCAGAGTTGCGAAATCTGGCGGTTGTTTCTCAAGATGTTTAGGACAGGGAATAGGACATTTTCGAAGAGAATGCGGCACCGATCCAAGGAGACACCGGGCGTCCGGAAGCAGGAATATCGGGCCAGCAATGAGCGGTTCCTGCATGTTCTAGATTGAGGCACCCCGGCAGCCGGACAGGTAGATCGGGAACCCAGAAACCAACCTCCCCATGAAGGCAGTCCATATATCCTGACAATCAGCCAAAGGTCCAATGACGGAGAGTGTTCCATAGGGAGCAAACTTTTGCCTTGCGACGCTGCACCGAAACCCATACATCTGCGACCTTTAAACAGACCAAATGCAGTAAAGGATGCATGGAATTATTTAAGGAAAGATATGGAGGGGCAGGAGATTTGAGGAAGGGAGAAACCTTCCAGCATTCGGCTGACTCCCAGTCATTATCATTCTTTCTTTCTTTCTTAATTTCTCTGTTTACACTCCTATATAGGACTTTTACAACACACAGGATATAACAAGCAGCAGAGGATCAGAGAGAAGCCTGATGGGCAAGTGAGGAAGTAGGCAACATGAAATGATGCTGAAATGGATAACTGATTATGGAGCAAATGGTGCCAACACAAATCCCACATGCAGTCCCCTGAGATCGAAACCTAGGCCGCGTAGGTGATTGGCGGGCGGTCTAATCACTCAATCGCCACCAATATGATTAATGGGTGAATAGGGAAGAATTTTGCGTAAACAAATTTGGTTGAGACCTCCAAAAGCTCCAAATAAATCACAAGAAACAATTATGAAATCTGTTGGTTAATATGTAGGAAATTAATATTAACACAGAAATTTTTACTTGTTCTGTAAATACTATGTATTCAATAGATAGACGAGGTATTGCATTTCACCGAAAAATTCGATACCGAGATTTCACCGGAAATACACATTTTAGGCTCCCCTGAAAGAAAAATCTCATATGTTCCATTCACATAACTTTCTCTACATCTCAGTAACAAATTATTGTTAAAAAGCTTGTTTCTATTTACTTCATTCTAATCTAGAAACAAATTAGTAGAAATAGTCTTATTACTTGCTTCCTTGTAAGTAGAAGCGAATTAAGGGAGTACTTATAGGCTAAAATGATAGTCAAAAGCTGGTTGCTATATGACTGAAGTTCCTTTGTTTGTATGGGCAGAAGTTGACAAATTCCTGTATGAGAAAAGTATAAGTTTTTTTAAAACTGAAATCAATAACAAGGAATATCTAAAAAAATGTTCAACTCCACGAAAATAATGTATATGACATAAATTGTGTGTTTTATCGTGATCTACATGTTTTGTGTAGTACGTTTTTGTCTATCACTTACGGTTTAGCAGTTATGCACAATTCAATAAAAATCATCCAGAATAAAGAGATCTTTAGAGGCTATTCCCAGAAAACTTAAGATATACAGTTTATTTAGCATCTACATATCTTGTGTATAAGAGAATTTATTCAAAACCATTAAAGCCATTTTTGAGTAAATAAAGAAAATTGAAATTTTTTCCATGTAAAGGGTAGTTTGGAGTGGGGGGGGGTTCTTGAAAATCTTCATGTCGCATCCTTGGAAGATACCAAGTTTGGTATTTAACGGTCTTTTCGTTTTTGAGCTATGCTGTCCACAGACACACGCACACGGACCTTTTTCCAAAAAAAAAATTTTTGATTCAGGGGTCCCAAAACATGTATTTTGTGGTGAAATCTGGCTATCGAATTTTTGGGTGCAATACTTTCTCTATACATTATGTATATAACACGTGTAGAGAAAGTAAAAATACTGTACCATCGTATGGCGCCATTTCTCGAACAATATGTGTAGATGGTAAACTAACTCTTTCAGACAGGATGATTTTGTACTGCGCGCGCGCAAGTTGAAGGTGGGAGTGACAGCTGGAGGACGTAACGAGAGGGACTCGCTTTGTACCTCTCAGTTTTTATTTTTATTAAACAGAAAATACAACCGACGATCTCCCCCAAGGTCAGGCAGGTGTTTTTAAGGGAGAAAACGAGGCCACATGCTTCTTCCTCCTCTTTTTATTACCAACTGGGCTTCCCTTCCGTCTTGTTCTCCTTCCCTATTTGCTTTTATTTGCGTTTTTTGTAATGAAAAGTAAAACCAAGGCCAACCATGGGCAGCTGTTACCTGGTCATGGTATTTGTATAATACCTGGCTAAGGATTACGAGTGGCTTAAGGCTTGACTTAGCTGATAAGTGTTTTGATTTCAGATTTTAAAAAATCTGACGTGTTCCATTCACATGACTTTCTCTACCTGTTCCACAAACAAACTTCCCTCACAAAATATTTTTCTTGTATCTACGTCAAGCTAATCAAGATAAACATGACCAGATTTTGTCATTACTTGCAAGTAGAAGGGGAATTAGGAAAACACTAGGCTAATGCGATAGTGTTTTAAAAGCCGGCCGCTGAGTGAAACAATTAAAATTCGGTTCTCTTTGCTTACTAGCAGTAAACAAAAAGAGGAAAAGAAAGACATCTGCCGTTTAAGAACATTTTAAATACCTTAAAACTGAAACCAATATCCCGAAAACGGTTAACTCTACAAGAAAAAAGTTATATGGCGTAAATGAAGCGTTTTAATGAGATCTTCAGCCGCGCCGTGGCCGAGTAGTTAGACCACTCGCCTCTCACCTAGACGGTCGGGGTTCGATCCCAAGCGGGATTTCTCCGGTATTCCGGTTTCCCCCGCCATCGCATTCCACCGGTGCTCCATCATCATTCATGTATCATCAGTGTCACCGCCTGCGGTGCCATAAGTAGTTAAAGCGGGCGTTAAACGCTACCAAAAAAAAAAAAAATAATGAGATCTACATTTTTCATATAGTAAGTTTTTTGTCTATCTCTTACGATTTACCAGTTATACAAAAGTCATCCAGGATGAAGAGGTATTCAGAGGCTATTCCCAGAAAATTCAAGATATGCATAGAATATCTTAGAGAATATCTTTCATAAAGTGTCTTAACATACGACATTTTAATCAAAATCGTTGGAGCCTTTTTTAAGAAAATCAAATTTTTCGAAAAATGTTCCATGAAAAGGGTAGTTGGGGTGGGGGGATTTTCTTGAGAATCTTCGTGTCGAATCCTTGGAAGATAGGGACTTTTCGTTTTTGAGCTATGCTGCCCAAACACGCGCGCGCACGCACATACATGTTTTTAAACATTTTTTTTTTTTTTGTTTCGGAGGATCTCAAAACACCTGTTTCCAGAGAAATCTCGGTATCGAATTTTTGGGTGGAATACAATTCTCTAGTCACTATGTACATTGAACATACGGGCTAGAGAAAACAATAATAATCAAGCACACAAGCTAACATTTTCAGAAAATAGAGTGACACATCGCCTCTAGATATAAAAATCCCCTTGTGTTCCATTCACATGACTTTCTCTACCTCCTCTATAAATAAATTTACAAAAGATTCTTCTTTCTACTGTATGCTAATCGAGATAAGGGGCGGTGTAGTGGTTACCGTGCTAGCCTCTTGTAACCAAAGTTCCGGTTTCAACCCCGGCAGAGGGCTATGGATTTTTCGGGCGTAAAAACCCTTAGCACGGTTTCTTTCGGAAGAGAACTAAAGCCGTTGGTCCCGTGTTGTAAATTTATGACATATAAAAGAACATTAAGCCTATGAACCGCTTAATTTTATTCATAAGCAAATTCATTTCATTTAATTTCATTTCGAGATAAGCATAAGGTCTTATTCTTAGTTCTTTATAAATAGAAGGGAACTAAGGCTAACATATTTTTACTTTCTCTACACGTACTATGTACATAGTGTACAGAGGAGATATTGCACTCCACCCAAAAATTCGATACCGAGATTTCACCGGAAATATATTTTTTAGGGTCCCCTGTAACAAAAAAAAAGCATTTTCAGAAGAAGGTGTGTGTGTGTGTGTGTGTGTGTGTGTGTGTGTGTGTGTGTGTGTGTGTGTCTGTGAACACGATAACTCAAAAGCGAAAAGTCGGTAAAATACCAAACATGGTATTTAAGTTTAGTATCTTCCAGGGATGCGACATGGAGATTTTGAGAAAAATCCTCCCACCCCAAACTACCTTATACATGGAACTTTTTTCGAAATTTTTTATTTTCTTAAAATTGGCTCTAACGATTTTGATTAAAACACCGTATATTAAAGATATTTACCTGACAAATAAAATGTACGATATATCTTGAATTTTCTGGGAATAGCCTCTGAAGACTACTTTATTCTGGATGAATTTTACGGAGTTTTGCATAACTGCTAAACGTTAAGAGATGGACAAAAACTTACCACACAAAAAATAGAGAGCCGTTAAAACACACAATTTATGTAATATATATTTTTTTTCGTTTTTTAGGTATTCCTTGTTTTTGGTTTCAGCTTTAAAAACATACTTTTCTCGTACGGAAATTTATCAACTGATGTCCACAAACAAAGGAAGTTCACTCACATAGAAACCAGCTTTTGACTATCACTTTAACTGTGGTATTTCTTTATTTAGCTTCTACTTACAAGGAAACAAGTAATAAGACTATGTCTGCTAATTTGTTCTCGATTAGCTTGAAGTAAATAGAGGCATAAGTTTTTTAAGAATGATTTGTTGCAGAGATGCCGAGAAAGTCATGTGAACGGAACACATCAAATTTTTATATATAAGACCATCTTGCTGCTAATTTGGTTTGAACGTTTTACATGTTTCCCAGCCCGTTTAACCACTAACCACCCACACGAGACGGGGGTGGTCTATGGGGCAGTGAACAATACGTTGGAAGCAATATGTTTTCACCCTCTTGCCCTTTTCTCACCCCTAGCATATCGACCAACTGTCTTTACTAATTAAACATCACGCATCCAACCCTTGCTAGTGAATAATTCGTATTATTACATTCATTGTAGATACGGCATAAGAAGGGTTTGATTAATGGAGTTTACAGAAAACACGTCTGTGGGAAAGGAAATTAAAGGTGAGTGGAGTAATTAACCTTTTTGTAACAAACAACGGTCAGCTGTGATGTTTGTATACAATACGTTCGATTTAAGAAGTGTTTCGTTTTAACTTATTGCAGCAGCACGTGTGTGCCGTGTTCGACGAGGTGGGGAATACCGTTTTGGTTTTAAAATTAGCTTTCTTGATTAAGGATGTCCTTGAATTTGCTGGTAGGTCCTCGTTAATGGAATATTCTCTCGCGAGGGAATGCAAACTCGAAGGTAGGAATGTTTACAAGGCGAAATTAAAGTAGATTTAGATGGTCTTATTACATTCCACCTGGAACGTTTACTTCAAAACTACCAAAGCGGTAAAAGCAGTTTGATAAACCCCTGTTTGTCTGATTGGAACCGGTTACCACGTGTTTCACAAAACCGGTCCAAAAAAAAAAAAAAAAGTTTTATATCTCCTTGACGTCACAAAATTTGAGAAAAAGTTGCTCACTTTACACAATGCTTTTGCTGTTACCTTGAAATTCTTAACTCTCTTTGTACGCGGTCAGAGTTTAAAATAAAATAATAGTTTTGGGAATTAATGATAATTTCTTTCCTTTGAAGTTTTAAAAGTATACATAGATTACAATGCACAAGATATAATCGTAACGTCTCAAACGCGAATCGTCTCCGATTGGCACGTAAACAGGCTTTATATTGTGAAAAACTTCGCTCCACATCACAAGATGTGATGGGAGCAAAACGGAAATAGGATACATCATGTCAAACGAGGGTGGTCTGAAAACTTGTCAGCCTCACCCAAAGATCGCGGTACTGCTTGCATGATTTTTTTCTCTGACGTTGGTACACATGTTAATAGACCCTATGTAAAATTACAAGTCATTCCAGTCAATAGTTGAATTAGGACGTTTGAAGCAGTTGAAGTGCGCATTACTTTGAAAATGGAGAAATTCGAGTATCATACTGTGTTAAAATTCTTCGTAAAAAGTTTAACACATACAGAAATTCATTTGCGGATTGTAAATGTGACTCTTCAACTTCAGTTTTTACTGTGAAGAATGGGCGGCCGATTTTAAACCGGCCATGAAGGCGTCCAAGACGATCGACGCGAAGGACGTCCAAAAGCTGCAACCACACCGGATATCATTGAAAAAGCGCATGGCATGATTTTGGAAGTTCGGCGTACAAAGGTGCGTGAAATTGCTAATGTTCTTGGAATTTCAAAGGAACATATTGGTCACATCTTGCACCAGGAATTAAACATGAAAAAGCTTTGCGCAAGATGGGTGCCACGTGTCCTCACTGTGGGTATCAAACGCATTCGCACAACACTTTCTGAAAAGTGCTTGGCGCATTTTCAGAAGAACAGAAGTGACTTTTTGCGCCGATGGATGAAACAGGGATTCACCACTGCACGCCCGAATCCAGACAACAGTCGAGGCAGTGGACAGAAGCTGGTTCTTCAGCTCCAAAGAAGGCGATAGTGCCATCGGCGGGAAAGATCATGGCGTCAGTGTTTTCGGATGCCAAAGGAATTTTGTTGATTGGCTATCCCGAAAAAGATAAAACCATTACTGGAGAATACTACTCTCAACTTATACTAACTAAACTGAAGCAAGCATTCGTAAAAATAGACCCGGGTTATAAAAAAAAAAAAAAAATCAGGACAATGTACCTGCCCACAAAAATGGTTTGGCAATGGGGAAATTCAGAGACCTGCACTATAAAATGCTGGAACATCCACCCTATTCCCCAGATTTGGCTCCCTCGAACTTCCATCTGTTTCCAAAACTGAAGAAATTCCTCGCTGGTAGGCGCTTTTCGTCCAATGAAGAAGCAATTGCGGCTGTTAATGTGTACTTTGTAGCACTTTCAGAGGAACACTACAGAGAGGGGATAATGGCATTGGAACACCGCTGGACAAAATGTATTGATATTAGAGCAGATTATGTTGAAAAATAAAACTACTTTGAAAGCATGAATTGTCGTTTTTGCCTATCAGGCCGAGAACTTTTCAGACCACCCTAGTATATCATGTTTCATTTATGAAATAGTCCATATAAATATCATTCGACGGTTTAACATTCTTAAATTATTAGTGTGTTCTGAAGAGGTTCAGTTTACAAAAAAAATCTGATGTGTTCCATTCACATGACTTTCCCTATATCTCTATAAAAAATTATTGTTAATAAGATTATCTTTTATTGATTTCATGCTAATCGAGAAAAATTAGCAGAAATAGTCTTATTTCTTGCTTTATTGTAAGTAGAAGCGAAATAAGGGAGTACCACAGATTAAAGTGAAAGCCAAAAGCTGGTTGCTATGTGACTTATGTTCCTTTGTTTGTATGGACAGAGTTGACAAATTCCTGTATGAGAAAAGTTATGTTTTTCAAAGCTGAAACCAAGAAAAAGGAATATCTCAAAAACGATCAACTACACGAAAAAAATGTATATAACATAAATTGTGTGTTTTAACGTGCTCTACATTTTTTGTGTGTTAAGTTTTTGTCCATCTCCTACGGTTTAGTAGTTATGCAAAAGTAATCCAGAATAAAGCAGTCTTCAGAGGATATTCCCAGAAAATTGAAAATATAAATTTTATTTGCCAGGTAAATATCTTTAATGTACGATATTTTAATCAAAATCGTTAGTCCCATTTTTTAGAAAATAAAAATTTTCGAAAAAAATTCCATGTAAAGGGCAGTTTGGGGTGGGATGATTTTTCTCAAAATCTTCCTGTCGCATCCCTGGAAGACATTAAACTTAAATACCAAGTTTGGTATTTTACCGACTTTTCGTTTTTGAGTTATCGTGTTCACAGACACACAGACACACTAACACACGGACACACACATACACACACACACACGGACCTGTTTCTGAAAATATTTTTTTTGGATACAGAGGACCCAAAAACATATATTTCCGGTGAAATCTCGGTATTAAATTTTTTGGTGGAGTGCAATACATTCTCTATACACTATGTACATAGTTCGTATAGAGAAAGTAATAGGTGTAAATAAACATTAGTAAGTTAATCAAGTCTTGCCAAGTATTGCCCAGCATTAGCCAACTGTAATACTACAGTTCCTAGGACAAAGTTGAAAAAGTGGGGGAGCCCTAACTTCTCAGTCTACGACGTCTTTATCGAAATAAACAAGAGAATGTTGCGTGTGACCTACCTCGCTCTAACCGTGCCATACTGGGATGATATAACCTGCCTGCTGGCATAGTGCACAATTGTAACTCAATTCTGTACGCCTGCCTTAGTTCACCAGTGAGAAAGAAGAATGCACCCCCCCCCCCCAATTTGACTCTGTTTCATTTAGTCACATATATTTGCATCCATATATCTAGCGTTTCTATATACGAGGTACGTCCAGAAAGTAAGTTCCGTTTGTAATAAAATTAAATTGTGTATAGATCCAGAATAATTATTTATCGCACAAAAGTCTACAACTCTTAAACTACTTTTCCACATAACTGCCGAAATTTTGCAGGCATTTGTCATAGCGTGGCACAAGTTTTTGTATACCTTCTTCATAGAAGTTTGCCGCCTGTGTCTTCAAAAAGTTGGAAACATTTTCTTTCAGCTCTTCATCATTGTTGAAGTGTTGACCGCCAAGGAAAGACTTGAGATGTAAGAATAGATGAAAGTCGCTAGGAGCGAGGTCAGGGCTGTACGGAGGATAGTCAAACACGTCCCAGCCAAACCCTGTAGGAGGTTTTTCGTCCTTCATTGAACTGTCGGACCCATCTTCTTACCATTGAGTCACTCATCGCATTTTGTCTGTAAACTTCGCAAATTTGCCGATAAATTTCAATTGGTTTCACTTTCCTAGCATTCAGAAAACGAATCACAGATCTGATTTCACAAGCGGCGGGATTTTCAAACAAGTACAACAAAGCGTATGTACCTGACAGCGATCTCAAAATGGCGCGCATTTCTTCTCCTTGATACAGAGCGCCTACCGCGCATGTGCGGAACTGCGATCGCAGCGCTGTAGAGGAGATAAATTGAAACGGAACTTACTCTCTGGACGCATCTCGTATAATTTTATTTGCAGCAAGCGGAAGTATCTAACAAACTTAGTAAGAAATGTTTATGTGCTCCACTCATATGATCTTCTCTACAAACTTTTGTTACAAAACATTTTTCTATTACAATATATCATGGAGAGCGAGAAACATTGTAACAGAAACGATTGTATCAGTTCATTCTAAGTAGAAGGGAAATAAGCCAATGCACTAGACTAAGACGATAGGCAAATCTTTTAAAACAAGTTGGAAACAATTGAAATTCGGTTCAGTATGTATGCCCAGGAGTTAAAACAAAAGAAATGAAACCATGATGAACTCCCGTTTGAGAAACATTAAAGTAGCTTATAATCGAAACCAGTAAGCAATGACTTGGATACGGTTTAACGTTAAGTAAATGACATAATTATTGTACGTTTTAACGAAATCTACTTTTTTGTGTATTAGGTTTGTTTTTCTATATACTACTGTTTACCAGTGATGCATAGCTCATCCAGAATGAAGAGTTCAAAAGCTATTCCTAAAAAATTCAATATATGCATTTATTTCTCATGTAAATATCTTAAATCTGCGGCTATTTAATCAAAATCGTTAGAACCATTTTTGAGAAAATAATTTTCCATATAAAGAGTAATTTGGAGTGGGGAGATCATCTGGAAAATCTTCGTGTATGACTCCCTTTGCTTTAAAGGACTTTTGTACCATAATCGGTCGCATTCGTACGTCAAAGCTTACATGTCCTGCCCTATAAAGATCGTACAGTACACCAGTTTCCTAACGTACTGTTTTATATAACAGATTTTTTTTTTTTTTTTTCCAAAACAACATTTTCGCGCCTTCAAAATGTTCTGCGGGTTACATGTTTACTTTCGCTACTCGTACTATGTACATAGTGTACAGAGAAAGTATTGTATTGCACCCAAAAATTCGATACCGAGATTTCACCGGAAATATATGTTTTGAGTCCCCCTGAATCCCAAAATAAAGGATTTTTGGAAAAAGATCCGTGTGTGTATGTGGACAGCATAGCTCAAAAACGAAAAGACCATTAAATACCAAACTTGGTATTTAAGTTTGGTATCTTCCTGGGTGCGACACGAAGATTTTCAAGAAAATCCCGCCACCCCCAACTACGCTTTACATGGAACTTTTTTCGAAAATTTTTAGTGGCTTTAACGATTTTGATTAAAATATCGTATATTAAAGATATTTACCTGACAATTAATATGAATATCTTGAATTTTCTGGGAATAGCTTCTGAAGACTACTTTATTCTGGAAGAATTTTGCATAACTGCTAAACCGTAAGAGATGGACAAAAACTTAACCGACATAAAATGTAGAGCACATTAAAACACACAATTTATGTTATATAAATTTTTTTCGAACAGTTGATCGTTTTTGAGATATTCCTTGTTTTTGGTTTCAGCTTTGAAAAACTTGTACTTTTCTCATACAGGAATTTGTCAACTTGTGTCCATTCAAACAAAGGAACTTCAGTCACCTAGTAACCAGATTTTGACTTCACTTTAACCTATGATACTCCCATATTTCGCTTCTACTTACAGGAAGCAAGTAATGAGACTATTTCTGCTAATTTTTTCTCGATTAGCTTGAAGTAAACAGAAGAATAAGCTTACTAACAATAATTTGTTACACAGAAGTAGAGAAGGTCATGTGAATGGAACATATCAGAGTTTTTGTTTAAATTGCATTATAATTTCCCAGAATGTGCAGAAATATCTCCCGTAACATACTACTGAACAAAACGCATGCTAATACCAATAATACTTGTAAATAAAATCTGATGTGTTACACTTACATGTCTGTCTCTAGCTGCTCTACAAACTTCTTACAAAAGATTAATCTTATAAGTAGAAGGGAAATATGGTAATGTACTGGGCTAAAGTGGTAGTCAAATGTTTTAAAACCTGTCGTTATGCGATTGTCATTGTAAATCGCTTCTTTGCTTGGCTAGGGGTAGAACAAAAGAAAAATATGCACTTGCTGTCTGAGAAAGGTATAAGTACTTTACAACTGAAACCAGTAACAAAGAATATCTCGGAAACGGTTACCTCTACAACAGAAATGTAAACAATATAAATTGTGTGTTTTGACGTGATACATTTTTGTGCAGTACGTTTTTTCTATCTCTTACGGTTTAGCAGTTAAGCAAAATTCATCCAGAATAAAGAGATCTTCAGAGACTATTCCCAGAAAATTCAAGATATACATTTTCTTTGAGATATAAATATTTTTAATATACGGGATTATAATCAAAATCGTTAGAAACCATTTTTTAGAAAATAAAATGTTTCGAAATGTTTTCCACGTGAAGGGAGTGTGTAGTAGGGGAGTTTCTTAAAAGTCTTCGTGTCGTATCCTTAGAAGATACCATACCTAAATACCAAGTTTGGTATTTAACGTATTTTCGTTTTTGAGCTATTATGTCCACAGACACACACACGGACGTTGTTCTATAAATATTTTTATGGACTCAGGAGACCTCAAAACATATATTTCTGGTGAAATCTCGACATCAATTTTGGGGTGTAATACAATAGCTTCATTGTATTACGTTGTACAAGGTAATAATAACGTTATATTAAAATATGATTAGTTTTAAGAAATAAACATTGTTTTAGTTTTGTAAAAAAAATATCACTTCGTTGTCAACTTTATGGCTGCATTTTAATGTGTGACTTTTTCTCTGTTGTTTCAGGTGAGTGAAGGTGCTAGTGATAAAATTAACAATAACCAAGCTTGTGAGTACTGGAAAGAAACATAATAACTTAATTTCTGGGTGTTCAGATACAACAACTTCTTAATAAATTCTGGATATTCTGGGTTCGAATTAGTCGCATCTGTTGTTGTAAAAGATCTTCCAGTGTAGATTTGTGACCAGTGTCTGCTAAAACTAGGTTGACGATGCCGGCAGTGGGAAGGTCGATCAAGTGCCGGGACGGAATTGTGGGAGAGACCACATCCTTACCTCTACGTTCTTGCAAGGATGATACCACGTGGCGATGCTAAAAGGAACATGACACTGTTCCGAAAAGAAATGATTTTTTTTTTATTTATGGACGCTCTTTAACTACTGTGGTTCTCAGATCCCATTCTATATTGGACGTGAAAGACCGCTTAATTTTACTCAGAGGTCTCTTTATCAAGCTTGAGGTTCTTTTATGTGCCGTAAAATCTACGACACAGGACCAACGGCTTTATTTGCCTTCTGAAGTAAGCCATGTTACGGATTTTTAAATTTTTATCCCAGCTTCCTTTTCCATTAAGGGTATGGTTATATTGTGATTTTTATATCGCCTAGCAGATGTTCATGAAACGGTGGCTGTTGCTTTAATCTTTTGTTGTAGACGAGATTAGCTCATCTGTGTTTTAATTTCCTCGACTCTCGTTCCCTTGTTCAGTCTACTTTTAGACTGGTGTGTTACTTTTTACCAGGTATGATTTTAGTTCTGCTTTTTACAGTTTTCTTTTCTATAGTTTTAACTATTTTGGTTATTATGATTACTTTCTGTAGCCCGCATGTACAATGTACCAGGGCCGTTTTTTCAACCTCCGATAGGCTATAAATAAAAGACAAGTTCATAGAAAACTATTTTATTACTAAAAGTTTTGTACACTTATGGCTACCTTTTAGCATAATCACCGAAAAGATTGAGACATTTATCGTACCTGTGCACAAGCTTTGCAATACCGCTTCAAAAAATGTTGCCGCAAATGATTTCAGATGAGCATTTTAGAAAAAGGCTCGTGTGTGTCTGGAAGCTTAGCTTAAAAACGAAAAGATCGTTAAATACAAACTTGGTACTGGGATTCTTGAACCCCAGCCACCACAAACTACCCTTTATATGGAGAAATTTTAGAAAAGTTTAGTTTTCTCAAAAATGGCTCTAATAACTTTGATTAAAATGCTGTATATTAAAGCTATTTACATCCCAAATAAAATGTATAGCCGCTGAAGACTTTATTCTACATGAATTTTGTCGAATTTTGCTTAACTGCTAAACCGTAAGAGATAGACAAAAACTTAACACACAAAAACTGTAAATCTCATCAAAATACACAATTTATTTCTTTTACGTTTATGTAGTGGAGGTAACCGTTTCCGAGATATTCCTTGTTATTGGTTTTAATTGTTAAGTACTTATACTTTTTTTTCAGACAGGAAGTGTCCGTTTTTCTTTTGTTCTACTCCTGGCCAAGCAAAGAAGTGATTTGCAATGGCAATCGCATGACGACAGTTTTTAAAACATTTGACTATCGCTTTAGCCTAGTGCATTCGCGAAGTTCCCTTCTACTTATAAGAAACAAATAAAATTCTGCTAATGTTTATTTCTATTAGCACGGTGTAGAATAATCTTTTGTAAGAAGTTTATAGAGCAGTAACACATCTGAGTGCATGTATTATCATCTGAGTGCAACACATAAGATTTTTTGTTATATTGCTTTTATTGATAGGCATTGACTGTTTTATTTGTAAGGGCGCTAATAACCTAGCAGTTGAGGCCCTTAAACCCTAATCATCATCTGCTAGGTTTTAACCCGTGACCTTGGGTATATGAAGCTAGCTAACCATTACACCACGGAGGGACACACACACACACACACACACACACACACACACACACACACACACATTGGTCGGAGGTACCCGGCACCGAACCTGAGTGTTGTATCTACACCCTTACGAGGGGGCGCACTCAAGAGGGAGAAATGAGGTGAGAGGATACACCGGGCGGCCGGAACCTGGAGCAGTGACACAGCAATAACAAGGTTCCTAGAGTTTCCAGAATTAAACACTCCGACAATTGGACAGGTAGACCTGGGTCTCCCGTCACATATTGGCTCACTTACGTATCGGCCACTGCATTTTTACACACAGCTATTATCCGTGCAAGTATACGAGAGAGTAAACACGATCCGCAGGGGCATGAATTGATTGCTGCAGTTGCCGGCAGCCGATGTCTTCTTGCGTCTACATACGCATGGCTATCGCTTCCAGTCTCCGCCTCTTTCCTTGTACTGCCCTTCTTGACTGCTCACGTCTATTTGCAACGATAGCACCTGTTGAGAAAGGACCCTACCTCTTTCTGTCCGTTGTGCAGGTAAAATTTGACTCTCCGCCATTTGTTGGCAGAGTGTGCTCTTTTAGCACATGTACGAGCCACTCTGCAAATATTGGGCTCTATTAACGAGCTCCTGGCGGATGATGCCGATGCCTTGAATACGATTTTTACCTTTTTATCCAACTTGCCCTTTACTATCAGGATCTAACCTTTTTTATTTATCGTGACACAATCCTACTGTGGTAGCTATGATTTTTCAAACTTTAACACACGTGCCTTTCAAAATTGGGGATTTTATTTTAATGCCTACCTTTTATATCCGCCTTTTAAAAACTAGTTTTACGTCCCCCATAGGTGGTTTTATTTCTGATAAGTTTTATCTTCAATTTTAACTATCAATTCCACGGAATTTCACGATTTTATCTTTTGGTTTTAACACTTTTAAAACAGGGTGCTGATGACTCCGTAGTTTAGCGCCCTTAAACCTCACTTATCATCATCCCGCCACATATAGGTCCAACGTCCCCGCCAGGAGCGTCATTCCGGTACCCAGCCGAAATTGGGGAACGGACATATTTACTCACAGCATGCTATTCCCCTGCCACGCCGTACCGAGCACCATCACCGACACTTCCAACCCTGAAAGAATCAACAGGATGAAGGAAATTACAATTTAAATGGCACGAAAGAAAGGAGATTCGGGGAATGAAAGAAACCTACTCGACATTCGCCTTCAGCAAAACCCATAGTTCAGATAGATGACGAGAGGAAGCGATCTGAACCTCCCAGGAAAAAGAATGGTTTTTTGTTGTTGTTGTAGTAGTTTTTAACGTCCTTTAACCTGGTTTGGTCATATCGGACGATGAATGCATTTGATGATATGATGCTCAAAAATGATCTCGGGGTCCATGGAGCTTAAAGTTACTCGACATTCATCTTCTCAGGATAAGGGAACACCCCGAAAAAAAAACCTTACCCGGGTAACTCACTCTAAGCGAGATTCGAACTCACGACCCTTCGAACGTGAAGCAGACATGCTACCACCACGCTACCCAGGCGGGCTGGAATGTATTTTCTAAACCATTTCTTATGCTCAATAATTTAGTTAATCATTCTAATTGGGTTGAAAATGAGGTAAAGGTACCTTAGTTGCCTCGTAGACAGAAGTAAGTGTATTTGTTTTTAACGATAAATGGGACTTACAAAAACAAAATGATTTGTTTGAAACTGACATAATTTTGAAACGATGTAAAAATTTTATATTTTTTACGGTTTGTCAGTTCATCCAGAATGAAGAGGTCTTCAGAGGATATTCCCAGAAAATTCAATATATAAATTTCTTTTGTCATAAAAATATTTTAAACATAATGTATTTTAATAAGAAAATTGAGAAAATAAAAATTTTCGAAAAATGTTCCATGTAGTTTGGAGTGCGGGAACTTTTCTCAAAATCTTCGTGTCTCATCCTTGGAATATTCTAAACTCAAATACCACATTTGGTATTTACGGTCTCTTCGCTTTTGAACTATGCTGTCTACAGGCACATACACACACGCACCTTTTTCTTAATACTTTTTTGGATTCAGGGGGACTCTTAAACATTTATTTCAGGTAAAATCTCGTATCGAATTTTGGGTGCATTATGTACATAGTACGTGCAGAGAAAGTAAAAATGTAGATGTCTTTAAAACACACGGTTTCCGTCACAAGTTTTACTTTTTTTTACTGTCTACTTAGTATACGTGCAAAGGTAGGAAAGGTATTGCAGTCCACCCAAAAATTAGACACTTCATGACACCGATGATAAATGGAATGAAGATGGAGCACCGATGGACTGTGATGGCGCGGGAAACCGGAGAACCCAGAGAAAACCCACCCTCCGCCGCTTTGTCCACCATAAATCTTATTTGCGGTCGCTTGGACCTATTCGAGTTATGCTGCGCCTCTAGATAGGTAGACGTTTTTCTAAAAATACTTTTGGGGATTTAGAGGGTCTCTAAATTTATTTCCGGTGAAATCTTTGTATCGAATTTTTGGGTGAAATACAATACTTTCTCTGTCTATGTACATTGTACATATGTGTTAGAGAAAGTAAAAAGGTTGTCAAGACAAACATTAGCGGTTCCCAGAGGACTTAAAAGCGCTACTAAATATAGCTGCGACAGTTTCGTTGAGGCGCATTAAAAATAACCTGTTCTTTTCCATTGGGCTTCAAAGTCCGAAATGTAATCTACGGACTTTAAACAAATCTGGGAACAACAAACCCCACCTTTGCGATAACCTCTCGCCAGTAGTTGTCAAGAGACCAAAACTTATCACTTGCCTTCCAAAACTGCAAAACACCAACTCCAGTTTTATTGCCGTGCCTCTGTCGACTGTAACACAATGGGCAAAAGGCAGCACATTCAATTTTTCACGCGTTTATGGCTCATTTATGCAACATGGCTGCGATGCCACATCACCTTTATTGCTTTATTTATGCATACAACTTGTCGCACGTGTATTGTGTATTGCCCTCTTTCCATTTGGTTCGCAGTTGTATCTACTATTGCTCTTAACTAACAAAACCCTAATGTGTGCCATTCACATGATTTTCTCTACATCGCTGTAACAAATACTTTTTTGTTTGTTCATTTAATTAGCCCCCTTTAACATCTAAGGTCATATCGGGAGCTTTCCACTTGAAACAACTCGTTGTCTGTAGGTTCTTTTTACGTTGGTTTAAATCATTTTGTATTTTTACTCAAACACGCACACATTCACACTCACATACATATATTAACATTGTAATAAACCAAATGAATTATAATAATTCCGTAATTATTATAACTATATAATCCAAAATAATAAATAAAGTCAAAACAATAAATTCCAATCTTAATAAAGTTATCAATACACATTTACGTTTAGAAGAAAATGCTCAAAAACCGCAAAAAATATAAAATAAAATATCATTAACATTATATGTTTTAATTGTTGAATAATATTTTATTTTATACACAAAAGTCATCCAGAATGAAGAGGTCTTCAGAAGCTATTCCCAGAAAATTCAAGATGTATCAACATTTCGTTTATCATTGTAATCAAAATTGGTAGTGCCAATTTTTTGAGTAAATACAAATTTACGAAAACTCTTCCATGTAACGCTAGTTTGGGATTGGGAATTTTCCTGAATTTTTGTTTGTTTGTTTGTTTGGATTTTTAGCTTAACGTCCTTTAACTTGGTTAGTCATATCTGACGATGAATGAAATTGGTGAAATGATGCTCGAATGATCTAGGGATCCATGGAGATTAAAGTTACTCGATATTCGAATTCTCAAAAATAAGGGAAAACCCCGAGAAAAAAAAAGTATTTGGGTAATTCACCCTTAGCGAGATTCGAACTCGCGACCTGTTGAATGCGATGCAGACACGCTACCACCGCACTACCCAGGCGGGTTGAAAATCTTTGTGTCGCATGTTTAGAAGATAGCCTAAATACTAAGTTTAGTATTAAATAGACTTTTTTTATTTTTAGGCTATGCTGCGCGCGCGCGCGCGCGCGCGCGCACACACACACACACACACACACACACACGTGTGCGCGCACCCTCGAAGACAAATCTTTAATTTTTTTATTCACAAGGTTTCAAAACATGTATTTCCGAAATATCGGTTTCGAATTTTTGGGTTGAGTACACTCTACCTTCTAGATACTATGTACGCTGTACATACGTGCTTGAGCAAGAAAACAAGTGATGTGTTGCATTCACACGACGTTATCCACTCTGCAGGAACCATCACACAAAGAGAATAACGATAATCAAACGATTAACAAATTGACGATATTTATACTAGCCTAAAATTCCATACTCTTACCATGCTATTGCGAGATATAACCAAATATCGAAAGGAGTATGAAAATAATGTCCAAGTATTGAACGAATTGGCCCATCAACAAAAAATACGTTGCAAATGGCATACGGCAAAAAAACATTATTTAAAATAAATGGTATGTTTTAAAGTTATTTAAATTTTTACGGTAGTATGTTTTTGTCTTCGTTTAACATTTACCAGATCTACAAAATTATATATCAATCCTTTCGAATCAAGAGAACTTCACGTGAGAAAATACGTTTTATTCACTATTTGATCCAGAGATGGCAGAGAACATAGTGAAAAAGAATCGACCGACGTTTGTTTCCAGTTTTTCAGATTTTTGCCAAACCTTGTGAGCACCAAGGTATAATATATTTTATGATATGCGTGCAATTGTGCTGATTAAGGTTACCTTATTCTAAGAGAGATGTGCCGTTTCTGTAGAAAGTAAAACGATGGGGCACTGTGTCCGCATTCCAGGACGAGGCGTGACTGGAGGGATGTTCACCCGCCACGTGTTTCCGTGGGAGGGTGAGAGCGTGGGGCCGGGGGAGACTGACTGGGTCAAGGTCACTCGCCAGATGTTGCCACGTCATGTCCGGTATATACATAGCGCCAGCATTTTCTCACGGTAAAAATGACATCGCAACGTGTTGCTCTGATAGATTCCTCTGCTCACCAAATATATGTTACAGTCATTTTGTATTTTGTCCCGATAAAGTAAACATCTGAAGTGTTACGTTTACATGAATTTCATTACCCATTATGGTTTCACTTTTGCTCACCAAATATAGGTTACAGCCATTTTGTATTTTGTCCCGATAAAGTAAACATCTGAAGTGTTACATTTACATGAATTTCATTACCCATTATGGTTTTACTTTATCTATCACGTACATGCTCTCATTGCGCCAACTATTTATGTGCTTAGGTTTTGCTGCTCACTTTGTATTTCGATTCGTTTGCTTGTATTCGGGCCTTTCTCTTGCTATACCATCTGCATGGATTTAGATTAAAAGTTAAATTTGCTTTTTGGGCACCTGCAGACATTTGATGCATGCCTATTATTGTATCTTGGAAATCTTGAAGGTGATCTAGCTCATCTTCTCTTAAATCTCGCCGGGAATGTATGATATATATTGTGCCAATCATTGCTCCCATCATTGTTGTTGATCGGAAGTCTAGATGTAGTTTCCAGCCTAGTAGTGTACCAGAATCAGGTACTGTCCAAAGCTTAATACAGTGGTATCGATCAGTTTGCAGATTGTTTTCAATTGCATGTGTGATGGATGGTATCGTACATAGTGGATAAAGTATACAAAATCAAATAATACTAAACATCATCAATTTTCAAATGCATTAAAACTTAAGAGAGGAATTAAACATTAAAACTCTGATATGTTCCATTCACATAACATTCTCTAGCTGCCGTGGGCGAGTGGTTAGACCACTCGTCTCTCACCTAGACTGCCCAGGTTCGATCATAAGCGCCGTGGTGCACAAAGAGGCACAGGGGCGGGTTTTCTCTGGTTTCCCCCGCCATCACATTCCACCGATGCTCCATCTTCATGGATCATCGGTGCCATCACCATTTGTAGTAAAAACGGGCGTTAAACACTATAAAAAAAGTCTGTAGCTGTTCCAAGTATAAACTATTCTTAAAAAATATTATTTTATCTACATTCTAATCGAGATAAATATTAATAAGTTGCTCTAACTACTTGCTTCCTTTTAAGTAGAAGGGAAATAAGATAATAGTTAGCCTAAAGGGGTAGTCAAATCCTCTAAGGGCTTGTTGCTATGTGAAACAATTGAAGCTCGGTTGGCTTTGTATGGTCCCGTTTGAGTAAGTATTTTAAAGATGAACTCAGTAACAAGTAATATCTCAGAAACGGTCAGTTCTATAAAAAGAACGTATATGACATAAGCGATGTGTTTTTACGAGATCTGCTTTTTTGTGTGGTAAGTTATTGTAAATATCTTACGTTTTAAGCCTTATGCAAAATTCCGCAAAACTCAACCAGAATAAAGAGCTCTTCAGAGGCTATTCCCAGAAAATTCAAGATATACATTTTGGTTGTGATGAAAACATCTTAAACATATGACGTTTTAATAGAAATCCTTAGCGCCATTTTTGAGAAAATTAATTTAAAAAAAAGTGTTCCATGTAAAGGGTAGTTAAGAGTAGGGGATATTCCTGAAAATATTCGTGTCGCATCCTTGGAAGTTACTGCACTTAAATACCAAGTTTGGTATTCAAGCGAGTTTTCGTTTTTCAGCTATGCCTCCCACAGACGCACTCGGCTGTTTCTAATTTTTTTTTTCTTTTTCGGGGGTCTCAAAACATATACTTCTGGTGAAATCTTGGTATCGAATTTTTGGGTGGAATATAGTACCTTCTCTATCCACTATGTACATTGTACATACGGGCTAGAGAAAGTAAAAATCTGATGTGTTACTTTCACATAATCTTCAGGCTTTCTTATCCTCTATGGTTAAGAGGACCAACCTGTGAACATTTCATTGAATGTTTCTTATGCAATTGCATTCATTTTTAACACTTACCTCTATTGTTAGGTGTAAATGATTTTGAAATTTTGAGACAAAGGCATCAAGTAGTTTTTGATAAAATATTTTTGCTTTTTTAACTACTCTAACAAAAAGCTCTTTCCGCTTTAGTTTTCATCATTTTGTAACAAAACTTCATATTTACATTGCAGGAATATTACTGTAAAAAGTATCAAATGAGTTTCAAATTAATAAAATATTACTGCTGTAAAAATTATAATTTATCGTTCTATTTTTTACATTATTTTTGTGAATTAATTAATTTTCCTAATACAAATAGTATTTAATTAGTTTTACTTGGAAAATTCATTCGATACTTTTTATTTCTTATGATATTAAGCTTCTGTGGTAGAAAAATCAAAATGTTGATTGAAAAGTGCGCCCCAAGGAGCATTTTGAACATTTACTCGCGTTGGAAAATGCATTTAGAGAAACTCGCCCTTTAATATTTGAAGTGTCATTTGTTACATTAGAATTTCCATTTAAAATTCTCTCCAATCCGATCCCAAGCGCCCGCATGTGGAATTTTTTATGGTCAAAGCGATGTCTGGACGGGTTTTCTCCGGGTCATCCGTTTTCCCCCGCCACTCATTCCACCAATTGCTCCATCATTTGGTATCTACCATTTCGCTTGCATTTCATATCATGCATTTCTTCCCCGAGAGGCTTCTGACCCGTAGGCATCCACTTGTAAGTCCTAGGAGGTGTCAATCCTAAATATGGGGAGGGTAAGCTGACTACGAAAAAAGTATACTTACACTTTTATGGAGAAATTCCAATATACGGGCCTTCGACAGCTACTGGCATTCAGCCCCAGAATCAACCGGTAACTGAAACGAGAGTAAATAAGGGAGATAGGAAATCCGTGATAAAATACACCTCCCCAGCTCTCTTAACCAACCAGAAAAAACCGCGAAAAACCCATGGTTAAAGTGGGCGATCACCGGGAATCGAATCCCGGACCTCAAACATTACCGCGGAGTACGGTTGCTGCTGACGTCACAGAACATTCATTTGGTTGACACTGATTAAATAATAAAAGCCCAAAGTCCAAAACCAAAGTTCTGTGACCTCTATCTAGGTTTGCGTGTAGGCAATAAGGATGCAAGCTTTATCAAACTTTCATTTTTGCATTTACAATTAAACACGTAACTGGGGTCTTCATGAATCCTGAGTATGAATAAATCCATCGAACAACTCTATCGTGCAGAACCTACATATTTGTAGAAACAAACGAGTTTAGATCAGTGAATAAAAATATCTCACGTGTTCCACTCACATGACTTTCTCTACACCTCTGCAACAAATTATTGTTAAAAAGCTTATGCCTCTATTTTCTTCATTCTAATCGAGAAATAAATAGCAGAAATAGTCTTATTACTTGCTTCCATGTAAGTAGAAGAGTAATAAGGGAGTAGCATAGGCTAAAATATTAGTCAAAAAGCTGGTTGCTGTGTGACTGAAATCCCTTTGTTTGTATGGACAGGAGTAGACAAATTCCTATATGAGAAAAGTGTAAGTAGCTGAAACCAATAGCAAGGAATATATTAAAAATAATAAACTCCACGAAAAAAATGTATATAGGTAGCATAAATTGTGTGTTTTAACGAGCTCTATATTTTCTGTTAAGTAAGATTTTCTCTATCTCTTACGGTTTACTTGTTATTCAAAATTCGGAAACATTCGTCCAGAACGAACAGGGCTTTAGAAGCTATTCTCCGATAATTCAAGATATATATTTTGTCATGTTAACATCTATAATATACGATATTTTAATCAAAATCGTTAAGAGCTATTTTTTAGAAAATCAAAATTTGCGAAAAATGTTCCACCTAAAAGGTAGTTGTGGGGGGGGGTTCTTGAAAATCATCATGTTGCATCCTCGGAAAATAAACTTAAATACCAAGTGCGGTATTTAACGGACTTTTCGTTTTTGAGTTATGCTGTCCATACACACACATACACACACACAAACCCGGACCTTTTTCAGAAAATGCTTTTTTTGATTTCAGGGGGACCCAAAACATGTTATTTCCGTTGAAATCTCGTATCAAAATGTTGGGTGCATTACAATACCTTCTCTATATATTACATACATAGTACGTGTAGAGAAAGTAAAAATCTGGTGTGATACACTCACATGATTTTCTCTAGCTATTTTATAAACTCCTTACAACATATTATTTTTCTTCCTAAGCCATGCCAATCGATCTGCATTAGCAGAATGTCTTATTACTTAGTCTATTTTAAGTAGAAGGGAACTATAGGAATGCGCTATGCTAAAGCGATAGTCAAATGTTTTAAAAGCTGTTTTATGCGATTGTCATTGAATTTTTACTTTCTCTAGCCCCGTATGTACAATGTACATAGGGATACAGAAGTATTGTATTCCAACCAAAAATTCGATACCGAGATTTCACCGGAAATACATGTTTTAGGACCCCCTGTATCCATAAAAAGCATTTTCAGGAAAAGGTCCGTGTGTGTGTGTGTGTGTGTGTGTGTGTGTGTGTGTGTGAACACGATAACTCAAAAACGAAAAGTCGGTAAAATACCAAACTTGGTATTTAAGTTTAGTATCTTCCAGGGATGCGACACGAAGATTTTGAGAAAAATCCCCCCACCCCCAACTACCCTTTACATGGAACTTTTTTCGAAAATTTTGATTTTCTCAAAAATGGCTCTAACGATTTTGATTAAAATTTCGGATATTAAACATATTTACCTGACAAATGAAATGTATATCTGGAATTTTCTGGGAATAGCCTCTGAAGAGTAGTTTATTCTGGATGAATTTTACTAAATTTTGAATGACTGCTAAACCGTAAGAGATGGACAAAAACTTACTACACAAAAAATGTAGAGCACTTTAAAACACACAATTTATGTTATATACATTTTTTTCGTGGAGTTCGTCGTTTTTGTGACATTCCTTATTTTTGGTTTCCGCTATGAAAAACGTATACTTTTCTCATACAGGAACTTCTCAACTCCTATCCATATAAACAAAGGAACTTCATTGACATAGCAACCAGCTTTTGACTATCACTTTAACCTACGGTTGTCTCTTACTTCGCTTCTACTTACAAGGAAGCGAGTAATAAGACTATATCTGCTAATTTTTTTCTGATTAGCATGAAGTAAATAGAAGTATAAGCTTTTTAAGAATTATTTGTTGCTGGGATATGGAGAAAGTCATGTGAATGGTACACATCAGATTTTTTTCTTGGCCCGGAGTAGAACAAAAGACACTGATGTTTAATTTGAATAGCGTCAGATAGAAAGAGGAATATATTTTGCAAGAGAAAAGGTAGAGAAAGCCATGTGAATGGAACACATCAGAGTTTTTACGTTAAGTTTTGCACTGCTTTTATTTGAATACATTGGTATAAAAACGAAAACGCTGCCTTCTGCGCTGGTAATGTTTCTTCTTATTTTCAAACTGAGATAACGGCTCTAGCTTATCACATACCCGTCACTTCGTTATCTCATTATACAGTGCATAATTTGTTTCTTTCTTGTTTTCCCCCCCATCAAGGCTGTCTCTTTTAACTTTCTCTACACGTACTATGTACACAGTGTATAGAGAACGTATTGTATTGCACTCAAAAATCCGATACCGAGATTTCACTGGAAATATATGTTTTCCTGTCGCCGAAAAAAGCATTTTTAGGAAAGACGTCCGCGTGTGTGTCTGTGAGCAGCATTGCCCAAAAACGAAAAGTCGGTTAAATACCAAATTTAACCAAATTTGGTATTTAAGTTGAGTATCTTCCAAGGATGCGACACAAAGATTTTCAATAAAATCCCCCCACCCCAACTACCCCTTACATTTATCATATTTAGAAAATTTTTATTTTCTCAAAAATAACTCTTATCGGTTTTGATTAAAATCTGTTATATTTACGATCATTTACATGACAAAAATAGAATATATTGAATTTTCTGGGAGTAACCTCTGAGGACTTTTATTCTGGATAACTTGTTCTTAATTTTGTACAACTGGTAAATAGTAAGAGATAGACAAAGACGTACCCTACAAAAGATGTAGATCTTTTTAAACCATACAGTAATGTCATATACATTTTTTTCGTGGAGTTGACCGTTTTCGAGATATTCCTTGTTATTCATTTCAGTTTTTTTACACCTAAAACTTTCTTCACACGGGAACTTGTCAGCTGGCCACGTAAATAAACTAATTTCAAGCCTATAGTAACCACATTTTAAAACATTTGACTGTCGGTTTAGCCTACTTGAACTAAGTAATAAAACGATTTCTGCTAATTTTTATCTGTTTTAGCATGAAGTAGATAGAAGAATAAGTTTACTATCAACAATTTGTTACAGAGATGTAGAGAAAGTCATGTGAATGGAGCATTTCACTGCTCTTGATTTTATGCACTTAACTTTATGCACACTTAGGCATTTCGTTGCTGGTAAGTGAAAGAAGCATACATCAGACTATTCCAAGAAAATTATATGTACAATTCCAGTACGGTTGGCTGCTGGTTGGACTATCCGAGAAAAACCAAAACCATTTCCAAACAAGACGGATTATTGCTTTAGGAATTTCAAAGGACTATGTGATAAATGCAAAAAAGTGGCAGTTACAAGGTGTGGAGGTGTATAGTGAAATTATGTTTTACACACTTTTTACTTTCTCTACACGTACTATGTACATAGTTTATAGAAAAGGTATTGAATTCCATAAAAAATTCGATAGCGAAATTTCACCGCAAATACATGTTTGGTGTCCCCTTGAATCCTAAAAAAACATTTTTATAAAAAGGTCCGTGGGTATTTAAGTTTAGTTTCTTTCAAGTATGCGACACGAAGATTTTCAAGAAAATCCCCCCACACCAACTACCCTTTACATGGAACTTTTTTCGAAAATTTTGATTTTCTCAAAAATGGCTCTAATGATTTTGATTAAAATATCGCATATTAAAGATCTTTACCTGAGAAATAATATGTATATCTTGAATTTTTTGGGAATAGCCTCTAAAGATTACTTTATTCTGGATGAATTTTACGGAATTTTGCATAACTGCTAAACCGTAAGAGATGGACAAAAACGTAACACACAAAAACGTAGAGCACATTAAACACACAATTTGTTACATACATTTTCTTCATGGAGTTGATCGTTTTTGAGATATTCCTTGTTTTTAGTTTCAGCTTTGAAAAACTTATACTTTTCTCATACAGGAATTTGTGAACTCGTGTCCATACAAACAAACGAACTTCAGTCACATAGCAACCAGCTTTTGAGTATCATTTTAACCTATGGTAGTCAATTATTCCGCTTCTACTTACAAGGAAGCGAGTAATAAGTCTATTTCTGTTGATTTTTTTCTCGATTAGCATGAAGTATAAACTTTTTATCAAAGAGATGTTGCAGAGATGTAAAGATCAGATTTTTTGTTTAGTGATAACAACCGCATTTGGAGATGTGTAGTACTCCCGAGAAGGTTCAAATAAGGCAAGAAATTTGATTTCTTCTCACATAAACCTCCGCTCTTGTTAATATGTAAATAACTCGGAAAGTAATCGCTCTCGCGTTATAAACAGTTGTATAAGCACATTTGGAAGAAAAATAAACCACACTTTTATCTGTCCCATGAGAATATTTGCTTGTAAGTTTGCACACCTGTTGTGGTTTTTACGTTACCTTGAGAGCGCTGTGTGCAGTAAGAGAAAAGCTCTCCAGGATGTGACCTCTTTTTCCGCGGTACCATGGATGCTGTTGTGGCATCGATTGGCAACACTGGTATTGCGCAAAGTGGCAGTCCGCTCTTGACCTAGAGCCAACTTTGGCTTTTTTTATTTTATGCCGGCCGGCGCCCGGCGTGGGAAGCGCTTGTGACCTGACCTTGTAATGAACCGAGAGCAGATAAGAAACAAGGGCATCGACCGATGTTCCGACAACCTTGGAACCGACCTTTTGAACAAATTTTGCATCATGTGTGTATCACCACACACAATTCAGGGAGCAGGCAGTTTACTTCCCTCGGGAAGCCCAGAACGGTTATCCCTGCAACTAGAGTATAGAGCGGACGAACACTCAGTATTGAGCAAGGGTGCAATCTAATATTTTCAAGTCATTGAGCTGACTTCTCACCCAGAAGTCCGGAGTTCAATTTCCCTATCTCCCACAGAGTCTGCAAGTATGAATGTGAGAGTTTTTGTTTTTGTTTTTTTTTATAACTTTTAACTCCCGCTTTTACTACAAATTGCACCGCAGGCGATGAGGGTGGTGATACATGGAAATGAAAATAGAGCACCGGTGGAATGTGATGGCGGGGGAAACTGGAGAATCCGGAGAAAACCCGCCCCTGCACCGATTTGTCCACCACAAATCTCACATGCGGTCGCTTGGTCTAGGTGAGAGGCGAGTGGCCAAACCACTCGGCCACGGCGCAGCCCGAATATGAGAGTGAATATTGGTGTGTGTGTGTGTGTGTGTGTGTGTGTGTGTGTGTGTGTTTACTGATATAACATTGATTAACCTGATGTCCTATAACTACAGAAATACGAGTGTTTCCCAATTCAGAGCCCCAGATATGACCTTTGAAATTAAAGAGAGCTATACAAATGAAACAATTAAAAAAAAATCTGATGTGTTCCATTCACATGACTTTCTCTATATCTCTGCAACAAATTATTGTTAGAAAGCTTATGTTTCTATTTACTTCATGTTAATCGAGAACAAATTAGCAGAACTAGTCTTATTACTTGCTTCCTTTAAAGTAGGAGCGAAGTAAGGGAGTGCCATAGATTAAAGTGATAGTCAAAATCTGCTATGTGACTGAAGTTCCTTTGTCTGTGTGGACAAGAGTTGACAAATTCTTCTTTGAGAAAAGTGTGTTTTTAAAAGATGAAACCAAAAACAAGGCATATCTAAACAACGATCAAATCCATTAAAAAAATGTATATAATATAAATTGTGTGTTTTAATGTGCTCTACATTTTTTGTGTAGTAAGTTTTTATCTATCTCTTTCGGTTTAGGAGCTATGCAAAATTTCGTAAATTTCATCCAGAATAAAGTAAACTTCCAGGCTATTCCCAGAAAATTCAAGATATACATTTTATTTGGCAGGTAAATATGTTTAATATACGATATTTTAATCAAAATCGTTAGAGCCATTTTTTAGAAAATCAAAATTTTCGAAAAAAGTTTTATGTAAAGGGTAGTTTGGGGTGGGGAGATTTTTGTCAAAATCTTCGTGTTGGATTGCTGGAAGATACTAAACTTAAATACCAAGTTTGGTGTTTTACCGACTTTTCGCTTTTGAGTTATCGTGTTCACAGACACACGGAGACACAGACACACGGACCTTTTTCTGAAAATACTTTTTTTGGATACAGGGGACCCTAAAACATATATTTCCGGTGAAATCTCGGTATCGTATTTTTGGGTGCAGTGCAATACCAATATAGAGAAAGTAATAAATGTTTTCAACAATCGAATATATCCTGTCGAGTACAACCTATGGCTCACTCCATGAATTGTCTAGAAGAGGATGAAAATGAAAACTAGGAATGGAAGGCATGATCTGTCTGTCTCTGTCTCTCTCTCATACACACACACACACACACACACACACACACACACACACACACACACACACACACACACACCAAACGATGATAATCTTTGAAATCGAATTTAAATGACAGTACGTTGGTAGAAAAGGTTTACACTCCACCCAAAAATTCAATCCTGAGATTTCACAAGAAATACACGTTTTAGGGTCCCCTGTTTAAAAATATGTCTTTAGAAAAAGGTGCTGTGTGTCTTTGAACACGACAACTCTAAAACGAAAATCGGTAGAATATCTAATTTGGCATTTAAGTTCAGTATCTTCCAAGGATGCGACACCAAATTTTGAGATAATCTCCCACCCCAATCTACTCTTTACGTGGGAAAAATACAACATTTTGATTTTCCAAGTAAGACAATACATATCTCAAACACATACACACATATACACACACAATCGTATAAATTAACAGCATTATTTATATTAAATATAATAACCCAGATTCTCCTTCATCAAAATAAAAAGGTCTACAATTTCACACACACATACACATACACAGGTTTTGAACGACACCGATAATCTTCGAAACCGATTTTAAATGACTGTATTTTCTCGTGAATAGAAAAGGCATTACTCTCCATCCAAAAATACGATACTGAGATTTCACCAGAAATACACGTTATAGGGTCCCCTATGTAAAACAATTTTAGTAAAAGGTTTGTGTGTGTCCGTGTGTCTGTTAACACGATGACTCAAAAACGAAAAGTCGGTAAAATACCAAACTTGACCTTTAAGTTCAGTATCTACCAAGGATGCGACACGAAGATTTTGAGGAAAATCCGCCACCCCAAACTACCATCTACATGGAAAAAAATCCAAAAGTTTAGTTTTCACAAAAATGGCTCTAATGGTTTTATTAATATACCGTATATTAAAAATATTTATATGATAAATAATGTGTATAGCTTGAATTTTCTGAGAATAGCCTCTGTAGGTCTCTTTATTCTGGATGAATTTTGCATAACAAGAAAGAAGCTAAATTTTATTATAAATTTTGATATTTAACATTTCGTGTTTGAGTTATGTGGTTCACAGTCACGGACATAGACGCACATTTTTTTTAATTTTTTTTATATACGAGGGATCCTAAATCGTGTATTTCCAATGAAATACCGGTATCAAATTGTCAGGTAGAATGCAGTATCTTCTCTAACTTATGTACTTTGTATTAAGTAAAAAAGTAAGAATACATATATTGCATAACATTAATAACGGACGTAAATCCTTCATGAGCCTAGGTCATCTTTAAACCTGCTAATTTTAAATGCCGAGGAAGGTAGCGTCGTTATAACGTGTGTGACTCACACTCGTGAGGTACCGGGCTCGATCACCAACGACCGCCCAATCTGACCCATCCGCGTCTCAGGGCAAATGTTGGAGTGGTTTCTTTAATCTCTCAATTTCCTGTTCCTCCATGTCGTTCGTTCCATTATCATTTCATTCGTCCTTTACCAGGAATTGATTAAGGTTTGGAGATGGTGCTTCAGTGCGGCGTGGCAGGGAAAAAAGCATGTTCTCTTGCATTCTGAACATCCTCTTGCTTTCGACATGCTGTTGTCTTTAAGGACCGCTCATACAGGGGGGTTGGACCTTATACGATGCAGGATACCCGGTCTGCCTGTCCCCGAAAACGAGCGTATTACTGCAATTGGTGTTTCCAAGGGTTTTATTGATTAGCAACTTTTGCTTTTCCTCGATGTGTCGTAGTTTCACATAAATGGACAGTCGATATTGAGCTTCAAAAGAACCTGTCCAATTGCTGAGTGTGGTGTGCGATAAGTGCTGGAAGAATAAAAGGACCCACTTTCTTTAATGAAATAATTAATGCAGAGCGATATCGTAAACTAATTCTGGGACCATTTACGATCGCTTGATAGAAGAAGAAAAATCTTATGGTTGGTTCCAACAAAATTGTGTAATAATACATATAACTACTGATCAATAAGTGAAATAAGACAGGTGTTTTATGGCATAATTATAAGTACAGTGGAACCTCACGTATACAAAATACTCTATAAATGAGAAAACGTATAACTTGATTTTCATTTTTCGCCAAGAGTTAGGGAATTTCTTGTTTTCTTCCTTGCTGGTTGATACTCAACACATGTTTCTTCTCCTATTTGTAACTCGAAACCCCACATAAAATAGATAAGTGACTGCTGGAACGATACGACAATGAAACGATAAATGGCAAGGAAAACAGTACATTAGTAGTGCTCGACATAAAGTAGAGAAGTGACTTTTGGAGCCAAAGTTAATACATTGTTGGAACGATATGACAACAATGAAACAATAAGCGACAATGAAAACCGCAAACCAGGCAGTTCCAAGGCTACACACAACAAGCATACCACCATGTTTTTTTTTTTTTTTTAACGTGTAAATGGGTACATTTTGTGTATGGGGAACAGAAAACTGACGCATTACCGAGAAAACGTATAATTGAGCAACATTTTAATGGAGAACGACTGGTTCCTAAAATGTTAGCGTATATGTACGAAAAATGTTGAAGTGAATATAGCATAAGCGAGTTTCAGCTGTACTAGTTTAAGGCCCCCCTCGTTTCCCCCACTTATCTAGATACTATTTTTACTTTCTCTAGCATATATACATGAAATGTACATTATTGCTAGAGAAGATTTTGTATTCCAATCAAAATTCCGATGTTTAGATTTCACAGGAAGTAAGTTTTGATGCCATCTGTTAGTTTTAGAAAAAGGTCCGTGTGTGTCTGGTGGTCTGTGAACAGCATAGCTCAAAAAGAAAATACAGTTTAAAACCAAACTTGATATTTATATTTAGCATCTTCCAAAGATGCGACACGAAGATTTTGAACAAAATCTCCCACCCCAAACTACCTTTTACATGGAAACGTTTTCTAACTTTTTTTTTTTTTTTTTTTAAAAAATGTTCCTAATGATTTTGATTAAAATACTATATATTGAAAATTCTTACATGACAAAATGTATATCTTGAATTTTCTGGGAGTAACCTCTGAAATCCTCTTTATTCTGGATGAATTTTGCTGAATTCATTATTCGTTACTTTCATTTGTGTTTATTTTTTATTTGTTAATTTTTGTGAGATTTTCCACTTTCGATATATTCATTGTTGTTAATTTGAATGTTATAATACTTACTTTTCCCATACAGCCATGCAGAGAGAACCTAATTTCATTCACATAGCAACCAGGCTTTAAACGATTTAACTGTCGCTTTAGTCCGGTGTACTCTCTGATTTCGCTAAGGAACTAAGTAATAAGACCATTTATCTTGACTGCCAAGAATGATTAGATAACAGGTAAAGAAAGTCATGTGAATGCAACACCAGATATTTCAAAAGGTGTTATGAATTTTGGAGGGCCCTCGCCGTCAAAGTATTTCACAAAATAGGCACATTTGTTTTAGCGTGATGGTTAAATTGTATTTATATAGCTATTGTTCTACACAGGTGCGAACATCTTCCATCGATAAATCCATTGTTTCCCAATGTTGGCGGACGCGAAACAAGACCTGTGTGGAAAATTTGAGCGGACATTCCACTCGCCGTTTCCAGTCACGAAAACTTGCGAGAAGGTCAGCCAAACAATTACAACTGCGTAGTAAGGAATATGAAGAGTTGCAGGTTGCCCTTCCAAACAGGCGCAACGCACTCAACTGTTTTCTTTATTCGCAATGTAGGATATTAGAACTTATTTTTACTTTCTCTACACGTACTATATACATGTGTAAAGAGAAGGTATTGCATTCCACCCGAAAATTATATACCAAGATTTCAGAAGGAAATCCTTGTTTTAGATTCCCCTGTATCTAAAAAAGTGTTCTCAGAAAAAGGTTTGTGTGTGTCTGTAAACATAACTCAAAAACGAAAACTCGGTGAAGTACCAAACTTGGTATTTAAGTTAAGTATCTTCCAGGGATGCGTCACGAAGATTTTGAGAAACCCCCCTCACCTCAAACTACCGTTTACATAGACTTTTTTCGAAAATGTTGATATTTACCTGACAAATAAAATGTATATCTTGAATTTTCTGGGAATAACCTCTGAAGTCTACTTTATTCTGGATGAATTTTACGGAATTTTGCAAAACTGCTAAACCGTAAGAGATGGAAGAAAAAAAAAACTTACCACACAAAAGATGTAGAGCACGTTAATACACACAGTTTATGCTACATACATTTTTTCGTGGAGTTGATCGTTTTTAAGATATTCCTTGTTTATGGTTTCAGCTTTGAAAAACTTACACTTCTCTCATACAGGAATTTGTCAACTCCTGTCCATACAAACAAAGGAAATTCAATCACATAGCAACTAGCTTTTGACTATCACTTTAACCTATGCTACTCCCCTATTTTGCTTCTGCTTACAAGCAAGCATGTAATAATAATATTTCTGCTAATTTTTTATCCTATTAGCACCAAGTAAATAGAAGCATAAGCATTTTAACAATAATTTTTTGCAGAGATGTAAAGGAAGTCATGTGAATGGAACACATCAGATTTTTACTTTCTCTACTCGTACTATGTACATAGTGTAAAGAGAAGGGTATTGCATTCCACCCGAAAATTATATACCAAGATTTCACAGGGAAATACTCGTTTTAGGTTCCCCTATATCCAAAAAAAGTATTTCAGAAAAAGTGTCAGCGTGTCCGAACACGATAACTCAAAAACGAAAAGTCGGTAAAACACCCAACTTGTTATTTCAATTTAGTGTATTCCTAAAATGCGACATGATTTTCAAGAAAATCCTCCCATCCCGAACTACCATTTACATGTTAAAAATGTTTGAAAAGTTTGATTTTCTCAAAAATGACTCTCTAACGATTTTGATTAAAATATCGGATATTTAAGATATATAGGTACATGGCAAATAAAATTTATATCTTGAATTTTTTGGAAATAACCACTGAATACTCTTTATTCTGGATGGATTATAGTCTTGAACTTTGCATAATTGGTAAAGTGTAAGAGATAGACAAAAACTTACTATACAAAAAATGTTGATCTCGCTAAAACACACAATTTATGTCATATACACTTATTTCATGGAGTTGATCATTTCTAAGATGTTCCTTATTGTAGGTTTCGGTTTTAAAATAATTAAAACTTTTCTCTTGCGGGAATTTGTCAACACCTGACCATGCAAAGAAATGGATTTCATCCACATGACAAGCACATTTTAAAAGATTTGATTATCGCTTTAGCCTAGTGTATTCCCTTATCTCCCTTCTCCTTTTAAAAGCTGTCGGTATGCGATTGTCAATGAAGTTCTGTTCTCCTTCCAAGGCCAGGAGTAAAACTAAATATCTAATGTGTTCCATTCACATGATTTTCTCTATATCTCTGCAACAAATTATTGTTAAAAAGCTTTAGTTTCTATATACTTCATACTCATCAACAAAATATTAGCAGAAATAGTATTATTACTTGTTTCCTTGTAAGTAGAAGAGAAATAAGGGAGTACCACAGCTTAAAGTGATAGTCAAAAGCTGGTTGCTATGTGACTGAAGTTCCTTTGTTTGTATGGACACGAGTTGAATTCCTGTATGAGAAAAGTATAAGTGTTTCGAAGCTGAAAAAAAAAAAAAAAAAAAGGAATACTTAAGAAACGATCAACTCCACGAAAAAAATGTGTATAACATAAATTGTGTGTTTTAATGAGCTCTACATTGTTTGTGTGGTAAGTTTTTGTCCATTTCTTACGGTTTAGCAGTTATGCAAAATTCCGTAACATTCACTCAGAATAAAGTAGTCTTCAGAGGCTATTCCCAGAAAATTCAAGATACGCATTTTATTTGTCAGGTAAATATCTTTGGTATTTTACCGACTTTTCGTTTTTAAATTATCGTGTTCACAGACACACGGACACACACACACACACACACACACACACACACATGGACCTTCTTCCGAAAATGCTTTTGTTAGTTAAAGGGTACCCTAAAACATATATTTCCGGTAAAATCTCGATATCGAATTTTTGGGTGAAGTGCAATACCTTCTCTATACATTGTGGACATAGTGCGTATAGAGAAAGTAAAAATACATAAATATAAATAGCCTTTTTTTTTTTTTTTTTTTTTTTTACCTTACCGCACTTTAACCTGGCTAGTCATATCGGACGATGAAAAAAATTGGTGAAATGGCGCTCAAAAAATCTCGGGGTCCATGGAGCTTGAAGGCACTCAACATTTGTCTTCTCAGGATAAGGGAAAACTGGAAAAAAAAACTTTATTCGGGTAACTCGCCCTAAGCGAGATTCGAACCCGGGATCTGTTGAATGTGAGGCAGCCACCCAGGCATTATTGTGAGTACCATAGGCATTTCCTGAACGTAATAAATTGAATTTCCAAGTATAACGGAAGTCTAGTTGGATTTTGCAGTAATCAAGTTGGCAGTCACTTCAAAATCCACTAAATAGCGAAATATTGGCTCAGAAGTGAGAAAGAGGGAATTCAAAATGACACTTAACTATCTGGCCGTTTATCGTCACGTCTTTCTTCGAAGTGTGCAAATGTAACTAAGGACGTTTATGACCTGTTAAAGCTGGAGGCTTTTCGTCTTTGTTTGAAATTATACGTTAATGCCCTGCTTCTTCTTTTCGAAACAAATTGAGGGCAATGAACTCAAAGAAAGGTGGCACCATTAAAAGTCCCTCGTATTATTCTGTCGTTTGCTCTTTGTGACTCACTGTTTCGCGCCTTAGGCATTTCCTGTTTGTGCCCCAAGCCTAAAACTGTCAACACATTACCTTGCAAAGTGCCTGAATATGTAAATCTGTATCCAAAGTTCTATTTTGTGACGCTAGATATCGGAAACAGTTAAACACTCTAACGGTTTAGCCACGTTTGTTTCATCAGCTCAATTTTGTAGAATTTACCTTGTTGATACTTCCGTATTTTCGCTGCTTTGCAAATGTCATACAAAGGAACTAACAATAATACTGCCTCCGTGGTCAGTGAGCTGACTTTTCTGCCGGAGGTCCCGGATTCGATTCCCGGCTGGGGCGGGGAATTTTTATTTAGACAGAGTTATTCCCTATCCCCCAACAGAGTCTGGAAGTATGTATGTGAGAGTGATGGTGTGAGTGTGTGTGTGTGTGTGTATTTGAGTAAAATAAAATGATTTAAACCTACAGACAACGAGTTGTTTCAAGTGCAAAGATCCCGATATTACCTTAGATGTTAAAGGGGGCTATAGAAATGAAACAATAAAAAACAAACAAAAAATAATAATAATATAACACTCCATGATTTTTACTTTTTCTTCTAGGTATATAGTAAGTATTCCACCCAAAATTCGATGACAGATTTCACCGGAAATGTTTTCAGGTCCCATGAGTCTAAAAAAAAAAATAATAAAAGCATTTTTAGAGAGTTTAGAACATATTTATATGTGAGTGACTCTCTCCCTCCCTCCCTCCCTCCCTCTTTCTCTCTCTCTCTCAGTTAAATGCCAAACATCTTCCGAGGATTCAACACGAACGTCATCAAGAAATTTCCTACCCTAAACTACCCTTTCCATTGCATTTTTTTGAAAAATTTAATTTCATTAAAATACCACATTTTAAGATATGTTCAAGAAAATATTAAATGTATATCTAGAATATTCTGGGAATAGTCTCTTAAAGTCCTTTTTATTCTGAATGACCTTTGCCTAAGTGGTAAACCGTAAGATATATAATGTAGATCTCGTTCATGCACATAATTTTATTTTATGAATTCCTGGCATTAAAGTGGCTTATTATGACTGCATATATCATGTAAAATTTCCCCATTTCTGGCACCAGTGCCAGAAAATGAATGATGAAATTACCATAGCAACAAGACAGCAATTACGTCATCACCTCCACAACATAATTTTCTCTAATGCGCCTGTAAGAGAACCTGAAATATTGATTAATTTCAGATCTGGAGAACACTTTCTTTCTTCTTCTTCCTAATTTTTTTTTTTTGTTTTTTTTTTGTAGAAATCAAAAAGATGAAACTTCGACGTTTTATTTTAGTCAAAGGCATAAAAATCTTAGACTGAAAAAAGAAACAGCCCTTGCAGTTTACTTTAAATTCCCTATAACAATAACTCCATGGCACGACAGCTCACGGGGAACCTTGGTCTACCGCCCGGCCGCTGCGTCCCCCAACTCGGTCCATTACAGACGTCATCGATGGGGTGCAGAATTGGAGGGTGAGACGTGGTCAGCGCCTCGAGCCCCCTCCCCGTCCGGTTAATGCGGTTCTCTAATGCCGCTACTTCTCTATCAAGTAGCTCCTCAATTGGCCCCCGAGGCTGAGTGCACCCCGGGCCAGGTCTCCCAACGGGGGAAAAACCGCCACGCCGTTACTGGGGATCGAACCCAGGTCTCCCGCTTGGTAAGCAGCCGCGCTACCACCGCTAAGGAGATGACCCTTTAAAAGCTTTTTAACAATAATTTGTTGCAGATATGTAGAGATAGCCAGGTGAATGGAACACAACAGATTCTTTTTTAAATTATATTCAGGTACTAGTAGTAGCAGCAAGAGCGGCAGCATGAGTAGAATAGTTCCTACTCCAAGGGGAAGATACGTCACATGCTTTTCCTCACTCCAGTTCTTTCCCTCAAAAAATGGGCGATCCATTTGCATTTTTTATACTTCATTTTTTTTTACTGATTTCCTTTTGATTAGTTTCTTCCCTAAGTCTTTGTTTGATATTAATTTTCGTAACCACCAGAAAACCACAATCCTACTAAGACGTCTACTTAAGGGGAGTCGAAATGGGATTTTCATATTTTTTTCCCCATTTTCATGTTTTAATTGCATATGATTATTTGGAGTCTCCCGCTCATTTTGGCATAGCTTTCATAGGGATACGCTAAATGTAAATAGTTTAAAAATATTGTTGAAAGTAATCCTACGTAGTATTTTTATTTTCTCTATACGTACTATGTACATAATATATAGAGAAAGTATTTTATTGCACCCAAAAATTCGATACCGAGATTTCACCGGAAATACATGTTTTAGGACCCCATGAGTCCAAAAAAAGCGTTTTAACACAAAGGTCCGTGTGTGTGTGTGTGTGTGTGTGTGTGTCTGTCTGTGTCTGTGGACACACAAAACGAAAAGAGCGTTGAATACCAAACTTGATATTTAAGTTTGGTATCTTCCATGGATGCGACACGAAGATTTTCAAAAAAATCCCCCACCCCCAACTACCCTTTACATAGAACTTTTTTCGAAAATTTTTATTTTCTGAAAATGGCACAAACGATTTCGATGAAAATATCGTCTATTAAAGATATTTACCTGACAAATGAAACGTATATCTTGAATTTACTGGGAATAGACTCTGAAGACTACTTTATTCTGGATGAATTTTACGTAAATTTGCATAACTGCTAAACCGTAAGAGATAGACAAAAACTTACCACACAAAAAATGTAGTGTACATTAAAACACAATTTATGTTATATCTTTTTTTTTTTTTTCGTGGAGTTGTTTTTGAGATATTTCTTGTTTTTTGTTTTAGCTTTAAAAAAATTATACTTTCCTCTTACAGGAATTTGCCAACTTGTGTCTGTACAAAAATAGGAAGTTTAGTCACTTAGCAACCAGCTTTTAACTATCATTTTAACCTATGGCACTTCCTTATTTCGCTTCTACTTACAAATAAGTAATAAAACCAGTGTCTTTTTTTTTCTCGATTAGCATGAAGTAAATAGAAACATAAGCCTTTTAACAATACTTTATTGCAGAGATGTAGAGAAAGTCATGTGAATGGAACACATCAGATTTTTTAGAACATTTTGATGCACTCCCTTGATAAAACATCAATAACTTTGTAAATATTAATGTTAGAGAAGAATTCCTTTCCTTATTTTGATCGAAAAGTTTTACTTTAGCTATTCGCAGCATTGGCACCCCGCAGATATTTTCTTCATGTGAGGGTTTTGAAGTATTGCTAAGTTGTGTTTGGAAAGTTGGGTTACATTTATTTTTAGTTTATGTTTGAAAGTAATTTCTGGAGAAGTACAATTTTCCATACAAATACCCCATTTTCTTAGAAACTAATTCACACGAAGGGCTGAAATTTTTACTACACATTCGCACTTAAATAGGTTTTATTTTAACGAAAAAGTTATGTATATGGATTAGTTATTTTTTTAAAATGTAAATATAATTTCTCAGTATCATTTTAAGAGCTTTATTTAAAATCTGATGTGCTCCATTCACATGACTTTCTCTATATCTCTGCAATAAATTATTTTTAAAAAGCTTATGCTTCTATTTAATTCCTGCTAATCGAGAAAAAAATTAGCAGAAATAGTCTTATCTCTTGCTTCCTTGTAAGTAGAAACGAAATAAGGGAGTACCATAGGTTAAAGTGATAGTGAAAAGCTGGTTGCTATGTGACTGGAGTTCCTTTGTTTGTATGGACACGAGTTCACAAAGTCCTGTATGAGAAACATATACGTGTTTATAGCTTAAACCAAAAACATGGATTATCTCAAAAACATCGACCAACTCCACGAAAAAAATGTATATAACATAAATTGTGTGTTTTAATGTGCTCTACATTTGTTGTGTGTAGAGTCTTTGTCTGTCTCTTACGGTTTAGCTCTGATGCAAAATTCCTTAAATTTACTCAGAATAAAGTAGTCTTCAAAGGCTATTCCCAGAAAATTCAAAATATTCATTTTATTTGTAAGGTAAATAGCTTTAATATACGATATTTTAATCAAAATTGTTAGAGCCATTTTTTAGAAAATCAAAATTTTCGAAAAAAGTTCCATGTAAAGGGTAGTTTGGAGTGGAGGGATTTTTCTCAAAATCTTCGTGTCGCATTCCCGGAAGATACTAAACTTAAATACCAAGTTTGGTATTTTACCAACTTTTCGTTTTTGAGTTATGTGTTCACAGACACACACACACACACACACACAGACACACACACACACACACGGATATTTTTCTGAAACTACTTTTTTGGATACAGGGGACCCTAAAACATATATTTCCGGCGAAATCTCGGTATCGAATTTTTGGGTGAAGTGCAATACATTCTCTATACACTATGTATGTACATAGTGCGTATAGAGAAAGTAAAAATCATAGCTTCCTTTCTAATGAACAAAAGTATTCTATGTTTCATCAATCAAGAGTAAAGGTATTGCTGAATATACCTTGAAAGTTTTAGCTCATTACGAGGGGGTATCGTAAAGTTTTAATTATCACCCTTTTAAAAATGTGATTGTGTTGATATGTGCTTGTTAGTTCTTCTCTAGGTAGTCACCATCCAGATTTTCACATTTTTCCCAGCGTTTCTTGACCTTCCGAATACCTTGATTGTAGAAGTCTACAGAATTAACTTTAAACCACTCTTCCATTTCATTAATGACGCCATTTGTGTTGTCAAATCGGCGACCACGCAACGGATTCTTCATTTCCGGAAATAAGAAAAGGACACTTGGTGCGAGATGGGGCGAATAAGGTGGATGCTGTAAGGTCTCAAAGCCACATTCCGTCGTTTTGTCAACTGCAACTTGAGATGAATGACCTGGTGCATTATCAGCCGGAAGACGAACACCTTTGGAGAGCATACCGCGTCGTGTCTTTGTCAGAGATGCTCGTAACTTGTCCAGAAGATTGCTGTAGTATCTGCCAGTGATGGTTTGACCCTTGGTAAGATAATCTGTTAGGATGACTCCACGACATTCCTAGAAAACTAAAAGCATGACCTTCCCTGCTGACTTTTGCACCTTTGCCTTTTTGGGAGGAGGGGGATTGGCATGTTTCCATTCCATGCTCATGGTTTTTGTCTCTGGACCATACTGATAGATCCAGGATTCATCCATGGTTACCAGACAATCCAAAAGAATCATCTTCATCCTGTCCCAACAGCATCAACATCTGTCTTGAAAGGTCACGCCGTGTTTGCTTTTGGAAAAGGGTTAGCAAACGTGGAAAGACACCTTAGACATGTACAGTTCGTCATGAATAATTGTCCACACACTACCATATCTCGGTGTGTCTCATTCATGATCCTCTGTCTTCCAGTATTAAACACTCCACTTTCTTCACTGTGACAGCATTGTCTGTCATTGACTGTCTACCAGCTCTTGGCTCATCTGTCAGTGACATGTGACCAGTTTGAAAATTCCTTTTCCAGCTCACAATAGTGTCATACGATGGGCAATCATTTCCATTAACAGCCGTCATCTCATCATGGATTTCCAGGGCAGGTACTTGATCACACTACTAGCCTCAATTTTCTCCATCTTATACCTCAGTCACTTCTGGCACTCACTGTAAAAAAAAACCCGACTCAAATCACTGAAACTTCCAACATTATGTCCGGAGGGATCTATGATGACACTGAAAAATGTTCATTACTCTACCATAAAAACTACCGGGTGAAAATTAAAACTTTACGACACCCCTTCGTATGTTAAATAGTTGCTGAGTAATGGTTCGAACTTTAACATTGGCAATATAAGGCATTACGATGTGTCATGTGGCTTTCCAAGTTTCACTCTGTATAATAAATTGGGTTTAATGCTTGTGTTGAATAATCTGAGTTAACGTGTAGTAGTGGAATTAATTTTGGACACTTTCTAGTTAAATAAACTTCCACATTACAATATTGCATTAAACTGCTATTCAGGATTAATCTTATCTGATAAATTATAGCCGGAAAGTATTAGCATAATACTTCATTGAACCTTTTACCAGAAACTGGAGCTAATTTGGCCCTTAATGGGTTAATTTCGCACAACTTTTTTTCTGCTGCCGCCGCCTACATCACTCTCCGACCTTCTCTCCCTCATATCTTTCCAAAAACCAGTACCTAATGAACCTACTTTTTCTGTGGCAGTGGTACAAATCAAAACCGGTATAACTCGTTTAATACTTATATATAGAATAAAGCAAACAAGAAAGTAAAATCCTAAATTTTACAATCTCACACTTTCAGTACCACTTTAGTTTACTTTCATAGCTGATCTACAAATTATTCATACGAAAAACTTGGTTTTTTTTGTTTTGTTTTTTTGGTTTGTTTGTACAAAACCTGTTAATTGTGTAGGTAAAATATATTGATCGAGATTGTTTAAATATGTATTTTACTACACCTATACAGGAGCTTATTTTTTACTTTCTCTTCTTAGTAGGTAGAGAAGGTATTGCATTTCACTGGAAATATACGTTTGAGGGCCCCCTGTTACCAAAAAGCATTTTAGAAAAGATACGTGTGTGTGTTCGCGAACACACAATAACTCAAAAACGACAAATCGGTTAAATACCAAGTTCAGCATCTTCCAAAGATGCGACACGAAGGTTGTAAAGAAAATCCCTTTACATAGAAAAAATGTCCAACATTTTGAACTCGTCATAAATTACTTTAGCGATATTGATTAAAACGTTTTATATTAAATACATTAACATGACAAAATGTACGAGGGCTGTAAAGAAAGTAGTGGCAACATGGTATGACAGGAGAGCGGGTATGAGCCAATAGGATATGGGAGCGATCAGGTGACTAGTGTCGATGTTCTGGTATAGTATTTTACATAGTACGTATAGAGAAAGCAAAAAGTAAAAATCTGATGTGTTCCATTCTATATCTCTGCTACAAATTATTGTTAGAAAGCTTATGTTTCTATTTACTTTATTGTAATCGAGAAAAACATAGCAGAAATAATCTTATTACCTGCTTCCTTAAAAGTAGAAGCGAAATAAGGGAGTAACATAGATTAAAGTGATAGTCAAAATCTGGTTGCTATGTGACTGAAGTTCCTTTTTTTGTGTGTGAACAGGAGTTGACAAATTCCTCTATGAGAAAGGTTTGTTTTTTAAAGTTGAAACCAAAAACAAGGAATATCTGAAAAACGATCAACTCCGTGAAAAAATGTATATAATATAAATTGTGTGTTTTAACGTGCTCTGCATTTTTTGTGTAGTAAGTTTTTATCTATCTCTTACTGTTTAAAAGCTATGCAAAATTCCGTAAATTTCATCCAGAATAAAGCAGGCTTGCGAGGCTATTCCCAGAAAATTTAAGATATACATGTTATTTGTCAGGTAAATATCTTTAATATACGAAATTTTAATCAAAATCGTTAGAGCCATTTTTAAGAAAATAAAATATTTCGAAAAAAGTTCCATGTAAAGGGTAGTTTGGGGTGGGGGGGATTTTTCTCAAAGTCTTCGTGTCGCATCCTGGAAGATACTAAACTTAAATACCAAGTTTGGTATTTTACTGAATTTTCGTTTTTGAACTATCGTGTTCACGGAGACACACCCACACGGATTTTTTTTTTTTTTTTTAGATACAGGGGGACCCTTACAATATATTTCCGGTGAAATCTCGGTATCGATTTTTTGGGTGGAGTGCAATACCTTCTCTATACACTATGTACACAGTGCGTGTAGAGAAAGTAAAAATCTAACGACATTCACATTTTACAAACAGCCAAGGAATAACTGGCTCCTTATATATAAGAAGCGATAGCCTGCATGTCTGTCTGACACACTCCTAAGTTTACGATTTTCGTGATTCTGAGAGCGTCGTGGAGTTACGTCACGGCCACTATCGTGGTCACATTTTATAGCCGGTCCGAACGACTGACTGCCTGCCGGAGCCTTGCATATGGATGTATGTATTGTGTGCGTGTGCCGTCTGAGTTCAAAGGCCTGGTAACTTATATTCCAAGGTCTAGGCGTGCAAGCATCGATTCCCTGGCTCTTGCACGTCATAGGTTATCTCCGTTTATTGGCAGTGAGTGAGTGACAGTTTAATAGTGCTGCAATGATATTAGGAAGTTCATACATAGGCTACTTCAAATTCTGGTGACACATTAAGACAGTGTTCGAAAGCAAATACAATTGCAGTTTTATTTATGGACGCTCTTTAACAATGCCGGTCCCATTGGCCGCGCTCGCCAAAGTGCCTCGCTTTGGTGCTTCGTGGCGCAGGGGATCGTGTGTTCGAGTTCCGCCTTGAGTATGATTGTTTCTGTGTTATAAAAGTGTATGTGTGTATTAAAAAAATCTGATGTGTTTCATTCACATGACTTTCTCTACATCTCTGTACCAAATTATTGTTAAAAAGCTTAAGCTTCTGTCTACTTCATTCTAGTCGAGATAAGTATTAGCAAAAATGCTTTCTTGTAAGCGGAAAGGAAATAAGGGAATACACTAGGCTAAAACGACATTAAAAGCTGGTTGCCATGAGGATAACATCAGTTTCCTTGCATTGCCTGGAGTTCACAAATTCCTGTTTTAAGTATTTAAAGCTGAAACAAATAACAAGCAATATCTCAAAAATTGGCACCTCTAAGAAAAAATAAAAATATATATGGCATAAATTGTGTATTTTAACGAGATCTACTTTTTTGTGTAATAAGTTTTTGTCTATCTCTTACGGTTTACTAATTATGCAATGTTCGTACAGAATGAAAGGGTCTTCAGAAGCTATTACCAGGAAATTCAAGATATGCATTTTATTTATGATGGAAATACCTTTAATGTGTAGTATTTTAATCAAAATCGTTAGTAATTTTAAAGAGACACAAAATACCAAACTTGATATTTAAATTCAGTATCTTCCAAGAATGCGACACAAGATTTTCAAGAAAATCCCCCACCCTTCAACCACCCTTTACATAGAGAATTTTTCGAAAATTTTGTTTTTACAAAAAAATGGCTCTAAGATTTTGATTAAAATATCGTATATTAAAATATTTACATCACAAGAATATGTATTTAACTGTTGAATACCAAACTTGGTGATTAAGTTCAGTATCTTCCAAGATTGTAACACGAAGATTATCAAGAAAATTTTCCATCCCAAAGTACCCTTTACATGGAATATTTTTCAAAACGTTTGACTTTCTCAAAAAATGGCTCAAATGACTTTGATTAAAATTCAATATGTTTATTGCATTTTCATGACAAACGAAATGTATATATTGAATTTGTTGGAATAGCCCTTAGACCACTTCACTCTGGGTGACTTTTGTACAACTTCTTGTAACCATAAGAGCTAGAAAAATCCTATTATACAACTATGTAGATCTGGTTAAAAACACAATTTATGTCATATATATGTATATACTTAACCGTTTACGAGTTATTAGCTTCAGTTTTTAAACGCTTCTCAAACGAGAAGACATCTTAATTTTCGTTTCTTTTTTGTTTATCCTTAGCAAACAAAGAGAACCGAATTTCAATTGTCCGACTTTTTAACAATTAGACTATCGCTTTAGCCTTTGCATTCCCTTATTTCCCTTCAACTTAAAAAGAAGCAAATGATAAGACCAATTTTGGTAGTGTTTATCTTGATATTGGTAAAAGAATAATCATTTGTAAGAAAAGCTTGTTTGTGGGAAGCTGTGCGAGTGGAAAACATCAGATTTTTTCTTTCTTTCTATTAAACTACTACATAAGTAAAAGGAAGATTAAAGCATTCATTAGCATAATACCCTGTTGTCATCTTGTTTTGCAATTAATTTCATTAATATCTCCATTTAAAATATAGCGGTTGGCACACACAAGTTCCTTATATAAAAACTTGTTGCTTGTCACATTATTAACTCCACGAGATAAAACAATATCATCGTTATGGCTGGCTATAAATACCTAGCAACTGAACGGCCTTGATCTTTCCTACTGTAAAAACCTCCAAGGTCTGTCATGTTGTTGCCATAACGTCGTGACGTCACGGTATAGTCCTTATTTCTACGACAGGAATTTCTTATCGAGTAAGATATGTATTTTTTACTTTCTCTTACTGCTTACCAAATAGAGGAAGTATTACATTCCACCCAAAAGTTCGATATCGAGATTTCACCGGAAATACACGTTTTGAGGCTCCTGAATCAAAGAAAATATTTTTAACTATCATGTGTGTCATTCACATTGCTTTTTCTACAACTCTGTAAAATTATTGTTAAAAAGGTCAATCTATATGACATAAATTGTGTTTTTTAACGAGATCTACATTTTTTGTGTAGTAAGTTAAAATCTCTTAACGCCTTACGATTTTTGCAAAATTCATCGAGGATTAAGAGATCTTCAGAGCCATTCCGGGAAAATTTAATATATACATTTCTTTTGTCATGAAATGTGATTTTAACCAAAATCATTAGAGTATTTTGAGAAAATCTAAAGTTTCAAAAAATGTTCCCTGTGAATGGTAGTTGCGGGGGGGGGGATTTCTTGAAAATCTTCGTGTCGCTTCCCTGGAAGATACTGATTAAATACCAATTTTCGTATTCAACAGACTTTTTGTTTTTGAGTTATGCTGTCCAGACACACATACACTGAGCTATTTCAAAAAAATGTTGTTTTTTTATTCAGAAGTCTCAGAACAACTATTTCCGGTGAAATCTCGGTATCGAATTTTGGGCGGAATACGATATTACAACTTACTATGTACATTGATGAATATCAAATTTGCTATATAAATTCAGCATCTACCAAAAGAAGGGACAGGAAGACTTTTCAGGAAATTCCTACCCCAACAACATGGAAACATTTTCGATGTATAATTTTTATTTTCTAAAAAATGGTTATTATGATTTTTATTCAAATTACATCCAAGTAAGATATTAACATGACAAATAACATGTATATGTTGAATTTTCTAACAATTGGCTTTTTCCTCTTCAATCTAAAGGAATTTTGTACTAGTTGTTAATTTTTACTTTCTCTATACGCACTATGTACACTATGTAAAGAAGGTATTGCACTCCACCCAAAAATTCGATACCGAGATTTCACCGGATATATATGTTTTAGAGTCCCCTGTATCCAAAAAAAAAAAAATTCGGAAAAACGTCAGTGTGTGTGTGTGTGTCTGTGAACACGATAACTCAAAAACGAAAAGTCGATAAAATACCAAACTTCGTATTTAAGTTTAGTATCTTCCAGGGATGTGACACGAAGATTTTGAGAAAAATCCTCCACCCCCAACTACCCTTTACATGGAACTTTTTTCGAAAATTTTGATTTTCTAAAAAATGGCTCTAACGATTTTGATTAAAATATCGAACACTAAAGCAATTTACCTGACAAATAAAATGTATATCTTGAATTTTCTGGGAATGGCCTCTGAGGAGTACTTTATTCTGGACGAATTTTACGGAATTTTGAATAACTGCTAAACCGTAGGAGGTGGACAAAAACTTACTACACAAAAAATGCAGAGCACGTTAAAACACACAATTTATGTTATATACATTTTTTCATGGAGTTCGTCGTTTTTGAGACATTCCTTGTTTTTGGTTTCTGCTATGAACAACTTTTCTCATACAGGAATTTGTCAACTGCTGTCCATACAAACAAAGGAACTTCAGTGACATAGCAACCAGCATTTGACTATTACTTTAACCTATGGTACTCACTTATTTTGGTTCTACTTACAAGGAAATAAGTAATAAGACTATTTCTGCTACTTTTTTCTGATTAGCAGGACGTAAATAGTAGTATAAGATTTTTAAGAATAATTTGTTGCAGAGATATAGAGAAAGTCATGTGAATGGTACACATCAGATTTTTATCTGTGGTTTCTCGCGAAAGAAATGTCGCCATTGCTGATGAAGCGAGTTCATGTATAGTCAACCGTCCCATCAGCCAATCTGTCACATAAAAGAGAAATAAATGAGGGAATGTGGGAGAGAGAAAATCTGTGATGGGAAGTAACATTCCAGCATTCACCTTATACCAAGGCAAACCTCGACAAACCCCATGGCAATTGGGTGGGCACGGGAATCAAACCTGGATAACCCCCACGTCACAAAAAATGTAAATGGTGTGTTATTTATGGACGCTCTTTAACTGCTGTGGTTCTTAGCAACCCATTCTATACTGGGCGTGAAATACCGCTTAATTTTGCTCAGAGGCCTCTCTATCAGGCTTGAGGTTGTTTTACGTGCCGTAAATCTACGAAACGGGACCAACGGCTTTACTTCCCTTCCGAAGGAAGCCATACTAAGGATTTTACACCCCAAAAAAATCATCCTCCGCCGGGTTTGAACCCGCGACCTTGTGTATATGAAGTTAGCATGGTAACCATTACACCTCGGAGGGCGACCCTCACGTCACTGCAGAGACATTTCGCTCGTAATAGGTTTCGGCTGTTATGATACTTTTTATATCTTCTGCACTTTTAGAAACAAGCATCTGACGAAGTCGCAAAGCCAAGGTCGTCTTAATTTGCTTGATGCCGCCTTTTAACCTTGGCGGGGAGGGAAGGTCCATTAAATAGAAACTGCAGTATGTTTTGTTACTTTCTCTAGCACGTATGTACAATAGTAGGCATCGTATTCCACCCAAAAACTCGATACCGATATTTCGCGAAAGTATTATCGTGCTGTTAAAAGGCATCTCACCTAGACGGCTCGGGTTCGATCCCAAGCGACCGCATGTGAGATTTGTGGTGTGCAAAGCCGCGCAGGGGCGGGTTTTTCCGGGTTCTCCGGTTTCCCCCGCTATACATTCCACCGTGCTCCATCTTCATTCCATGAATCACCAGTGTTATCGGCTGAGATGCCACAAGTAGTAAAAGCGGGCGTTAAACACTACCAAAAACAATGTCCATCAATGTGATGAATAAAAAGATGACATTTTTATGCCCTACTTCCCTCCTAATGCTCCTGATTGTCTTCGTTTTCTTAAACACGAGCTTTTTATCCTCTTCTCCTGAACAGTAGAAATTACGACATAAATATGTAGAAATTGCTCTATTTCATGTTGATTTCTTCCGACATGTTGTTTTTGTACAGTGCTATAGCGTCATTACTTCTAGTGTTGGACAGGTAGTCAGACTGAAAACTTCTCCCAGTGTTATGGAAACAACTCGCGGGTTATTAGCGCATTAGGGCGACCAAAGGAACCGGATCAGCTTCGCGTAAGACAAATGAAGGTGACAAGTTGAGGTTATTGCATTATGACGTCAAGGTCATCATCCACCTACACCGCTGGGGTCAACGCCCCGGTCTGCACGTGTGGGCAGGTGCCTTCATGTTCTAGGCTACTGGGTTCAGGTTCGCCATGCAAGGTACCACGGGCATTTGGTCGCGATGTGCTGATACCATGGTTCCCGCATAAGCGATAGAGTAGAAGCATGGAGGAAGCGTGTATCCTGTTGTTATGTGGTTAATTTTGGGTGTCAGGGTTAGATTGATTAATTAAAAATCATACAATTCAAGTTTGATTTTGGTCACAGATATTAGTTGGGTTTCTTTTGGTGTTCATGACTTCTGTACGGCTGTATCTCTCTGGGATAAACGTGCGAACATTTCATGAAACGAACCTCAACCTGAATGTCCAGTGTTTGAATTCAAAAGTCTGACCCAATGCCAGCCTAAACTCGAAGTTCTTGTCTGCATTGTACTAGGTTCGTCAAAAGATCTGATTGTTTACCCCTGCCAACTGTCGCTGAGCACAACTGTGTTAAGATAACCTAAAATCAGAAGACACGGTACATAGGTAGAGATGGTATTGTAATCCACCCAAAAATTCGATACCAATATACACGTGGGAATACACGTTTTAAGGTCCCATGTATCCAAAATAGAGCCTTTCTCAGAAAAAAATGTTCATGTATATGAGACTGTGTGTCCATGGTCAGTGTTCTTCTGATCATGATAATGCGATACATTTTTGAACAGTTTGATCTTATCAAAAACGGCTTTGCCGGTCTTGATTGAAACATCGTATACTAAGATATTTATGTGGCAAATAAAATGTTGAATTTTCCCGGAATGGCTTCTGAAGAATCTTCATTCTGGATGAATGTTGCTGAATTTTGCATAACCGTAAACCGTAACAGATAGGGGAAAAAAAAAAAAAAAAAAAACTCACTATACAAAACATTTGAACTTTTCTCATATGGGAATTTGTTACCTCCTGGTCATGCAAAGAAATGCATTTCAATCGCATAGCAACCGGATTTTGAAAGATTTGACTATTGGTTTAGCGTAGCGTACTGCCTTATTTTTCTTCTACTTACAAGGCAGCAACTCCTAAGACAATTTCTGCTATGTTTATGTTGATTAGCATGAAGTAGATAGAAGAGTTAACTTTTTAGTTAGCTGCAATATTCAAAGTTAAAAAGTTGAAGGGATGTACTGATTTTCGGAAATGAAATTATAGTTGATTGGACAGAAGAAGTTACTGAGTTGTGGGATTTCGTAATTTCTCCAAGTTTGACGACTTGATTTAGCTGCGGATATAGCTTGAGTGAGGATGAGTTGGCATGACTCTTAATTTAATTAGTTCTTAATATTTGATTATACTGTCGAGATGAATGAGGAGACTATTAATTACTGCTTGTAAATGCTCATCAAGTAAAAAATCATCCGAATTCTGTCGACAATGACGTTGCAAGTGCATGAGTTGTGCTAAACATTCTGTCTGTATGTCGGTCGTTGCAGTGTCTTCATCTTCAATGTGTAAACATAAACCACGGTCCTGCTGCCCAAGAAGATGAGCGCCTGCTCGGGTAGGTGCAACGCAAGGCAGCCGAGTTAAGCGTTAAGTATACCGATAGAAATGTAGACTACGACAAAGTTACGAGATGTTGCAGATCTCCGAACCCAGCGGGTCTTGATTATGATGTTTCCTGCAGTCAGTGAGCTATTATTTACATTAAGAATTGACTTTCACATACCTCCAGATAGTCGCACCGTGGCCGAGTGGTTAGACTACTCACCTAGATTGCTCGGGTTCGTACCCATGCGACCGCATGTGGGATTTGTGGTGGACAAAGCGTGCGCAGGGGCGAGATTTCTCCGGGTTCACCGGTTTTCCCCGCCATCGCATTCCACCGGAGCTCCATCTTCATTTCATGTATCATCGCCTGCGATGCTATTTGTAGTAAAAGCGGGCGTTAAACGCTATCAAAACAAATTCCTCCAGTGTCCTTCGTCCCCAAGAACTTCAGAAGCCAGGCAAGTGGAAAATAATCTTCATATTCCATTATATGATGGTGAAAAATGCAGTCACTTTAAACCGTATGTACAATGTATATAGTAGATCCAGAAGGTATTGTATTCCACCCTAAAATTCAATACCGAGATTTCAACCGCAAATACATGTTTTCAGATCCTGAATTTTAAAAAAAAAAAGTATTTTCAGATAAATGTCTCTGTATGTAGGCTGTGTAGCTCAAAAACGAAAAGTAGGTTAAATACAAAATTTGGCATTTATTTTCAGTAATATTCCAAGGATGCGACACGAAGATATTCAGGAAAATCCCCCATCCCCAACTACTCTTAACTTGGAAAATTTTCCAAAATTTTGATTTTCTAAAAGCGGTCTAACTTTTTTTATTAAATACCGCATATTAAAGACATTCAAATGGAAAATAAAATGTATAGTTTGAATTTTCTGAGAATAGCCCCTAAAGAGTTCTTCATTCTGGATGAATTTTGCTGAATTTTGCATAACTGATAAACCGTAAGAGATACACAAACACTTACTACTCAGATCTCATTAAACACACAATTTATGATATTTACACATTCTTCGTAGAGTTAACCATTTTTGAGACATTCCTTGTATTGGTTTCATTTTTAAAATTTTTCTCAGCTTCTCATTTGTTAACCGTTAATAAAGATTATATCAATTTTATTAAGAGAAATGTATGTACAGGGTGTTTCAAAACGACACCAAACGAAGATGTGGACCTTGTTGGTCATGCCGTATGTGAATATAATTTTCAGCTCTAAATTTGGCACATACAAAAACTGTCATAAAATCAGAATGGATTAGGCAGTCGTACATAACCAAATGGCACGTGCCTGGCCCGCTCCAAGAGACATGCCGGTTGATAGTGAGGGTCCCAATCGCGTAATGCAGGCGTGGTTTGATAGAAAAGCCGGCGCGGCATAGGTCACCTTAGTAATGGAAAACATAGCATGTGGGTGTGGCGCATGACAACTGTTGTTCCTTCGCTGCCTAATCCCAAGTGTGCGATTTTTAAACAGACATAAGACTTTAGATAGAAGAGTTTGAAAGTTGCGATATCAAGTTTCGGACAAGTCAAGTTTAAGCTAATAGACTGCTATCTTCGAAACGGCCTGTATATAGGTACTCATACACGCGTGCCTAAGTAAACACTGCTTATTATACAATTAGTTCGCCAATGATTTGAAAATAAGAAAAACAAAGTTGATATGTTCCATTCACATGACTTTCTCTACTCCTGTATAGCAAATTATTGTTGAAACGATTATTCGTCCATCTTCATGCTAATCAAAAAAACCTTATAAGAAATGGTCTTATTACTTGAAGGGAAATAAGGGAATACAGTAGGCTAAAGCGAAAACATGTTTATGACGTACATTATGTGTTTAAACGAAGTCTAAGTTTCTGCCTATCCCTTAAGGTTGAACAATTATGCACATTTCAGCAAAATTCATCCAGAATGAAGAGCTTATCGGAGGCTATTCCCAGTAACTTAAAAACATACAGTTTATTAGTCATATAAATATTGCTAATATATGCTGTAGGTATTCTAATCAAAATCGTTAGACATTTTTGAGAAAATGAACATTTCGAAAATGTTTCCCTGTTTTTCCTGGTAAACTGTAAGAGATAAACAAAATCTTATTGCACAAAAAGTGTGGAGCTCCTTGAAACAAACAATTTATGTACATAATAAAGGTATATTATTGCACTAAAAAATTCGATACCGAGATTTCACCGGAAATACATGTTTTGGGTTTCCCTGAATCCAAAAAAAGCATTTTCAGAAAAAGGTCCGTGTGTGTCTGTGGACAGCATAGCTCTAAAACGAAAAGACCGTTAAATACCAAACTTTGTATTTAAGATTGGTATCTTCCAAGGATGCGACATGAAGATTTTCAAGAACATCCCCCACCCCCAACTACCCTTTACATGGAACTTTTTTCGAATATTTTGATTTTCTTAAAAATGGTTCTTAACGGTTTAAATTAAAATATCATATATTAAAGATATTACCTGAGAAACAAAATGTATATCTTGAATTTTCTGGGAATAACCTCTGAAGACTACTTAATTCTGGATAAATTTTACGGAATTTTACCTAACTGCTAAACCGTAAGAGATGGACAAAAAATTACCACAAAACATGTAGAGCCCTTTAAAACACACAATTTATGTCACATACATTTTTTTCCTGGATTTGGTCGTTTTTAGATACTCCTTGTTTTTGGTTTCAGCTTGGAAAAACATAATTTTCTCATACAGGAATTTGTCAACTCCTGTCCATACAAACAAATGAACTTCAGTCACATAGCAACCAGCTTTTGACTATCACTTTAACCTATGGTACTCTCTTATTTCGTTTCTACTTACAAGGAAGCAAGTGATGACACTATTTCTGCTAATAATTTTCTCGATTTGCATGAAGTAAATAGAAGCATAATCTTTTTAACAATAACTTGTTGCAGAGATGTAGAGAAAGTCATGGGAATGGAACACATCAGACTTTTTTCCCTGGAGTTGACCGTTTTAGAGATATTCCTTGTTATTGCTTTCACATTAAAATACTTTTCTCATACAGGAACTTGTCAACTCCTGGCAACACATTTTATTCCATAGCAACCACATTTTAAAACAAGTGACAGTCGGTTTAGCCTAGTGTATTCCCCTTCTAGTTATAATGAACTAAGTAATAAGACCGTTTCTGCTAGTGTTAATCTCGATTAGCATGAAGTATATAGAAGAATAAGCTTATTAACAATAATTTGTTACAGAGATGTTGAGAAAATCATGTGTATGGAACATACCAATTTTTTTACTTTCTCCATACGCACTAAGTACATAGTGTATAGAGAAAGTATTGCACTCCAACAAAAATTCGATATCGAGATTTCACCGGAAATGTATGTTTTAGGGTCCCCAATATCCAAAAAAAGGTATTTTCACAAAAAGGTCCGTGTGTGTCCGTGTGTCTGTGAACACGATAACTCAAAAACGAAAAGTCGGTAAAATACCAAACTTGGTATTTAAGTTTAGTATCTTCCAGGGATGCGACACGAAGATTTTGAGAAAAATCCCCCCACCCCCAACTACCCTTTACATGGAACTTTTTTCGAAAATTTTGATTTTCTCAAAAATGGGTCTAACGATTTTGATCAAAATTTCGGATATTAAACATATTTATCTGACAAATGAAATGTATATCTATAATTTTCTGGGAATAGCCTCTGAGGAGTAGTTTATTCTGGATGAATTTTACTAAATTTTGAATAACTGCTAAACCGTAAGAGATGGACAAAAACTTACTGCACAAAAAGTATAGAGCACATTAAAACACACAATTTATGTTATATACATTTTTTTCATGGAGTTCGTCGTTTTTGTGACATTCCTTATTTTTGGTTTCTCATACTGGAACTTGTCAACTCCTATCCATATAAACAAAGGGACTTCATTGACATATCAACCAGCTTTTGACTATCACTTTAACCTACGGCTGTCCCTTATTTCGCTTCTACTTACAAGGATGCGAGTAATAAGACTATTTCTGTTAATTTTTTCTGATTAGCATAAAGTAAATAGAAGTATAAGCTTTTTGAGAATTATTCGTTGCAGGGATATGGAGAAAGTCATGTGAATGGTACACGTCAGATTTTTTGAAACCGATCCCAGAAGTAACGCCCTGTTCGTAGAGTGCGCGTGTCGTTACAATACGGCAATTACAGATGTTTCGAACCCTTGCTTTCAAACTCCAGAAGAAGGCAACGCCCACTAGAAATCTCCCAGCCAATCAAATTTAATAATGTTATCGAGCTCCTGTGATGCACAAGCGGGATGCCGTTTTGGAATAAAGTCACTATGTGTGTGTATGTTTGTTTGTTTGCTTGTTGCACCGAATTCAACCAAAATTGGAACAGATAACTTTTGGCATAGGCGAAAATTTCAGCCTAGCTTAGGATTCTTAATTTCTTACCATTTCACGTGATTAATTATTTAATTTCATATAATGCATACCAGGCCCAACGCCATCTCTATCTTTCTCAACGATTATATATCGAAACATCTCGTTTAATCCCAATATAAGAAATTACTTAGGCTTTCATGACCTCACAAAATAATAAAGGAACAGCAGGTTCACATATTATTTGTTGAGCTCTCTGGCATTCATCGTAGGGTGGCAAATAAATAATTACAAAAGCTGTTATGCTTGCGCAAATACAAAGGCGCTATAATTGCATGGTTGATAAATTAACAAAATTTCGAAGTGCATTATTCTACTCTAATAACAGCAACAGCATCGAACCAGGCAAAATATTATTACTTCGTCTTTTTTACTTTCTCTACACGTACTATGTACATAGTATATAGAGAAAGTATTGTATTCCACCAAAAAATTCAATACCGAGATTTCACCGGAAATACACGTTTTTGGTCCCCTGAATAAAAAAAAACATTTTTGGAAAAAGGTCTGTGGACAGCATAGCTCAAAAACGAAAAGACCGTTAAATACCAAACTTGGTATTTAAGCTTTTTATCTTCCAAGGATGCGACACGAAGATTTGCAAGAAAATCCCCCACCCCCCAACTACCCTTTACATGGAACTTTTTTTCGAAATTTTTGATTTTCTCAAAAATGGCTCTAACGATTTTGATTAAAATATTGTATACTAAAGATATTTACCTGACAAATAATATGTATATGTTGAATTTTCTGGGAATAGGCTCTGAAGACTACTTTATTCTGGAGGAATTTTGCATAACTGCTAAACCGTAAGAAATAGACAAAAACTTACCACACAAAAAATGTAGAGCACATTAAAACACACAATTTATGTTATATGATTTTTTTTTCGAGGAGTTGATCATTTTTGAGATATTCCTTGTTTTTGGTTTCAGCTTTGAAAAACGTATGCTTTTCTCATACAGAAATTTGTCAATTCGTGTCCATACAAACAAAGGAAATTCAGTCACCTAGTAACCAGCTTTTGACTTCACTTTAACCTATGATACTCCCATATTTCGCTTCTACTTAGAAGGAAGCAAGTGATAAGACTGTTTCTGCTAATTTTTTCTCGATTAGCTTGAAATAAATGAAGAATAAGCTTATTAACAATAATTTGTTACACGGAAGTAGAGAAAGTCATGTGAATGGAACTAATCAGATTTTTCTTTTTCATTTGTACAGCCCCATTTAACTGCTATGGTCATATCAGGGGCTTTTAACTCCTGAAGCAACTCTATATTAATGGAAGATTGTCATTAGGTTAATCATTCTGTATAGTTAAACACACACATTCATACCTCAGGACTCTGTGGGGTATAGGGGATAATTCCATTTAAAGAAACATTCCTCGCCCCAGCCGGGAATCGTACCCGAGACCTCCGGGTGAGAAGTCACCTCGCTGACCACATTACGGAGGCAGTCTTTCCTCATCTTCATATGCGTATTTATTGTGTATTGATATAATATTACAATAGGACACGATATAATCGCGTTGACTACAAAATTCACTGCTAACATGTCGATGTTAACATCCGCATATTTTGCGAACATCGGTGTATGAATATATTCGCACACTCATGTTAATACAATAGGTAGTTTTTAAATTTTTGTGAGCAGCGAGTTTCTTTCCATGTGTAGTGTTTGCGGTGTTTTACAAGCATAAAAATCTGATGTGTACCATTCACATGCCTTTCTCTACATCTCTGCAACAAATTATTCTTAAAAAGCGTATACTTCTATTTACTTCATGCTAATCAGAAAAAAATAGCAGAAATAGTCTTATAACTTGCTTCCTTGTAAGTAGAAGCGAAATAAGATACTACCATAGGTTACAGTGATAGTCAAAAGCTGGTTGCTGTGTCACTGAAGTTCCTTTGTTTTTATGGACAGCAGTTGACAAATTCCTGTATGAGAAAAGTATACGTTTTTCAAAGCAGAAACCAAAAACAGGGAATGCCTCAAAAACGATGAACTCCACGAAAAAATGTATATAACATAAATTGTGTGTTTTAACGTGCTCTACATTTTTCGTGTAGTAAGTTTTTGTCCTTCTCTTATGGTTTAGCAGTTATTCAAAATTCCGTAAAGTTTATCCAGTATAAAGTACTCTTCAGAGGCTATTCCCAGAAAATTCAAAATATACATTTTATTTGTCAGGTAAATATCTTTAACATACGAAGTTCTAATCAAAGTCGTTAGAGCCATTTTTGAGAAAATCAAAATTTTCGAATTCTCAAAATCGTCGTGTCGCATCCCTGGAAGATACTAAACTTAAATACCAAGTTTGGTATTTTACTGAATTTTCGTTTTTGAGTTATCGTGTTCACAGACACACGGATACACACACGGACCTTTTTCGGAAAATGCTGTTTTTTTAGATAAAGGGGGCCCTAAAACATATATTTCCGGTGAAATCTCGGTATCGAATTTTTGTACATAGTGCGTATAGAGAAAGTAAAAACGAACCAAGCTGAAATATAAAAATGATGATCGGCCTGGATAACTGCAACAGCATCAAACCTGATGAAGTACCACTTCTTCCTCTTCTCTTTAATGGTTACTGCTGTTGGCTTTTGTATTGTTATTGTTTTGTTTTTTGTTTTCTGTTTGCTTTGTTTTCTTTGCAGTTTTTATTACGCTGGCTACTGAGAATAAACAGGGATATATTGACGTTACTTAAGCATTTTTACTTCCTTCCAACTAAGGTTTTCGCTGTAAATGTCGTCGAGGAAGCCCAAATGTGACATTTACAAGAAATCATTACAAATTGTGGTATTTGTGCTTTCTCAGTTATTTTTCTTTCTTTATAGTGTCTTGGGCGTTTTTTTTTTAAACTATGTGTTTAAAGTGTTGTTTAATATTTTCTAAATGTGTTCAAGAAACGCGAGGCTATTGGGTAAGTCAACCTAAGTCTAAATGTATATGAATAAACCGTGAACCCCAGAGAAGGGCCGAGGTTCCAGCTAGTAAGGATTTAAATATAACTTGGTGTATTAGTTGTATATAATAATAAGTCGCGTGCATGCGTAAATGTTGACTGGCGGTAAGGGAGGAAAGGAGAGGGAGGACATTGCCGCTTGACAATTCAACTATTAAAGCACCAATGGAATGGCCGAGATTAGTCAATTTCAACCAATCGCGGTCATCTGACAGGAGCGCTATTGTCGAAAAACCTTGTCGCAGCTGATGTCCATTTCTTTGAAATCTTGTCGCACCTGCCGTTCGTTTGTTTAATCTCTTGTCTTGGTTATTAGTAACAAGATGACAATCCAATCAGCCAACCTTCACTTTAAATAACTTTCAGTTCCACAATTGTATTTTCAATTAATTCAGTTACAATGTTTATTATCATTTTTATCCAATTAACGTATTTAGTTAAAAAAAGGAGTGAAAATAATCATTATTTGTATTTCTTATATATGAGATGAGTGCAATAACCTCAAATAAAATAACGTTTGTTTCCATTTCATGTATAGTTATTAAAAGCTGAAATAAAATGATGTTCCCTATTTCTATACTTGCTATCGATATTCGTAGAGGCAGTGAAGAAAGAAAAAAAAAAAAACATTTGGTAAACAAACATGGTTGAATGCGTCCTCTACCATTTGAGAACTAATGCAAGCATAGCAATCACAACCTGATAAAATCTCCCTTCCTATTCGTGTATTATGGACAAGATGAAAACACTCGTGGTATTACTTTAGATAGCATTCGTTACGGAGCGAAGAATCACGAGCGAAGAATCAGAAAATGTCCAAAAATATCTATCAGGCTAAATAAGTACTTAGCTTTCTTACAGTCAATCTTTGCGGGGGGGGGGGGGGGGAGAGGTAAGAAAATATCTTTAAGTATTATTGTACCTTTAAATGAACATTTAGGAATTTTAAGCACATTTTAAAATACGTTTTAAATTTTGTACAATCAGTGAAAATTTTACGAGCAGTTGTAAAAAAAAAAAAAAAAAGTCTTGCGTTTTCAGGAGATTTATATAAAAAGCGATGTAAATAACAATTACTGCTAACGCATTATTTCTGCCACTAAATGAACACCCTGAAAATGTGACGCTTTGCATAGTTTTCTTGTTCTTTCTTTGAGTTTAATGTCGTTTAACCTAGTAAGACGTATTAATTGATGAATGAAATGGTAAAATGACGCTCAAAAGATCCCAGATTACTTAATGTGTGCAGTTACTGATATTTGGCTTCTAAAATCTAGGGAAGCTCCCGGAAAAGAAGAACCTTATATAGGATATTTACTGTGACCGAGAATCGAACTCGCGAGCTCTTAAGTGTGAGGCAAACACGTTACTCCCACACCAGGGTTGTCTCTGAACTTGTGTTGTTACTGCATATAATCAAAAACCGCCCCATGACACAGAGTGTATTGATTTGCGTGACACGGTAATGAATTGGTAATACTAAAGAACGGACGACCGGTAATGCAGTGTTTAGTTTTCCGGTACAGCTCTCAAGTTATAAGACATTTAGATGCAGACAGACCTGCTATTCCACTGAAAAATGGGAACTTGATAAGCTTTTTAGTAAAATATTTTAAAAATTCGTCTGTGTCCATCAGGATAATGATATAACTTATAATTTAAGAGGCTAAGAGTTTTTTTTTTTTTTTTTTTTTTTTTTTTTTTTTTTTTTTTTTTTTTTTTTTATTGTGATATGGATTTTCTGTATTACTTTTTTCCTCCTGTGATCTTCAAAAGATAACAAATTAAGTAAACTTTAGTATTTACATAATAGTAACATAGGCTGCTCGTTCCTCCCACACGAATCACCTTTAGCGAAGATACATAAGCTTGGTAAAAAGGTCAGCAAATAGTTTATGTTACAATAACAAACAGCTCTGCTTCCTTGTGATTACGTTTCGAGAATATACGTACAGTTGACTGCAAAGTATTGTGCGTTACGAGTTTATACCATAGGCAATGTTTTAAAGCAATTCACAAGTTGAGAGTGAATATATGTGACTGACATCACTGGAACTGTGACATTTGCTTTAGTAGTGACTGTACTACTGCAGCGCAGTAACATACACAACATCTGACTGCCGTTCCTGCTTCTGTGCGCCTATACTTCAGTAAAGGTGAATAAGTGACTTGCACCTAACCTCTCATATTAAATGTCATTCGTCAAGAACTTGCGCGCGAACTGTAGTTTGATTCTGAGGTAAAATAAACCTTGCTATACTTATAACTTAAGTGACAAAAGTAAATGCAGATAAAAGAAATCAATCACGCATGTGACTTAACCTTTGAGAGTAAAAAATCAGACACAAAGCCATCAACAAAAAGAAAATGTATTAATCAAATCAAATAAGGTCATTAACACATACTGTATATAAAAAGAATTTAAAAAAAAAACTGTAGTACTACACAAGTAGTGGAACATGTAGAAAATTTTCGAAATAAAATAAGACAAAATAATAATAAAATAATTGTAAAACATAAAAATCAGATGTGTTGCATTCTGCAACAGCCATTTGTTCTGCAAACAAACCATTTATTTAAATCATGCTAACCGAGATAAACAGTAGCAGAAATTGTGTAATTAGGATAGTAATATCATATGCCATAAATCACTGAATAATTTATTTATTTGGGCAAATTTCGAACTAAATGTCTAATGAAAACACACTGGATAGGAATTTGTTTTTCACCTATGTAAATATACCGATGTCTAGTACAAGCATCCTATGTTAGCAGTTAGCCCAGGTTCTTTGTTTATATGACTGAATATGATGGTTTCTGACACGTGTACGGAGAAATCAATGTAGTAGGCGCCGTTATTGATTGTCAGAAAACTCGAACACGTTAGCTGCATTTGTTCCACGGCGTCAGAAACTTCCCCCGTTCTGCCATCTCGCGGTGCTCCGAAGAGTTGCGAACGTGAGTTGTCAACTCTATCACAGATGTCGCGACTGGGCAGGTCATTTCACTCGCTCGTGGCGTGCCGTGCATGCAAGCAGGTGGATGAATCTTCACAGTAAACAATTTGATGTCTAATAGTTTTAATTGTTTTTCACACAAGCCGTGTGTAGGACAGGAGTTAGATAGGTAGAGGCAAACAGAAAAATCGAATGCTATAGACGGGATTTGAATCACAGATCTCCAAATTTCTAGCCAGTTGCTCTACCACTGAGCTACCACGGCAACATGCCGGAATGGCATTGAATTTCTCAACTGACTTGCATGTTTCCCGGTAAACCACAAGGTGATCGCAAATTATTTAGAGATGACAACCCCAATGGTGACTTACAAGTAACAGTATTTATAAATTTATATTTTTAAATTCTTGAAAGTTGAAGGATATATACTGTAAGAGAGCTTTAGTTATTGAACTTTTAAATTTGCTGTAGACCAGCTCTTTATAATGTCCAGGTAATATATTGTACAGGTTGGTGCCACAATGAGAAATACTACAAATATAACTCGAATTGTACGGGTTTTTCTTGTAAATCTACGGATATTGGTTCGCAGCGCTTCTCCAACATTTCACTAAACATTTTAAGGGGAGTCGAAATGGGATTTTCATCATTTTGTTCCATTTTCATGTTTTAAAGGGACAAGGCAAGCTGTAGTCTGAATATACGGAAATTACACCTTAAGTGTGTTGAATTACCACTGCTCTTAAAGTATTCAATTGTTTTTACAGGAATTTGTATGAATTATAAATCATGACAATCATTTCAATTGCTTTTTTTTTTGCATTAATAGCCTTTGTGGTTGAGTCTATAAAAAGTATTTCATTCAGTAGAAAAGTAATAAAACTTAGTCGTAAAACATGGGAATTCATGTACCTTTTTTTCTGATAGTACTTGCAATACATAATCACATTTTTACATGCTTGTTCTTAGTATAATTAGCTATCTTTGAACCTCAATCATTTATCTATGATACAATTTCAGTATAAATCAAAACACACACACACACACATATATATATATATATATATATATATATATGCAAATAAAAAAAGAAAAAATGTGGAAAATTTGCAATGTTGTTGCTTTCATAATATGACCAATAATTATGTACTATATCAGCACGATTGTGGTTCAGAAAGTTCAACTATGTGTTGGATATATATGCTGAACATTTCGCATTTCCAGCTCTCACGCTTTTATGTTTTAGCACATAAGTATCCAAAAATACTGTTTTGAGAAAATTGAATTAAAGATACAACATAGCATGACAGCTTTAAAGAAATGCAGACTAGCATTTAAATTATATTTAAATTAATTAAAATGCTACAAAGTATTCATTTTCTGAAACTAGAAATAATGGAGATTTTATTAGTGTCTAAAACAATTCCTTATCTCCTTAATTGCTTGTGAATATTTGGGATCCCCGCTCATTTTGGTATGACCTTCATAGAGGTACGCTAATTGTAAATAGTTCAAAAATATTGTTGAAAATAATCACGCGTATTAGTTTTTAGAACATTTTGGTACACTCACTTGGTAAAACATTAAACACTTTGTAAATATTAGTGTTAGATAAGATACTTTTTACTTTCTCTATACGTACTATGTACATATTGTATAGAGAAGGTATTGCATTGTACCCAAAAATTCGATACCGAGATTTCACCGGAAAAACATGTTTTGAAACCACCTGAATCCAAAAAAAAAGCATTTTTAGAAAAATGTCCGTGTGTGTGTCTGTCTTTGTGTATGTGTGTGTGTCTGTGGGCAGCATAGCTCAAAAACGAAAAGACCGTTAAGTACCAAACTTGGTATTTAAGTTCAGTATCTTCCAAGGATGCCTCACAAAAATTTTCAAGAAAATCTCCCTACCCCCAACTACCCTTCACATGGAAAAATTTTCGAAAATTTTGATTTTCTAAAAAATGGCTCTAACGATTTTGATTAAAATATCATATATTAAAGTTATATACTTTACAAATAATATGTATATGTTGAATTTTCTGGGAATAGCCTCTGAAGACTACTTTATTCTGGATGAACTTTACGGAATTTTGTGTAACTGGTAAACCGTAAGAGATAGACAACATTGACAAGATAGGGCATACCAATCGACTCCCATTAAATCGAAGTGCAGCGAATTCTAATATCCGTCTATAATAACTCTATATTGTCGGATGGCGAGTTTGTTTTGTTTTAACAACGCTCAGGTCTGCAGAGAAGGTGTGGGTGGTGTAATGCTCAAATGAGCCCGCTCTCCTGTCATTTGAGTAAACACCGGAAAAAAATCTGATGTGTTCCATTCACATGACTTTCTCTAGCTGTTCCACAAACAAGCTTTTCCTTAAAACAGATTATCAGTTTATTTACGTCATGTAATCAAGGTAAACATGGGCATTTGCTTCCTTGTAAATAGAAGAAAAATAAAGGAGTACACTAGGATAAAGCGATAGTCAAATTTTTAAAAGCTTTTGCTATGTGAAACAATTGAAATTCGGTTCTCTTTTACATTTGCGGGACTTGACTTCCTGCTTGAGAAAAATAGTTTAAATTGAAACCAATTAATAAGGAATATCTCGGAGACGGTTAACTCTACAAAACAAATACTATATAACAAATAGTGTGTTTTATTAAGATATACATTTTTTGTGTCGTTAGTTTTTGTCTATGTCTTACGGTGTACGGGTTATACAAGTCATCCAGAATGAAGAGGTCTTCAGAGGCTATTCCCAGAAAATTAAAAATATACATTTCGTTTGTCATAAAAATATTTTAAACACATGGCGTTTTAATCAAAATCTTTCAGTCATTTTTGAGAAAATCAAAATTTCTGAAATGTTCCATGTAAAGTATATTTGGGATTGAAGGATTTCTTTAAAATGTTCGTGTCGCATCCTTGGAAGATACTGAATTTAAACGCCAAGTTTGGTATTTAATGGACTTCTCATTTTTGAGCTATAGTGCCCATACTTAAACGGATATTTTTCCATTTTTTTAATCAGGGGGTCTCAAAACTTGTATTTCCGATGAAATCTCGATGTCTAATTTTTGGTGGAATACAATACCTTCTCTATCTATTATGTACATAGTAGATACGGGATAGAGAAAGTAATAAGCTTTCCTAAGAACAGTTTATAGTAATTACTAATAAACGATAGCGGGTAGAGAAAGGAATGTGAACATAACACATTCGTTTTTTTTTTTGTTTTTTTTTGTGTGTTTCTTTCTTTTTTGTTGTTTTTTTTTTTGTTTTGTTTAACATCTAAGGTTAAGCTTAGCTTGTGGAGCAGTTGCTTACTGGCATCGAGTTAACCTTTTGGTTTGTTTTCGTTAGGTTTTTCTTTATATACGTTACTTCACACATATTTTCAGTCTTAAGAAGGACAGGGAAAAATTCTGGGGAAAAAAATGTTCCCATCTTTCAGCCCGGAATCGAACCCGTGACCTCTGAATTTGGAAGCTAGCATGCATGCTATCAGTTACAGAGGCAATATAAATGTTGGTTTCATAGACAACAAGCGGGCGGTTTAATTAGGTTCGCATTCGGTAGTAATTAAGATTATCAACCTTACTAATGTTTCTCACGGTTTACACACAAAAGAATGCCGGGTGTGGGGCACAATTTCACAATCGTCAAGGTTCACAAAAAGTAGATAAAGCCAAGGTGAGCAGTGCAGTGTATTTAACCAATTTTTGTTTTTTGAGTTTAACTAATGATAAGACACTTAGACAGCAGACATACGCGGACGTTTATCTAAAGAATGCTTAGAAGGTGTTTAGAAGGGCTCAAATCACTAATTTTCAGGTGGAGTACAAAACAATTATATTCGCGTTGACTGCCTCCGTGGTCGAGTGGTCAGCGAGCTGACTTCTCATCCGGAGGTCCCGGGTTCGATTCCCGGCTGGGGCGGGGAATTTTTCTTTAACCAGAATTATTCCCTATCCCCCACAGAGTCTGGAAGTATGCATGTGAGAGTGAATGTGTGCGTGTTTGAGGAAATAAAATGGTTTAAACCCAACTGAACCTACAGACGAGTTGTTTCTAATTCGAAGCCCCCATATGACCTTAGATGTTAAAGATATATATATATATATATATATATATATATATATATATATATTCGCATTGTGTTTTATTACAGAGAATATTAGTTTGCATTTTAGTTATAAATAAATAATTTTATATTTATTTCCGCTATTTTTATGGACTGGATTACTAGCGGAGAGAATTCCACACTGAGCACTAAGTCGCTATTGTATTTCTGAACCCGGGGTTGGAAGGGTGCAATGAGGGGAGACATCAGGTGTACCGAGCATGTGCGCAGTCGAGGCAGGCCCTATATGATGCTGATAATTCAACAAAAGAAAAAACAAAAGCCAGAACAATACAACTCTTCAAAACTCTGATTCTACCAATATTGGTTTGCTCGGCTCCAGCATGAACCTATATGAATAATTCAACTTTTAAACCACCACAGGTTGCACAAAATAAAGTTTTAAGAATTATTCATGATGGCAAATGGTATAACTAAACAAATACACGAGGACTTGTGTGACCTTATTTGTGACAATACGTTTCTCAAAGTATACAAGATTTATACCACCGTCTTCAACTGAATCCAAATCCAGTAATACAATTTGGAAACTACGGCGTAAATGAATACGTAAAACGCAAGACACCAAAGACTGCCTTAAAATATTGAGTTTCCTGATTGTTGGCCTGTCCTAAACTTTTAGGAAGTCTTTTTTAATAATATTCATTAACTTTGTAAGATATCATTTATGTATAGCCAGGTACTGCTTGTTCAGTTCGATACTACAATCATTGTGAGAATCATGTAAAAAAAAAAAAAAAAAAATCGACACTGGCCTCCATTCCGCGTGAACAATCGATCACCATGCCATCCCAGCGGAGAGAACAGCAGTTACAGGTCGCGCACCAGTTGTTGACGGATTAGAAGCGAGTCAGTCACCTTCACTGTGTATTCTCGAAACGTAATCCTAAGGAATCAGAGGTATTTTTGGTGTAACAAACTATTTGCTGACCTGTTTATCAAGGTATCTTCACTAAAGTCATTCCTCTGGAGAATGAGAATGAGAAGTCTGAACACGGCCGCAGCACAAATGCCAACATTTCTACCTGGGAAAACTGGACTGAAAGATGAAATAAAACGAAATGAAAGGATGGGAATTCAGGGGATGAAAGAAACCTCCTCAGCATTTGCCTGGTGGCCCGGGAAACCCCAGAAAAAATCCACGGGGTCAGCAATGCTGATCGTGGGAAGCGAACCCACGACCTCCCGAATCTGATCCTCGCCCAGTCGAAAAACAAGATTTAGCAGAATGCGGCAGTTGGCAATCCTACTGAAAGAAAAAATATGCACTAAGACAGAAAAATGTACTGCAAAATATATTGAAGGAGGTGGGGAGATCCAGAAACCCATCTCATCGCAGCTCGATGATTTGCTACGAAAGAAGCAGAAACACTTGACTGTCGAGACATGCGTGGTTGTTGCACGCTGCTCAGTCATCTGTGAACTTGGTCACGAACTGTTGCAGACTCCAGCCTCCATCCACAATGCTTTTTACTGGCATTGACTCACTAGCTACGGCAACAGCCTTGGCCGTAGCAGTTGAACCTAGAGGACGTTAGTTCGTATCTCCACACGAGACAAACAGAATTTCTCACCTTCTCTAGCTATGCTAGTCTGAATAATATACCTATCGGACATTTTTAGAGGACATACTCAAAATGCCTTGAGTAAAAACATTAAGTGTATGTAATAGTAATAATAATAATAATAATAATAATAATAATAATAATAAATTCACGTACGCTTTATAATTTTTTTTCATTTTACCTTCTCTAGCCCGTATGTACAACGTACATCATATTGGATAGAAAAGATATTGCATTCCACCCAAAAATTCGATGTCGAGATTTCACCGGAAATACATGTTTTGAGGTCCGCTGAGTTCGAAAAAAGCATTTTTAGAAGGAAAAAAACCGTGTCTGTGGACAGTATAGCTCAAAAACGAAACGACTACTAACAACCAAACTATGTATTTAAGTTTATCTTCCAAGGATACGACATTAAGATTAAAAAAAAAAATCCCCCCCGCCAAACTACCCTTTACATGGATTTATTTTTCAAACTGTTGTTTGTCTACAAATGCTTAACGATTTTGATTAAATGTGCGAATTTTTTAATATTTGAAACATTGATTTAAGGATTTTAATTAAAATATGTGTGTTTAAGATATTTACATGACAAATGAATTGTAACTCTTAAATTTTCTGGGAATAATCTCTGAAGTCTATTCATTCTGAATGAATTTTGCATAATTCCTAAACCCTAAAATTGTTATTATCCTTAAAAGAACAATTTATGTTATATACTTTTTTTTTTTATTTTGTGCAGTTAACCTTTCCCAGTTATCCATTGTAATTGGTTAAAATTTTGCAATACTTATATTTTTTTCGGTATTTTTCTTTTCAAATGCCTGGCTTTACAATGAGCACTGAATTTCATCACTAGCAACCAGCTTTTAAAAAAATTACCCACTGAATTCCCTTATTTAAGGAAGTAAGTAATAAAGGAATTTTTGTTTATGTTTTTCAGGATTGAGTAGATAGAAAGTTAAGCTTTTGTAAGAATATGTTGTTCCAGAAGAGGCAGAGGAAACCTTGTAAATGGAACATCAGGTTTATAAGTATTTTGACTGATACACAAGACAGTGAATTTTCGGTGAAATCTCGGTATGATATTTTTTGGTAGAATGTATTCGACTTTAGCGTGGAGCCTTATAAAATAAACTTTGAAATACTTATTAGAGAGAGAGAGTTGTGTGACTGATACGCACGAGATTTTCTTCCCCGAAGCTGTACGCGTTGTGCAGAATCTTGGGGGAGTAGGCTTTTGTGAAACAAGGAACAAAAACGGAAGTGATTTATTTTAGCAAGGGATGTCACCAGTATGCCTCTTTCTTCTGTTCAAGGTCGGAGTCCGCCCCTTTGACCTACTTTCGCTCCCAGAATAGGCATGATGGGCCCTAAATCTTTCCGCCACCTCATTGACTCCACTTTACTGTTTAGAAAACCGTTGCAAAGTCTATTATGGTTCTGCTCATTGTTATGCTGAAAAGATCAGTTTTGCCTAACATTGACTAAAAGTAGTGTCCTTGAGACTTAAACAAAGCTACATTTAAATATACTTTACAATCTCAAGTCCAAAAACCTGATGCATGACTTTCTCTAGCTGTTCCACAAACAACATTTTCTACAAAAAGATTATTCTTTTATCTAAATCGTGCTAATCAAGATAAACATTAACAAAATTGGTGTAATTACTTCATTCTTTGTAAGTAGAAGGAAAAGCAATAGTCAAATATTTTAAAAGCTGGTCGTTTTGTGAAACAGTTGAAATTTCGATGTCTTTCTTGTCAGGAGTACGTAAAAGAAGAAAGATGACCTAACGTTTGAAAAAAATTTGATGTGTTCCATTCACATGGCTTTCTCTGTAACAAATTATTGTTAAAAAGCTTATGCTTCTATTTACTTCATTCTAATCGAGAGTTTTGTGTAATTTAGTCAGGTAGTGCCACTGTTTTTCTTGCAACATAGCTTGCAGAAAGTGTTGTGGTATTGTGTGGAGGTCTTGGACAACCTGGCAAATCTCTCCATCTCTCTCTCTCTCTTTCTCTATGGCAGTCACGAGAGCTAGAAAGTCGTGACCACACCATGTTGCCGTACTAGCTGCAATGTTGCCAACATTTGGGGAATTCTCGTTGCAGTTGGCAAGCGTGAGGTGTATATGCCTTCACACCAATGTACTGGGTTTTAAGGTCAAATATCTTTTATTACTGTCCTTTGACTCATGAGATCAGTATGCCTATTTTCTCATAATTTTTACTTTCCCTGGCATATAGATAGAGAAGGTATTGCATTCCATCCAAAAATTCGATGTCGAGATTTTATCAGAAATACCTACAAGATTTGAGGTTCCATGAATTTAAAAAAACGCAATTACAAAGAGGTGTGTGTACGTGTTTGTGCCTGTCAGCAATGTTAACTCAAAAACGAAAAGTTGGTTAAACACTGAACTTAATAATTAAGCTCGGCATCTTTCAGGGATTCAGATTTTCAAGAAAATTCTCCCTCCCCAAACTATCCTTAAAATGTTTTCAAAATTTTGATTTTCTCAAAAATGGCTGTAGGATTTTGATTGAAATACTGTATATTAAAGATACTTACAAGATAAAATGTGTATTTGGAATTTTTACTTTCTCTACATAGTACATGCATGTAGGTAGAGAAGGTATTGCACTCCACCCAAAAAATACGATACCGAGATTTCACCTGAAATGTTTAGGGTCCCTTTTTGGTAGTGTTTACTTAGTGCTCTTACTCCTTGTGGCACCACAGGCGATGATACTGGCGACACATGGAATGAAGATGGAGCACCGGTGGAATGTGATTGCAGGGGAACCCGGAAAAAAACCGCTCCTACGCCGCTTTATCCACCAGTATTTTTAGACAAATACTCGTGTGTTTATATGTATGTGTGTTCCGCGCGCGCGTGTATGTGTGTGTGAACAACATAACTAGAAAACGAAAAGTCAGTTAAATACCCAACTTAATGGTTAAGTTAAGCATCTTTCCAGGGTACGACACAAACATTTTCAAGAAATGTTTCGAAAATGTTGATTTTCTTAACAATGGCTGTAACCATTTGATTAAAATACCGTATATTAGAGATATTTACATGACTAATAAACTGTATAACTTCAGTTTTTTTGTGAAAAACCTCTGAAGACTTTTTATTCTGGGTGGTAGACAAATGGGAAATCGACTTTTTTTCCTATCTCTTTTGTTTTACTCCTAGACGTAAAAAAGAAAACCGAGTTTCAGGTACTTAACATAGCGATTGGAGTTTTAAAAGATTTGAGTATTATTTTAGCCTAGTGCATTCCCTTACGAGGAAGCGGGCAATTAGACAATTTCTGCTAGTGTTTATCTCGATTCCCACAATGTTGATAAAAGAATAATGTTTTGTAACAATAGTTTGTAGAGAAAGTAATGTGAATGGATAACATCAACTATTTCTGTTTGTGTTGTAAAGTAATGTACCTGTGAAATTTTACCAAAGTTATGAAAAATTAAAATTGTATTTTGTGTCGCAAAAAAATTATATGAACTCTAAAATTTAAGGAAATATATCGTTTTTCTCACTTGGCACACTTGAATTACTTACCACTTAAGTAAGTTATAGAAGATTATGTTTAGCATGCTTATTAATAGCCGTTCGTAAATTTAAACCTTATTTTCTCGCAAAAAATTTTCCAACGGTTTCCCATACTCAAAAAGTTCTCGCTACTTCTTTCAAAATTTAAATAATGCCTCTCGAAGGCACATTAAACAAAATGATCATATTCTTTTTCCCAAGCAATGCTCCAATTTTGGTAAATGAATGATTGAATTTTGAAAAATCTAGTCTCGGAGACTATGAAAAATAATAAATCTTCAGCACTAATTAGGGCTAATATAAAATAATCTGATGTGTTAAAAAAATTCCAACTTCATGATAATCAAGACATGTCCTTATTACTTGCTCTTTTGCAAGTAGAAGGGAAACAATGGAATACGTTAGGGTAAAGCGATAGTCAAATGTTTTAAAAGCTGGTTCCCATGTGCTTGAAATTCGTTTCTTTGTACTACCAAGAGTTGAACATTTTCCGTATGTGAAAAGTTTTTAAAGCTGAAACCAATAACAAGGAATATCTAAAAATTGATCAACTCCACGAAAAAAATGTATATGACATAAATTGTGTTTTATCTTTTTTGTAGCTTAACGCCCTTTAACCTGGTTGGTCATATCAGACGATGAATGAAATTGATGAAATGGTGCTCAAATGATTTCGGGGTCCATGAAGCTTAAAATTACTATTCGAAATCACAACCTTTTGAATTTGAGGCAGACACGCTACCACTACACTACAGGCAGGCACTTGTACTTTTCTCATACAGGAATTTGTCAACTCCTGTCCATACAAACAAAGGAATTCAGTCACATAGCAACCAGCTTTTGACTATCACTTTAACCTATGGTGCTCCCTTATTTTCCTTCTACTTACAAGGAAGCAATTAATAAGACTATTTCTGCTAATGTTTTCTCAATTAGCATGAAGTAAATAGAAGCTTAAGGTTTTTAACAATAATTTTTTCAGAGATGAAGAGAAAGTGGAACACATGCGTCACTAGCCCATTTTTATTTAGACAATACTATTATTTGAATACCCATGTAAGCTAGAATTTTGATACATGGGAAAAAATATCAGTATTGTGCATAATAACTGGTATAAATTTCAATAAAATGCTGTGGATTTTACAAATTTTACTGATGCATCACCTTAATAAAAAATCTGATGTGTTCCATTCACATGACTTTCTCTATTACTCTGTAAATTATTATTGTTAATAAGTTTATCTTTTATTTATTTCATGCTAATCGAAAAAAATTAGCAGAAATAGTCTTATTTCTTGCTTTATTGTAAGTAGAAGCGAAATAAGGGAGTACCATAAGTTAAAGTGAAAGCCAAAAGCTGGTTGCTATGTGACTGATGTTCCTTTGTTTGTATAGACAGGAGTTGACAAATTCCTGTATGAGAAAAGTATAAGATTTTCAAATCTGAAACCAAGAAAAAGGAATATCTCAAAAACGATCAACTCCACGAAAAAAATGTATATAATATAAATTGTGTGGTTTAACGTACTCTACATTTTTTGTAGTTTAAGTTTTTGTCCATCTCTTACGGTTTAGTAGTTATAAAAAATTCATCCAGAATAAAGTAGTCTTCAGAGGCTATTCCCAGAAAATTCAAAATATACATTTTATTTGTCAGGTAAATAACTTTAATATACGATATTTTAATCAAAATCGTTAGAGCCATTTTTTAGAAAATCAAAATTTTCGAAAAAAGTTCCATGTAAAGGGTAGTTTGGGGTGGGGGTATTTTTCTCAAAATCTTCGTGTCGCATCCCTGGAAGATACTAAACTTAAATACCAAGTTTGGTATTTTACCAACTTTTCGTTTTTGAGTTATCGTGTTCACAGACACACGGACACACACACGGACCTTTTTCTGAAAATACTTTTTTTGGATACAGGGTACCCTAAAACATATATTTCCGGTGAAATCTTGGTATCGAATTTTTTGGTGGAGTGCAATACATTCTCTATTCACTATGTACATAGTGAGTATAAAGAAAGTAAAAATAAGGTGTGTCTGGTAAGTGTGCAATGATGTGCTATTTATCCAAAACTGGATGTAACTTCAGTGTTGCAGAACTTCTCGATTTCTCTAATAGCCTAACGCAGTAAATTCAGCTTCTGGCAGCTGTAATGCGATATTCTTATGTTTTGCATATCGAATGTTAAAAACTGGTCTGGCAAGTGTTTTGAAATAAGTATGCATGTCATTTCCCAATTACGTTTGCTTTGCGATCACGTAATTTGTTAAACTTTCTGTTTTAAATTAGTTAGAAATTTCTGCAGTGATAACATATTTAATGTTATACAGTGTTAAGCTTCACTTCCGGGTACATCTGAGCATGTCCAGAGACTATCCAAGATAACTGGCACGGTATATTCGCAGATTTTTGCAAAATACTGTGCGATGAATCGCCTGCGAGTTTTGTGTTGGCAAGGTATGTTTTATAGTGATTTATATGACATTTTTATGACTCTCACATGTAGTTGGGACTTTTCTTCTTACAAACAGTAAAACAAGAAAGCCTGCTTTAAGTTATTTCTAGTGCTAACAATTATAGTTGCAACATTTTAAACAAAAAGGTGCAAAACTTCTTATGTGCTACATTCACATAACTTTCTCTAGCTGTTCCATATACAAACAATTCTTATTAAAGATTATTATTTTATCTGCATACTACTAATCGAGATAAACGTTAGCAGAATTGTCTTATTACTTGCTTTCTTGTAAGTAGAAGGGAAATAAGGGAATACACAAGGCTAAAACGATAGTCAAACCTTTTAAAAGCTGGTCGCTGTGTGAAACAATTGAGGTCCCGTTTGAGAAAAGTTAGGTGCTTTAAACTTGAAACCAATAACAAAGAATACCTCGAAAACGGTCAACTCTACAGGAAAAACACCTATTACATAAATTTTGTGTTTTAATGGGATTATATATTTTTGTGTAGTAAGTTAATGACTCTTACGGTTTAACAGTTTCGCAAAATTCTGCAAAAATCATCCAGAATTAAAACATCTGCAGAGGCTATTGCCAGAAAATTTAAAATATACATTTTAATTTATATGTAAATGTCTTTAATATACATTTTAATGAATCGTTAGAGCTATTTTTGACAAAAATAAAACATTTAAAATGTTTCATTTAAAGATTAAGTTTGTGGTGGAGACTTTTCTTGGAAAAATCTACGTGCTACATCCTTAAATACCCCAAGTTTGGAACGGACTTTTTGCTTTTGAGCTATGCTGTTCTCTCTCTCTCTCTCTCACACACACACCCACACACACACAGGGCCTTTTTCGGACTTAGGGAGTGGAGCTCCAGTGAATTCATTCGCAATCCACTGTATACATTGTAAATACGGGCTAGAGAAAAGCTTCCCTAGTTTAGCTGAAAAAGGTGCAATAAAAGTGTAAATTTTAAATGTAAATATTATTACAGGGAGTACCAAAGACAATTGCTTGACAAATCATGGACACAATAATGACTCATATATAAGAAACCGAATCAACAAATAAACTCCTGCTGTAACCAAGGTTAATGGTTAATCTGCTTAAAATGGCCCGAAATACTTGAAGGGGAGAGATCTCTAAGTCGTCCAAGGAAGCACTGCGTTCAAAATACAATTTATACTGTCAGATCATAAGAGGCTATCAAAAGCAACATTTGAAGGGAAGAGGGTAGTCCAAAAAGCACTGGGTTCAAAATGTAACTTCTACTGTGAGATCGCAACAGGCCATCAGAATTAATACTTGAAGGGAAGAGATCTTTAGGTCATCCAAAGAAGCACTGCGTTCAAAATTCAACTGATATTGGGAGATCGTAACAGGCCATCAGGTATAATACTTGAAGGGGAGAGATCTTTAGGTCATCCAAAGAAGCACTGTGTTCAAAATTCAACTGATATTGGGAGATCGTAACAGGCCATCAGGTATAATACTTGAAGGGGAGAGATCTTTAGGTCATCTAAAGAAGCTCTAAGTTCAAAATTCAACTGATATTGGGAGATTGTAACAGGCCATCAGGCATAATACTTGAAGGGAAGAAGAATTAACATGATGCCCAAAAGAATTCAACAGATATGCCTTGAAGAATTTTGTAAAACTGGTCTCTTGAGTTTCAATGCATAACAAGTATTTTGTGGAAAAATTGAACATTTTCCTCGCCTTGTGGTTTAGACGGTGGATGTGGGTGCAAAATCCGGAGCATTGAGGAGAAAGCGCAGGTATTTCGCCACTAGCCACTATACGAATCAGGTGAGCTGTTCTGGTGGTACATGACATTCGGCGCAGCGGCTTCACTTTCGTAGAACACTAAAACCTTTCCGCAGATAACCTCTAACCTTGAAGCATAACCATAAATCTTGTTACAAAAAACATGTTGTGGTTTAGCCCACAGTGGACGTCATGTGATGTCTACATTTATTTCTGGAAAAAGGAGAATCTAGACTTCGTTGAAAAATCATGCCACTTGTTAGTGTTTGTGTTAATCCAGATGGTGGTAATTCATTGGTGACACTCCGTTTGGCAGAATTGTTAAAATTCATTGTGTAGCAACCAAGTTATGACGCATCGGTAACCATCCTATAGTATTAGCATGGATAACGTCAATATATCGTATGTGGGAGCAAAATTTCATTTTTACTTTCTCTACACGTACTATGTACACAGTGTTTAGAGAGGGTATTGTATTATACCCAAAAACACGATACCAAAATTTCACAGGAAATACTCGTTTTGAGACCCCCTGATTCCAAAAACAAATTATAGAAACATGTGTATCTTCTAAGAATGTGTCACGAAGATTTTAAAGAAAATCTCTCCACCCCCAACTACCATTTACATGGAACATTTTTCGAAAATTTCGATTTTCTCAAAAATGGTGGTAACAATTTTGATAAAATACTTTTGTTTAAGACATTTTTATGACAAACGAAATGTATATCATAAATTTTCTGGCTATAGCCTCTAAAGACCTCTTTATTCTGCATGAATTTTGCATAACTGGCAACCGAAAGAAATAGACAGAAACTTGCTACACAACAAATGTAGATCTCTTTAAAACTCACAGTTAATGTGACTTGAGCATTTCCGAGATATTTCTCGTGAATTGGATTGGTAAGTGAGGGATGAATTGAGTAAAATTAAACAAAGGCCCTTCCTGTCAAAAAAAATAATTTTGCCCAAAATTCAAACTTTTAAGAAGAATTGAAAACATTGGTCCCATTTACAATACTTTTAGTTTATTTTTATACTCAGAGATTCCATTTTTTTTTTTTTTAATTTTTCAACTTTAAAATACTTAATACTTTTTTATACGCAAATTTGTCAATTCCTGGCCATACAGACAAAGGAGTTTCAATCGCATAGCAAACAGCTTTTAAAATATTTGACTATCGTTTTAGCCTAGTATACTCTTGTTTTTCCCTTCTACTTACAAGTAAGCAAGAAATGAGACCATTTCTGTTAATGTTTATCTCGATTAGTATGTAGCTTTTTAACAATAATTAAAGAGATGTAGAGATGTTCAAACCTGGCGGAGGACGATGGATTTTTTCGGGTGTAAAACCCTTTACCATGGCTTCCTTCGGAAAGGAAGCAAAGCCGTTGGTCCCGTGTCATAGATTTACGGCACGTAAAAGAACCTCAAGCCTGATAGAGAGGCCTCTGATCGGTCTTTCATGCCCAATTTAGAATGGGACGCTGAGAACCACAGTAGTTAAAGAGCGTCCATTCTCCAACTCCATTTACATCTGATTTTTACTGCAGTTTCGTTTGGAAGTTTTTAAAAGACCCAGCAAGCAAAGGAATAATCGTGTATTAATGAATTGTTGCCCATTGTTCAGTTTCAGTTGTTCCATGATTATTTTCTTGTTAGAAATAGTGCAGCACAATCTAACAGAGGTTCATTCTGAGTTCGCACAACTGGCCCTTAGTCAGATAATATGACTCACTCCACCTGGAAATTACAACAGACTTGACAAAGGAATATGTGGACAACATGACACTTTTGTTTCCTTGATAGAGAAGACGGATCACCGAGGAGACAGCAGGTTATCATACCAGATGGTCTACAAGAACTTCCACAAACAAGAAACATAGTGAGAATGGGGAAAACCTGGATAGAAATCACAGGAACGTGAGGAACGTCCGACTGCTTGTAAGTTTTACCTCGCATGTATACAAAAGTGTCTTAAGGGGAGTCGAAACGGAATTTTCTAAATTGTTTTCCATTTTCATGTTTTAATTGCATATGAACATTACCGAACCTCACGCTCATTTTGGTTAAACTTTCATAGAGGTTCGCAAATTGTAAACAGTTTAAAAATGTTGTTGAAAATAATCCTTTAGAACAGTTTGGTACACTGATTTGGTAAAACATCAATACATTTGTAAATATTAGTGTTAGAGAAAACATTTTTTTACTTTCTCTACAGATCCTATGTACATAGTGTATAGAGAAGTTATTGTATGGCACCCAAAAATTCGATACCGAGATTTCACCGGAAATATGTTTTGAGACCTCCTGATTCAAAAAAAAAAAAAAAAAAGCATTTTTAGAAAAAGGTCTGTGTGTGTGTGGGTGTCCGTGTACAGCACAGTTCAAAAACGAAAAGACCGTTAAATACCAAACCTGGTATTTAAGTTCGGTATCTGCCAAGTATACGACAGAAGATTTTCAAGAAAATCCACCCACCTCCAACATTGTTAATTTTTGAAAATTTTGATTTTCTCAAAAATGGTTCTAACGATTTTAATTGAACTATCGCATATTAAAGATATTTATATGACAAACAAAATGTATGTCTTGAATTTTCAGCGAATAATCTCTGAAGACATCTTTATTCTGAATGAATTTTGCGGAATTTTGCATAACTGCTAAACCGTAAGAGATGAAGCAAAACTTACCACACAAAAAATGTAGACCACTTTAAAACACACAATTTATGTAATAAACGTTTTTTTCGTGGAGTTGGTCGTTTTTGAGATATTCCTTGTTTTTTGTTTCAGCTTTGAAAAACTTACTTTTCTCATATAGGAATTTGTCAACTCCTGTCCATACAAACAAAGGAACTTCAGTCATATAGCAACCAGCTTTTGGCTTTCACTTTAATCTATGGTACTCCCTTATTTCGCTTCTACTTACAAGGAAGTAAGTAACAAGGCTATTTATTTCTGCTAATTTGCCATGCATAACTTGTAGCGGAGTGCTAGGCTATTTCGTTCACCTAGTGCTTGTAAGTATCCTGAAACTCGTACTTGTTTTTATCATGTCAAAAACGTTTATTACCAAAACGTACTGCTGTCTTGTTTACTTGAGGTTGCACTTGTCATAAAACAAAACAGCGTCCTCTAGTTATCCGTAACGGAAAAGCAGGGTCTTAACTGTTTTCAATGGAAATTGAGGTCAGAAAGGGTTGGGGGCTGCCCCACGACCCAGTAACCTTTTGTATGTTTATAAGCACAGCACAACTAGAGACAGTGAGGAAGTAAAGAAAGTTTGCTTCACCATAACGTGCCGAAGCGCAGTTCCCTTCAGAGAAAGCTCTAGATTTTTATCACCTCTCTCCCCCGTGAACAGCATAACCACCCGCTTTACGACAAGGTCGTCCGTCCGTCCGTCCCAGGACTGGAAATTCCAAAGGCATCTCAATTGGGAGTGGGGAGGGTATGTTATGTCTCTGGGCGAATATCCTATAGAGCATGAACCACAAGATATGGTCCTTCGCCACAAAATTTATAGCTGTCAATGTTTACTGATTTTATTACTTTTCTTGGTTTCATTGTTATCTTTTACTCTTTTCAACGTCCTGCTTTACAGGCCCCGTTTTATGGATCAGGCCGTTGTAAGTAAGCGCTTAGTTTTTGTCCTTCAAAGGCCGACAACTAGCTGAAGTTTTTCGTGGTTTTCTTCAAACTTCAGATAAATACCAGATTGGATATTTAATACCTCTACCTAAAGTTCCATCTTCAGTCTGAAACAATAGCCCTCCAAACAACACTGAAATAGATGACAATTACAATTGCACTGCCATCTATCCATATAAAGTGTAAGCAGTAGACTGGACGGCACCCTAACCCTACTAACCCCATTTTCTTGTCGCGGAGCTAAATGGTAAATATGGTCGAGGAGCTGAGACCCTAAGAGATATTGGAAGTGAAATATTGGTTACAAAAATCCGAAAATTCATTTTTTACTTCCCTATATCCAAAAAGATCATTTAAAGAAAAAGGTCTGTGTCTATTAGTGTATCCGTGTGTCTACGAGCATGATAACTCAAGAATGTAAAGTCAGTAAAGTAACAAAGATGCGACACTAATTTTCAGGAAACCCCCCACTCCAGACTACCCTTTACATGGAAAAATATTCAAATGGTTCTACCACTTTGAGTAAAATATCGTATAGTAGATATATTTACATGGCAAACAAAATGTATATCTTGAGTTCTCTGGGAATAGATTCTGAAGACATCTTTATTCTAGATGAGTTTAGCGGAATTTTGCATAACTGGTAAAGCATAAGACTTGCTGTAAAAAACTTGTAGAGCTCGTTAAAACACCCCATTTATGTTATAAACACTTTTTTCGAGGAGTTGGCCATTTTTTGAGATATTCCTTATTATTGGTTTCAATTTTAAAATACTTTTCTCATAGGGCAATTTATAAGTTCCTGGCCATGCACAGCTTTTAAAAGATTTGACTATCGTTTTAGCCTAGTGTATTCCATTATTTCCCTTTTGCAAGCAAGTAATAAGACCATTTCTGCTAATGTTTACCTCGATTGGCATGGAGTAGAGAAAAGAATAAGCTTACGATAATTTGTTATAGGGATACAGAGAAAATCATGTCAATATTACACTTGTTTTTTTTTCTTATTGGCAATGATGTTAAGTCGTATACTGTTGGTTGTCGTAGGGTTTCTAGTTTCTTTAATTTTATCATTAGATCACACACACATTCACACTCTCATTCATACTTGCAGACCTGGGAAGGACAGGAAATAATCTGGGATAAAGAAAAATTACCACCCCCTCCCAGCTGGGAATCAAACCCGGGACCCTTTGCGCAGCAGACAGGAGCTCTACCGACTGAGCTATGTGGCCAGTCCGCTTTCAGTCTTACCTACTATTATTTTAGACTGAATTTGGAACTTTGTGTCGTGATATCAAATACGATATTTCTGTTGGAGATTAGAGTCCCAGTCAGGATTTGAACCCGGGACCTCCGGAATGCGGGCCTTAGACGTTACCGTCTGAGCATTCCTCTCGGTCGTTCTATCCTCCTCACTCCACATTGTAATATATTATCCAATACACATTTTTTGTGGTCATCTTCTGACCACAAGATGAAACGAAAGATTATGTTACATTACATTGCTCCTTTTTTATTTATTTATTTATTTATTTATTTTTATTGTTTCATTTATATAGCCCCCTTTAACATCTAAGGTCATATCGGGGGCTTTCCACTTGAAACAACTCGTTGTCTGTAGGTACGTTGGTTTAAATCATTTTGTTTTACTCAAATACACACACATTCACACTCACATACAAACTTCCAGACTCTGTGGAGGATAGGGTATAATTCTGGCTAAAGCAAAATTCCCCGCCCCAGCCGAGAATCGAACCCGGAGCCCCCCGGGTGAGAAGTCAGCTCGCTGACACATTTCTCCCTTGTATATGATTGATTATGTGTAAAAGAAGTCTGATGTGTTACATTCGCATGACTTTATCTATCGATTGTTAGTGGTTATGTAAGTTATTCTTAGGTAAGTTTATTTTCATTTCTACTTTATTTTAATTGAGATAAACCTGTCCACAAATTGCTGTTATACACATTTCATTATATGGGTAGGTATAAAGGGAATAGCAATAGCCCAATGTTTTAGGACTAGACGATAATTCGATAATTATTACTTAAATTTGAGAAGTTTGAGCTCTACGTACAGCTACACGAGGACTCTTTCAGATTTCAACGCGTTTCACTGTTACAACCAAGTTCAGGTGCTGAGACTGGCATCCGGGAGGTCGTGGGATCGATTCCCGCAGCCGATCATTCTGGCTAATGGAATTTTCCGGTAGTTTTCTCGGGCCAAGGGAAAGCTGGAAAGGTTCCTTCATTTCAGGGTTGTAAGTGTTGGTGACGACTGCGTTTGTGGCGACCTTCCGCGGCGGTGACTGCGCTCTGGAAATACATCTCTCAGTAGCGGGATTGCATTGGAAGACATCTGTAGACTCAGGGAGTTAGGCCAGGCCTGGTGCACGGATTTCTAGTGCTCCCCGCAAGCACTTATATGAAGAACCGCTTAGAATATTTTAGTAACCATCCACGGTGGCTATTCCCCCGCCGTCATATTTCGGCCGTCCTTTGAAATTACTCTCATCTCATTCTATCCTCTTGGGATCTGACATACAATAATCTAGTGGCTTTATTATGATGTTTAACGCCCGCTTTTACTCCATATGGTACCGCAGGTGATGACACTGATGATATATGGAATGAAGGAGCTCCGATGGAATGCGATGGCGGGGGAAACCGAAGAAAACCGTCCCCTGCGCCGCTATGACCTCTACAAATTCCTCATGCGGTCGTCTGGGATCGAACCTGGGCCGCCTTAAACTAATGGCTGCAGTGCGGAATCTCTTCTACCTTCTCTCTCCCTCCCCTCCCTCTCTCTCACACACACCTTTTGGTGCATAATTAAGGCTATGTATAACTTGGGACGCTGTAAGGAGTTGAATTTGTATGTATTGTAAGTTAAAGTCAGTTTGTCAGCGTGTTAAAGTGTTGGTAAAAAATCGGTAGTAAATTGAGGGTAGATAAGTAATATGAGAGAGAAAAGTTGCACCTCGAGTTGTGTTTAGTAAGACTATTTCGTAAATAAAATAACTATGATTAGCCTATATGGACACGAAGATTAATGTTCCTAAAATTACATTTGTCTTGACGTATATTTGCACCGAAACCACTGCAACTTGATGTCCATATCATATGTCTATTGGAACTTCCGCCATTATGTACGGGAATATCACTGCACACTGATATTCAGAGAGAAAACAAATGCACGTGGGTGCGATGAAACGAACAACGATTGGTTGGAATTTTATGCTCCAATGTAGCGGATTGCGTGTAATGAACGAAATGGTCATAGAAATGTATTTTCTATAGACTAGTGACCATGGTACCATTTAAATGGCCACGCTTGCCACGGGATTTGAGACGTACCTTTAATTAACATTACGCTGTGCACGTCCTGTTTGTCCACCTCGCAATCACAGAAAACAAATAAGACTCGTATCAACATTCAAAGGCAGGCCTTAAAACACTTCTGCGTAAAGCAAACAGAAATAGCTTTTCTTCTGTGTAAATAGAGAAATTTAAATTATATCAATTAAGTTTTTACAATTCCTATAATTCTTGCCGTACCTACAAGATGTAAGGAGGAAATCGTAAATCGAAATTTTCATCGCATATAAATAGATCTTTTGAATGATTGTGTTACTTTCCTCTTGTACAACTCACTAATAATGAATTTACTTGCAACATTTTCTTCAACGGATTACCCTTCTCTTTATAAGATTTACACTCCCAAGGACTTATTTTGGGTTAGTTGCCTGTCGAGGAGCAGTTAAGCTTTGGAACACATCATATCCTAATCAGCCCAATTTTTTTTGGTAGTGTTTAACGCCCGCTTTAACTATTAATGGCACCGCAGGCGGTGACACTGATGATACATGAATGATGATGGAGCACCGGTGGAATGCGATGGCGGGGGAAACCGGAGTACCCGGAGAAAACCCGCCCCAGCGCCGTTTTGTCCACCACAAATCTTACACGCGGTCGCTTGGGATCGAACCCCAGCCGTCTAGGTGAGAGTCGAGTGGTCTAACCACTCGGCCACGGCGCGGCCAATCAGATCAGCCCAATGGCGGTAAAGAAGAAGAAAATGAAATGTAGTGATGAAAACATGATAGGAAAATTACCGGGTCAAATTATCCAACCTAGCATTCATCTGACGACCGAGGAAAATTGCCAAAGATCGGCCCCAGGATCTCCCAAATGCTAGTTGTTCACGTTACTATAGCGTCAACACCTGGGTTAACATTCAAAATAAAAGCCCAGAACTTGTAAAAGTTGTAAACTGTATGGATTCGGGGAAGGGGGGGCGATATTTAGATAGCACTTCCCAGAGAACTCAGGGAACAAAAAACCAAACAAAAACGCCTAGGACGACTGTGAAAGAATACAGCGCTTTGCCATACACGGTTAGTAGTGAAAGGGTATTATTAATCATACCGCCATATAATTTCTCGACGTTAAGGGTCCAATCTGTGGATATGATTATTATTATTATTAATAATATTTTGGGGGTAGCTTATCGTCCTTTAACCTGGGTTGGTCATATCGGACAATCGGTGAAATGATGCTCAAATGATATCGGGGTTCATGGAGCTGAAAGTTGATCGTCATTCGTTTTCTCAGGATAAGAAAAACCCGAGACAAGAATATCTTACCCGAGTAACTCACCATAAGCGAGATTAAAACTTGCTACCTGTTGCACCATCTCAGCTATCCCGCTTGGTGCTATAAAGGGAACTGAGCAGCTTTTATTGACCTGAACTGTAGATATTGGGACAGTCACAAGACTGGTGAAGTCGGTTATTACTGAATGTTTGCTCACAGAACATTAGAAATGCTAAAACCCGTCTCTAGGTTTCATGTAGGAGGTGAGAGAAGACATCGGAACGACGGCACAGTAATGGCAGGGACCCTACAGTTACCAAATTCAGACTCTCGGACAGGCAGACTGGAGAATCCACCCCGCATAGGGTCTATCGCCCTCAACTAGTCGCAGGCCGGGGGACGGTGAGAGTTCCTCAGACATCTTTATGCCCTGCCACGCCGCACTAAAGCGCCATCAATCTCGAAAAAATACCAACGGCACATGGAGACACAAGAACTTCGGGAAATAAAAGAAGCCACTCCAGCATTCGAATACAACACGGAAAAAAAAAAAAAACAACAAAAAATACACATTTGTCCGAGTGGTTGGTCATCGTGGATCAAACCCAGAACCTCTCGTTCGATCAGTTTCCAAAATTGAAGGAAGTTTCAGCCATTACACTTCGGAATATGATTGAGTTCATTATGCATGTCATATTTCTGGATCGATATTAATAAGATTGGAAGTTTGCAATATATCTGTAAAGGTCGTAATTCAGGACAGAAGTGCCCCCTATCAAACTAAACTAAACGACACGTTTAAGAGACATTCAAGTGCGGCATACATTTGGAGCAAATGGGTAGAAACTGGCACATGCCACTTTAGGCATATACAGGGTTACTACAAAAGAAACAGACAACTTCAACTGCCTGTAAAACAAAAACTATTAGAGATAGCAACCTAATTATTTTGGAGGTATGTTGAGAAACTCTCAAAGTTTCGTTTGTTACTATTGGTAACGCTGTAGTGTTTTGTTTGTTGTTGCAGAAGCTGAAATGGCGGAAAATCCTGTGGAAAAGGCATATTGCGTGTTGGAATTTGCTAGAACGCAATCAGCAACTGTTGTCCAACGACATTTTAGAACACGTTACCACAAAACGCCACCGACTAGACAGTCAATCTACGACTGGTATAGAAAATTCGAGACAACGGGATGTTTGTGCAAAGGGAAGAGCTCGGGAAGACCAAGAGTTTCGGAAGAAAACGTTGAACGTGTTCGTTCTGCCTACATAAGAAGCCCACAGAAATCGACATCTAGGGCAAGCATGCAATTACAAATTCCACAGCAAACTGTATGGAAAATCTTGCGGAAGCGACTGCACATGATGCCTTACAGATTACAGATGTTGCAGTTTCTGAGTGAAGAAGATAAGGTCATACAGCGTGACTTTTGCATCGACATGTTGCGACATGATGAAGACGATGCTGGTTTTTGTGAGCGCATCATTTCATTTTTGTGGTAACGTGTTCTAAAATGTCGTTGGACAACAGTTGCTGATTGCGTTCTAGCAAATTCTAACACGCAATATGCCTTTTCCACAGGATTTTCCGCCATTTCAGCTTCTGCAACAACAAACAAAACACTACAGCGTTACCAATAGTAACAAACGAAACTTTGAGAGTTTCTCAACATACCTCCAAAATAATTAGGTTGCTATCTCTAATAGTTTTTGTTTTACAGGCAGTTGAAGTTTTGTAGTAACCCTGTATTTGTTCGACCCTATTAGGTTACGCGCTTTTCATTTTAGCTTAAAGTGATGCATTTGGACATATGGAAAATCGAAAGCATGTAACATATCTGGTTGAAACTTATAACAGTTATTATACAGAATATTATTAATCATTTTGCAATGTATAAAGATTCTAGCTTGAATTGCTTTTTAAATAATGCGTTTTTTTTTTTACTTCGTAATTCTTTGTTCTTTTAAAAGAGAGCCATTTGATGCATTTTTAAAAATATTCACATAAAAAATTCACTTTTAGAGTAAATGAGTTTATAAATAGATATGCCATATTATAATTTTTATATCAGCCCTAATTAGTATAGAAACATTATTATTTTTCGTACTCTCCAAAGCTGTTTATTTTTCAAACATTAATAATTTTATCCCAAAATTCGAGCTTTATTCGATAAACCATTTTGTTTAATGTGCTCTAGAGAGGCAGTATAAAAATGTTGAAACAAATTAGCGAAAATTGCATCGTGTGGAACTTTTAAATAATAGTGTTTGTGAGAAAATGAACGTTTAAATTTGGGAGTGCCTATTAATAAACATGAGCGCATTTACAGCTTAAGTTTAATGGTAGTAAAGTGCGCCAAGAGGAAAAAACTATACATTTTCTTAAAATTGATAATTAATATCGATTTATTCTATTTTTTTAATTTTCAGAAAATTTTGTTTCCCATTCAGTTTCGTCTAAGGGAACCTAGTAACAAAACTCTTCCATACTTTCCGAGCGCTTCAGCCTGCGCAAGAAACGCACATCAAGTACGCTCCTGGAGCAATTTTGTAATTACATATATTTATAAACCGCTTCAGAACCAGGCTCAGTTGCCTTTAGTAAAACATACACTTAAATTAAAATGCAGTGAAGTTAACAAAACTTCTAACCAAATATGAAAACAGTTATTGTCATTTAATTGCTTTTTTTTTCCATTCTAGCCGTGTGTAGAACAGGAGTTGGAAAGGTAGTGTCAGATTACCATAGCCGGGATTTGAACAACGGATCTCCTGATATCCGTCCAGTTGCTCTAACCACTGAGCTACCATAGCATTTCAACACGATATTAAATCCTCCTACTGGCTCCAGATTTTCTGGTAAACCAGGGGGAGATCTTAATTTTTACTTTCTCTACACGTACTTTTTATTTACATAATAAAGTATAGTAATCCAAAAAAAAAAAAAAAAAACCGGTGGCGAGATTTCACCGAAAGTACGCCATGTTTTAAGGTTCCCTGATCAAAAAAGCAAACAAAAAATCTTTTAGAAAAATATCTGTATGTCCATATTTATGACTGAGAACAGTATAACTCAAAAACGAATATTTCGTTAAGTACCAAACTTGGTATAAAGGGTATTTGGGGGTGGGGTATATTTTTGAAAATATCTTCGTGCCGCAACCTTTGAAGATACTAACTTAATTAACAAATTAAGTTTTGAGCTAGTTGGCCCCCCTCGTGCGCGCGCGCGCGCGCGCACACACACACACACACACACACACACACACACACACACACACACACACACACACACGGACACGTTTCTAATTTTTTTTTTTTAAATAATTTAGAGGCGTGTGTTTCCAATGAAATCTCCGTATTGAATTTTGGATGCAATGCAGTACCTTCTCTATCTACTATGTATACTGCACATACATGCTAGAGAAAGTAAAAAAAATGAGGTTGCAACTTATATGTCAGGATTTGGTAATTTTTTTTTTTTTTTTTTTTTTTTGGTAGTGTTTAACGCCCGCTTTAACTACTAATGGCACCGCAGGCGGTGACACTGATGATACATGAATGATGATGGAGCACCGGTGGAATGCGATGGCGGGGGAAACCGGAGTACCCGGAGAAAACCCGCCCCAGCGCCGTTTTGTCCACCACAAATCTCACATGCGGTCGCTTGGGATCGAACCCCGGCCGTCTAGGTGAGAGTCGAGTGGTCTAACCACTCGGCCACGGCGCGGCCATTTGGTAATTAACAGACTTTTTGATTTTGAGTAATGCTGTTGACAAACACACACACACACACACACACACACACACACATCCACACGCAGTTTTTTCAACATAATATTTTTGGGAAGGGATTCTGGAAATGTTTCAAAACGTATATTTCTGGTTAAATCGATATCGAATTTTTTGGGTGGAATGCAATGCTTCCTCTACTTGCTACAGCAAAAATAAAAAGAAAGCCAGATTATAGTTTTTGGACTAATCATATACAGTATGGACGATGCCGTCATCAATTCCTTTTGTTATTTTAGAAGATGCTGACGTAAGGAAGGGTAATGAAATGCATAAGTAGCAAAAGACGATGGATAAAAGAAAGAATATGGAAGAAGAGTAAGAAAGACGACGAGGATATTAAACTGGGGAATGATACTGAAACTGCTGGAGCTTGGATCTCGCTCGCCTGAGGATGTCCCCATTTCGGGGATTCCTCTTCCGAGAAGAGAGGGATGTGTGGTCATAAAGAAGAAAATAAAATGGAAGCAGAAGCATGCTGATGGACGGAGCGGTGGGAATATTGCTCTACGGCCCTAGCCAAATGAATAGCCCGCCCTTTATCTCTAGAGGGTGGCTGCTGACTGAATACAAGGAAACTAGAAGAAGAAGAAAGGAAATTCGAAACGCTGACCCAAATTTCTCCCTTCCGCAGTAAAACGTGCCGGCCGGTCTGCCGGGTGTAGGAATGTTAGGCACCAAGTGATTTCCAGCAAAGCACCCTCTGAAAGAACACGCTCAAATTTCTCTCCAAGATACTTCCAAAGAGTCTTTCAGAAATGTTCTCAACACTCGCGCCATTTCTCCCCTCCTTCACTTCCCTCTCTGCGACTCTGCATGTCCTTGCATGAATATTTCCTAAACATTGACAGAATTTCTCAACTCAGTCAATTGGATATCGAGATTCGTTAATATCACCTTACCCAGAGTTGACATAATTATGAATATATGGATTAGATTTCACTGAACACTTAGAAAAAAAATCTAATGTGTTTTATTCTATTTACTTCATCTAGTCGAGAAAAAATAGCAGAAATAGTCTTAGTACTGCTTCCTTGTTAGTAGAAGCGAAAAAAGGGGGTACCATAGGTTAAAGTTATAGTCAAAAACAGATTGCTATGTGAATGAAGTTGGTTTGTATGGACACGAGTTCACAAAGTCCTGTATGAGAAAAGTATTAGTTTTTTATAGCTGAAACAAAAAACAAGGAATATCTCAAAAACATTCAACTCCACGAAAAAAATGTATATAACATATATTGTGTGTTTTAAGTTGCTCTACATTTGTTGTCCGGTAAGTTTTTGTCCATCTCTTACGGTTTAGCAGTTATGCAAAATTCCGTAAAATTGATCCAGAATAAAGTAGTCTTCAGAGGCTATTCCCAGAAAATTCAAAATATACATTTTATTTGCCAGGTAAACATCTTTAATATACGATATTTTGATCAAAATCGAGCCATTTTTGAGAAAATAACATTTTTCGAAAAAAGTTTCATGGAAAGGGTAGTTAGTTTAGAGTGGGGAGATTTTTCTCAAAATCTTCGTGTCGCATCCCTGGAAGGCACTAAACTTCGGTATTTTACCGAAATTTCGTTTTTGAGTTTTCGTGTTCACAGACACATGGACGCAGACACGGACCTTTTTCTGAAAATACTCTTTTTAAGATACAGGTGACCCTAAAACATATGTTTCCGGTAAAATCTCGGTATCGAATTTTTTGGTGGAGTGCAATACCTTTCTTTATACATTATGTACATAGTATGTATAGAGAAAGTAAAAATTATGTGTTCCCTTCACATAACCTCCACTACAAACTATTCTTACAAAAATGTTATCAACATCATGCTGATCGAAATAAACATTAGCAGAATCGACCTTATTACTTGCTTCCTTGTAAGTAGAAAGGAAATAAGGGAATGCGTTAGGCTAAATCGACAGTCAAATGTTTTAAAAGCTGGTCGATATCTGAAACAATTGAGGTTCGGTTCGCTTTGTATGGTGCCGTTTGAAAAGCTTTAGGTGGTTTAAAATTGAAATCAATAGTAAGGAACATCTCGGAAACGGTTACCTCCACAACAAAACCGTAGAGGACATAAATTGTGTGTTTTTACGAGATCTACATTTTTTATGTGGTAAGTTTTTGTCCCTCTTGCGGTTTAGTAGCTAAGCAAAATTCATCTGAAATAAAGAGGTCTTCAAAGGCCATTCCCTGAAAATTTAAGATATACATTTATTTGGGATTTAAATATCTTTAATATACGGAATTTTAATCAAAATCGTTAGTCATTTTTGAGAAAATCAAAATTTTCACATTTTTTTCCATGTAAAGGGTAATTTGTGGAATTTTATTGAAAATCTTTGTGGCGCATCCTTTTCGATTTTGAGCTATGCTATCCAGCTATCCATTGATACACACAGACAAAGGGACCTTTTTCTAAAAATGCTTTTATATGTACATTGTACATACGGGCTAGAGAAAGTAAAATTTTGATGTGTTCCTTTCATATGACCTCCTCTAAAGTATTGTTACTCAAAATTATTATTTTTTCTACATCGTGCTAATTGAGGCAAACATTAGCAGAAATTATTGGTTTTATTACTTTCAAGTGGAAGGGAAATAAGGTGATATACTAGGATAAAGCAATAGTGTAAAAAGTCGGTCGTTTGTGAAACAACTGCATTCGGTTATCTTCCCATGGCTAGATGTAAAACTAAAGAGAGTTGAAACGGACGTGGTCTTCCTTTTTGAGAAAAGTTGGATAAGCGTCAAATGTATTGCATACACCATGTACAATTTAAGGATGCCGGGTGAAAATTTGCAGGCAATCCCCGCCTACAAAAAATACCTTAAGGTAAGAATAGTTTTGTTTTATTTCATTCTAAATCCCACAACGGAACTTTCTCTACACGTACTATGTTCATAGTGTATAGAGAAGGTATGGTATTCCACACTAAAATTCAATATTGAAATTTCACCGGAAATGTATGTTTTGCGGTCCCCTGAGTCCAAAAAAATGTTTTTAGAAAAAGTTCCAGTTTTGTGTGTTTATGGACTGCATAGCTTAAAATCTTAAAGACCGTTAAATACCAAACTTACTGTTTAAGTTTACTGTCCTCCAAGCATGCAACACGAATATATTCAAGAACATTCCTCCACCCGAAACTACCCTTTACATGGACATTTTTTGAAAGTTTTGTTTTTCTCAAAAACGGCTATAACGATTTTGATTAAAATAGCGTATATTATAGATATTTACATCGCAAATAAAATGTATATCTGGACTTTGCTGGGAATGGCTTCTGAAGATCTGTTCGTTATGAATGAATTCTGCTGTAATTTGCATAACTAGTATACGTAAGAAATAGATAAAATTCGTTTCATAGTCGGTTTACCCCCCCTCCCCCAGTTAGGCATGTCGGGGAGCCAACGTTTCGAAACCACAGAATGGAGAACCTGGAAAAAGTGGTCGGCCCTTAGCCAGGCATGAGCGTGTGGATGATATGAAATGTAAGCGAAATGAATGATAGGAAAGGTGACGATGGAGCAAGTGGTGTGATGAGTGGCGGGGGAAACCGCAGAACCCGGAGAAAACCCGCCCAGGCGCCGTTTAGTCCACCACAAATCACATGAGAAAGAAACTTACTAGATAAAAAAATGCATATCTTGTTAAAACATATAATTTGTATCATATGCATTTTTGTTATAGAGTTTACTGTTTCCATGATATTGTTATTTGTTTCAAGTTTACATTATGTAGCTTTTCTCAAACGGTTACCTTTCCTTTCGTCCCACTTTTGTTTACTGCTGGCTTTGCAAAGCGAACCGAACATCAATTGCTTACATAACGACCGTTTTTAAAATATATTTCTATCGCCATAGCCATATTTCCTTCTGCATTCAAGGAGCGAAGTATTAAGACCATTTTTGATAATGATTATCACCATTAGTATGATGTAGATAAAATAATCTCTTTGGTAAGAATAGTTTGCACAACGGGTAGAGAAAATCATGAGAATGGAATACATAGGAATTTTAAATTGTTATACGGATTCGAAAACAATGAAATTTGGTGTCTATGCTGTCTTTTGTTTGAGAGAGAGAGAGAGAGAGAGAGAGAGAGAGAAAGAAAGAAAGAAAGAATAGGGGGGGATACGTCCTTTTTTTTTTTTAAATAAAAATACTGTTCCGGAGTCTTGTTGGAACTTCAGCGCTGTATTCTTTTTTCTCTTTTTTCCATTTTCCCTGCCTTTGTTTTTCTATTTGGTTACCGTTTTCTTCTTTACTTCTAATACACACACACACACACGGGCCGCGCCGTGGCCGAGTGGTAAGACCGCTCGCCTCTCACCGAAGCGGGTGGACAAGGCGGCGCTGGGGCGGGGTTTCTCCGGGTTCTCCGGTTTCCCCCGCCATCGCATTTCACCGGTGCTCCATCTTCATTCATGTATCATCAGTGTCATCGCCTGCGGTGCCATAAGTAGTTAAAGCGGGCGTTAAACACTAACAAAAAAACACACACAAACACCCATCCCCAAGGCGGGACTCGAACACACGATCCCCTGCGCCACAAAGCAGCAAAGCTAGGCACTTCAGAGAGCGCGACCATGAGGACCGGCGTCTTCGGATGTTGTTGAATAGGAACGGTTAGCAATATATTTCATTATAGTTCTTTAGAGGTCCACAAAGTGAAACGTTGCATCTCAAAAATGACATTTTTCAGATTTCCAAGTTCAACTTTCTCCTAGTGCCAAACACAGAAGCTTTTGTTGACGTTGCATAACTGATGAAGGCTCTTCCAATCCGGTCACGGGAGTTAAGGTCAAGAAAAGAACTTCTGTCCTTCTCACTCCACTTGTTAAACAGTCATAATTCAAATAGGCAATGGGGAAGTAATAAAACGGGCCCGGGTTTTCAGTACAACCATAAATTCCCGTCCAACAGTGTCAAGAAGGGCTGTATAACAGCTCTGCTAGGGTATCCAATGTTTTCAACCTTTGGCTTCTTTCTAATTGTGTCATTTCTAACAAAAGGCTCCTATGTTGCATTCACATGAGTTTCTATACCCACTATTGCTTATTTTTATTGTTTGCAAACTATTCTTATAAAATCTTTTTTCTTCTGTTAATCAAGATTAGCTTTTGCAGAAATAGTTGTAGGTAAACAGGGATTTCTAAAGTTATTAAAAAAAAAAAAAAAAAAAAAAAAAACTTTAAATGCCACACTGAAACAAATGGATGGTGACCCAAAACTTCAGATAATGCATAACACTATTGGAAAACAAAAATCTGGAAATTGCCGTGGCACAAAACATTTTTACTTTGTCTACACGTAGGTACATAGTGTATAGAGGTGTTGTATTGCACCCAAAAATTCGATACCGAGATTTCACCGGAAATTATGTTTTGGGGTCCCCTTATTCCGATAAAAACCATTTTTACTTTCTCTACACGTACTGTGTACATAGTAGGTATATAGACAAGGTATTGCAATGCGCCCAAAAATTTGATACCGAGATTTCAATGGAAATACATGTGTTGGGGCCCCTTCCAAAATAGTTTTAGAAAAAGATCTGTGTGTGTGTGTGTGGGGGGCAGCATAGCTCAAAAACAAAAAGTCCGTTAAACACCAAACTCGGCATTTAAGTCCAAGGATGCCACACGAAGATTTTCAAGAAAATCCCCACATCCCCAACTACGCATTACGTGGAAAAATGTTCGAAAGTTTTGATTTCCTCAAAAATGGCTCTAACGATTTTAATTAAAATGCGGTATATTAAAGATATTTACATCCCAAATAAAATGTGTATCTTAATTTTTCTGGGAATAGCCTCTGAAGTCTTCTTTATTTTGGATGAATTTTGTTGAATGTTGCTTAGCTGCTAAACGGTAAGAGATAGACAAAATCGTACAAAAAATGTAGATGTCGTCAAAACACACAATTTATGTCCTTTACGTATGTTGTGGAGGTATCCGTTACCAAGATATTCCTTGTTATTGGTTTCAATTGTAAAATATTTATACTTTTCTCAGACAGCAAGTGTCCGTTTTGCCTTTGTTCTACTCCTGGACAAGCAAAGAAGCGATTTGCAATGACAATCGCTTAAAACACTCTATCATAGCGCATTCCTTTAGTTCTCTTCTTCTTGTAAGGAACCAAGTAATAAGAACGTTCTGCTAATGTTTATGTCGATTAGTACTGTGTGGAAAGAAGAATAATCTTTTGTAAGACGTTTGCAGAGAAAGTCATGTGAGTGTAACACATCAGATATTTTCTTCTGTTAATCAAGATTAGCTTTTACAGAAAGAGTTGTGTATGTAAAAATCTGATGTGTTACACTCACATGACTTTCTCTAGCTGCTCTACAAACCTCCTAAAAAAGATTATTCTTCTTTGTACACAATGCTAATCAAGATAAATGTTAGCAGAATGTTATTACTTAGTTCCTTAGAAGTAGAGGGGAATAAGGGAATGCGCTATGCTAAAATTATTGTCAAATGTTTTAAAAGCTATCGTTATGCGATTGTCATTGCAAATCACTTCTTTGCTTGTCCAGGAGTAGAACAAAAGAAAAACGGACACTTCCTGTCTGAGAAAAGTTTTAAGTACTTCACAATTGAAACCAATAACAAGGAATATCTCAGAAACGGTTACCTCCACAACAAAAACGTAAGGGACATAAATTGTGTGTTTTGTCGTGATGTACATTTTTTGTGTGGTGGGTTTTTTTCAATCTCTTACGGTTTAGCAGTTAAGCAAAATTCATCCAGAATAAAGAGGTCTTAAGAGGCTATTCCTCAAAAATTCGAGATATACATTTTATTTCGGACATAAATAGCTTTAATATACGGGATTTTAATCAAAATCGTTAGAGCCATTTTTAAGAAAATCAAAATTTTCGAAATTTTTTCCATGTAAACGGAAGTTTGTGGTGGGGGGATTTTTTTGAAAATCTTCGTGTCGCATCCTTGGAAGATACTAAACCTAAATACCAAGTTTGGTATTTAACGGTCTTTTTGTTTTGGGGCTATACTGTCCACAGACACACACACACGGACCTTTTTTTAAATATGCTTTTTTTCGACTCAGGGGACCCCAAAACATGTATTTCCGGTGAAATTTCGGTATCGAATTTTGGGTGCATTACAATACCTTCTTTATCCCTATGTACGTTGTACACATGGGGCTAGAGAAAGTAAAAAAGGGAATGCATAAGTTGTTTAAAAAACTTTATACACCACGTGAAGCAAATAGATGGTGACCCAAAACTTCAGGAAATGTATAACACACTATTGGAAAACGAAAATCTTAGAAATTGCCGGTAGTACAAAACATTTTATTTTTCATTTATATAGCCCCCTTTAACATCTAAGGTCATCTCGGGAATTTTGCACTGGAAACAACTCGTCCGTAGGCTCTTTAAGTTGGATGTAAATCTTTTTATTTTCCTCACTCATACACACACACAGGCGCGCGCACGCACGCACACTCACTCTCAAAGCTCTGTGGAGGTTTGGGAATAATTCTGATTAAAGACAAATTGCTCGCCACAGCCGGGAATACAACACGGGTAAGAAGTCAGCTCGCTGACCACTCGACCACGGAGGCAGTCTAAAAACATTTACTTGCTATAAATTGTTTTCACAAAATTAACATTGTTACTTTCTCTACACGCACTATGTACATAGTGTATAGAGAAAGTATTACATTCCACCCAAAATTCAATTCCAAGATTTCACCGGAAATACATGTTTTGAAACCCCTAAGCCCCCCCAAAATTAGAATAATGTCCGTGCGCCCGTGTGTGTGGGTGGGTAGCATAGCTCAGAACCAAAAAAAATGACAGTTATGAGCTCCGTCATCGCAGCTAGTGGTTCAGCAATTCGTAAACTGTATCACTAATATCACAGCATTAAGTGTTAATAAGAAATTGAGATTTAGCTAATATACAGATAAATAAAAGTTTCACTGTGAAATACTGGACATTTTAGCTGGAGTTTCATCAGTGATTTTAAAGATCCTACAATACTTTTATTTAAATACCTCTTGCAGGGAAGAGCTAAAATCTTGCCTATCTATCTTGGGTTGCAGAATCTTTTTCTTCGCCACAGTTGTATTAACACTAAATCCGTCATATTAAAAGTCCCCGATTTTGGAACCTGTTTGTGGTATGTCAGATATAAATACAGTACTAGTCACTGTCACTAGGTGTGTCTGATGTAAAGTTTACTTGAGGTAAACTAATATCGAACGCTCTTGTACAATACAAAGAGTATAGTACATGTAACGGTTAGTTATTATCGTGCTGCTGAATAGGTTAACATGAGCGGCATTAAAGGCTGCGATAAGATTACATGTATTCAGTGTCACAGAAAGCAACGTTGTCACTTTCCTCCAAGTAAACTCGCATTACATGCATGGGCATTTATCTCTTAGAGTACTACACAGTGCTAAGGATATCTAACTGACCAAGCGAATCCCTTTTGTAAGGAAAACTAACTATTATTGATACTATTTCTATTATTTCTAGCATCAAAGCTAAATACGTCCCAAGGCCTTCACATATTTAAGAATACACAGTAAACACCATTTGCACCTGTGAAGTTCACAAGAAAACTACATGAATGAGAGAGAAAGTAACGGAGACGTTGCAACGTTGTGTTTTACTCCACGTGTAGTTAACATCTTTCTGTCATTTGTGATTTCTACGCATTGGTTGAAGTGACGCGCTCATTGGTGCACTGCGAAACGTCGGCGACTTCCCAAGATAATCAGTGTGCTTTCTGATAGGTTTCCATTAACAAAATAAGCGCACGTTATCCTTTTCAGTAGCACGATAATACTCACTGTGTACCAATAGGTACTCAGTAGTTGAGATTTGACACGTGAGTTGCATCACATTATGACAAAGAGATAAACCGATTTCGATTATTTTCATTCTGTTGTTATACTGCATAAATTACCCCTTGTTTCTACCCTCAAAATTCTTATTATTTAACTGCTTTTTACTCTTTAAATTCCACAAACTGTTTTTCCGAAACGTTTACAGTTCATTAATGTAATGGAAAATATTTTTGTTTGTTTACAGGTGAGTACTGCATTTTCTTGGAAAGAACATTCAAAAGAGAGTGGAGGTGTAAGGGTAAGTGATAAGATTTTTCCACGATTTATATTGAGATCGACGATGCATGGTCCTCGGATAAACATAACGCAGCTACATAGCGTTAAAACGTGTGGGTATCAGGTGCGATAAAGCAAAGCAGGTTGAAAAAATGGCTTAGAATGTGTTTAAAACTGCAGCCCGAGTATAGAAATATCGATTTCAGCAGCTCATTACTAGCGTTCTCAAGATTTAATGTCACAAAAATCTGTAAAATCTCGAGCTAATCTTTTGACAATGCGACCCTGAGCATTCATTAACTATGTTCTTGAGTTACATAGCCTACTCTGGAGGCGTTTTTGGTGGCTTAATGCTTAACGTGGCTTATTATTATTTTTTTTTTTTTTCATTCCAGACGAAGTGCCGCGATACTTGGCGTACTGGCACTCCAGAAATTTATAGCCGTAACTTCGAAATTTCAATAAACAGGTCATAAGTCTCCTATCTCAAATTACTTATTTAAGTAATCTACATATTCTGTGAAAATAGTTCGGTAGAGTTCATTAATAACCTGTATATATACATATATGGATGTGATGTATAATGTGATACCGCTTCATCCACCTCAAATCCCACATGCAGTCCCCTGAGATTGAACCCGGGCCACCCTGGTGGGAGGTGAGCAGCCTAACTACTCTGCCAATCCGCTTCAACTCCATCCCCATTAGAGGTGTTTTTACTTTCTCTAGCCCCATATGTACAATGTACATAGGGATAGAGAAGTATTGCATTCCACCCAAAAATTCGATACCGAGATTTCACCGGAAATACATGTTTTAGGACCCCCTGTATCCAAAAAAAAAAAAAAGCATTTTTAGAAAAAGGTCAGTGTGTGTGATCGTGTGTCTGTGAACACGATAACTCAAAAACTAAAACTAGCTAAAATACCAAACTTGGTATTTAAGTTTAGTATCTTCCAGGGATGTGACACGAAGATTTTGAGAAAAATCCCCCCACCCCAAATTACCCTTTACATGGAACTTTTTTCGAAAATTTTGATTTTCTTAAAAATGGCTCTAACGATTTTATTTAAAATATCATATATTAAAGATATTTATCTAACAAATAAAATGTATATCTTGAATTTTCTGGGAATAGCTTCTGAAGACCTGTTTATTATGGATGAATTTTGCTTAATTTGGCGTAACTTGTAAACCGTAAGAGATAAACAAAAACTTACTATACAAAAAATTTAGTTCTTGTTAAAATACACAAGTTATGTCATATACATTTTTCTCGTTGAGCTTACCGTTTTCGAGGTATTTATTCTTATTAGTTTCAGATGTGAAGTACTTATACTTTTCTCAGACGGGAGTATCCGTTTTTCTTTTGTTCTACTCCTGGCCAAGAAAAGAAGCTATTTGTGATGACAATCGCATAACGACAGCTTTTAAAACATTTGAGTATTGGTTTAGCCTAGTGTATTCCCTTATTTTCCTCCTACTTATAAGGAACTAAATAATAAGAACATTGTGCTGATGAGTGCCACGATTAGCAAGGTGCAGAAAGAAGAAGAATCTTATGTATGAAGTTTGTAGAACAGCTAGAGAAAGTGTAACACATCAGATTTTTTTTTTTTTTTTTTTTTTTCGTATGACCAAAAGGCAACATTTTTCCTTTTAATATGTATTGAAAAGATACAACAAAAAGGTTCATTCGTGCTGAATACCCTCAACATTACCTCCGCCGAACATTCGCTATTTTTCCCTTGAGGATAGGAGTTTTTGTTATATCTCCCCTAACAATTCAAGAAACAGGCCATTCAGCTTGAGATGCCTCAAAATTCTTTAAGCCGTAAGCTTCCCGTGTCCACTTTCACAGTACTTGTGTGTATCATTGCTGCAGAGAATGTGAGTGTCAATAACTGCAAATATTCCTAAATGCTTCCCATTGAGCAATTTAAAACTCCATCTCCCATAAGGAGCGCTTATTTGAATTACCGTTCCTGAAAGAGAGCATTTGTGTGTTCATTTTGCAAAAGCAGGAGAGTAAACGGGGCTGACAATTATCAAAATTGTCTCCCAATAAACATTACCCACCTGTTCCCCCCTTTTTTTATTTTTTTTTAACACTTTACTTTCTCTACTACGTATAATAAGTAGTGGAACTCTATTCCAACCAAGAATTCGATGTCTAGATTTCACCGGAAACATATTTGTTGGGTCTCTATGAATAAAAAAAAAAATGTAGAAATAACTCTAGATGTGAACAGCATTACTTCATGCTAATCGACAAAAAATTAGCAGAAATAGGCTTATTACTTGCTTCCTTGTAAGTAGAATGCAAATAAGGGAGTGCCATAGGTTAAAGCGATAGCCAAAAGCTGGTTGCTGGTTCCTTTGTTTGAATGGACAGGAGTTGACAAATTCCTGTATCAGAAAAGTTAAGTATTTCGAACCTGAAAACAAAAACAAGGAATATCTCAAAAACGATCCACTCCACGAAAAAAATATATACTACATAAATTGTGAGTTTTAATGTGTTCTACATTTTTTGTGTGGTTTTTGTCTATCTCTTACGGTTTTGTAGTTATACAAAATTCCGTAAAATTCACTCAGAATAAAGTAGTATTCAGAGGCTATTCCCAGAAAATTCAAAATATACATTTTATTTATCAGGTAATACGCGATATTTTAATCAAAATCGTTATTTTTGAGAAAATCAAAATTTTCGAAAAAAGTTCCATGTAAAGGGTAGTTTGGGGTGGGAAGATTTTCTCAAAATCTTCGTGTCGCATCCCTGGAAGATACTAAACTTAAATCCCAAGTTTAGTATTTTACCGACTTTTCGTTTTTGAGTTATGGTCTTCACAGACACACGGACATACACACGGACCTTTTTCTGAAAATACTTTTTTTGGATACAGGGAACCCTAAAACATATATTTCCGGTGAAATCTGAGTATCGATTTTTGGTGGAGTGCAATACCTTCTCTATACACTATGTACATAGTACGTGTAGAGAAAGTAAAAATGTAAAGTCGTTTAAATATCAAACAATAAAATTTGCGACACAAAGATTTGCAAGAAAATCCCCTACCCCTAATTTTCCTATACACAGAACTTTTTCCGAACATTTTGATTTTCTCAAAAATAGCTCTAATGATTTTGGCAAAATATTATATGTTTAAGATATTATTTTCGTGACAAAAAGTGTGTCTTGAATTTTCTGGGAATAGCCTCTAAAGACCTCTTCATTCTGGATTACGTTTATATAACTGGTAAACCATAAAGATAGACAAAAACTTACTGCTCAAAAAATTTTAGTTAACTTTTTTCGAGATATTCTTTGTTTTTGGTTTCAAACTTTTCTCAAACTGGAAGTCATCTTTCTTTCATCTCTGGTGTTGTACAGCTAGCCTTGCAAAGAGTACCCAATTTCAATTGTTTCGCATAACAACCAACTTTTAAAAGATTTGACCAGCGCTTCAGCCTAGTGTATCTCCATATTTCCCTCTACTTACAAGGAAGCAAGTAATAAGACCATTTCTGCTAATGTATATCTCGATTATCCTGGTATATAAAAATAATCTTTCGTAAGAATAGTTTGTTTGCATAATAGGTGGAGAAAGTCACGTGATGAAACACATGCGGTTTTTTTTTTAATTTTATTTTTATACAGAATGGTGTTTTGTTTCTGTATGAAATATGAAATATTTGCGTATAACTTATTTATTAACACTCCATTATTTAATTCACACTTAAATCCTTTATGGGAAATAAACGCAAACTAAACGTTGTTACTATACACAATTGTTGTTGGCTGGAAATGCTCGTTAACTACTTGTCAGATACAGTAGGAAACCTGCTGAGGCAAAAGCGCATCGGTAATGGAAAACTATTTATAACGTTTAGAGCTATGGTCACCATTGTTTTTTTAAATGCCGAAGAAAAAAAAAAAAAAGAAAAAAAAAAAGGATGCGTTACATCCTGCTTTATGATCCAGAGAAACATTTGCAGAAATGCTTTAATTACAATTTTTGTTATCTCTATACGTGCTATGTACACAGTAGATGGGGCCGCGCCGTGGCCGAGTGGTTAGACCACTAGTCTCTCACCTAGACGGCCAAGTGACCGCATGTGAGATTTGTGGTGGAGAAAGCGGTGCAGGGGCGGATTTTCTCCGGGTTCTCCGGTTTCCCCCGCCATCGCATTCCACCGGTGCGCCATCTTCATTCCATGTATCATCAGTTTCATCGCCTGCGATGCCACAAGTAGTAAAAACGGGTGTTAAACAATGATACAAAAAAAATACAATGTATATAGAGAAGTTTTGCACCCAAAACTTCGATACCGAGATTTCACCGGTAATACATGTTTTGGGCCTTTTTTGGAGAAAACCAACATTTTCGAGTTTTTTTTCCATTTAAAGGGTAGGGGGATTTTCTTGGAAAATCTTCGTGTCTCATCCTTGGAAGATACTGAATTTAAATATCAAGTTTGCAATTTTGTTTTGAGCAATGCTGCCCACACACTCGCGCGCGCGCTCGAATATGTATCTTAAAATGCTATTTTTGGATTCAGCGGGTCCCAAAATCTCGGTAACAATTTTTGGTTAAAATACCATACCTTCTCAATACACTATGTACATAGAACGTGTAAACTAGAAATACAAATTCAGTCATAATAAAAAAAAAAAAAAAAAAAAAAAAAAAACGGATGTGTTTCATTCACATGACTTTCTCTACATCTCTGCAACAAATTGTTGTTAAAAAGCTTATGCTTCTATTTACTTCATACTAATCGAGAAAAACTCAGCAGAAATAGTCGTATTTTATTTGCTTCGTTGTAAGTAGAAGCGAAATAAGGAATTACTATTGGTTAAAGTGATAGTCAAAAATTGGTTGCTATGTGACTGAAGTTCCTTTGTTTGTATGGACAGGAATTGTTAAATTCCTGTGTGGGAAAAGTATGTTTTTGAAGCTGAAACCAAAAACAAGGAGTATCTCAAAAGCGGTTAGCTCCACAAACAAATGTATATAAGATAAATTGTGTGTTTTAAGGTGCTCTACATTATTTGTGTTGTAAGTTTTTGTCCATCTCTTACGGTTTAGCAATTATGCAAAAGTCCGTAAAATTCATCCAGAATAAAGTACTCTTCAGATGCTATTCCCAGAAAATTCAAGAAATACATTTTATTTGACAGGTATATATCTTTAATTAACGAAATTTTAATCAAAATCGTTAGAGCCATTTTTGAGAAAATCAAAATTTTTGAATTAAGTTCCATGTAAAGGGTAGTTTAGGGTGGGGAGATTTTTCTCAAAATCTTCGTGTCACGTGCCTGGTAGATGCTAAACTTAAATGCCAACTTTGGTATTTTACCGACTTTTCGTTTTTGAGCTATCGTGTTCACACACACACACACACACACACACACACACACACACACACACACACACACACACACACACACACACACACGGACCTTTTTTTGAAAATGTTTTTTTTTTTTGAATACAGGGGACCCTAAAACACACACACACACATATATATATATATATATATATATATATATATATATATATATATATATATCTCCGGTGAATTCTCGGTATCGAATTTTGGTTGGAGAGCAATACCTTCTCTATACACTTATATACATAGCACGTATAGAGAAAGTAACAAGTAAGAGTGAAATCGTTAATGATAGTTCCATAGCTTTGAGCTCATTTGTTGTCTTTCCGAGCACCTGATGTGACTCGAACCCGGTCTCCCTACATGGAGTCAGCTAAAGCAACAATGTAGTACCTATGTGGGTGGGGACCGTTCGACATGAAAACGAAAGTGATAAAGTGGAACTTAACTTTTGAGGCAGTCGTGTGATGGATCACTTGGGGTCACCTACTAACCTCAATTGGTCCCTAGCGAGCAGTGGCGTGCCATCCACACCCACTAACACTTTCCCCGCCTTTCCTTTTTAACGTAGCGAATCAATTGCTCGGTTTGTATTTGAGCGTCTTTTGTTGTGTTGTCTATATTTACTTTAATTTGTGGTAGTTAAAGTATTTTCACAAGTAATTATGCTTTACAGATTTAATACTGGGTAATAGCTGCGAAAACTAGACCTAAAATTAGCATTGTTTACTGCGAATGTGGCAGCAGTTGTTGTGGAATAAGTAAAGGAACTTAATCCATAGTCTTCAGTTCGATTCCCGACTGGGCGGGAGAGTCTTTATATAATTAGAATAATTTTTTATACTCCACTGAGTTTGGAAGTTGGAATTTTGGAGGAATTCGTGTTTCCTAATGAAAATTAGCAACATTAGTCAAAAGCGTCAGACGGTCAAACAAATGAAGCAATATTAAATTTTTATGTGACTTTCTCTACCGAAACAAACTATTTTCACAAAAACTTTATTTATCGAGATAAAACATATTTCCGTTGAAATCTCTACATAGAGTTTCTGGGTGGAGTACACTACCGTCTCTACCTACTATTTGCACAGTAGTAAGTAAAGAGAAATAAAAGGGGGTAAAGAAAACCTAAACATAAGGAAGACGAAAATAATTGAAAACTTATGAGCAATAGGTTTAGGCTTCGTGCTGGTTATTGTGGAATAGGTAAAAGACATTTAACCCATAGGTCTCCGGTTCGATTCCCGACTGGGTGGGGGAGTCTTTGTATAATCAGAACCATTCTCTATACTCCACTGAGTTTGGAAGGAATATGTGTTTCCTAATGAAAATTGGAACATTCTAACAGTAAAACCTTATTCAACATATTGTTTCTAAAGTCAAAGCTGCAAAAGTTACAGAGGTTCATACAAATGAAACAATATTAACATTGTTAAGTGACATTCATATGGCTTTCTCTACCTATTCTGTAACAGACTATTCTCGCAAAAGCTTATTTTTCTGTCTGCTCCATTTTAATCGAGATAAGCATATATTTATCGAGCTAAAACATACTTCCGGTGAAATTTCTATATAGAATACAATATCTTCTCTGCATACTATGTTCATAGTACGTATAGAGAAATTAAAAGGAGAAAAGAAAAACAAAGTAAGGAGACGCAAATAATTGAAAACGAATGATGTATAGGTTTAAAGATACACACATAGGTGAAAACTGAGTGAAATGTATGTTATGTTTATATCTAGATTATGAAGCAAAATCGTGTAATTTTGCAATATAAAAGTACACGAAACGGATCACGAAATACAAATATGCATATAGGAGTTCTTTTTTATTTATTTTTAAGGACACTATAGCTATCATAAAAGTTTATGAGCATACCGATTCTGGTAATTATTGTTTATAAGATTTTGGTTACACGAATATTTAAGAAGGTGCACCGTGTTTTCGTTGCTATTATTCCTTTACATAAACCAATGTAGTCTCAAAACTTGTATTTCCACTGAAATCTCGGAGTCGAATTATTACTTTCTCTACACATAGATGCACATAGTGCGTAGAGAAACTATTGCATTCTACCCAAAACGTCTATGTCCAGATTTCATCGAAATTATTTGTTTTGAGATCCCCTGTATAAAAATCATTTTAAAAAAAGGTTTTATGTGTGAACCATATAGCTTAAAGACTGCCTCCGTAGTCGCTGGGGTGGGGAATTTTTCTTTAACCAGAATTATTCCCGATCCTCCACACAGTCTGGAAGTATGTATGTGAGAGTGAATGTGTTTGTGTGTGTGTGTGTTTGAGGAAAATAAAATGAAATAAAAACGATTTAAACCCAACGTAAAGAACCTACAGAGGAGTTGTTTCTAATGCGAAGCCCCCGATATGAATTTAGATGCTAAAAGGGGCTATATAAATGAAACAAACAAATATTAAAAATCTGATGTGTACCATTCACATGACTTTCTCTATATCCCTGCAACAAATTATTCTTATAAAGCTTATACTTCTATTTACTTCAAGCTAATCAGAAAAAGTTATCAGAAATAGTTGTATTACTTGCTTCCTTGTAAGTAGGAGCGAAATAAGGGACTGCCATAGGTTAAAGTGATAGTCAAAAGCTGGTTGCTATGTGACTGAAGTTCCTTTGTTTATATGGACAGGAGTTGACAAATTCCTGTATGAGAAAAGTATAAGTTTTTCATAGCAGAAACCAAAAACAAGAAATGTCTCAAAAACGACGAACTCCACGAAAAAAATGTATATAACATAAATTGTGTGTTTTAACGTGCTCTAAATTTTTGTGTGGTAAATTTTTCTCGATCTATTGCGGTTTAGCAGTTATGCAAAATTCCGTAAAATTCATCCAGAATAAAGTAGTCTTCAGAGGCTATTCGCAGAAAATTCAAGATATACATTTTATTTGTCAGGTAAATGTCTTTAATATACGATATTTTAATTAAAATCGTTAGAGCCATTTTTGAGAAAATGGAAATTTTCGAAAAAAGTTCCATGTAAAGGGTAGTTTGCGGTGGGGGGATTTTTCTCAAAATCTTTGTGTCGCATCCCTGGAAGATACTAAACTTAAATACCAAGTTTGGTATTTTACCGACTTTTCATTTTTGAGTTATCGTGTTCACAGTGACACGGACACACATACGCACACACACACACGGACCTTTTTGTGAAAATGTTTTTTTTTTTTTGGATATTGGGAACCTTAAAACATATATTTCCGGTGAAATCTCGGTATCCAATTTTTGGGTGGAGTAAAATATCTTCTCTATACACTAGGTACATAGCAAGTATAGAGAAAGTAAAAAAAAAAAAGTTAAAAAACAGTTCAAAAGCGAAAAGGCGGTTGAATACCAAACTGATATTAATCCCTCACCCCAAAGTACCCCTACTACGTCTTATATTTATCTAACGGAGATCTGGGAAGAAAAACTTTAATGCTTGCTATAGTTTCTAAACTATTAAGTATAAACAATTAGCTTAAGAATACAGTTATATAGTTATGACAATATAAAACTGCCCCAAGCGTTATTCGTCTCCAAAAGTTACTCATGAGCAGTGTTTTCTTTTAATTAAATCGCTATATAGCGGCGCTTGTACGTATCTGCATGGAAATCAATTCCGTTCATGGATAAATGTTCCCTACAGCTTCCTATCGTTCCCACTTGTGTCAGCTTAAGGAAGAACAGTAATATCTAGCTAGAGGGGTTCAAAGCGATGAGGATTTTTATTTTCTCTACCACGTACACTTGGGTAGATAAAAAGTGGCCCATTTCTTCTTCTTAAACTAGTCTTAACACTATCGTGGTGTTATGAGAATGCCTCGGATCCATTTCCTCAACTCAGTTCTATCCTCTGCCAATCTATTAAACCGATCCCAAGTCTTTCCACTCTTTTGATCCCTTCTTCCCAGGTTATCATCGGTCTCCCTATCGGGTTTCTTCCCAGTGGTCTTGCTCTCATAATCTGATGTATCTTCTGCTCTATAACCATTCTTTTTACATGCCCAAACTTTGCGATTTGTTTTAATGATTCGAAATTTTGAGAAATGCCTCTGGCAACACTGTATGGGCCCATTCTTTCCTTTTTCACAGTAGCTTTGTGTTCTAGGTTAACCTGTGACATTGAAATTTAGATCAGTGATTTTATACAGAGGTACCAATAAGAGATCAGGTAAGATCAACTTTTTACGACAAATATCTTATAGCACCAGTTTTATAAAAAGCAATTTGATCGAAAATAATTCGCCTGAAAAGGGTTAAAATTCATTTGGAATCATTCCGTAAAGTTGAAGACAAGCGGTACCTCCTGAACGGTAGTCCGCCACTGCTGATTATGAAACTACTGTCGAATTTGCCACGCTTTCCCTTTCTTTGCTAGTATTCAGAAAGGTCTAAGAAGTTTTGTGCCTTCCAAAAAAAGGGTAGGATGAAGGGGTTGGCGTTTCCTAAGAAGTTGGAAACAGAATGGGGAGCTTTTGTTAAAACTTATTCTTTGTTATGCGGTTGAGGGTTAAGACCTGGAAATTTTCAGTTTGGGGAATGCTGCTGGAGGTGCAGATGTCATTCTCAGCTTATTTTCGTGGTGTGGAGAGGATATGTTTCCCTTAATAGGCCGGCAATACACTCTAAAAAAATCTGATGTCATCCATTCACATGACTTTCTCTACATCTCTGCAACAAATTATTGTTAAAAAGCTAATGCTTCTTTTTACTTCATGCTAATCGAGAACAATTTAGCAGAAATATTTTTATTACTTGCTTCCTTGTAAGTAGAAGCGAAATAAGGGATTACCATAGGTTAAAGTGATAGTCAAAAGCTGGTTGCTATGTGACTGAAGTTCCTTTGTATGGACAGGAATTATAAGTTTTTCAAAGCTGAAAACAAAAACAAGTAATATCTAAAAACATTCAACTCCACGAAAAAAATGTATACAACACATTTTTTGTGTGGTAAGTTTTTGTCCATCTCTTACGGTTTAGCAGTTAAGCAACATTCCGTAAAATTCACCCAGAGTAAAGTAGTCTTCAGAGGCTATTCCCAGAAAATTCAAAATATGCATTTTATTTGTCAGATAAATATCTTTAATATACGATATTTTAATCAAAATCTTTAGAGCCATTTTTGAGAAAATCAAAATTTTCGAAAAACGTTCCATGTAAAGGGTAGTTGGGGGTGAGGGATTTTTTTTTTCAAAATCTTCGTGTCGCATCCCTGGAAGATACTAAACTTAAATACCAAGTTTGGTAAAACGCCTTTTTTACATAAAGGGGGGACCCTGAAACATATTTCCGATGAAATATCGGTAACGAATTTTTGGGTGGAGTGCAACACCTTCTTTATACACTATGTACATAGTATAGAGAAAGTAAAAATCTGACAAATATAATGGTCGTTCTGTTGTAAAAGCTCTAAATGATAAAGCATCAATGATAAAATCTATGGTCATTTTGCTACTTTTTATAAAGCATTAGTAATTACTGAAGCAAAATGGCGGAAAATAAATACGCTGAGTTATTAAATACAACCAAAATATTAAATTCTAAATATAAGGCAGCGAATTTCTGTATAATACAATGCATACAGTTTATAGAAACCGAAATAAAAGACAACAGACATATGACTATCTGTTTTGCAACAAACCGTTCTCACAAAAGATTATTCTTTTATTTAGATCATGCTAATCAGGATAAAACATTAACAGAAGTTTCTTATTATAGTTGCTAAGTAGAAGGGAACAAGGGAACACTAATCTAAAGCGATAGACAATCTTTTCAAAGCTGTCGAAATACGATTGGCATTGAAATGTATTTCTCTTTCCGTTTGAGAAATACATTTTTAAAATTGAAGCCAATAACTGTAAATATTTCGAAATGGTTAGCTTAAAAAGCTGTCCCTGAAATAAATTTTGAATAAGGTTTTGTCTTTTAGTTTACTAGTTATGCAAAGGTAATTCAGAATGAAGCGATTTCAGGAGGATATGCCTAAGAAATTCAAGAAATACATTGTATGTGCTATATAGGTAAATATCTTAAATATTCAGCGTTTTATCAAAACAATTTGAGCCATTTTTTAAAAAAGCGAAAATTTCAGGGATGCGAGACGCAACGAAGATTTTCAGGAAAATCTACCCATCCCTAACTACATACATGGAAGATTTTTCGAAATTCGAAGTTACAAATAAAATTATTTTGAATTTTCCGGGAATAGCCTCTAAAGACCTGTTTCTTTGGAGTGACTTTTGTATAACTGCTAAACTTTAAGAGATAGGCAGTAACTTACTACACAAAGAAGGCAGATCTCGTTAAAACACACAATTTATGTCATACCTTTTTTAGATCTAACCAACGGAAATTTCCTTGTTAGTAGTTTCAGTTTCGTAATACTTAACACTTTTCTCAAACGGAAGTTGCCATTCGTATCTTTTATTTTACTCCTGGCCTTGCAAAGAGAACCAAATTCAGTAGTTTCACATAGCGACTATCATTTTAGCCTAGTTTATCCTATTATTTCCCTTCTTCGTACAAGGAAGTAAGTAATGCGAACATTCTGCTAATGTTTATCTCGATTAGCATAATGTAGATAAAAGAACAATTCTTTGCAAGAATAGTTTGTTTTATAATACATAGAGGAAGTCATGTGAATGGAATGTATCAGATGTTTGTTAACCTGAATAAGGCTGTGTTCCCTATATTCATTTACTATAGTTTTTCCAAAACACGATGGCCTTCAAACGGGACCGCCTCCACCCTTCCACTGTGCAATCAAAAGATGAGTCTACTAGGGGTGAGCGGCATTGTAGTAAAACCTCAGTTTCCTGGACACTCGAAGACTCTGCTTGCAAGTCGAGATTCACGCCTCAGTTAAGGAACCAGTAGCTGCAAGAATTGGCAACTGCAAGGGTTGGTTTCCAAGCGCAAACCTCCTAAAACCTTTGGCAGGGGTTATCATAGGAGCAAAATCTGCTACGCCCGTCTGGGTCAGATTCAGCAGGTCGCGAATTCGAATCTCGCTTAAGGATAAAGTTTTTTTCGGGGGTTTCCCTTATCCCAAGAAGACGAGTGCAACATTAAGCTCCATGGACCCTGAGATCATTTGAGCTTCATTTCACCGAATGTATTCATCCTCCGATATGACCAACATACCGGTCCCCATGGCCGCGCTCACTAAAGTGTCCCACTTTGGGGCTTTGTGGCGCAGGGGATTGTGTGTTCAAGTCCCACTTTGGGTATGGGTGTTTATATATGTTTATGAAATGTGTATTTATGTGTGTGTATTGGAAGAAAACAACAAAACGGTAATCAGACAAAAAACAAAGTAAATGTTAGGAAAATAGGGTATAAAACTAGGTTAAAGGGCAGGACCACTATTTAAAAAAAAAATAAAACTGCCAGCTAAAAGAATTCCTCTTCTGACCCATAATTGGGTTAATTTTGCATGTTGTCATTTTGGTCACTTTTAACGCACGTATCGCCCTCCGTGGTGTAATGGTTACCATGCAAACTTCATATACCCAAGGTCGCGGGTTCAAACCCGGCGGAGGACGATGGATTTTTTCGGGCGTAAAAATCCTTAGCATGGCTTCCTTCGGAAGGGAAGTAAAGCCGTGGGTCCCGTGTCGTAGATTTACGGCACGTAAAAGAACCTCAAGCCTGATAAGAGAGGCCTCTGAGCAAAATTAAGCGATCTTTCACGCCCAATATAGAATGGGACGCTGAGAACCAAAGCAGTTAAAGAGCGTCCATAAATAACAGGCCATTTCATTTTTAACGCACGTAATGAATTATTGATGTTTATTTCACGCTGAATTCTTGAAATGTACTCTTGTGATTCCTCCATTGGTTAAGGAATGCATTCCTCCTATGCTGAATCGGGAAAAGTTTCCGTTTCACACTATTTCATGGGGTCATCGGGGTTAATCTGGCAGTCTGTATTACTTTAACCACAATGTTCGAATGCAAAATAACCAGATTGGTTTGTAGCAAGCAGTTGCATTAGACATTGTTGAGCGGAAGGGAATCCCATAACACACTGCGGGAAGTTTTCGGAAGGCGGTGAAGGAAGTGATGGAGAACAAGTCTTGTCCAAGCTGTTCCGGTTCTTGAGCAATGACAACAAGATGGCGTCGAGTTCAACAATCTCTACCTTTGCTAGCCCAATGAATTACCTTGTCCTTGACAGCGGAGCGAAAATTTCACGGCTTCGGCGCTTCCAAGAATCGCGTAATTCGTTCACTCCTGCGCAGAGAATTATAAATCCAAACTTGCGGAGAAGGGTCATAAAGATATATAAAGAGTAGGAATTCCAATAAGAATTTAGCGTTCGATGACATAGTTACGTTCCGCACACGACTTCTCGTGTCTTCAAGCGCAGACGTTACGCAGCATCAGCGTAAGCGTAACGCAAGAACTTGATCCAGGTTTCTAGATCAATAAATTACATGCTGAAATCTTCCAAGCGCTCCGCAAGTTTCAAACTGAATAACATAACCGCCAATATTATACAAGAAAATTCACTCTATCTTCTATAAATGAATACATGGGTTATAAGAATTACATACGCACAACTTACGTTCACGTCACAGTGAAGTCACCTTAATTGTTTGACCAAAATATTGAAAATAGTGAATGCATGGTGACTGCAGAAAGTGGTAAAGATGCATATTTAGTGCAATGTACATAATCTCTTTGCGCCTTACGATTTGTTAGAGCCAAGGGATCTAGGTGAACGTTAGCTGTGAACTAAAGTAATATTGAACAGATTAGCATGGAAGTTACACAAAAAATCACACAGAAAAATACTGTCACATTTCAATATTTTTTGCATCTCGTGGCCACATTGAGAGTACTAAATCCTCTGAAAAGGAGAATTTCATTGATTATATATTTGAATTAGCAAATATGTTGTGCCCCTCAAAGATCATCTGGGAAAATTAATGAATGCGTTAGATTATTCACGTAAAATGAAATAAATTAAACAAATGAATAAACAAATAAATGAAACACGACTTCAGAAACAGTAATGTATAGAGAGAGAGGAAAAAAAAAAAAAGAAACCTATAAGAACTCCATTAAAATAGAAAGCAAAAGGAGTGAGGGAAACAAAAACACGCTAGGTTAACGCATTATAGGGAATAGTGCAAAACACAGTGCAGTGCGTCGTTCATTCTTTGCTGTTCTAAAAATTCCACCCATCTGAAAGCAATTTTGCTAAGAGTAAACAAGTATGGTACCATTCAAAATTAAAGCTTTTGTCATCTTATATCTCCGTATATATCCTTTCATGCTTGTAAAATCGTATTTCGAAAATAAACCTATAAAACAGGGGGATAAAGTGCAGGTGACAAATACGTTACAATACTTTCAGTGCCCTTAAATAGCAGTGCAGATATTTCACAATTTGGTGAATTTCGGATTTTTTTCAGAATGCATTTTTTCAAGACTGAGCGTAATCGAGTAGTTTACGAGCTCATTTCAGATAGCAAACTTGATTTTTAGGAATCCACGCGCAAATAAGTGCAGCAAGCGTTAAGTAATTTTGTTCCAACTTTACGTTTACCATTATTAAGAATTCAATATAGCAGACTGTGAAAAACCACTATTATTGTAGTTCTATGATGTATTTTAAGAAAATGGCAGATTTTTAGAATTTTGCTATCCTTAGAGCTACAAAAGAAGCAGAATCAAATTTACTACCTGCTAAATCCCGAAAAGTTTATAAGGCACAGCATGAGAAATTTATGAAGTAGTTTTTAGAGAACTATAGTCCTTGGTGAATGGCTCAAACTTAACCTCAAATTTATTTCATCTTTCCTAGCTTTTCTTAATATCAGAAAACTCTCGTAGAAAAAAAAAAAACATTGTATGATATGCGAGCGTGAAGTTTCTTTTCGATTCTTGCGTGGTTGTAAGAACTATAACCCTTGGTAAATTACTCAAACTTAACCTCAAATTTATTTCATCTTTCATTGTTTTTCTTTTAATATCAGAAAATTCTCTAGAGAAAACATTGAATGATACGCGAGTGATACATCATAAATAACTATTCTATTAGATTAGCAACAAGGTATTGCAGTATTATTGTAAATTGTTGTCCAGATAAGAGGGTTTTACTGCAGCGCTTCTTGTTGTTGGTGCGCATGCGCTTAGGAATAGCTTGGGGACGTGCATCCGATTCCTTTCCACCGGGATATTGTAATTAATTGGTACTAAACTGATCACCGCTATGGACAACCCTCAATTGGTTACATTAGAGCCCGTATATCCACACAACCTGTCAGCCATATCTCTGCCCTTAATGAGGGACCTATTTGAAATGCATCGAGCTGGATATTATGTTGTTAACTGGAAGAGATAAATAGCGACCAGCTTGCTTCACATTGCCATGCAACCTCATACCTCATAGCTCTTAAATATTGAGCCGTTAACGAGCACATAGGTAAAACTTATTGTAGCAGAGGGGTTCAATTTCCTTGCGGCTGTCGGTAAAAGACGCCCTATAGAAACATTTCCTTCGTCCCGATCATTTTAATTATGATACATACGTAATAGCATGTTCAAAAACATAGACAACAAATAAAGTGTAGCGAGGAGCAGACGTGACCTTCGGCAGCACAGTTGTTGTTATACATCAACCAAATTAACAGTAGACCACAAATTAAAGTGATATGAAATACAATGTGTCGTATTGAAAACATGAGTCCGCTATACAACGTATAATTAAAACAAAAAATGGGCGGGAGTAGGGACAGTTACCCTTAAGGATTTAGAGATGGCACTTCATTAAGTGGGGTCTCTGGACAAACACTGTGTAATCCTCAGACCCTCTCCCCAAAGTAAAAGTAAATATTAATGGAAAGTATGTAAATTTGTTTGTTTGTACAATGGTTTGTTGATTTCCATATACGGTACATATGAGCTTCAAGCAAAAATCCAGAGTTTTTAGTCAAAATCAGTTATTACTATCTCTACTTAGCAGGGGTGGATTCTGGGGTAGTGTAGTTGTGCCACCATTAAATAAACAAGAAATACCTGCATATTGTGTTAATTGATTAAAAATTGTTTCTACACTCGGGTTCTAGTTTTCTCGTTTGATCTGGCAGTATTTGCTGGATTTTGCGCCAGTTCCAGATTGGCACCGCCTGAGCTCAAAAGAAGACTGTGTATAATTGTCTCCTAAACATGATGGCCCTCAAACGGGACCGCTCCCCTACCACTGGACAATAACCATTAGCAAATAAAAAACTACACTGTACTAGGGGCGAGAGGCAACGTAATAAAATCTGCTTCCTGGAGACACTGCTTGAAAGTCGAGAATCGCGCCTCAGTTAGGTGGAAAACTTGGCATCAGCGAGGGTTGCTTTCCAACCGCACACACCCTAACTACAAGCTTTGGAAGATGAGTGGGGCTGGGCAATCATGTTCTGAAAAATGCTGTATAAGGCCAGATCGTTTATAGTGGCTGCTTATGGATGGCAGTGGTGCCAAAGTTGATCTGACGCAATCTCCATTCCACTCGTGAGAGTGCAGTAAAGCACAGCACCTTGCAGGTGACATTGTCCGCGCCTAAATCCTCCTGTTAGTGCAGTGTTACCATCTTGCTGCAAGTTAATGCCAACGCATTTTGATGTTTTGTTAAACCCAGTGCAGAAATAAGTCGTTATAAACAGCTATTCATGTTTTGAATAATACAATACCATTGAGTTCAAAAACTACGGAGCATTTTTTCAATATTTGTTATTAGTGATTTTTAAAAACATAAGAGCGAATGGGCGCTGATATCCTAGAACTTGAGTGCTCTTAAGCCCCCAAGAGCGAATGCACGCATGTGCGTGTATGCATATTTGATTTTCATTTAATTTCTTATGCACATCTAGGAATTGTTGGCAGTAGACCGCATTATTCTTTCCATGTTTCTTTCTGTTTTGTTGAATCGTAGACAAGCGCTCACCATATTCTCCAAGAATTATTGGGCATAGAATTCCTATGATTTTTGTCTACAACTATTACATTTTCTGTTTTCCACTCTATTAATTTTACTAATACAGCACATAATGAAATATACCGGCCATTCGCAAAATTACATAATAGACCGATGCTATTGCAAGAATAAACATGTATTTTAAGAATTTTACAGTATCTTCTGGGCACCACCAGTAACTACCTCATCGGCCGTCACAGCTGCTTAGCGGATGGCACTACGTTTTCATGAAGCAACACAATGCTTGACTGAGCATTACATGCCTTTTGTTTTGAATTGCGCACCGAAGATTTGTCAACGTTTTCACAGTATCGTATCGCATTGATAGTTGCATCTCTGGGGAGCATTCAACAATCAGAATGCCCCATCTGTCCTAGAACACAGTGCACCTGATTTTTCGTGCTGACGTTATTTTGAATATTTGTCGTTTGGGGGTTCCTGTGTGTATCCACTCCATCGACATTCTGGAGTGACATGACAAAGCTAAGTTTCATCCTGCTTAAGAATTCATCTCCCTCATCACAGTATCGGGTAAGAAATATCAAAGTACTGTCAAGCCGCTTCGTTTTGTGGGCATTCGCAAGTATCTTCGGAACTCAACAAGAAAACAGTTTACGATAATAGTTTGAGCACATTGTGGCAGTTTCGAGCAAACTAGTTTAGGAAATTTGTGGAAACACATCACAAAGCATTCTTACTGTGAACCGCCTGTTTCATTCGCGTGTTCAGCCAAACCATCAGTGATAACAGAAGGTCGCCCACTTGTGCTTCCCCATTCCATTTGTCATTATATTTTCACCGTACATCTCTACAATCTGGCTTAATTTTTTGCGTTCAAAAACCGTATTACGAAACGCGGGATCAGATATCATCTTAAACATTTTGAACGATTACTAACAAATGTAAACACAACACGATCCGGCTGTAATAGCGCCAGTGAATAAACAATAATCCAGAGAGACGAGTGCGCATGCGTGGAACTGCGACTAGGTTGTTGTGGCGGTAGAATGACATGGTACCTTCCGCACACGCCTCGTATGCTTCTTAGGAGTATTCGAATTTAAATTTAAGACAATATAAAATTCAACTGAGTTTCAGGTTAAAGGAAAGCCTTTTGTAATATGCTTGAATGTTTTAGCACCATTTACAAGTTCTAATTTGTTGTTAATTTATTTTGCAGACTTCATTGTTAAATTTCCTGATTTTAATTTACTCATAAGGTAGCCTGTGATCAGTAAACGTTGCATACTTTTATTACCGGCTGTTTGACAAGAACAGCTGTATTTCATTCCTTAAGACAATGTTTATTATTATTATTATTATTAATTATTATTTTATCTATTATTTCAACCATTCTGCTTCAGAATATGTCTTGTTTTATTAATGTAGTATATAAATGTGATGATTTTCTCAATTTTTATAATTCTTTTACTTTCTCGACACATATCTATGTACAGTTTAACAAAAATTCGAAATCGGAATTTTGCCCGTAATACATGTTTTGAGACCCCCTGAATAAAGACATTTTTAGAAAAAGGTGCGCGCGCGTGTGTGTATAGCATAACTCAAAAACGAAAAGTCGAGTAAATATCAAACTTGGTATTCAAGTTTAGTATCTTCCAAGGATATGACACAAAATGTTTCAAGAAAATCCCCGCACCCTTTAGAAGCAACATTTTTCGATAATATTGATTTTCTTAAAAACGGTTCTAACAATTTTTATTCAAATTAATGTATGCAAACGAAATGTGAATTTTATGGAAGTAGCTTCCGAAATCTTCTTCATTCAGATTGAGCTTTGTACAAATTGATAAGCCGTAAGAGATAGACAAAAAACTTATTACACAATTTCATTAAAATACACAATTTGTGTCATATAGAGTTGACTTGTTTCCGAGATACTCTTTGTTATTGGTTTCATTTTAAACTGCTTAAATTTATCTCAAATGGGAAGTCATGTTTCGTTTCATAACTACTTTTTGTTCTACTTTTGACGATGTGAAGAGAACCGACTTTCAATTGCTTTACATAGCAACCATCTTTTAAAAGATCTGTTTGTCGCTATAGCCGGGTGTATTCCCTTGTATCCTTTCTACTTACCAGGAAGTAAGTAATACGACCATTTTTGCTAACATTTATTTTTAAAAGTATGATATAGATAAAAGAATACATTTTATAAGAATTGTTTATAGAAGAGGTAGAGAAAGTCAAGTAAATGTTACACATCAGGTTTTTGTTTTAAGAACAAGTGTTCAGAGATTGCAAGGTAACTCATCCTATGTTTGAACGAGGAATGATTTGCAAATTTATGATAGTAATGAACTGATTTAAGGCGTGGAGTATTTCTAAGTTTTTGTGGCATTACTTTAAAGCTTTACTTCCTTTAATTATTTTATAATAATAATAATAATAATAATAATAATAATAATAATAATAATAATGCTATTAATGATAATGTAACCGCGAAAGACATTTAGATGCAAAGGAGTTCGAAAGCATAGGATCCGAAAATTTTTATGTGAAACAATTTAAACAACTGAAGTTTTTTCTAAAAAAAATATCGTAATTTCAGAACATTTCTTATAATCCGAGTCGGTAACCACGACTGAAGAGCAGCCTGTGTTGAGAGAATTTTGAAACTAAGCAGAATCAGCTTGACTGTTGTGCACTTGGCAGCACTGCGTGTCTTGAGCGTGATTGTCTAATTTTTTGCGCCACGGAGCACAATACCATGACGGTGCTGAAAAAATGCTTTCATCTGTATATTTTATTCTCGCATGTTATGTATTCTTTTATTCTGACGTCATGCTCTATTGTAATATTTGTGTTTAAGTCGCTTGCTTTGTGGAGTTTATAGAATTCACCACTAATAATTCAAGGGCGCTAGAAGATTATTATAATAAAACAAATCAGTTCGTTTGTCCCAAATAATCAAAGCAGCGGCAATGCTCATTTGTAATCATTGTTGGCAACATTGGCGGGTATTGCAAAGCTTGTGTACGATAAATGTCTCAATATTTTCAGTGATTATGTTGAAAAGTAACCATAAGTGTACAAAACTTTTAGTAATAAAATAATTGTTTTCTATGAGCTTGTCTTTTATTTATAGCCTATCGGAGGTTGAAAAAAAAAAAGGCTCTCGTAGTTTCTTTTCAGGTGTTTTCTTGAGAGAGGGAGAGAGAGGTGAGTGTAGGTGGATCTGTTACCTCGTCTGAAAGGCGTTGCAAGTTAAATTCCTCATATATTTGCCCCAGTGTGTATCCGTGTTCATGATACGCTCCATTGGTTGCAGACCAAACCATGTCTGGCATCGGATAAGTGTGCAAGTCGTCTTTTTCCTGCAACAAAACACTAATTTGGGAGCCTGCAACAGCTCATTTTCTAACTTCATGCAAAGAAAGAGTGTCGTGCTTTACAACTTATGACAGAAAGTGAGATTTTTGCAAGTTGGCACTTTTGCTCCAAAATAGAAAGGGTGCTTACTGACGGGCAAGCCCCACCCCCCTTAAACTAGGTATAACGGTATTCAAGGACAGGCAGGGAAAGAGGGGGGGGAATTCCTTTCTTCTGTTCTTCCATTCTTTTTTAACAAAGAACGTGCACGCCCAACGTTAACGTAGCAATCTGCAAATGCGTATGACGGGCCGTCTGGGGTTCAACAACACAATGGCAGTCACATTATTGTGGTTTCTATGGAATCGCAGGAATTATTGTGTTTGTTTCACAACATTAAATGCGGATCAGTAAGTTGGAAAATACTTAAGAATTCTGATAATTTAGTCTTTAGATAGCCAGCTAAAGTTTCTTCATACCTAATTTTGTGATTATGAAAGATTTGGAGAAAAAGTAGTACGTGTAACAACCACATTTTTTTTCTACACATTACCAATTTACAGGTGTCCCTTTTGTAATAGTGTTCGTTTGACTTAGTTGCATGCTGGGTGCGGAAACACGAATCTTTTTTCTACACTTCTTTTTCTACACTTCTACACGTACTATGCACATAGTGTATAGAGAAGGTATTGTTTCCACCCAAAAATTTGGTAAGGAAAATTTACAGGAAATATTAGGGTCTCCTGAGAAGAAAAAAAAAAATAGAAAAGGGTTTGTGTGTGTGTGTGTGTGTGTGTGTGTGTGAGTGAGTGGTGGGGAATAGCATAGTTCAAAATCGAAAAGACCGTTAAATACCACACTTGGTATCTAAGTTTAATATATTCCAAAGATGCAATACGAAGATTTTAAAGAAAATCCCCCCACCCCAAACTTTACATGAAAAAAAAATCGAAAATGTTTTTTTCAGAAATAATTATAAATATTTTGATTAAAATTCCTTATATTAAGATGTTTATACCACAAATAAAATGTACATCTTGACTTTTCTGGGAGTAACCCCTGAGTACCTCTTCATTCTGAATGCATTTTACATAACTGATAAACAGTAAGAGAAATACAAAAAGTTACACCACAAAAATGTGGATGTCGTTAAAACACATTTTATGATCTTTTACCCCTTTTAATTATTACACAAATTCTACTTTTAACTTTATAATCTGCCTATTTTATGTATATGTACGAGTTGACCGTTCCCAAATATTCCTTGTTATTAGTTTCAGTTTTAAGATACATAAATAACTTTTCTCAACCTTTCGTTTCATCTCTCTGTTGATTTTCTGCTGGTGAACCGAACTTAAATTATTGACATACCGATCACCTTTTAAAAGATTTGACTACCGCTTTTGCGCAGGAAGAAGTAATAAGATAATTTCTGCTAGTGTTTTTCTCGATTACCATATATAGATAAAAGAATCTTGTAAGAATAGTTTGTTCGCAAAACAGGTAGAGAAAGTCATGTGAATGGAACACATAAGATTTTAATACAAGTTTTGTCTTTTAACGTGGATGAATATGGCATTGGGTGTAATATCGGCATGAATAGAAAGGGTAATATTATGTGCAAACGATGGGCAACATTCGGCTTCGCGGGATAAGATTCTGTGAAGACATTTGTAAACATACACTTTTTTTTATTTTTGTTGCGTTACACAGTACCTATGTTTCCAGTTATTTCTGTATTTTGAATGTGTGTATTAGCATTTGTTTTATTTATACAGACTTTTTGAATAAAGCTGGATCAAATAATTAAAAGAAGAATTTTAACTAAAATATTGCATTTATTTAAAATTAATTAGACTGAAATAAAACTAAGAATACAATTTTAGGCGGGTTGGGGGGGATTTTCGACATTTAATCTAGGCATAATTTCTCCAGCTTGAAGTTTACTTTGATGGATTGTTTTGTAAAAATCGCTTTTCAACCGCAAACATGAACATAAATACAGATTAGAAGTGCGCATTATCTTTCAGAAAGAGATTTAAGGGAATACTTTCGAACATGTGACTCGAGGAGGTCGAAAGGTTACCATTGCGCGTGCGCAAACTGACAGAAACGACTGATGAACTACGAGCCCCATTGCTTCTCGCCAATTAGCACATCATCTGTGATACAGTCATAGGCCAATCTCTGCAAACAATCCCAAGACGTCTACACAACAAATATGGAAGAACAAACGATCATTTTTGAGCAAATTTTCTCGTGAGTTTTATTGCTTTACAAACACCGGATGCAACCGAGCAGAATTTATTATAATGTGATAAGCGATAGCATGTTCTTGGCGATAGTTTTGCGCATTATAACAGTTTTAGAAATGTATTGTCTTTTGTCTATTGGTTTTAGTTCAATGTCATAGAGTGCTGTCTTTGACGAGGTCTGAGAACAAGAATGCCAAAAGCTGTACAATTACTGTAGTTTATTGACCAAAAAAAAAAATTCTGGCAGCATTACGTTGAATGATGCAAGATGGATAATTTGGCTGCACTAAATAGTTTTCTCCAAAACATTATAGCCCTCAAACGGGACCCCTTCCTCCTAGCACTGGGCAATAACAATTAGCAAACAAAAGACAACACAGTACTAGGGGCGACAAGCAACGTAGTAAAATCTGTTTCCTGGAGACACTGCTTGCAAGTGGAAGATTTGGCAACAGCGAGGGTTGGTTTCCAGCCCCACATACCCTAATCATAAACTTTGGAAGAAGAGTGGAGCAGGGTCTTCATGTTCTGAAAAGTCAGTGTGACTACATGAGCGGAAAGTAAATAAATGAAGAATTATAAACCATAAGTTATGTTAAAAAAAGGTTTTCTGGCTCGAAGTCAAAGTAAAATGTGATTTTAAACTTACTAGATTAAAATATCTGATTTGTTCCATTCACATTACTTTCTCTACGTCTCTGCAACAAAATATTGTTAAAAAGCCTATGCTTCTATTGCCTTCATGCTAATTGAGAAAAATTAGCAGAAATAGTCTTATTACTTGCTTCCTTGTAAGTAAAAGCGAAATAAGGGAGTACCATAGGTTAAAGTGATAGACGCTTGTTGCTATGTGACTGAAGTTCCTTTGTTTGTATGGACAGGAGTTGACAAATTCCTGTATGAGAAAAGTATAAGTTTTTCAAAACTGAAACCGAAAACAAGGAATATCTCAAAAACGATCAACTCCACGAGAAAAAAAAAAAAATATATAACAATGTGCTGTACATTTTTTGTGGTAAGTTTTTGTCCATCTCTTATGGTTTATCAGTTATGCAAAATTCCGTAAAATTCATCCAGAATAAAGTAGTCTTCAGCGGCATTCCCAAAAAATTCAAGATATACATTTTATTTGTCGGGTAAATATCTTTAACGTACTATATTTTAATCAAAATCGTTTTAGTTACTTTTGAGAAAATCAAAATTTTCGAAAAAAGGTTCCATGTAAAGGGTAGTTGGGGGTGGGGAGATTTTCTTGAAAATCTTCGTGTCGCATTCTTGGAAGATACCAAACCTAAATAGCAAGTTTGGTTTTTAACGGATTTTTTGTTTTTGAGCTCTGCTGCCCACAGACACACACGGACATTTTTATAAAATTTTGTTTTTGAATTCAGGGGGTCTCAAAACATGTATTCCCGGTGAAATCTCGGTATCGAATATTTGGGTGCATTACAATACGTTCTCTACATACTATGTATATAGTACGTGTAGAGAAAGTAAAAATCTAATGCCGTGCTTCACGTTGGCCATACAAAACATCGCGCATCACATGTTCGAAAGAAGAACATAAATTTAAAATTAATGTTGTCATATTTCAACTGAATAAGCAGCCCAAACACCATGGCGTTGAGTATACCGGAAGTGTATCCCATGCCTACGTTTACAAACTTCCAGTTGGTCTAATTCGTCCCTCTATGATAGCGCGTGCTTGCACCTGAGAAATGGTTCCACTTGCCGCACATGTTGACAGAAGTGAACAGCTTCAAACGGACCCTTTGGTATGCATCAGAATCCAATCAACCAAGAGTTCAGTAATGCATTTTCCTCGAGTAAAGATCCGACTCCCACGATTTATTGGTCAAACAGGCTTTTGTGTTATATGGTTGATTTCATCTTGCCAGGACAAGGATGCAAGGTAAAGCCGATGTCCCACGGTCAAATATTTTGGTCCAATACTCTTCAAACTACAAATTGGATCGTGGGACATCGGATAATTTCATTGTATACAATTTCCGTCCTATTTTTGGTCCAATTTTTGATCCCAACATATGTAATCAACCAATGAGCGACCTGGTGGTAATGACGTAATAAGATGGCCCCTAGCGCTGAGTCTTCCTTCTCGCCCACGTGATCGTTTGTGTGAAACTTTGCTATATCTTGTAGACTTTTGTCCTAAATAATAAGGTTATAGTAGCTGAGCAATGGTTAAAATACACATTTTTTTGTACAGCAGAGATTTATGAAATAATTATTAGGGTATTTATAGCCCCTGCAAATGTATTTTATCGAATCCATTTGTACCTAACCTTCTTTTCTCAACAAAATATCAAAACGCTACCTTTGATTTGCTGGTATGGACTGCTTCGCATTTGTGTCTTGGCGAGTGATTTTTGCCTCAAATAAGGACAGCAACTTTCATGTGCATGCGAGAAATATTTGGACCAATACACACTTCTGTGGGAATGAAATGGAGAAATTGTACACAACGTTCACGTTGTATAAAAAATGTTGGACCAAATTTTGACCGTGGGAAATCGGCTGAACAAACTGGAGAAGTCATCATGGAATGATGATGAAAAGTAATACAATATATGCCAAAGCGGATTTGATTTGCTGTGGGTCACTTATTCAGGGTCACAAGTTATATAAAATCCTCAGATATTCAATGTTATTAACCCTCCAATCACTAACTTTTTATAAGCAATTAAGGCCTTTATAAAATGGCTGAGTTTGAATAGGTACATAGCACGTGTAGAGAAAGTAAAAACTCTTGCATCAGTTCTAAAGAAAACAAAACTCTGATTATAATATGAAAATAGGTAGTACGCTATTTTCAACCTGTGTTCCACGAAAGCCTCCTGAAATTATTACTCAGTGATAAGGAAGCTTGAACGTGAGGCAGAAATACGATTTGCACGACACGATATTCATGTTAATCATGAAAATTTAATCTCCACTGCCAATGCTTGGAGGAGAAAGGTGAGAGTGTACGCACGAAATCATTTTTGATATGGTACATTCAAAATACGAAAGTAAAATCTCTCCTAGCGCTTCTTCTGTTTTAAGTCCACAAGCAGACAGATGGCGCCAGAAAATGTATTCTTAGCACAGATTGCCAAATATGGAAACCTTTTAAAAAGTGTTACTTTCACACGACTTTCAACAAACTAGTCCTACAAAAGCTTATTCTTCGATCTATATTATGTTAATTAAAATAAGCATTAACAGAAGTTTTTCCTTATGGTCACAAACGGAATAAAGGAATATGATAACTTGACTGCCTCCGTAGTCGAGTGGTCAGCAAGCTGACTTCTCACCCGGAGGTTGCGGCTTCGATTCCCGGCTGGGGCGGGGAATGTTTTTAGCCAGAATTATTCCCTATCTCCCAAAGAGTCTGAAAGTATGTATGTGAGAGTGAATGTGTGTGTGTGTGTGTGTGTGTGTTTTTGAGGAAAATAAAAAATGATTTAAACCAAACGTAAAAGAACCTACAGACAACGAGTTGTTTCAAGTGCAAAGCACCCGATGTGACCTTAGATGTTGAAGGGGACTAAAAAAAAAAAAAAAACTTTAAACGATGGCCGTTGGCGCATTTGACGTTGATGCTCTTTCGCGAAAGGGCTGTGGGTTCGAATCCCGCTATGGAGATGGATGTTTAATGTTGTGTGTTTCTCTGTTTGTGTTATAGGTAGGTCATTCTCTCTCTCCCCTAATGACCAATTAATTTGGTTACGTCTGAAGGCCAACTTTCTGTTAGGATGGTCACCTCTTTTAAGAGTGGTTCATCATGTGATGACTTTTAAAACAGGACAGATAAATAAATAGATGGAGAGAATAGCGATTTTGAAGATGAAAAAGTATTTGAAAACTCAAGGCAATGGAATATCTCGGAAGTTGATAAACCCACAAAAACCAATTAGAGAGAGACATACAGACAGAAAGAAAGACATGCGTTTTATGCTTCAATGTGATCTACATTTTTTGTAGGTTTAGACTGTGTCTATCTTTTACGGTTTTTGGTAGTCACGCCAAAAGTAATTCAAAATTAAGAGGACTTCAGTGGCTATTCCAAGAAGATTCAACTTATGCCATTAAAATATACCATGTGATATATGTATCAAAATCTATAAAACCATTTTTGAGAATATTGTTTTCGACACAATTTTCTTATAAAGGATATTTTGGATTGGAGGGATTATTTTGAAAACGTTTTGTCTAATCGTTGGAAGATACGGAATTCATATACTAGATACCAAATGTTGTATTTATTCTCTTTTCGATGTTATTCAAACGTGCGCACGCAGTCCGTTTTTCTAAAACAACTTCTTTTTTTGGATTCAGGGATCCTCAATGTTGAGATTTCCGGGGAAATCTTCACATAGATTCTGGGTAGAATACAGTACTTGCCTTACTAGAGAGTGAGGAAAAAAAAAAAAAAGGAATTACTGAAATTCGAATGAGAGCAGAAAAACAACGTATTTAGTCTGAATAAATAAGGTAATATTCGGGGTTGTAGTCGAAATCACCTTCACTTGTTTATTGTGTTCCTGTTGCCTCTTGAACTATTCTAGTAACAAGAGACAGAGGAGAGTGCGGCAAGGAGGATGGTCCAGAAAACGTGTGTGAAAGAGACAACAACCTGCCCAGGAAGATGGTTTCATCATCGCTGTCATAATTGTTACTTTAATATATCAGTGGCGTGCAATCTTGCTATAACCCACTGCAGATCGCAGTTGCTGCTTTTCTAGGAAGCTATCGTAACTTATTTTTTGTGACTAAAGTCTGAGAGATCCCTGATAGTTGCCTTACCTCGTGGTCGCTCCGTCACACTGTTGCCACTTCGTCCCGTCCACGGCTAGAGCACCACACCTCTCAGTCGCTGCGCAGGGGCTCTTCTCCTAAATCATCTTCATTGCCAGTTTCATCTTTATCGTTGTTTATAGTCACTGGCATTATCATCATTGCTGGCATTAGTCGGCAATATATATTGAGGAATGTTGCAGCAAAGATGACTTTGGCTGCCTCCGTTGCTTGTATGAATGGTTATATGAGCTGAATTCTGTTTCATGTTTATTAAATTGAATTTAGATTTCAAGTTAAAAGCCTTGAATGTTATTAAGGGACGAGAAGACCCTATATAGGTCAGCGAGCTGACTTCTCATGCGGAGGTCCCCGACTGGGGAGGGGAATGTTTCGTTATCCAGAAGCCTGGAATTATATATGTGTCAGTGAATGTGTTTGGAGAAATTAAAACCCAATGTAAAGAACTTACATTAACGAGTTGTTTCTAATCAAATCCCCCAATTTCACCTTAGGTGTTAAAAGGGAGCTATATAAATGAAACAATTAAAAAGAATAATAAGATGACATCATTGCTTACGTAGAATGAATCAATTGGCAGAGAGGCAGACACACTCATCAACTGAGATGGCTTTCAGGGATTATGGAGCATAGGGTATCGTTACAATGTTTGAATTTGAATTTCTAGTTCCTGAGTTCGCCGCTTTGCGCCATGGTGACGTGAATTCAGCTCGTCTGCCACAGATGACACTGTAGGACGAAATCACTACTTGCGGACACGAAATGGCGAAATTTTGCCCATGAACCTTCTTCTTTCAAGGCATGGAGTTATTTTACGTGCAAATAAAGATTACACGGTACCACTGGCTTTACTTCCCTTCTGAAGGAAGGCGTGCTAAGGATTTTTGCGTCCAAAAACCATCACCCTCCGCTAGGTTTGAACCTTCTATCTTGAGTTTTAGAGGTCAGCATGGAAACCGCTGCACTACGTAGGGCGACTCAACATTTCTATTGAGATATATTTAATATCAGTGCGGCTATTCTCAACCTATTATACAGCGCACTATTTTTGCAAAAGTTTATTCTTTAATCTGCTTTATGCTAATCGAGATGAACATTGGCATCTTATAGCTTATTTCCTTGTAGGTACAAAGGAATAAGGGGATACATTAGCCTAAAGGAATTGTTAAATCTTTTAGTAGCCACTATGTGATGAACTTTGAAGTACGGTTCTCTTTGTATGGCCATTTGATGGAAATTTTTAACCAATAAAAAGGACTATCTCGCCCATGTTGTATTATTATTATATTATTATTAACTCTACAAAAACTATATCTAATACAATTTTTTGTAGTAAGATTTTGTCTGTCTCTTACTATTTACCAGTTATGCAAAAGTCAATGAAAATAATAGGATCTCAGAGGCTGTTCCTAGAAAATACAAAATATACATAGTATTTGTCATGAAAATAATCTTTTGAAAAAAGCGTTATAATCAAACTTTTCGATACATTATCCATATAGTTTGTGTAGGAGAATTAGTTGAAAATCTTTCGCATCTTTGGAAGATACTAATCAAAACTTTTCGTTTTTGAGTTATGCTGTTCACACACACACGCACGCGCGCTACGGATGTAATTTTTTATTTCGATGGATATAAATGTTTTTATAAAAATCTGATGTGTACCATTCACATGACTTTCTCTACAACTCTGCAACAAATTATTCTTAAAAAGCTTATACTTCATGCTAATCAGAAAAAATCAGCAGAAAGATCTTATTACTTGCTTCCTTGTAAGTAGAAGCGAAATAAGGGAGTACCATAGGTTAAATTGATATAGGAAGCCCTCCGTGTTTCTTTTGTTTTCACTCGCTTCATGTAAAGAAGCGAATTTCAATGACAATCGCATAGCGACAGGTTTTAAACATTCGACTATCACTTTAGTATAGTTCCCTTCTAGTTATAAGGAACTATGTAATAAGACTATTCTGCTAATGCTTTTCTCGCTTAACATGGGGTGAAAAATATTTTTTAGACAGTTGATGCTAAAAGTAGGTATGTTTCCAGATGTCAATCATGTTAAAAGTAGAAAATGTGTCACTCAGTGTTATAAAATTATAACACTTCAATGTAGCCAACTTTAGTTTATACGTCCACGGCCTCATTCAAGTAAACTATGACTCTGAAAGCTCGTACCGATTCATAAAAGGACGGATGATTTGAATCTGCTGAACCAGACGAAACTATGCAAGCAGCGGAGAGAGTAAAACTACAACTCTATCTACACTGCTTCTGTTGTATAGAATGTTTTCGTTCTGTAGGAGTAAGTCGTCATGTTGTCAGCACTGATGCTAAGCAATGCAACAACTGAATATCGCAGACCATTAAGCATGAACTCCGTGAAGCAGGTAATCTATTTATAATTATAATATATTTATAAATATGGAGAATTGTCTAAAAAGTGTATGACACACGTGTTTAAGTTGTTTTATATTGTTCGTAGCATTACAAGGCAAATTTTTGCTTACAATATAATTTTTTTACAACTAGTATCATAAATAACTATTATTTTTTTAATTTTCTTCTTTTTTTTATAAATGCTAGATAAAGTAATAATGAGTAGTTTGTGTTATGTAAATGTAACATAAAAGTTTTAACCCGAGGAAAGCAGCGACTTCTCGCGTCACACAATCGGATAACTGTGATGTAACGCCGCTGCATAGGGGTTTTCAGTAGCGTGTATGGTGATTTCATAAAACAAGCAAAAAGTGCATTAAAAAGCCACTAAGTATAAAAGAATATTACACATTGCTTCTCATCAGATGTAAGACAGAGAAAGCGACTTCCTCGCCGCATTCTCTATCTCTGTTTACTGGTTTAGTTTTACTACCTTCCTTCCAATCCTGTATTCTGGTATGCATCTAGTCTCTAGCATCATTGCCACGGCTATCAGTGATCAGTGGCGCATTGGCTACCTATCGATCTTCGAGAAAAATGTGCTTACAAGTTTCGAGAATCGCCCTCATCTCATTCAATATAAACGGAAATTCTAGTTAATTATGTTGAGTAGAACCGTTGGCCCACATTAAATCGTGAATAAAACAATTTAATAACGAGAGGTAAATAATTATTATGCTCTTTGCCTTCTGTAAGATTAGCAGAGAGTATAAAACATTTTATATTGGAGATAGCATTTGTTTATTAACTTTAACCACCATCGCGTCCCAAGAACACCATTTTATTTTCTCTAGCAACGTACATAGCTGCTAGAGAAGATATTGTATTCCACTCTACGAGATTTAGCCTGAAATACACGTTTTAGGGTCCCCTATGTCCAAAAAGCATTTTTACTTTCTTTAGTCCGTATGTACAATGTAGATATTGGATAGAGAGGTTATTGTATTCCACCCAAAATTTAGATACCGACATTTCACCGGAAATGCACGTTTTAGGGTCCCCTGTATCCAAAAAAAGGTTCGTGTGGGTGTGTCTGTGGACAGCATACCTCAAAAAACGAAAATGCCGTTAAATATCTAGCTTGGTATTTATGTTTAGTATCTTCCAAGGATGCGTCACGAAGATTTTCAAGAAATCCCCCCCCCCTCACAAACTACACTTTACGGAAAATCTTTTTAAAATTTTGTTTTTCTCAAAAATGAATTTAACGATTATAATTAAAATACCGTATATTAAATATATTTATATTACAAATAAAATGTATATTTTGAATTTTCTGGAAATAGCCTCTGAAGAGGAAATGGCCTCTGAAGACCTCTATATTCAGGATGAGTTTTGTAGAATTTTGCATAACCGTTAAACCGTAAGAGATAGACAAAAACTTACTCCACAAAAAATGTAGATGTCGTCAAAACACCCAACTTCTGTCCTATCTATACACTTTTGTTGTGTAGTTAACAATTTCGTTTAAAATTTATACTTTTCCCAAAGTTGTCCATGTTTCTTTTGTTTTCACTCTTGGCTATGCAAAGTAGCAAATTTCAGTGACAATTACACAGCGATAGCTTTTAAAACATTTGACTTTCGCTATTGCCTAGTGCATTCCCTTACTTCCGTCCTATTTATAAGGAACTAAATAATAGCATCATTCAGCTGTTTTATCTCGATTAGCATGAAGTAGAAAAACGAGTAATCTTTTGTTAAGAGGTTTGTTTGCAGAGCAGGTAAACAAAGTCATGTGAATGGAACATCAGTTTTTTTTTCGGTTAAGAGGTAGTGTTTATTTTATTCCATTTGAGGAACAAAAAAATCCTACCTAGTGCTTTTAAACGTTTAAATATATTTACGTTCTTTCCTTCGTGCTTAGTGCATAGCTAGAGAATGTATTGCATTCCAACTAAAAATTTGATACCGAAATTTCACTAGAAATACACGTTTTAGGGTCCCCTATAGAATAAAAAGTTAGAAAAAGGTCCACGTGTTTGTGAGCACAATAATTTAAAAAAAAATGCCGTTAAATACCAAATTTGACTTAAGTTTAGCCTCTTACAACGATATGATAGGAAGATTTTTAGAAAACCTTCATCCCCAAACTACCCTTTACATGGAAAAAAAGATCGTACATTTGATTTTCTCTAAAATACTCTAAAGATTCTGAATAAAATACCACGTATTAAAGAATGCTTATAAGACAAATAAAATGCATATCTCGACTTTTTTGCAAAATGTCTCTGAAGCCATTGTCATTCTAAATGATTTGCATAACAAATTTTAAGAGATGACAAAAAAGTTACTATACAAAAATGTAGAACTCGTCAAAGCAAACAATTCATTTCATGTATAATTTTTTTGTTGTGTTACCAGTTCTGGGGTATTTCTTGATATTGGTTTCAATTTTAAAATATAACTTTTTCTGATGCTCCTGGCCATACAAAGGCAATGATTTGACAATCGCTTTAGCGTAGTGCATTCCCTTATTTCCCTTTTACTTCTGAGGAATTAAGTAATTAGACTATTTCGTTAATGTTTATCTCGATTAGCATGAAGTAGATAGAAGAATAAGCTTTTTAACAATGATTTGTTTTAGAGTGGTAGAAAATGCCGTGTGAATGAAACATATCAGATATTTTTACTTGTAAATGATGAATCTTTATAAAATCTATAACAGTAACCCAAAGCAAAGCACAAAGAAAAAAAGGAATTTACCCGAATGGGGACACTGGACTGGCGTGGGAAAATTGTTCATTGCTGATATTTCACTTCTTGCAGGTTAAGTAGGGTATTTGGGGAAGTCGATAAACTGCTGTTTCCTCAAAAGAATTTAGCTGCGTAAGGCTCCATTGTTTTATTTCTCAACAACAAAACACAGCAAGTGTTAACTCTCCCAGAATTGGGAACATTGTTCATGTTAAAGTTGATGCAAGTTAAATTTATTGTAATTTCACAAGAATCACGACCAACTTTTCCTATGAACGCAGATTCGTGCCGCGAGGAATCCTACATAGATGGCCACTTCTCCAATATGAAGATACCGCTTGGCAATGTCTTGATGGTAGGGAAGTATAATCTTTATTACTATGAGATAGTCCAGGTTGTATAACGCAAGAAATAAATAGCCAAGTCGCAACTTGCCAACCAACATTTTATATGTAGAGATATAACTTTATGTTCAAAGCTCTCAAAGTGGATAATAAAACGATGTCTTGAGGTTTCAACAACTTGGCTACTTTAAATTCGCATGAACGCTAACATATCGTTTTCCTATGTATAATAAACGAAAGAACTGGTTTCGGATAACATAGCAACCAACTGCATACCTTGCCGCAAATCTATACTGATAGTATAAAAATCTGATGTGTACCATTCACATGACTTTCTCTACATCCCTGCAACAAATTATTCTTAAAAAGCTTATACTTCTATTTACTTTATACTAATCAGAAAAAGTTAGCAGAAATAGCTTTATTACTTGCTTCCTTGTAAGTAGAAGCGAAATAAGGGACTACCATAGGTTAAAGTGATAGTCAAAAGCTGGTTGCTATGTCAATGAAAGTCCTTTGTTTATATGGATAGGAGTTGACAAGTTCCTGTATGAGAAAAGAATAAATAAGTTTTTCATAGCAGAAACCAAAAACAAGGAATGTCTCAAAAACGACGTACTCCACCAAAAAATACCTATAACATAAATTGTGTGTTTTAACGTGCTCTACGTTTTTTGTGTAGTAAGTTTTTGTCTACCTCTTACCGTTTAGCAGCTATTCAAAATTCCGTAAAATTCCTCCAGAATAAACTACTCTTCAGAGGCTATTCCCAGAAAATTCAAGATATACATTTTATTTGTCAGGTAAATGTCTTTAATATATGATATTTTAGTCAAAATCGTTAAAACCATTTTTGAGAAAATCGAAATTTTCGAAAAAAGTTCCATGTAAAGGGTAGTTTGGGGTGCGGGGATTTTTCTCAAAATCTTCGTGTCGCATCCCTGGAAGATACTAAACTTAAATACCAAGTTTGGTACTTTACCGACTTTTCGTTTTTGAATTATCGTGTTCACAGACACACACACACACACACACACATACACACACACGGACCTTTTTGTGAAAATACTTTTTTGGATATAGGGGACCCTAAAACATATATTTCCGGTGAAATCTCGGTATCGGATTTTTGGGTGGAGTGCAATACCTTCTCTATACACTATGTACATAGTAAGTCTAGAGAAAGTAAAAAGAGAAATTGTGTGTGTTTTCTTTTTTTGTTTGTTTTTTTGTTATATTCTTTATTAACCACATGCTCCATTATAATCTAATCCACACTGCATGTTTGAGTTATCTTTTTTACGTTTTGTACCAAATACTATGTACATGCATATGACATTGAAAAGCGATTGTATTCCAGACACAGATGCGATGTCGAGATTTCAACGGAAATATGATTTGAGGTCCCCTGGATACATAAACACCAGTCAAATATAGAAAAACGTCCATGTGTGGGTGTGGACAGCCTAGCTCAAAAATGAAAACACCGTTAAATACCAAATTTGGTATTCAAGTTTAGTATCTTCCAAAGAAATTTTTCAAGAAAATCTCCTCCACACTAAACTACCTATATAGTAAATATAATTTTTTTCTCAAAATGGTTCTAATTATTTTGATTAAAATATAGTCTACCAAAGACTATATTTTAATCAAATGATTATAAAATGCTTATCTTGAATTTTCTGAGAAAAGGCTCTGAAGACCTTTTTTTATTATGGACGAATTTTGAGTAACTGGTAAACCGCGAGAGAGAGAGAGAGAGAGAGAGAGAGAGAGAGAGAGAGAAACTTATTACATAAAAGATCTAATGTGTTCAATTCACATGACTTTCTGTAGCTGTTCCGCAAACACTTTTCTTACAAAAGATTATGCTAATCATGCTAACCAAGACAAATATTAGCAGAATTGGTCTTATTACGTGCTTCTTTGTAAGTAGGAGAGAAATAAGGGAATGCACTAGGCTGAGGAAATACATCATAAAGTGTTATGAAACAATAGAGATTCGACTCTCTTTGCTTGCTAGGAATAAAAATACGAGATGAAAAGAAATTTATCTCCTGTTTGGGGAAAAGATATGTACCTTAAAACTGAAACCAATATTTCAGAATATCTCAAAAATAGATAACTAAACAAAAATAAATAAATATATATATACTTTCTCTACACATACTGTACATAGTGTATAGAGAAGGTATTTTATGCACCCAAAAATTCGATACTGAGATTTCACCGGAAATACATGTTTTAGGTCCCCCAGAATCAAAAAAAAAATTGGGAAAAAGGTCCGTGTGTGTGCGTGTGTGTGTGTCTGAGTCTGTGGACAGCATAGCTCAAAAACGAAAAGACCGTTAAATACCAAACTTAAATATTAAGTTTGGTATTTTCCAAAAAGTGACACAAGATTTTCAAGAAAATCCCCCCACCCCAAACTACATTTTAAATGCAAAAAATGTCGAAAATATTCAATTTCTCAAAAATAACTCTAACGATTTTGATTAAAATCTTTAAGATATTTACATGGCAAATAAAATGTATATCTTGAATTTTCTGGGAATATCCTCTAAAGACCTCTTTATTCTGGATAATTTTCATTGAATTTTGCATAACTAGTAAACCTTAAGAGATAGACAAAAACTTATACAAAAATATGTAGATCACGAATAAACACAATTTATGTGATATACATTTTTTCATGAAATTGGTCATTTTCGAGTTATTCCTTGTTATTGATTTCAGTTTTAAAATACTTAACTTTTCTCATACCGGAATTTGTCAACTCATGTCCATTCCAACAAAGGAACTTCAGTCACATAGCAACCATCTTTTGACTATCACTTTAACGTATGGTACTCCCTTATTTCGCTTCTACTTACAAGGAAGCAGGTAATAAGATTAGTTCTGCTAATTTTTTCTCGATTAGCATAAGCTTAACAATATTTTTTTGCAGAGGGGTAGAGAAAGTCATATGAATGGAACAATTCAGATTTTTTTCGAGTGTAATGTCGGCCTAAGCATTGTTTCCTGTGGATAAAGATATCCTGTAAATTTGAGAGGAATGCATAGAGGAAAAGCTATATGCAGCTCTGGTGATCCTTCAAGAGGACCCATACATCTCAGGTTTTGCGGGGGATGAAAGCGATTATACTAGACCCCGTTACGAAAAGGTTTTTCTAAGAATAGGTTATTAAGGCAGGAAATGGTTGGCGGGAATGTGGGGCAGGTAGGAAACCGCAGGGACTAATCCCCGGGAGCTGTATGCCACATGGTCATTATCTCTTTTATAACGACTCTTCTCAGGGAAGTGCATCATACCGCACGTCCTTCCAGGATGTCAGGGAATATAGGCAAACATTTCAGAAATTACTTCGAATTCTGATTTTATAAGAGGAACAAAGTGGTTTCCGCAAAGGGGGCATCATGTATAGATGAACACCTAATGGAACAGAATTATGAATTTATTTTGGTCATTTAACGTTCTTTTCTTAGACTGTCACAGCCTACGACAAAGTAAATAGAAGCACATTGTGAACATTTTAGAAGAATATATTATTACAGTGTAAAGTCAAACATTTGTGTACTCCATTCACATGACTTTCTTTAGCAGCTCCATAAACTTTCTACAAAAGATTATTCTTCTTTCTACACAATGCTAACAAATATAAACATTAGCAGAATATTCCTCTTATTTAGTTCCTTATAAGTAGAAGGGAACTAAAAGAAAGCACGGCTAAAGTGATTGTCAAATGTTTTAAAAGCTATCATTATGCGATTGTCATTGCAAATCGCTTCTTTGCTTGGCCAGGAGTAGAACAAAAGAAAAACGGACATTTCCTGTCTGAGAAAAGTATAAATGCTTCTCAATTGAAACCAATAACAGGGAATATCTCCGAAACGGTTACCTCCACAACAAAAAACGTAAAGGACATGCATTTGTGTTTTGACTTGATCTACGTTTTGAGTGTGGTAAGTTTTTGCCTATCTCTTACGGTTTAACAGTTATGCAAAACTCGGCGAAATTCATTCAGAATAAAGACGTCTTTAGAGGCCGTTCCCAGAAAATTCAAGATATTCATTTTATTTAAAGAGCTTAAATATATGGTAATTTAATCAAAATCGTTAGAGTCATTTTTAAGATAATCAAATTTTTCGAAATTTTTTCCATGTAAAGGGTAGTTTAGGGTGGGATTTTTCTCAAAATCTTCATCTAGCACACACACACACACACACACCTTTTTCTATGAATGCTTTTTTTATACAGGGGACCCTAAAACGTCTATTTCCGGTGAAATCTCGGTATCGAATTTTTGAATGGAATGCAATACCTTCTCTATACACTATGTACATAGTACCTACGGATAGAGAAAGTAAAAATATGATATATTCCATTCACATGTCTTTCTCTACACCTCTACAATAAATTGTTGTTAAAAAGTGTATTCTTCTATTTACTTAGTGCCAATCGAGAAAAAATTAGCAGAAAGGGTCTTATTACTTGCTTGCTTGTAAGTAGGAGGGAAATAAGGGACTACCATAGGATGAATCGAAAGTTAAATATTTTAAAAGCTGGTTGCTGTGTGATTGCAGTATCTTTGTTTGTATGGATAGGAGTTGACAAGGTCCCATGTGAAAAAAGTAGTATTTTATAGCTGAAACTAATAACAAAGAATATCTTAAAAATCTGATGTGTACCATTCACATGACTTTCTCTATATCACTGCAGCAAATTATTCTTAAAAAGCTTATGCTTCTATTAACTTCATACTAATCAGTAAAACATTAGCAGAAATAGCCATATTACTTGCTTCCTTGTAAGTAGAGGTGAAATAAGGGAGTACCATAGGTTAAAGTGATAATCAAAAGCTGGTTGCTATGTCACTGAAGTTCCTTTGTTTGTATGGACAGCAGTTGACAAATTCCTGTATGAGAAATGTATAAGTTTTTCATAGCAGAAACCAAAAATAAGGAATGTCACAAAAACGACGAACTCCACGAAAAAAATGTATATAACATAAATTGTGTGTTTTAACGTGCTCTACGTTTTTTGTGCAGTAAGTTTTTGTCCATCTCTTACGGTTTAGCAGTTATTTAACATTTAGTAAAATTCATCCAGAATAAACTATTCTTCAGAGGCTATTCCCAGAAAATTCAAGATATACATTTAATTTGTCAGGTAAATATCTTTAATATACGAAATTTTAATCAAAATCGTTAGAGCCATATTTGAGAAAATCAAAATTTTCGAAAGAAAGTTCAATGTATAGGGTAGTTGGGTGTGAGGGGATTTTTCTCAAAATCTTCGTGTCGTATCCCTGGAAGATACTAAGCTTAAATACCAAGTTTGGTATTTTGCCTACTTTTCGTTTTTGAGTTATCATGTTCACAGACACACGGACACACACACACACACACGGACCTTTTTCCGAAAATACTTTTTTTAGATAAAGGGGACCCTAAAACATATATATCCGGTGAAATCTCGGTATCGAATTTTTTGGTGGAGTGCAATACATTCTCTATACATTATGTACATAGTGCCTATAGAGAAAGTAAAAAACGGTCAACCTTACGAAAAAAATGTATATAACATAAATTGTGTGTTTTAACGAGCTCTACATTTTTTGTACGGTAAGTTTTTGACTCTCTCTTACGGTTTACCAGTTATGCAAAATTCTCATACGAGTATTTGTCATCTGCTGGCCATACAAACAAAGGAACTTAAATCACATAGTAACCTGCTCTTAAAATATTTGACTATCGATTTAGCCTATGGTACTCCATTATTTCCCTTCTTCTTACAAGGAAGCAAGTAATAAGACCATTTCTGATACTTTTTTTCTCGATTAGCATGAACTAAATAGAAGAATAAGCTTTTTCACAATACGTTATTGCAGAGATGTAGAGAAAGTCATGTGAATGGAACACATACACACACGCGGGACATTAGTACCTACTTTATCGAAAAAGTAATACAAGAATAAATGTGTTCATATTGCGTAAAGTGTTAAACTCTGCAGTCTAATTCCAGTTTGAGTGCAATAACAAAAGTGCTCTATAATTATAGTGTTGGATTTAGAAAACAAATTAGCAAAAAGTTAAAATATGCAATTTGCAATCCAGTACCACGCCCAGTTTTGCTGTAAACAGCACAAACTGCTATATCAGCTCCTATGTGAAATTGCACATAAATCATACCCTTTTTGGAGTCTGGGACAGTTAGCCCATGTTTTTGCATCCAAATTGAACGTTATAATTTTAATGATTTTAAACTCGTATGCATATTTAAAGCTTAAAACTTATAGCTTTTACATACACCCCTCATTTCTAAATTCTACTGAACACAAATAAATAAGAGAGCGGTATAACTGTTGCATAAAGTACTTTATACGAAATATTTAGGACATATCCAACATTGATAAATTTGCGCATTTAAGCTTAATTGAGACATTACAAAAAAGCTGATGTCATATAATATTCACATGACTTTCTCTATTCATTTTTCATCAACTTAGATATTCTAACAAAACTTATTATTCTACCTACTCAATAGTCAGTATAAACTTTTACAGAAGCCGTTTTGTTACATACTTGAATGTAGATGATGGGAACAAGTGAATGAAGTAGGCTTGAGTGAGATTAAAATCTTTTAAGAACTGATCGCTATGTGATGACTTTAAAATCCCGTTGTTTACTTGACCTGGAAGAAAAGGAATAACGATATTCTATTTGAGTAAAGTACAAGTACTAAAAACTTGAAACCAATAACAAGGAATATCTCAGAAATGGTTAACACTACACAAAAAAGAAAAAGAAAAATGTATTAGACATAAATTATGTGTTTTAATGAGGTAATTTTTTTTGTGCACTTACTAAGTTTTTTGAGAAAAATCAACATTTTCGAAAAGTTTCTATTTATAATGTTGTTTAGGGGGGATTTTTTTTTTTTAAATCTTGGTGTAGCATCCTTGGAAGATAAAAACTCCGTCGCACAACAGCCCAAAATCGGGCCAAGGCTTACGCCCATTGCGGGCGTCATGGATGGGGTTCAGTACTGGAGGCTGGGACGTGGTTAGCGCCCCGAGTCCCTTGCAGGTGGTTAATGTGGTTCACGCAACCTGGAGCCGCTACTTTTTGATACTAAATTTAAATACCAAGTTGGGTATTTTACCGACTTTTCGTTTTTTGTGTTATGGTGTTTTCAGACTCTGGACCTTTCTCTAAAGATACATTTTTGGATGCAAGAGAGCGTGTATTTCGGTGAAATCTCGGTATCGAATTTTTGGGTGGAGTGTAGTACCCTCTCTAGTTATGTACTGTGTACTAAACAGACAAAGTAAAATCAAGGGGAAAATAACATACTGTAGAAGAAACAATTGTAAATTATAGAATTGAATGAAGGAAGCTTGTCGATAGAATGACGAGAAGGAGGATCCCAAAAAGGAAGTTGCACATCAGGACTATGTGAATTAGGTAGCTGATGTACTCCATTCATATGCCTTTCTACATACCTGTATCAAATTATTTCCAAATAGCTTATTCTTCTCTGTGCTACATGCCTGTAGAGATAAACATTAGCAGAATCTGTCTTACCATTTGCTTCCTTGTAAGTAAGAGGGAAATAAGGGAGTACACCAGGTAGGGTGAAGATAATAATTGAAATTCGTTTCTTTGTATGGTCAGGAGTTGACAAGGTTCCCGTGTGAGATAAGCTGGAAGTATTTTAAAAAAGAAACCAATAACACAGAATATCTCATAAATGGCCAACTCAAAACAAAACAAAAAATGTTTATGATATAAATTGTGTGTTTTAACTAACTCTGCATTTTTTGTTTAGTTTTTGTCTATCTCTTACGGCTTACCAGTTAAAATTCATTCAGAATAAAGAGGTCTTCAGAGGTTATTCCCAGAAAATTAAGATATACATTTTATTTCCCATGTAAATATCATAAATAGACGGTATTTTAATCAAAATCGTTAGAGCCATTTTTGAGAAAATAATTTTCGAAATTTAAAGGATAGTTTGGAGTGGGAGAATTTTTCTCAAAAACCTCTCGTCGCATCTGTGAAAGATATTCATGTTAAGTATCATGATTGGTGTTTTACGACTTTTTGTTTTTGAGTTATCGTAATCTCAGACACGTGTGTATTTCCGGTGAAATCTTTGTATTGAATTTTTGTGTGGAGTGCAATTGCTTCTCTATGTACTAAGAAGGGAAAGTAAAAAGACATTCAGCAAGACCAAGAAAACAATGGCCACACGTGTTTTGAAGCCGGAAAAAGCAGTGTTGCCTTATCCTTGGAGTGAAGAACAAGAAGAAGAAGAAGAAGAACAAGAAGATGCTGTAGCGCAAATAGATTCCCAAAATACTGTTTTGCAGTAACTTAGATAGTTAAAATAGCAATGCGGACATACTATTGAGTTTTTACTTTCTCTAGCCCCGTATGTACAATGTACATAGGGTTAGAGAAGTATTGTATTCCACCCAAAAATTTGATGTCGAGATTTCACCGGAAATACACGTTTTAGGACCCCCTGAATCCAAAAAAGCATTTTCAGAAACAGATCCGTGTGTATGTGTGTGTGTGTGTGTGTGTGTGTGTGTGTCTGTGGACAGCATAGCTCAAAAAGAAAAGACGGTTAAATACCAAACTTGGTATCTAGGCTTAACTAGTAAACCTTAAGAGATAGACAAAAACTTGAAATAAAAAAAAAATGTATATATTGTTAAAATACAGGTATGCCATTTACATTTTCTTCATGGAGCTTACCGTTTTCGAGGTATTCCTTGTTATTAGTTTCAATTGTGAAGTCGGGCTTTCTTTTGTTCTACTCCTGGCCAAGCAAAGAAGCGATTTGCAATGACAATCGCATAAGGACCCTCTTTTAAAACATTTGACTATCGCTTTAGCATAGTGCATTCCTTTAGTTCCATTCTACTTATAAGGAACTAAGTTATAAAATGCTGCTAATGTTTATCTCGATTAGCATGGTGTTTAAAGAAGAATTATCTTTCATAAGAAGTTTGTAGATTAGCTAGAGAAAGACATGTGAGTGTTACACATCAATTTTTTTTTTAATTTATGAGCGCTTAACTGATGTGGTTCTCAGCGTCCCATTCTATAGGACGTGAAAGACCGCTTAATTTTGCTCCGACGCCTCTTTATCAGGCTTGAGCTTCTTTTACTTGCCGTAAATGTGCTTCCCTTCCGAAGGAAGACATGCAAAGGATTTTTACGCCCGAAAAAATCCATCATCCACTGCTGGGTTTGAACCTGCGACCTTGGGAATCTGAAGTTAGCATGGTAACCATTACACAACGGAGGGCAACGCGGACATACTAGAGGAAATAACTGCAGTCATTGCCTCCTAATATTTTCCCCCCAGTTACATCTAGATGTCACAGAGCATGAAGCATTTTGTGTATACCTTTACCGGGCGTGACAAGGTGAAGTCATTAGTTCAGGCACATGCTTGTGGTATATGACACATCACAATTCCAGCATACACACCTGTACGTAAGCACTTCCTCGCTCTCCTTTGGTTTTAGGGAATCCATAGCTCAAATGTAGTAAAAGCTCTCGAAAACCTTCAAAAGCTGGTATTTATGCCCGAAAAATACTTCGAAACTTTAGCTTCAATTACAGCGCATAGTGCTTGGCCTTAGAGACCTTTAAACCTTCAACACGCGACAGTTTAAATGCTCCTGAGACGCAATGTAATGGCCTATACATGGGTTGGCTGATAAGTCCTGAACCTCTCAATGAAAACAGCATCTAAAAACAATGTTTGGCTTTATTTCTCAACATAATCTCCAGAAAGGCTAATACATTTGTCATATCGGTGTTCTAATTTAATTAAACCATCTCTGTAGTGCGATTTATCAAGGTCCTCAAAATGAGTGCGGTACCGAAGCCTCCCCAAAGCAGGTAGCTCCCGGTCGGAACAGGTAACAGTTGCAGTTTGGCATTTATAATATTTAATTATCATATTAGTTATATCTTTCTAGCTTTTCTCTTCAGACCACAAAGTGCTTTCTGTCTCTGAATTTTGTCACTAGGTGGTACCCCGTGGTTATGGTCCTCTTGAATATCCAGGACATCTATTTCTTCAATGGAAAAGGTTTTAATAAAACTTTTACAACTTTTAACATTGCACGTCCAACGCGCTACCCCACTTTTTAAACACTTCTGGAATCCGAAAGTGTAATTGTTCCGAAGTAGACTTTTCCTTCCTTTCCTACTCACCGAAATTTCAGTCTTGTCGGAAAACATGTTAACTGTGAACTAATTTATCGTACACTGAAAGAAATCTAGGGCAAAATTAGGCATACCCATTCCACCTCAGTGCTGGCTAATTACACCGGTTTCGCGGGAGGCTTGGGGGTTGTTACCTGCTACGCTTACCTGGGTACGGGAGGCTTCGGTCCTGCGCCCCTCAAAATAGCTGTTTACCGCATCAATGTCCTCTTCGTTGTTGTGAAATCTTCGTCTTCCAAGAAGTTTGTTGAGGTTTGGGAGCATGTGGTAGTCACTGGGTGTTAGATCTGGCGAATAGGATGAATGTTCAAGCAATTCCAATTTCATTCGCACACTTTTCCCATTGCAATGACTGAACGATGACCCGGAGCATTGTTGTGATGAAACAATTTTTTTTGCCAAATGAGGTCTTTTTCTTTTCTTCTCATCACTCAAACGTTGTAGTAAGCTTGCATAGTAGTCAGCAGTGATACTTTTAGCCTTTTCCAAGTAATCAATAAAAATAATTCCCTGTGCATCCCACAAAAACACTCGCCATAATCTTGTTACTGACAAAATTGACTGTGCTTTTTTGGAGTTGGTTTACCTGGCGCAATCCACTGTGATTTACTTCCTGGAGTGTAGTGATGAATCGAAGTTTCATCCATGGTAATACACCGTTTCGAAAATTCACTGGGATTTTTACGGTAGAGCTCCAAATTCTTAACAGAAACAAGTTTCCCTTTGGAACTTTTGATCAGGTGTCAACAAACGCGGCACCCATCTTGCACAGACCTTGTGAAAGCCCAAAACATTACTTAAAATATTACCTGCACGTTCTTTTTATATGTTTACAGCCTCTGCTATCTCTTCTGCGGTCTTCCAGTACTAAACGATGTTTTTTTTTTAATGATCTCTGGAGTTGTTATTTCTACAGGACGTCCAGAGCGAGGCTCATCACTGTACAACCCACCTTTTAACCATTGGATGTGAAGGGGCAGAGTCTTTCAATGTACTGTTCATTTCCTCTTTGATTTCTTTAGGCGTTAAGCTTTTCAAATAGAAGTATTTAATCACTGCTCGTTTTTCCAAATCCTCTATTTTCGTGAACACTTTAAAGTTGTCTTATTTAAAATCTGTCATTCGAAAAACAAACTATTGACCTGTAACTATGGATAGAAGCTAGTCTAGAGTTAAGTTATACTGGCCTAGTAGCGCCATATCTGTGAGGCCCGGGACGTATCAGCCGACCCTATTATTTGGCTGAATTGTCATTTATTGACTATACATTAAAAGTCTAATGTCTTCCATTCACATGACTTTCTCTACTTCTTTGCAATAAATTATTGTTAAAAAACCTATTCTTTTATTTACTTAATGCTAATCGAGAAAAATTAAGCAGAAAGGGTCTTATTAGCTGCTTCCTTGTAAGTAGAAGAGAAATAAGGGAGCATCATAGGCTAAATCGATAGTCAAATCTTTTAAAAACTGGTTTCTATGTGATTGAAGTACCTTTGTATGGCCAGGAGTTGGCAAATTCCCGTATGCACAAATTTCAAGTATTTTGAAACAAACCAATAACAAGGGATATATAAAAAATGTCCAACTCCACGAAAAAAAATGTATGTGGCATAACTTGTGTGTTTCAACGAGATCTACATATTTTGTGTATTATGTTTTTATTTATGTCTTACGGTTTACCAGTTTTACAAATCCATTCATTTAGAATAGAGCTCTCCAGAGGCTATTCCCAGAAAATTCAAGATATACGTTTTATTTGTCGTGTAGATATCTTTAATATACGGTATTTTAATCAAAATCGTTAGAGCCGTTTTTGAGAAAATCATAATTTTCTAAAACTTTTCCGTGTAAAGGATAGTCTGGGGTGGGGGAATTTTCTTCAAAATCTTCGTGTCGTATCCTTGGAAGATACTAAATTTATTTACCAAGTTTGGTATTTTACCGACTTTTCGTTTTTGAGTTATCGTGTTCACAGAAATACGGACACACACACACACTCACGCGCGCGGCCCTTTTTCTAAAAATGCTTTTTTTTTATACATAGGACTCTAAAACGTTTATTTCCGATGAAATCTTGATATCGAATTTTTGGGTGCAATATAATACCTTCTGTATACGCTATGTACACAGTACTCTTAGAGAAAGTAAAAATACTTTGGACCTTTAGCTTCAAATACATTACATTGAGTTCGGCCTCGGAGCTCTTTAAACCTTCAACACGCGAAAATTTAAATGTCTATCAGCACACACTTGAAATGACCTGTTTTTGGTTGCAATCTCGTTTACTTGACTTTAATCTTTCGTACACTTTTATACATTAAAAATGTCCCATATGATATAGCTAGTAACCAAAAGTGTTCAAATTTTCAGCAGAAACATAGAGAGAATGACTTAAAAGCTGCCCAAGAGCTTTTGAGGGACTGATGGCTGTTTATCCCCATACACCATCTAATAATGTTTTCAAAAAAATCCGCCTATTCACTGCCTATTTTGCAAATATTCTTACAAAAGTCTCCATGCTATTCGAGATAAAATTACCAGAAATTATCTTATTACTTAATTCTTTATAAGCAGAGCCGAAATAAGGAAATACGCTAAAGCTGGTTGCTATGTGATGCTTTGAATTTCCGTGCTCTTTGCATGGCCAGGAGTAAAAGAACGCGAGAAAGAAAACGAATGATTATTTTCCGTTTGAGTATTGAAAAAACTATACGTGTAACACAGAATATCTACGAAATGGTTAACTTAAAACAAAAATCTACATTTTTTTGTCTGCTAAGATTTTGCCTATCTCTTACGGTTTGCCAGTTATGCAAAAGTCAATCAGAATGAAGAGGCTATTCTCAGAAAGTTCAAGAAAGGCATTTTTATTTTTATGTAAAATCTCTGATATATACGGCATTTTAATCAAAATTGTTAGAACCTTTTTTCAAAAAAAAAAAAAAAGTAACATTTAAAAATATTGCATATAATTGTAGTTTTGGGTATTTTCTTCAAAATCTTCGTGTGACATCCTTGGAAGATGCTGAATTTAAAATATGAAGTTAGGTATTTAACGGATTTTTGAATTGTGCTGGTTACACACATATACAAACATATGCACGCGGGCCACTTTCTATGTATTTTTTTTATTCTGGCGAGCTTAAAATATTTTCGTCAAAATCTCAACATTTATTTTTTTATGTTAGTGTGGTGGCAGCGTTTCTGCCTCATATTCAAAAGGTCGCGAGTTCGAAAATCGCTTAAGGTTTGTTACCTGGATAATTTTTTTTCTCGGGGATTTCCCTTATTCTAAGAAGACTAATGTCGAGTGACTTTAAGCTCCATGGACCTCGAGATCATTTGAGCATCATTTCACCAATGTCATTCATCTCCGATATGACGAACAAGGTTAAAGGGGGTTAAGCTGCAAAAAAAAAAAAAAAAAAAAAAAAAAATCCCCTACTTATTACACGTTGTAGAGAAAGTAAAATTCCCCTAAACAAATAGCTAATTTGCGATTTTGGCAGGAAAAGTTGTTTTGATTTTTCATTTTGGTCCATTAACCTGTTTTTCTTTTAGTTGGACCTTTCTAGTACTCACTTCTCTTTTGTCACCGAAGCAAAAACTAAATGAATGGATTGCAGCAATATGGCGCTTAAACACGCAGCAACAACAACTCTGAAGGTCCACTTTGTAAAAGCCCAGTGATGTTTGTGACGGAGTCCTTGAAATATTCCTTCAAGTGAAAGGTCTTTCCTGGGAGATGAAGAGGACAGATGCGCGTGTCCTTGTGGGTCAGCTGGTCCCTCCCTCCAGAGTTCCAAAGGGTTGGGCTTTGTCAGTGGCGTGCAGTTTGAATAGTGGTAAGTTCGCCTTGGTTCTGAATATAATTGCGATGGGGATTTCCACTAAAATCAGTTCGTTTTCAGGATATCGGTATAAGTATCCGTTCAATTTGAAGATGGTCGTTATGCGGTGCAATTGAAATTCGTTTCACTTTACATGTTCAGGAGTAAAATAAAAGAGATTTGAAACGAATGGTGTCATCCCGATTGAGAAAACTAGTATTTTAAAATTGAAACGAATAACAAGGAATTTCTCGGAAATAGTTGACTACAAAGAAAATATATGACAAAAATTGTGTGTTTCAATGAGATCTACATTTTTCGTGGAGTAAGATTTTAATCTCTCTTTTCTAATGCCCAATAATTCAACAAAAATCCTCTTTTTAAGAACCTTAATTTTTATCTCTTAAGGTTGACCAATTATACCAAAGGCATCCAGAATGAAGAGATATTTAGTTTGTTTTTTTTTTCTAGTCAAGATTATTCCACTTCTTTCCCAGAGTCTGGAGGTATGAAGGAAAGTGAGAATAAGTGCGTGTAAAGTTAAATCCCTTAAGATTAACAGTAAAAGCAAGTAAACATCATTGTCATGGACAATTGTTCCAAAACTGGCATATAAATAGAACAAGCAAAACATAAATAAATAAAAAGAAAGTTAAAATATGTAACCTATATGTTGTTGTTGTTGTTATTATTATTATTATTATTATTATTATTATTGTTTGGGCTTTAGCCACTACGAAATTGTTGTTACTGGTTGCATGTTAACATATCCGGTACATTGTAATATTACCTATTTATTTTATTTTATTTTTTTTTTTTTTACGTTCTCTACATTATTCATAGTACAGAGGTAGAATGTATTGTATTTCACCAGGAGTACACGTTTTAAGGTCTCATAAATAAAAACAAAAACATGTGTAGAAAAAGGTTCGTGCGCACGTGCACGCAAGTCTTTAAACAGCACCACTCAAAAACGGAAAGGTGGTTAAACACAAAACTTGATATGTAAATTCAACATCTTCCAAGGATGCGACACAAAGATTGTCAAGTAAACCCCACACCCCAAAGTAGTCTTTACATGAAAGTGATTAGAAATTTTAAATTTTTCTCATAAATGCTCTTAATGATTTTGATTAAAATACCGCATATTAAATATATATATAAATAAATAAGCAGTTCCGGAGTCTTGTCGGGACTTTTCTTTTTCTTCTTTCCCTATACTTCTTCTATTGACCTATTTGTTTATCGTTTTTTATTTTAACTTAAAAAATACACATTTACACATTTGTAAACATACAAGCCCAAGGCGGGATTCGAATCCACGATTCCCTGCACCTCGAAGCACCAAAGTTGGGCACTAAAGCGAGCGCGGCTACGGGGACCGGCGTAATTTTTAAAACATTTGACTATCGCCTTATCCTAGCGTATCCCCTACGTACAAGAAACAGACCGTTTCTGTTAGTGTTTATCTCGATTAACTGGAAGTAGATATAAGAATAAGTGTTTGTAAGAATGGTTTGTTACAGAATAGGTAGAGAAGGTCGTGTGAATGGTGCATATTGGATTGTTAGAGTACGTTTGCTGAAGTTGAATATTTCATAAGAAAAATCATGAAGAGTTGATATTACATCAGCAGGCACTGTTTATGAACACTAAAATGAGATGTCATAAATCAATTTTCTTTGTTCCTTTTTACGTTTATTGGTGTTCTCTATTGTTGAGTACGCTGATGGATCTCCTCTAAGTGGAACTCTCACTAAAAGCACCACCACCAGAGGTCGCTGCTAAATAAAGTCGCTGTACAAGGCACAAAAGGTTGTTTAACCTTGGTAGTATTTAAGGAGACATTGTTAGTTTTCTACCTGAGATTTGAAAGGGTGAGAACTGCCGAACAAAAGAAGTATTTTTATGTACACTGGAGACTGACAGTCTGCTGTTTTCTTGGTCCTATGAGGCTACTTATGCTAAACAGAGAAGCATCGGATATATCCCCCTCTGCTCTTCGGCAATACACTTGGCGCCAACGATGAGTAGTGTGGCGTAACATAAAACCTGATGTCACTTCTGGACACTTTTATTACTTTCTCTAGCACGCATGTACAAAGAAAATCTGCTATACCATACCCCGGCACCTAATTTCTAAAACCGGGACAGACATTCCAAATCCTTATTGCTTTATTTCCAAATGTAATTTATACATCTATACAACATTATTTTACATATATTAAGTAACTTAAAAAAAATGAAACTATATCTTTCAATTTCAGTAATTTTTCCCCTTACCCCCCTTTACTTTCTCAAATTTTAAAAATATTTTTTATTATTTACTATCCTTAATTATCATAAATATTTATTTAAAATTATATATAGTTTATATAGCATATTAATGAAAGCATTATTTATTTAACGTCTTTTATCTCCTATTTCTATCTTTTTATTTTATTATTTATATATATATATATATATATATATATATATATATATATTGAATTGCATATAAGTACGTATATATAATGTTCTTAGAAGGTTGTCGCCCGTGGTGTAGTGGTTACCACGCTAACTTCATATACCCAAGGTCGCGGGTTCAAAGCCGGCGGAGGGCGATGGATTTTTTCGGGCGTAAAATCCTTAGCATGGCTTCCCTCGGAAGGGAAGTAAAGCCGTTAGTCCCGATTTACGGCACGTAAAAGAACCTCAAGCGTGATACAGAGGCCTCTGAGCAAAATTAAGATGTTTTTCACGCCCAATTTAGAATGGGACACTGAAAACTACAGCAGTTAAAGAGCGTCCATAAATAACACGCCATTTACAATTTTTTTCTTAGAAGGTTGAGAAGGTTTTGCACTTTTAGTTAAAGATCAGAGTATCTGTGTGTTTGTGTGTTGGCAACTTGCTATTTAAGTTTAATATATATTTTCCAAGGATGCGACACGAAGATGTCCAAACTATACTTTAAAATGAAATGTTTTCGAAAATTTTACAAAAATGGCTGAAACGATTTTGATTAAAATGTCGCAATGTTTACATGGCAAATACAATGTTTACCCTTAATCTCTTGGGAATAACCTCTTATTCTTAATGAATTTTACATAATTGGTAAACCGTAGGAGATAGACAAGAACTTACTACACAAAAACTGTGGATCTCGTTAAAACACACAATTTCTATCATATACATTTTTGTATCTGAATTTGCCGGGCCACATGACCGCGGTCGCTCAAGTGCCTCAGTTTGGTGCTTCGTGGCGCAGGGAATCGTGATTTGAGTCCCGCCTTGGGCATGCAAGTCTGTGTATTTGTAAACGGTAAATAAATAAGTCAACAAAGGAAATGTAGAAAAATAATAAATAAATAAAATCTGATGTGTTCCATTCACATGCTTTTTTTCTATATTGCTGTAACAAATTATTATTAAAAAGCATATTCTTAAATCTATTTTATGTAATCCGTTTCTATGCAGGAGTTTACAACTTTTCGCGTGAGAAAAGCTTTAAGTATTTTAAATCTGAAAAAAAAAAATAATAAGGAATAACTGCCTCCGTGGTTGAGTGGTCCCGGGTTCGATTCCCGGCTGGGGCGGGGAATTTTTCTTTAGCTAGAATTATTCCCTATCACTCACAGAGTCTAGAAGTATGTATGTATGTATGTATGTATGTATGTATGTATGTATGTATGTATGTATGTATGTATGTATGTATGTATGTATGTATGTATGTATGTATGATGTATGTATGTATGTATGTATGCATGCATGCATGCATGCATGTATGTATGTATGTATGTATGTATGTGTGTGTGTGTGTGTGTGTGTGTGTGTGTGTGTGTGTGTGTGTATTTGAGGAAAACAAAATGATTTAAACCTACAGACGAGTTGTTTCAAGTGCAAAGCCCCCGATATGGCCTTAGATGTTAAAGGGGGCTACTATATAAATGAAACAATAAAAAAAATAACAAGGAATATCTCAGAAATAGTTGGTCAATTCCATGAGAAAAAAAACGTATATAATATAAATTATGTTTTAATGTGATCTACATTTTTTGTATAGTAACTTTCTGTCTCTTACGATTTACCATTTACACAAAATTGAACAAACTTCATTCACGATAAAGAGGCCTTTAGAGGCTATTCCTAGAAAACTCAAGATATAATTTTATTTTCCTTATAAATATCTCTAATATACGGTGTTTTAATCAATATCGTTAGCCTTTTTTGAGAAAAAAAATCGAAATAATTTCTATGTAAAGGACAGTGTGTTGGGGGAGGGGATTCTTCTCAAAATCTTCGTGTCGTATCCCTGGAAGATACTAAACTTAAATACCAAGTTTGGTATTTTACCGAGTTTTCGTTTTTGATTTGTTCACTGACACTCACGGACCTTTTTCTCTAATTTTTTGTTATAGGGGACTCTAAAATGTGTATTTCCGGTGAAATCTCGGTATCGAATTTTTGGATGGAAAACAATACATTCTCTATGCACTATGCACATGGTACGTGTACAGATAGTAAAAAGGATAAAAGAAAAAAAAAAAGGTAGACCTATATCAGTCTGTGTGCGATAGGAAGCAGTACAATCACGTAGTATTTTCTCGCACAAAGGCACAAAGGAAATAGAAAAGTAGATTCAGACTGAAAAATTCAATGCCATAGCCGGGATTTTGACTTTTTACTTTCTCTACACGTACTAAGCTTATAGCAGGTAGAGAACGTATTGTGTTCCGTTCAAAAATTCGATGTCGAGATTTCATCGGAAATGTGTATAGAGTTGCCCTGCCTGAATCAAAAAAAGAAAAACTCTGATATGTTCCATTCACGTGACTTCCTCTACATCCTGCAACAAATTAATGTTAAAATACTTATGCTTCTATTTACTTCATGCTAATCCAGAAAAAAATTAGCAGAAACAGACTTTTTACTTGCTTCCTTGTAAGCAGAAGCGAAATAAGGGAGTACCATGGGTTAAAGTGATAGTCAAAAGCTGGATGCTATGTGACTGAAGTTCCTATTTGTATGGGCCCGAGTTGACAAATTCCTGTATGAGAAAAGTATAAGTTTTTTAAAGCTGAAACCAAAAATAAGGGATATCTAAACATTTTCGAAAAAAATTCCATGGCGTGGGGGAATTTTCTTGAAAATCTTCGTGTCGCATCCTTGGAAGATACTCAACTTGAATACTAAGTTTGATATTTAACCAACCTTTCGTTTTTGAGCTATGCTGCCCACAGACACACACACACACATATGCCCAAATACGGACCTTTTTCCAAAAATGTTTTTTTTTTAATTCAGGGGGACCAAAAACGTGTATTTCCGGTGAAATCTCTGTGTCGATTTTTTGGGTGGCATGTCTCTATACACTATATACATTGAGGTACGTGTGGAGAAAGTAAAAAAAGATCCGTGTGGTGTGTGTGTGTGTGTGCGCGCGCGCGCGCGCTCGTGGAGAAATGCTTGATTTTTTTTTTTCTGCAAATTTGGCACTAAGGACTTTTGATTAAAATACTTATATTAAAGATATTTAAATATCGTATAACTAGTAAACTGTAAGAGTTAGATAAAAACTTACTACATTAAAGTGTAGATCTCGTTAAAACACGCAATTTATTTATTTATTTTTGTAAAATTAAGCGTTTCCGAGTATTCCTTGTTATTGGTTTCAATTTTAAGCTACTGAAACGTTTCCCAAACGGGAAGACATCTTTCACTTCATCTCTCTTTTGTTTACTCTTGGGCGTGCAAAGCGAAGTGTATTTCCTTATCTCCCTTCTACTTAGAAAGAACTAATACAATCATTTCTGCTAATGTTTATCTCGAATCACTACGATGTAACAAAAGCAATAACATTTTGTAACAATAGTTTGCGAAGTATGAGTGGAACACATCAGGTTTTTTACTTTCTCTAGCCCGCATGTAAAATGTACATAGTGGATAGAGAAGGTATTGTATTTCATCCAAAAAGTCGATGTCTAGATTTCACCAGAAATGTATGTTTTAGGGTCCCCTGAGTCCGAAAAAAATTTTTTAGAAAAAGGTCCACATGTGTCTGTGGACAGCATATCTCAAAAACGAAAAGACCGTTAAATGCCAAACTCTGTATGTAGGTTTGGTGTCTTCCAAGGATGCGATATGAAGAAAATCCCCCCCCCCCGCCACAAACTACCCTTTATATGGAAAATTTTTCGAAAATGTTTATTTTCTGAAAACTGTCTAACGATTTTGATTAAAATCCCGATATTAAAAATAATTGCATACCAAATAAAATGTATATCCTGAATTTTCTGGGAATAGCCTCTGATGATCGCTTTATTCTAAATTAATTTTTCTGAACTTTGCTTAACTGCTAAACCGTAAGAGATTTACAAAAAATTAGTACAATAAAAATGTAGTTCTCACCAAAACACACAATTGATGTCCTTTGCGTTTTTGTTGTGGAGGTAACCGTTTCCGAGATATTTCTTGTAACGTTCAATTCTAAAATACTTATACTTTTCTAAGACGGGAAGTGTCCGTTTTTCTTTTGTTCTACTTCTGGCGAGGCAAAGAAGCGATTGCAATGACAATCGCGTAACGACAGCTTTTAAAACATTTGACTATTTTAGCATTGTGCATTCCTTTAGTTCCCTTCTACTTATATGGAACTAAGTAATACGAGCATCCTGCTAATGGTTATCTCGATTAGCGTCGTGTTGAAAGAAGAATGGTCTTTTGTAAGAAGTTTGTTTGTACAGTAGCTAGAGAAGGTCATGTGAGTGTAACACATCAGATTTTTTTGCACCAAATTTTCCAATAACTGAAACACTCTGTACTTTATGAAACCGAAAACATTTTAAGTGAGACATATCCGGGTTACACAGAAATAAATCTGAGATCTGCTCGAATATAACATATACTCTGAAATTCAAACAGGTGAATAGAAATATCTTGGAAGGATTTCGCAAGGGCGAACGGGTTTGGCAAATAACGGCAGATATTTCGGACAAAGAAAGTAGGTTATTGGTACAGAGCGCTACAACCGTTTGGGTTATATATCATCTAGGGTAGCAGTATGGACATTGGAGAGACCTGATGTGCATGGTGTTCCTGTCTATTGAATACATCAAACAAAAAACTGATGTGTACCATTTATATTACTTTCTCTATCTGTTCTGCAAACAAACTACACTTACAAAAGATTATTTTTCAATCTATGGCATGCTACTCAAAATAAACATTATCAGAATTGATCTTATTGCTTAGTTTCTTCCTCAAATTACACTAGTTTAACAGTTAAATATTTTAAATTCTATCGCCATGCGTTTATCATAATATTTCAAGAGCTTCAACTTTTATCAGGCGAAAAGTTGTAGCTCGAGTTGTATTTAATAAGACTTATTTCGTGAATAAAAGGACAATGATTTGCCTATATGGACACGAAGAATACTATTTCTAACATCCCATTTGTCTTGATGTATATTTGCACCGAAATCACTGCAACTTGACGTCCATATCATACACTCTCTCTCTCTCTCCCTCTCTCTGTTCTTTTTAGTAGTCTGCAGCTTAGAGTTTTCAATTAATGTCTATTTCAGCGATCGACCTTTCCCCAAAACGTTTTGGAGCTCCCGCCATAATGTGCGGGAATATCACTGCACACTGATACTATTATTATGAGACGAACATTGGTTCAGAGAGAAAACAATAGTATATGGGTGCGATAAATTTAGAAGAACAATTGCAGGGGGATGAGATAAAAACCGATTAAAATATAGCGATAATGAGTTCCGATTGGTTGGAATTTTACGTGCCAATGTACTGGGTTGGCTACTTCCTACGGTCACGTGTCATGAAGAGAAATCAGTTCTCTTTCCATATGCAAGGAGTAAAACAAAAGAGATATGCAGCGGACGAGGTTCTCCCTTTTTTTAAAATTGATACATATAACTAAGAATATCTCTGATATTGTTAGCTAAAAAAATTTGCATTTTCAGATATAAATACTTTGTTTAGTAAGTTTTTGTCTATCTCTTACAGTTTATTAGACATCAAAAATCATCCAGAATGAATTGAATTTCAGAAGCTTTTCCCAGAAAATTAAAGATATACGTTGTGTAAATTCTTTAATATATGCCATTTTAATCAAAATCGTTATAGCTTATTTGAGAAAATAAAAATTTTCGAAAATTTTTCCATGTAAAGCGTATTTTGGGTGGGGGATTTTTCTGAAAATCTTTGTGTCGCGTCCTTGGAAGATACTAAACTTAAAAAGAAATTTTGGTATTGAGCCTACTTTTCGTTTTTAGGTTATCGTGTTCACACACGCACACAAACACGTACACACCATAATTTTTTTTTTCTAAAAATACTTTTTTTTAATTCAAGGAAATCTTAAAGGCATATTTCGTTGAAATCTCGTATAAAATTGTAGGGTGGAGTGCAAGATCTTTCCTATATTTTACATACGTGCTAGAGAAAATAAATGTAATCAAGATTTCCTGAATTAATTAATAGTACGGTTTTTGGCTTATGAAGCATGGATTGATATATAATTTTCCATTATGCTAATGCTGTTAATTTCCTCAGGAACTGATCCATGAAGTTTTGGTCACTGGGTCAGAGGTCTTAAGAAGTGTGTTGTTTAAATTCGCCATGACCAGAATCTTTTTAATTGAATGAAAATGTGCAGCCTGGAGAACGTAGAACCTGGAAGATATGCATGGTTGGACCTCTCGCCTCTCACCAAGCGGGGCCTGGATTCGATCCCAAGCGATCGCATGTGGAATTTATGCGGATAAAGCGGCGCAGAGGCAGATTTTTTCCGGGTTCTCCAGTTACTCCCACCATTGCATTCCACCGGTGCTCCAACTTCATCCAATGTGTCATCAGTGTCATCGCTATATGCGGTAAAAGCGAACGTTTAATATTATATAAAAAAAAATCTTATGTGCTTCATTCACATGACTTTCTTTACATCTCTGCAACAAATTATTATTAAAAAACTTATGCTTATCTTTACTTCATGCTAATCGAGAAAAAAAATAGCAGAAATAGTCTTATTACTTGTTTCCATGCAAGTAGAAGGGAAACAAGGAAGTATTCGTCAAAAGATGGTCGCTATGTGACTGAAGTTCCTTTGTTTGTATGGACAGCAGTTGACAAATTCCCGTGTGAGAAGAGTAATAGTTTTTTTAAAGCTGAAACCAATAACAAGGAATATCTATAAAAAAAAAAAAAAAATAAAAAAAAAAAAAATCCACTCTACGAAAAAAATGTATATAACATAAATTGTATGTTTTAATGTGATCTATATTTTCTTTTAAGTAAGTTTTTGTCTATCTCTTGCTGTTTACCAGTTATGCAAATTTCCGTAAAATTCATCCAGAATAAAGTAGTATTCAGAGGCTATTCCCAGAAAATTCCCTATTAGTGGTTTCAGTTTTAAAATTCTTATACTCTTCTCAATCGGAATGTCCTCACCTGTTTCATATCTCTTTTGTTTTACTCCTGGCTAAGGAAAGAGAACAATGACAATCGCATAGTGACAGCTTTTAAAAGGTTTTTCGTCTATAGAACGTGTATAACTACCGGCAGTACCCCACAGATTCTGACGGATGATACCGGAGCGGTACATCGGCTTTTTAAATGTTTATCATCCCTACCTTTTAGAATTGTTATATACTTTTATTTTATTTCTTCTGGTATGCTGTTGGTGTGTAAGCTGCAGTTATTACTTTCTCTATACGCACTATGTGCATAGTGAATAGAGAAGGCATTGCAATCCACCTAAAAGTTCGATACCGAGATTTCACCAGAAATATATGTTTTAGGGTCCCCAATATCCAAAAAAAGCATTTTCACAAAAATGTGTCCGTGTGTCTGTGAACACGATAACTTAAAAACGAAAAATCGGTAAAATACCAAACTTGGTATTTAAGTTTAGTATCTTCCAGGGATGCGACACGAAGATTTTGAGAAAAATCCCCCCACCCCAAACTACCCTTTACATGGAAATTTTTTCGAAAATTTTGATTTTCTCAAAAATGGCTCTAACGATTTTGATTAAAATTTCGTATATTAAAGATATTTACCTGGCAAATAAAATGTATGTCTTGAATTTTCTGGGAATAGCCTCTGAAGAGTAGTTTATTCTGCATGAATTTTACTGAATTTTGAATAACTGCTAAACCGTAAGAGATGGACGAAAAGTTACTACACAAAAAATGTAGAGAAAATTAAAACACACAATTTATGTTATATAAATTTTTTCGTGGAGTTCGTCGTTTTTGAGACATTCCTTATGTTTGGTTTCTGCTATGAAAAACGTATACTTTTCTCATACAGGAACTTGTCAACTCCTATCCATACAAGCAAAGGAATTTCATTGACATAGCATCCAGGTTTGGACTATCACTTTAACCTATGGTTGTCCCTTATTTCGCTTCTACTTACAAGGAAGCGAGTAGTAAGACTATTTCTGCTAATTTTTTCTGATTAGCATAAAGTAAATAGAAGTATAAGCTTTTTAAGAATATGTTGCAGGGATATAGAGAAAGTCATATGAATGGAACACGTCAGATTTTTTTTAACCATTTCCATTTTAGCTCCGTGTGCCTATTGTTTTAGGCATTTGGTTTTGGTTACATCTTTTAGCTCCTTTTTGCTTCGGGACTTTGCTTTTAGTCACACCTTTTAGCTACTTTGTTTTAATTGTTTCAAGCTCCCTTTGGTTTTCTACTACGGGAAGTTTTATTTGTTTTGAATTTTAATCGGCGTTTTAGTCCAAGTCCTTTTTAAGATTCATTCCTTCCTTATTTTTACTTTCTCTAGCCCATATGTACAATTTACATAGGGATAGAGAAGGTACTGTAATGCACCCAAAAATTCGATGTCGAGATTTCACTGGAAATATAAGTTTTGGGGTCCCCTGAGTCCGAAAAAAAAAAGCATTTTTAAAAAAAGGTCCGTATGTGTCTTTGGATAGCATAACCCCAAAACGAAAAGACCGTTAAATACCAATCTTGGTATTTAGGTTTAGTATATTCCAAGGATGCGTCACGAAGATTTTCAAATAAATCCCCCCACCAAAACTACCCTTTACATGGAAAAAATTTCGAAAACTTTGATTTTCTTAAAAATAGCTCTAACGATTTTGATTAAAATCCCGTATATTAAAACTATTTATACCCGAAATAAAATGTATATGTCGAATTTTCTGGGAATAGCCTCTGAGGACCTCTTTTACTGGATGAATTTTGCTTAACTGCTAAACCGTATGAGATTGACAAAAACTCACTACACAAAAAATGTACATCTCGTCAAATCACACAATTTATGCCCTTTACGTTTTTGTTGTGGAGGTAACCGTTTCTGAAATATTCCTTGTTACTGGTTTCAATTGTGAAGTACTTAAATTTTTCTCAGACAGGAAGTGTCCGCTTTTCTTTTCTTCTACTCTTGGCCAAGCAAAGAAGCGATTTGCAATAACAATCACATAACGATAGCTTTTAAATCATTTGACTATCACTTTAGCCTAGTGCATTACCTTAGTTCTCTTTTACTTATAAGAAATAAGTAATAACAGCATTCTGGTAGTGTTTATTTCGATTAGCATTGTGTAGAAAGAAGAATAATCTTTTGTAGGAAGTTTGTAGAGCAGCTAGAGAATGTCATGTGAGTGTAAAACATCAGATTGTTCAACCTTTTGACCTAATCGCTTGGTTTTAGGATCGAATGTTTTTGGTGGGCGCTGATGACCCAGCCGTTGACCGTCCTAAAACCTACTCGTCGCCATCATGATTTAAAAGATATTTTACTCTCACTTTAGCCTAGTGTATTCCATACCACTTATAAGGAACTAAGAAATAAGACCGTTCCTGGAAATGTTTATTCTGTTTAGCATGATGTAGATAAAATAATAATGTTTTGTAAGAATAGTTTGTTTGCAGAACAGATAAAATCACAAGAATAGAACACATATTATTGTATTAAAGAAATTATAATGTATAAATGGAAGATAATTCTGCCATATTAAACTAGGTGAGTTATTTACAAAGGTGATATTTAAATAGTTTACAAACGGTTATTGGAAGTTAATGCAAATGTATTTATATTTTAACTTCAACTTCAGCTTAAGAAGGAAATATATACCTTAGATTATTAATGTTGTACGATGGCTTCATTTTTATGTGCTTTTTATTTCCTTGATATCGAGAGCAAATTGAAAGTTTTGCGCCAATATACTATCGTATCTTGCACCGGCGCGGGCGTTGCTACTCAATGTCACCATCCTAGCTTATCTAATTATTATTACATCTGGGTATGAACAACGCTGAATGACCATCACATGTACGCCACTGAAGTAAAGGGTTGCTGCTCCACATTGTGAAGGTTGGGGGTTCTTCCATCCCCTGAGCAGATGTTGGACCAGTGCGGCTCTGAACGGAAGAGTGGGGGACTTTCACTGCCGGGCCAGGGACCTACCTACCTGTTGCCTTCTATGACGTCACTTAGTTGTTGCCTGACGGTCGACTCGTCGTGAACCAGTCACTTACCTGCTTGCCGCTTGCTTGCACTGACCGGCAAAAGTGTTTTGTCGCGATTCGGCTATAGTCGGCGATCTTCGTGTGGCAGCTTCCTCTTTTTTTTTTTCTTTTTTTTTTTTTTTGCACATCGACAATAACCACTTGTTACTTTCGTGCAGTTTGGCTCTCCTTCGAAGGCAAAGGCATTACTGTGTTCGTGGAAGTCAGCGTTTTGGAAGAAGGTTACCTCAGAAACTGACTAGTGGTGCAATAAGATCGTTTTCTGATTATGTTGACTCTTGCTTTCTGAGTTAAAAGGTTCAGTGACTCAGTGTTTCATCAAGATTGATAGTGTCAAGAAAGAAGAAGGAAAAAAAAAAGGATGTGGAAGTGAAAGATACCTAAATACCCATGAAATCTCTTAGGCTAGACAGCTAATGTGTTTTTTTATGTGAACCAGCATGGCTGTCACGTGTATCGTAAAGCGGTGAAAGCTTGAAACGGATTACGACATTGACTTGTCGCCTGAAGGTGAAGGAAGATCTTGTGTGTATGTGAAGACCAGCTAGCGTCCTATACTAGCATTGAAATCTCCTCAGTAACGCGCTTCGCTGGTGGCATGGAGGGTTAAAGCTTGAGAGGAAAAGATTATAGTTGGTATCGTGTATTCGACTGCTGCGGCTTTCGACTGTCTGGATTATAGTTTGACATTTGTGCTCGTGGTGAGTGGGTGAGGAGAGGTCAGGAATCAAGGTCAGGTGCAACAATAAAAGGAACGCTGGAGCTCGACGCGCTGTCAAGGTTTCGGATGCAATATTTGGGGACTACCTATGGGGACCCCCGAATGAGTGTTGCCGCCCTCATGAAACGAACCCGTGACATGAGGGCGAGCAGCGGCGAGGGCTCTCCGGAGGTCACCTCGTCATCGGGGACAGTAGCAGGGGGAGCTGTCATCAGTCCCGCACATTCCCTCGGATCCTCGGACATCGGCGAGGTGGATCTCGAATTCTGGGACCTGGATTTAAATGCGCATCATGCTAGACTTGGGCGACATCACCCTGGAGCTGCGCTCTCGGATACAAGCGGTTCCATATCAGGTATGCTTTCGTTCTTCTCTTGTTTGGATTTCAGATATTAAGTGAAAATTATTTAAACTGAGGCATCTGAAATATTTAAACAGAAGAGCAAAATTGTTCCAAATTTCTGCTTAGAGAAAATTAATTTTAAAGATTTCATTTGCCTAATCCAAGGTCAATATTGTTTTTCTATTTTTACTTTCTCTACCAAGCATTATGTGCGTACGTAATAGGTAGAGAAGGTATTGTATTCCACCCAAAATTTGATACCCAGATTTCAGCGTAAATATATATTTTCTGGTCCCCCGGATCGAAAAATAATCTAGAAATGTGTGCCTGCCTTTAGGTGTCTGTAGGCAACCTAACTCAAAAAACGAAAAGTCTGCTAAATATCAAACTTGGTGTTTAAGACTAGTATCTGCCAAGGATGTGACACAGACGATTTTTGGAAAGTTTTTATTTTCTCAAAAATGGCTAATGATTTTGATTAAAATACCGCATATTAAAGATAGTTACAAGGCAAATAGAATGTAAATCTTGAACTTCCTGGGAATAGCCTCAAAAGTTCTCGGTAATTCTGCATAACTGGTAAACTGTAAGAGGGAGAGAGAAACATTTGCTGCATAAAAATTGTACATCTCGTTAAACAGGCATTTTATGCCTTGTACCTTTTTTGTAGAACTATCTGCGAGATATTGCTTGTTATTGGTTCTAAAATACTAGGGAAGTTACTATTCACCCTTTTTCACCCTGGTTATACAAAGAGGAGGGAATCACAATTGCATCACATAGAGACCGGTTTTTAAAAGATTTGGCTAACGCTTTATTGTAGTGTATTCCCTTATTCCCCTTACATAGAAAGAACTGATTAATAAAAACTTTTTGCTAATTTTTATTTCGATTAGCATGAGGTAAAGAGAAGAATTAGCTTTTGTAAGAATAACTCATTGCATAATAGGTAGATAAAGTCATGTGAATGTTACACATGAACCTTTTTCTTAAACATGGTTTAGATAACCACACGGAAAACAGATATGTAAAACCCGCTTTGTGTGCTTTTATTTGTTGGAATGATAGGATTATTTTTTACTTTCCCTTGCCCCGAATGTAAAATGTATTCCACCCAAAAATTCGATGTCGAGATTTCACCGGAAATAACATGAAATAACAAATCCAAAGAAAGCATTTTCAGAAACAGGTCCGTGTGTGTGTGTGTGTGTGTGTGTGTGTGTGTGGGGACAGAATAGCGGTTCTTCCAAGGATGCGACACGAAGATTTTCAAGAAAATCCCCCACCGCTAACTGCCCTTTACATGGAAAAATTTTCTAAAATTTTGTTTTTATTAAAAATGGCTCTAACGATTTTGATTAAAATACCGCATATTAAAGCCATTTCTGTCACAAATAAAATGTATATCTTGAATTTTCTGAGAATAACTTCTAAAGATCCCTTTATTCTGGATGAATTTTGCTTAATTTGGCATAACTAGTAAACCGTAAGAGATGGGCAAAAACTTACAATACAAAAAATGTAGATCTCGTTAAAATACACAAGTTATGGCATATACATTTTTTTCTTGGAGCTTACCGTTTTCGAGGCATTTCTTGTTATTAATTGTGAAGTACTTACTCAGACGGAAGTGTCCGTTTTTGTTTTGTTCTACTCCTGGCCGAGCAAAGAAGCTATTTGCAATGACAATCGCATAACGACAGCTTTTAAAATATTTGACTATCACTTTAGCATAGCGCATTCCTTTAGTTCCATTCTACTTATAAGGAATTGAGTAATAAAATTCTGCTAATGTTTATCTTGATTAGCATGGTGTTGAAAGAAGAATTATCTTTAGTAAGAAGTTTGTTTGTAGAGTAGCTAGAGAAAGTCATGTGAGTGTATCACATCGGGTTTTTTATATAAAAATCATGAAGAGGTCTTCACAGGCTATTCCCAGAAAATTCAAATATACATTTCTTTGTCATAAAAATATCTTAAAGGGCATTTTAATCAAAATCGTTAGAATCATTTTTGAGAAAATCAGTATTTTCTAAAAGTGTTCCATGTAAAGGATAGTTCGAGGTGGGGGGTTTTTGTTTTAAAATCTTGGTGTCGAATCCTTGGAAAATACTCAGTCTAAACACCAAGGTTGGTATTTAACTTTTCGTTTTTGAGCTATGCTGCCCACAGAACACACACACAGACATGTTTCAAAAAATGTTTTTTTTAATCAAGGGGTCTCAAAACATGTACTTCCGGTGAAATTTCAGAATTGAATTTTTAGTGTAATACAATAAATTCTCTATACAATATGGGGATTGTATGTACAGTGAAGGTAAAAAAGTAAACAAACAAAAACAAGGTAAATAAATATTTGACATTTTTACGTTACGGATGTTAGGCTTGAATCAATAACCTTTAATAGTTTCTCTACTTGAATATAGCAGGTAGAAAAGTCCACCCATAAATAAAATGCCGATTTTTTTTATCCGAAATATATGTTTTGCATGTGTGACTCTGGGCAGCATAGCTCAAAAACGAAAAGGCTGTTAGATACCAAATTTATTATTTAAGTTTAGTGCCTTCCAAGGATGCGACACGAAGATTTTCAAAGAAATCATACCACTCAAACTACCCTTTACATGGAATGTTTCTCTTTTATCTGTTTTCTTTCTTTCAAAATGACTTTTACGATTTTGATTAACATACCGTATATTAATGCTATTTACATGGCAAATAAAATGTAAATCTTGAATTATCTGAGAATAGGCTCTGAAGATCTCTCTGTGCCACTGAATGAATTTTGCATAACAGGCAAAACCGTATGAGATAGACAAAAACTTAATAAACAAAAACGGTAGATTTTGGCACACAATTTATGTCATATATATTTTTTGTATATGACATAACCGGTTCCTAGATATTCCTTGTTGTTTGTTTCAATTTTAAACTACTTAAACTTTTTTCAAACTGGAGGTCATCTTTAGTTAATTTCTCTTTTGGTTTACTCCTGGGGCAAAGCGAACCGAATTTCAATTCTTTCATATAGCGTTGATTATCGCTTTAGCCTATTGTACTCCCTGGTTTAGCTTCTACTTACAAAGAAGCAAGTAATAAGACCATTTCTGCCAATCTCGATTAGCATGATGTAGATACAAAGAAAAAAAATCTGATGTGCTAGTTTCACATGACTTTCGTTACTTCTGTGTATCAAATTATTGTTAATAAGCTTATTCTTCTATTACTTCATGCTAATCGAGATAAAAATTAGTCGAAACGGTTGTATTACTTAGTTGCTTATAGGTAGAAGGGAAATAAGGGAATACACTAGGCTAAACCAACAGTCAAATGCTTTAAAATGTCATTGCTGTGGTATAGAAATCCGATTCTTTGCGTGGACAGATATTGATTCCCGTATGAGAAAAATATTAAGTATTTTAAAACTGGAATCAATAACAAGGAATATCTTAAAAACGCTCAACTCCAGGAAAAGTGCATATAACATAAATTGTGTATTTTAACAAGCACTACATTTTTTGAGTAAAAAGTTTTTGTCTATCTGTTACGGTTTACCAGTATGCAAAATTCTGCAATAACCATTCAGAATAAAGATGTCTTCAGATACTATTCTCAGAAAATTCAAGATATACATTTCATTTGTCATGTAAATATCTGTAATATACGAATTTCAAATGAAAATCGTTACAGCCATTTTTGAAAAAATCAAAATTTTGGAAAATGTTTCCATGTTAAGGATAGTTGGGGGAGGGGGGATATTTTTAGAAATCATCGTGTCACATCCTTGGGAAATACTGAGCTTAAATACCATGTTTTTGAGTATTCTCAGACACACGAATCTTCTTCTTGTTTTTTTTTTTAAGCTGGGAACCCTAAAACTCTATTTCCGGTGAAATCTCGGTATTAAATTTTTGGGTGGAATGCAATATCTTCTCTATACACTATGTACGTAGTAAGCGTAGAGAAAGTATTTTTTTTTTTTTGTTCAGGTAGAGAAAGGCAGTAAAATATTATAATTCTAATAATTTATATCGTAAATAAAATTAGCCGTAGTGTCATGTTTCCGGTGTTAGTATTATGTCTCAATTTGATGTTACTTGGAATTAACTGAAGGCAGTTATTTACACGAACGTATTTTTAATGTCAGCACATTTCGTTTCAATGTAATCGTATTCAATATAAATTCCGGAAATAATATATTTGCATACTTCCAGTACTGTGTTATTCAAAACATGATGTAACATGTTTGCACAACGGAACAAATTTTTATGCGTGTCTTGCCTCAGATCAAAACATAAGGTTCTTTACGTATTTACACTCTATGCTATATACAGGGTTACTACAAAAGAAATAGACAACTTCAACTGCCTGTAAAACAAAAACTATTAAAGATAGCAACCTAATTATTTTGGAGGTATGTTGAGAAACTCTCAGAATTTCGTTTGTTACTATTGGTAACGCTGTAGTGTTTTGTTTGTTGTTGCAGAAGCTGAAATGGCGGAAAATCCTGTGGAAAAGGCATATTGCGTGTTGGAATTTGCTAGAATGCAATCAGCAACTGTTGTCCAACGACATTTAAGAACACGTTACCACAAAACGCCACCGACTAGACAGTCAATCTACGACTGGTATAGAAAATTCGAGACAACGGGATGTTTGTGCAAAGGGAAGAGCTCGGGAAGACCAAGAGTTTCGGAAGAAAACGTTGAACGTGTTCGTTCTGCCTACATAAGAAGCCCACAGAAATCGACATCTAGGGCAAGCATGCAATTACAAATTCCACAGCAAACTGTATGGAAAATCTTGCGGAAGCGACTGCACATGATGCCTTACAGATTACAGATGTTGCAGTTTCTGAGTGAAGAAGATAAGGTCATACGGCGTGACTTTTGCATCGACATGTTGCGACATGATGAAGACGATGCTGGTTTTTGTGAGCGCATCATTTAATTTTTGTGGCAACGTGTTCTAAAATGTCGTTGGACAACAGTTGCTGATTGCGTTCTAGCAAATTCCAACACGCAATATGCCTTTTCCACAGAATTTTCCGCCATTTCAGCTTCTGCAACAACAAACAAAACACTACAGCGTTACCAATAGTAACAAACGAAACTTTGAGAGTTTCTCAACATACCTCTAAAATAATTAGGTTGCTATCTCTAATAGTTTTTGTTTTACAGGCATTTGAAGTTGTCTATTTCTTTTGTAGTAACCCTGTATATATATTACTTTCTCTAGCCCCAAATGTACAATGTACATAGGCATAAAGAAGTATTATATTCCACCCAAAAATTCGATACCAAGATTTCACCGGAAATACATGTTTAGGACCCCCTGTATCCAAAAAAAAGCATTTTCAGAAAAAGGTCCGTGTGTTTGTCCGTGTGTCTGTGAACACGATAACTCAAAAACGAAAACTAGCTAAAATACCAAACTTGGTATTTAAGTTTAGTATCTTCCAGGGATGCGACACGAAGATTTTGAGAAAAAGCCCCCCCCCCACCCAAACTATCCTTTACATGGAACTTTTTTTGAAAAGTTTGATTTTCATAAAAATGGCTGTAATGATTTTGATTAAAATGCCGTATATTAATGATATTTACCTGACAAATAAAATGTATATTTTGAATTTTCTGGGAATAGCTTCTAAAGACCTGCTTATTCTGGATGAATTTTGCTTAATTTGGCATGACTAGTAAACCGTAAGAGATAGACAAAAGCTTACTATACAAAATATGTAGGTCTTGTTAAAATACACAAGTTATGTCATATAAATTTTTTTCGTGGAGCTTACCACTCTCGTGGTATTCATTGTTATTAGTTTCAGTTGTGAAGTACTTATACTTTTCTCAGACGGGAGTGTCCGTTTTTCTTTTGTTCTACTCCTGGCCAAGAAAAGAAGCGATTTGTAATGACAATCGCATAACGACAGCTTTTAAAACATTTGACTATTGATTTAGCCTAGTGTATTCCCTTATTTTCTTTCTGATTATAAGGAACTAAGTAATAATAGCATTGTGCTAATGAGTACCTCCATTAGCAAGGTGCAGAAAGAAGAATTATCTTTAGTAAGAAGTTTGTTTGTAGAGTAGCTAGAGAAAGTCATGTGACTGTCATCAGATTTTTTTTATTGTAGCTTAACGTAATTTTGGTGAAATGATGCTCAAATGGTCTCGGGGTCCATGTAGCTTAAAGTTACTCGACATTCGTCTTCTCAGGATAAGGGAAAACCCAGAAAAACCCCTTATCTGGGTAACTCACCCTAAGCGAGATTCGAACTCGCAACCTTTTGAATGTGAGGCTACCACCACACTACCCAGGCGGGCTGAGGTTATTCTTCTTTCTACACAAAGCTAATCGAGATAAACATTAGCAAAATGTTCTTATTACTTAGTTCCTTATAAATAAAATGGAACTAAGGGAATGCACTAAGTTAAAGTGATGGTCAGATGTTTTAATAGCTATTATTATGCGATTGTCATTGCAAATCGCTTCTTTGCTTGGGCAGAAGTAGAACAAAAGCAAAACGGACACTTCCTGTCTGAGAAAAGTATAAGTAGTGTGCAATGAAACTAATAACAAGGAATATCACGGAAATGGTTACCTCCACAACAAAAAACCGTAAATAACACAAATTATGTGTCTTGACGAGATCTACATTGTTTTTGTAAGTTTTTGTGTATCTCTTACGGTTTACCAGTTAAGCAAACTTCAGCAAAATTCAGCCAGAATAAAGACATCTTTAGCTGCTAATCCCAGAAAATTAATTAATAATATTACTTGTTATATAAATATCTTAAATGTAAGAGCTTTTTTAATCCAAATCGTTAGAGCCATTTTTGAGAAAACCAATATTTTCGAATGTTTGTTTTCCATGTAAAGGGTGGCTTGATTTGGGGGGATTTTATTGAAAATCTTCGTGTAGTATTCTTGGAAGATACTGAAATTATATTGAATTTGGTTATTAACGTACTTTTCGTTTTTGAGCTATTTGGATTTTGGAGGTCCTAAAATATGTATTCGGGAAATCTTGGTATCGAATTTTTGGGTGGAATACACTTTCTCCTCTATACACTATGCACATAGTACGTGTAGAGAAAGTAAAAATAGTTTTTGCAATAATAGCTTATAGAGCATAGAGAATAGAGCACATCAGATTTTGTTTGTTTGTTTCATTTGTATAGCTCCCTTTAACTTCAATATCGAGGGCTTTGACATGGGAAACAACTTGTATTACTGTAGGTTTAGAACATTAGGTCAATTAATTTTTCTTTATATTACTGACACACATTCACTCTCAAATTCATACTTCCAGACTATATGTGGAATAGGAAATAATTTTGGTTAAAGAAAAATTCCCCGTCCCAACCGGAAATCGAACCCAGGAATTGCGGGTGAAAAGCTAGCTCGCTGACCATCCGACCATGGAAGCAGTCAGATTTTTGTTTTATTTATTGTGGGTAAAAATTTTATTCAACTATATTTTCAGTTTATTTCTTACATTTATTGAAAAATTTGCCAGCGCACGATTTGCATAGCGAGCTGATCGGAGTGGCTCTCTCGCCCTTCCTTTCGTTACTGAGAGAACCTGAAATCACCCCGATGTAACAATAGACATTTTATCCTTCCCCTTCATTTATTGAGATGCTGCATTAGGGCTGCTGTACACACAATGCTCCTTCATAGGAAGTGCCTTAGTTAAACTTAGGGATTCTCATTCTTGCTGTCGAATGTAAATTTTCTCTTTCAGAAAAGCAAAATGAAGTTGACTAAACTCACGGCACCCTGAGGTTCACTCAGCAGAATGATCACCTGAACGTTTTTACTTTCGCTGCGCGTACTATGTGGACAGCATAGTTACAAAATGAAAAGTCGGTTAAATATCAAACTTGGTATTTAAGTTCAGTGTCTTCCAAGGATGCGAAGATTTTCTAGAAAATCCTCCCATCAAAAGCAGCTCTACGATTTTGATTAAAATACCGTATATTAAAATATTTACATAACAAATAAAAAGTATATTTGTAATTTTCTGGGAACAGCCCCTAAAGAGCTCCATTCTGGCGGAGTTTTGCAGAATTTTGCTTAACGGTTAAACCGTAAGAGATAGACAAAAACTTGTTACACAGAAAATGTAGATCTCGTTAAGCACATAATTTATGGCATATACTTTTTTTTTTTTTTTTTAGAGTTAACTGTTTTCGAGATATTCTTTGTTATTGGTTTCAGTTTTAAACTAATTTAACGGGATCATACAAAGCGAACCGAACATTAATTGTTCCACATAGTGACCAGCTTTTAACAGATTTGACTATCGCTTTAGCCTAAAGTATTCCCTTATTTCTCTTTTTCTTACAATGAAGCAAGTAATAACAGCAATTCTGCTAATGTTTATTTCGATTAGCAAGGTGTAGATAAAAGAATAATCTTTTTGTAAGAAAGATTTGTTTGTGGAACAGCTGAAGGAAGTTACATGAATGAAACACATCAGATTTTTTTTTCGCTAGGAGGTAAAAAGCCCGCCAAAATATTTAAATAGCTGTGTATGGATAGCCAATAATTGTACAGCCACCTCGTTCGAGTTCCTAGAAGTTGCTCATCCTTGGCAACAGGGTGCGTTAGGTCAAACTGCCAATTGCTCCGAATCTGGATTATTTGTGGTGGAAAAAGTGTCACGGGCGGATACTCTCCGGTTTCCCCCGCATTCCACGATCAACAGTGTCATCGCCTGCGATGCCATTGTAGTAAAAGCGAGCGATAAACACTAACAAAAGTCTGGACAGTTGACTTAGAACAGCGCATTGATATATCGTGATTGTTACATATGCCGGCATGTTGTCATGGTAGCTCAGTGATAGAGCAACCGGCTAGAGACCGGCAGATCCGTGGTTCAAATCCCGGCTATGACATTGAATTTTTCAGTCTGACTACCTATCCAACTCCTGTCCTACACACGGCTTGTGTGAAAAAAATTATTAAATTAATTGTTGATATTGTTTAACGTAAGCTATACAATATTAGAATGAAATATGTTTATGTATTAATAATAAGCAGACAAAATATGAGATTTCACATTCTATGCCATGGAAACAAATAATTTTACATTTTGCAGTGTTTATATTTCAATGAACATGACGAAAAGTTTTATATTTCATAATATTTTGGCAAAACCTTCATATTTTGTAATATTTACCATGTTTTGCTCTGAAAATATTTTTCGCTAGCAATGAACCAGGCTTTCAAGATATTTTATCTGTGCAGTTTTCTGCAAGACACATTAAAAAAAGTGAGACCACTCTTTCGATAATGCCGCTAAAGTTAACATAATAAAATAATTAAAAAAGAAATCACATATGCTTTTTGTCTTTTTATTGTGGGTCATTATATTTATAACAATTTTGCACGACCGAAGGTAATGTGAGAGGAAGAGCCCTGCTAGCGGTCATGTTAGCCGAATAGATCACTGCATATCCCTAAAATAAAAACGTTTAATCAACATTGATTGCGAAATTTCGGGCTTAAATTCAACTTATTACGTTACAGAACTCATTTGTAGCTTTACTTTCTCTATACGTTCTAGTATAAAGTACGTAGAAAAGGCATTGTATTCCACCCAAAAATTAGATGCCGAGATTTTATCGGAAATACGTTTTGAGCTCCACTGATTCACATAAAACATTTTTGGAAAAGGGTGTGCGTGTGTCTGTGAATAGGTTATCTAATAACATGAAAAGTCTATTATGTACTAAATTTGATATTTAAGTTCGGCATCTTTCAAGGATGCGACTCAATACCTAACTGGTAAGCTGTAAGATATACAAAAAATGTAGATGTCGATATAGTACACAATTTATGTCATATACCTTTTTTGTGTGAAGTTAGCCATTTTTGAGATATGTCTTCTGATTGGATACAGTTTTTTTCCCTGGTGGAATGCCGTCATTCGTTTTATATCTCTTTTTTTTTTTACATCACATAGCGAGGGACAACTTTTATAAGATTTGACTCGCTTTAGCCTAGTGTATTCGCTTTTATCCTTATACTTTCAGGGAAACAACTAATAAGACAATTGCTGATAGTTTTTTATCTGGATTAATATGGCATAGATAAAAGAATATTGTAAAAATAGTTTGTTTGCAGAACTGCTAGAAAAAATATAATGATTATAACACATACGGTTTTTTACTTTCTCTATATGCACTATGTACGTAGTGTATAGAGAAGGTATCGCACTCCACCAAAAAATTCGATACCGAGATTTCACCGGAAATATATGTTTTAGGGTCCCCAATATCCAAAAAAAAGCATTTTCACAAAAAGGTCCGTGTGTGTGTGTGTGTGTGTGTGTGTCCGTGTGTCTGTGAACACGATAACTCAAAAACAAAAAGTCGGTAAAATATCAAATTTGGTATTTAAGTTTAGTATCTTCCAGGGATGCGACACGAAGATTTTGAGAAAAATCCCCCCACCCTAAACTACCCTTTACATGGAACTTTTTTCGAAAATTTCGATTTTCTCATAAATGGCTCTAACGATTTTGATTAAAATATCATATATTAAAGATATTTAGCTAACAAATAAAATGTATATCTTGAATTTTCTTTGAAGACTACTTTATTCTGGATAAATTTTACAGACTTTTAAATAACTGCTTAACCATAAGAGATGGACAAAAACTTACTGCACAAAAAAGGTAGAGCACGTTAAAACACACAATTTATGTTATAAACATTTTTTTCGTGAAGTTCATCGTCTTTTGAGACATTCCTTGTTTTTTGGTTTCTGCTATGAAAAACATACTTTTCTCATACAGGAATTTGCCAACTGCTGTCCATACAAACAAAGGAACTTCAGTGACATAGCAACCAGCGTTTGACTATCACTTCAGCCTATGGTGCTCTCTTATTTCGCTTCTACTTACAAGGGAGCAAGTAATAAGACTATTTCTCTTAATTTTTTTCTGATTAGCATGAAGTAAATAGAAGTATAAGCTTTTTAAGAATAATTTGTTACAGGGATGTAGAGAAAGTCATGTGAATGGTGCACACCAGATTTTTTTTCTCAGATTTGTGTTTTGTTAATAAAGAATCTTGAAACCCGTCTATAAATTGCGCCTAGTGATTTAGATCGAAAGATGAATCTAAACAGTTTACCTTTGTTTAAAAAAAAAGAACAGCTGTGATGGAAGTAGACGTTTAGGAGCCATTGTGCTCCCAATAACACATTCTTAGTGCGTTAACACATACAGAGTTTTAATTCTTCATATCAGAAAACAAGGTTCGTCACTTTAAAGTTGCTGATAAGAGGTGTATGGGGAAGGTCATTAGTGTCTGCCGACCTTTACGGTTCACTGACTCCTGTCTCATGAGCTTCATCTTCAGCGTGAGGTCCCATCTAGTTTCCGGGGAATACTACAAGGCTAGACTTGTACTGGGGATTTGGGGTCCTTTGTTGCATGCAGGACGTAACATGTGTCAAAGTGCACGTGCCGACATCAAAAACAAGGTCGTTTGCATCTATAGGAGAGCGCAAAAAATACGAAAACGTTGACAAAACATCTTATGTGTTCCAATCACATCACTTTCTCTACAAAAGATCTAGATAAACATTAACAGATATTGTTTTATTACTTGCTTCCTTGTAAATCGTTTAAAAGCTAGTCGCTATGAGAAAAAATTAAAATTCATTCCCGTTTGAATGGCCAGGAGTAAAACAAGATGGCTTCTCATTTGAATTTAAGTAGTTTAAAATTGAAACCAACAACAAGAAATATCTCGGAAACAGTTAACTCTACAAAGGAAACGTGGTGGTGGTGGTGGTAGTAGTAGTAGTAGTAGTAGTGTTTTCTGATCTTCTTTGTGAAGCAAAGGTCATCGTTATGATGTTTCAATGATCGGATTAGAATTTCTAGTTCGTGAGTTCGCCACTATGCGCCATGGTTACGAGCAATCAGCTCGCAGATGGCACTGTAGGACGAAATCACGTCTTGCAGACGTGAAATGGTGAAAAATTTGTCCAGGAATCTTTTTGTCAAGGTATGGTGTTCTTTTATGTCCAAATAAACGTTACACGGTGCCACCGGCTTTACTTCCCAACCGAAGGAAGCCATGCCAAGGATTTTTGCGTCCGAAAAATCTATCTCCCTCCGTCAGGTTTTAGCCTGAAATCTTTGATTTTAGAGGCTAGCATGCTAACCACTACATCACGGAGGGCGACAGCGTGTGGGGGATATTATATGACAAAATTGTGTGTTTTGACGAGATCTACATTTTTGAGCATTTTTATCTATCTACGGTTCTCTAGTTCTACAAAAATCATTCAGAATAAAGAGCGCTTCAGAGACTATTCCCAGAAAATTCAAGATATACAATTTGTTTCCCATAAAAATGTCGTAAACATGGGGAAGTTTGATCAAAATCGTTTGAGCCATTTTTGAGAAAATCGTAATTTTCGAAAAATGTTGCATGTAAAGGATAGTAGGGGCGGGCTATTCTTGAAAATCTTCGTGTCTCATCCTTGGAAGATACTGCATTTAAATACCGAGCAGACTTTTTTTTTGTTGTTTTTTTGTTTTTTTTCTAAAAACGAATTTTAGATTCAGGGGGTCCTAAAAACACCTTGGGGTTTAGAGGCTATTGTGGTAAGCATTACACCGTGGAGGGCGGCCTGCTGAGTTTAAATTAATATAAGTTAAGAATTACGCTTTTTATTCTTAAAATCGCAAATGGATCCTCTATGGAAATAATTTAAAGATGAAACATAAGGTTATTCATTATTATTATTATTATTATTATTATTATTATTATTATTATTATTATTATTACAAAGTATGAAGTATGAAGAAAATGTTTGTTCACATGAATATGTTCATCCTAGAAACAAACTTAATGATACCTATTCATGAGAATTCCCGGTCATATCCGATATCCGAAATCAATGCAACTTTGTTCTTTTCCCCTTGGGACTTGCATTCATGAAAGCTTATCATATCATTCACCTTCAAAAGAAAACCACACTGATACTCCAGGTTTCTTTACGACACTTGATTTATATCGGGTATTTATTGTCATAAATCATGCAGTCTTCATTCGATACACTCTCAAGGCCATTTCTCTAATTTTAATATACCTACTTATCTCTTGTGAGATAGCGGACAGCGCACAATGGCAGGAATTCTCGGCAAAGTCATTAAGTTTTTGCAAGGGCATCTGCGCCTAAGATTAAGTTTAAAAATCTGATGTGTTCCATTCACATATCTTGTAGCTGTTCCATATCTATACAAACTATTCTTACAAATGATTATTCTTTTGTCTACATCATGCTAATCGAGATAAACATTAATAGAATGGGTCTTTGTTCTTGCTGCATTGTAAATAGAAGAGAAATAAGAGAGTACATCAAGCTAAAGCGATAGTCAAATCTTTTAAAGGCTGATCGCTGTTCGGTTCACTTCGCTTTGCATGGTCTCGTTTGAGAAAATCTAGGGGAAACAAAACTGAAATCCGTAATAAGGAATATCTCTAAAAGGCCCAAATTCCCCCCCCCCCCTCCCCCAAGTATATATTATAAATAACGTGTTTTTAACGAGCTCCACATTTTTGTGTTGTAAGTTTTTGTCTTATGTCTTTACAGTTTAATCGTCATGCAAACTTTTGCAAAACTCATCCAGAATAAAGAGGTCTTCAGAAGCCATTCCCAGAAAATTCAAAATATATGTTTTATTTGTGATGTAAATATTTTTAACATACAGCATTTTAATCAAAATGGTTTGAACCATTTTTGAAAAAAAGAAAATTTTCAAAATGAAGTGTAGTTTGTGGTGGGGAGATTTTATTGAAAGTCTTCGTGTCACATCCTTGGATGATATCAAACATTAATACCAAGTTTGGTATTTAAGGTCTCTAGGTTTTTGTGTTATGCTGACCATAGAGAGTCAGGCACAACCTACATAGGGACCTTTTTTCTAAAAATGCTTATTTTTTGAACTCGGAGGACCTCAAAACATATCTTTCCTGTGAATTTTAATCGCTATTTGGTTTGTTTAGGCCGGAAAGTACAATAGATAACGTTTGCACTAATGTAACTTTTCCTGGGGATATTTAGTGGGGTGTTGGAGTTAGTAATTTGGGCTGATTTACGCGCACATAGGTTGCCTAAGGCACGCCTGGGCATTTTAGATCTGGGGTAGCTAGGGATGCTGAGAGCTTATTATTGTTCAACATTTTCCTGATGGAGATAAAAGAATTTAGTTTGTATATGAAATAGCTAGAGAAAGTTGTGTTAATGGAACGCATCATATTTTTTACGGTTGGCAAGAAACATTCATATTTGACACTGTAAAATCTTACCATTTAAAAAGAAATTGGTTTAAAAATACAGATCTTTTTTTTCTCATCTGAACGTGTTTAAGTACCTTAAGTGATGGTACCTGCCACATAACCGACAAAGACACGGTGAAAAATGGTACAGCGAGGAATGCTGTTTGAAAACGAGATTCGTACTTTGCCTTGCCTGAAAAGAATTCATGTTTAGCAGTTTACAGTTGAGGGAAAAATCACAAATATCGTGTTTCATTTAAGAAAAAAAGACGAGGTGTGGTCTGAGGTGAGATGAGAAGGGTTGAAAGCAGCGGCAAGTGCTAGGAACAAAAGACATCGTTTAAAGTCCATAACTTCCTTCTTCCTCTCTTCTGTTGGAATAACAATCCCATCCCTTCAGCTTTTTTGGCTGACACAGCAGGACAGGTAAATACTTAAGTAGGTCATTCTTTTCCCATGGCACAAGAAATCGTTAGTTCGGGGAAAACCTCAACTTTATTCCATTGTTTCCGATAAAATGTTGTTTACCACATGAAATACGTTATCGTTTACCCTACGTGCTGTTATTTCCTCTGCCATTTTGAAAACCTTAAATAAGTCCTTTCTTGGATAAGTAGAGTCAGACTGAACAATGCCGGTCGCTCTAACCACTGAGCTACCATTGGAGCATACCGGCACATTAAATTACTCAACTGATTCGCACGTTTTCCGGTAAACCACAAAGTGATTTCAAATTATTTTGACAATGCAGCTCCACTATTAAAGCGCCATTAGGAAATTTCAACCAATCGCGAGCGATATTGTCAAAAAATCTTATCGCAGCTGATGTTCATTTCTTTCAAATCTTGTCACACCTGAAGTTCTATGTTTAATCTCCTGTCTTGGTTATTGAACAAGGTGGCAATCCAGGCAGCCAACCTTCACTTTTAACAACTGTCAGTTCCACAATTGTGCTTTCAATTAATTCAATTACAATGTTTATTTAAATATTTGTTCAGTTCATAATGTATTTAGTTCAAAAAATTAGTGAAAATAATCATTATTTGTATTATGTATGAGATGAGTGCAATAACTTCAAATAAAACGTTTGTTTTCATTTCATGTATTACTTATTAAAAGCTGAAATAAAATGATTGGGTGTAGAACGGTCGGTCTTATCATAATTCAGGAGGCAGTGAAGAAAAAAAGAAAAAAACTTTCGGTAAATAAACATGGTCGAATTCGTCATCTACTATTTGAAAACTAATGTATTACAATCATAACTGATAAAATCTCTCTTCCTATACATTATAAATTATTAATTGTCTATTTCGCTGAATTGTCTTATCAAATGCAACTCGTGTTTTCATCTCTTAGGACAATTGACTCCCGACGCTTCCCTCGTGGTATTACTTATGAGAAAACATACTCCAATAGCGACTTACAATGTTCTCAGGCCTCACAGTTTAGCCAATTGTTATGGTCAATTAGTGTTAATTTAGTTGTTTTTCCACACAAGCCGTGTGAAGGACAGGAGTTGGATAAGTAAGAGTCAAACTGAAAAATTAAATGCCATGAATGCGACCAACTAGAGAGAGATCCTGGTTCAAATCCCTGCTATGGCGCTGAATTTTTCAGCCTGGCTTATTATATTTCGCAATGTTATCGTCATTGATGTAAAAGCATTTATTGCAACTTGGTACCAGTTTTTCAATGCTAAACATCTGGTGTGTTCCGCATGACTCCTTAAAAAAGCTGATTCTTGTATGTACTTCATGCTAATCAGATAAACAGTAGCAAGAAGAAAAATAACAGAATACACTAGACCTAAGTGATAGTCAAATTTTAAAAGCTGTTCATATGTGAACAATTGAAGTTCGGTTCGCCTTGTATTGCCAGCAAAACAAAAGAGATGAAACGAAAGGTGATCAAATTTGAAACCAATAACATGGAATATCTCGAAAATAATCAGCTCTACAACACAAATATATGTAACATAAATTGTGTTGTTTTAACAATATCTACATTTTTGTGTAGTGAAGTTTTGTCTATTTCTTATGGTATTCCAGTTATGCATATTTCATCAAAATTCATCCAGAATGAACAGGACTTCAGGATCTATTCCCAGGAAATATAAGATATACATGTTATTTGCCATGTAAATGTCTTTAATATAGTACATTTTAATCAAAACGTTAGTATCATTTGTGGGAAAATCAAACTTTCTAAAATGTTTCCATGAAAAGAGTAGTTTGGGTGGAGGATTTTCTTGAAAATCTTCCTGTCGTATCCTTGGGAGTTACTAAACTTAAATACTAAGTTTGGTATTTAACGGACTTTTAATGTTTGAGCTATGCTGTTCACAGACACAAACGGACTTTTTTCTAATTTTTATTCAGGGTTCTCAAAACAAATTTCCGGTGAAATCTAGATGTCGATTGTTTAAGCATAAGCTGTACATATGCGGCAGAAAAAAGTAAAACTGCCTAAAGGAGGAGGAGAAGAAAATAGTAAAGTAATAATTTTTGTGAACTGTTTGATTTAAATTACCGCTGAGCAACACTGCCCTGTCCGCCTGGGTAGTGTTGGGGTAGCGTGTCTGCCTCACATTCAACAGGTCGCGAGTTCGAATCTCGCTTAGAGTGAGTTACCCGGATAAGCTCCATGGATCCCGAGAACATTCTCACTGATTTCATTCATCATCTGATATAGCCAACCAGGTTAAAGGACGTTAAGCTACATTTAAAAAAAAAACTGCCTTATACAACATTTTGGAACGTTCCGTATTTTGAAGCGTGAAGCCAAACAGAAAGCAAGGTGACCTAACTGCATTTGGAGGCCGAAGTCTTCGCTAAGAGGTAGGAACCGAAAAATTGTTCACTTACCCTGTAAGTATGAGAAAGTTAGATGGCATTAGCATTGTTTGAGCCTGTCCAAGGTTACTTCGACAAGTTAGTCCTGCTGGTTAACCTTGGACAGGTAGATAAAATAGGAACCGCTGCCGCCATTTGTTCTACACGGTAGTATTCTTCCGCGAGCCATCATATCTTTTGTTCTCTGTTACCACCAATGTTGGTGATACTAGCGTCCACGTGATGAAGTAGTAGTACATTAGTAGCGTTTCTTATGCCCCTGAATACCAAAAAATGCATTTTTAGAAGAACAAATCTGATGTGTTCCATTCACATGACTTTCTCTACATCTCTCCAGCAAATTATTGTTAAAAAGCTTATGCTTATATTTAGTTCATTCTAATTGAGAAAACATTAGCAGAAAGTCTTATTACTTGCTTCCTTAAGTAGAAGCGAAATAAGGGAGTACCATAGGTTAAAGTGATAGTCAAAAGCTGGTTGCTATGTGACTGAAGTTCCTTTGTTTTTATGGACATGAGCTGACAAATTCCTGTATGAGAAAAGTATATTTTTCAAAGCTGAAACTAAAAACAAGGAATATCTTAAAAGCGATCAACTCCAGGAAAAAATGTATATAACATGAATTGCGTGTTTTAATGTGCTATATATTTTCTGTGTGGTAAGTTTTTGTCTATCTCTTACGGTTTAGCAGCTATATGAAAATCCGTAAAATTCATCCAGAATAAAGTAGTCTTCAGAGGCTATTCCCAGAAAATTCAAGATATACATTTTATTTGTCAGGTAAAAATCTTAAATGTTTAATCAAAATCGTTAGAACCATTTTTAAGAAAATCAAAATTGTCAAAAATGTTTCCATGTAAACGGTTACCTCCACGACAAAAACGTAAAGGACAAAAATTGTATGTTTTATCATGAGGTACATTTTTTGTGGAGTACGTTTTTTTTCTTCCTATCTCTTACGGTTTAGCAGTTAAGCAAAATTCAGCAAAATTCATCCAGAATAGAGAGGTCTACAGAGGCTATTCCCAAAAAATTCGAGATATACATTTTATTTCGGACATAAATAGCTTTAATATACGGGATTTTAATCAAAATCGCTAGAGCCATTTTTAAGAAAATCAAACATTTCGAAATGTTTCCATGTAAAGGGTAGTTTGTGGTGGGGGATTTTTTTTTAAATCTTCGTGTCGCATCCTTGGAAGATGCTAAACCTAAATACCAAGTTTGGTATTTAACGGTCTTTATGTTTTGGGGCTATGCTGTCCACACACACACACACACACACACACACACACACCTTTTTTTAAAAATTCTTTTTTCGGTCTCAGGGGACCTCAAAACATATATTTCCGGTGAAATCCCGGTATCGAATTTTTGGGTGCATTGCAATACCTTCTCTATCCCTATGTACATTGTACACATGGGGCTAGCGAAAGTAAAAAACTAATATCCTTCAAAGTTATAAATAAAGAATATTCCTCGAGGGGGATTTGTAGCAGATAATGCAACCTTAAATCTATTTTTCACAGTTCATTTTGTTCTTCTATTTATTGTAGCTGGATCCAATAACCCGGGCAATTTTTTGAATTGATAAAATAATTTATTAATGAAAGTCCTTCAAACTTGATGGCCCTCAAACGGGACAGCTCCTCTCTAGCACTGTGAAATATCCATTATCAAACAAAAGACGAGCCTGTACTAGAGGTGAGAGGCAACGTAGTAAAATCTCTGTTTTGTGAAGACTCTGCTTGCAAGTCGAGATTCGCGCCTCAGTTAAGGGACCAGAAAGTGGAAGACTTGGCAACAGGAGGGTTGGTTTCTAACCGCAAACTACCTAAACCCAAACTTCAAAGTCACGCCGAGAGGTAACACTGAAAAATACTGTTCTTCAAGTTCCGGGCTTCATAGTTTAACCAACTATTACTTCAATCAATGTGAATTAGTTTCTTCTTCTACGCTAGTCAAGTGTTGGACATAAATTGAAAAGGTAATCAGTCTGAAAAATCAGCGAACCACGAAATTAACTGATTTTCTTTCACAAAGGTTCATATGTTGTAAACAGTGTGGCCGTAGAACGAAACGTATGATACATACTAAACTTGGTATTGAATTTCTATACCTTCCGAAACAAACGACAGCATTTTCAAGAGAATCCCGCTACTCTTAACTACCTTTACATGGAAAAATATATATCGATATATTTTACTTTCTCAAAAATGGCTCTTCACGATTTGTTTAAGCTGGCCACAAAAACAGAGAACGGTAACCAGAGGCAGAACGATAAAGTTGAAACATGTATTTCACTGGAAGCGTACACAGTTGACGGGAAACTTTTCCAGAACCAGGGATCGGGAAGGAAGGAAATTTCATCGAGATTTGACTTTCTCGTTTTAGGGCACAGAATATTACTTCTATATTGCGCATATTAAACTTTTCGCTGTCGAGATTACTCTTGCGGGCCGTAACATAAAACAGCCGCTAGAGCTCATTCTAGTCGCAATTCTTTCGAATGTTGATGTTGGCTAACCCGTTTTATGTTAGCTGAATTACCTAGAAGTAGTTGAAAAATGTCATTGGCCAGTCAAAAACAAATAAAATCACAATGCGCAAAAAGATTTTATACTTTTAAATGGATTTGGTTATGGATTAGCATCTTTTCCGTTTTGGTTAACGTTCTCGGGTTAATGGCCAAATCTTATCTTAAAAAAAATGCAGAGATCTTCTGAACACGCAATTTGTATCAAATAAGTATTTGCTGTGGCATCAGGCATGCAGTTATTATTGTTTAGGATTTGTAATACTAGTCTTATTTAAAGCGCTGTCGCTTTTCACTTGTTTCTAGTAATGCTGCAGAAACAGTGGGATTTTATACTCAGCATGTAGCGAAAGGCTTATAAACGTCTGATTATCGAACGCTTTTCTTTACCCTTCTTCGACGTATAACGGAATGACCGCTCAGCCTGTAGCTCACTCGGCAGGGCAAGTGTCCTGGGTTCGACTCCTGGCTGGGAGTCGATGAAAATTAAAGATAAAATTTAAACCCAACAACAACAGTACACGAGTTAACACCATTGATAATAGGCAATATGTTTATTCCAAAGGGAAATTCCACCCATAGGACAATGGGGGGGGGGAGACTAATTATGCAAACGTTTATCTCACTTAACATGAGTTAGTTATTTCCTAAGTGGAGCATAGGGCATCGTTAATGATGGTTCCACGATCGGGTTTGAGTTTTTAGTTAGTGAGTTCGCCGCTATGAGCCATGGTGATGAGGACTCAGCTTGTCGCTCACAGATGGCACTATAAGACGAAATCACAACTTACGGACGCGAAATGGCGGAATTTTGCCCAGGATTGTTTTTTCTTTCAATGTATAGGGTTCTTGCAGATAAATATATCGGCTATACTTCCCTTCCGAAGGAAGCCATGCTAAGGCTTATTTTTGCGTCCGAAAAAATCCGTTAGTCTCCGCCAGATTTGAACCTGAATCTTAGGTTTTGGAGGCCAGCATGGTAACCACTACACCAAGGAGGGCGGCAGTTTAAGATGAAATAGAAAAATAAGCGTTCGTAAGAATATTTTGCAGAAGCTATATTTTAAAAAAAAAATTATGAATGATACAAATGTGTTGTATAAAGAACTGTTTCGGCCGCGCCGTGACCGAGTAGTTAGACCATTCGCCTCTCACCTAGACGGCCCGGGTTCAATCCCAAGCAACCGTATGTGAGATTTGTGGTGGACAAAGCGGCGCTGGGGCGGGTTTTCTCCGGGTTCTCCGGTTTCTCCCGCCATCGCATTCCACCGGTGCTCCATCTTCATTCATGTATCATCAGTGTCACCGCCTGCGGTGCCATAAGTAGTTAAAGCGGGCGTTAAACACTACAAAAAAGCTGTTTAAAATGTCAAGCATGCTGTTTTACGATTAAAATATGACCATTAATTACTCATCTTAAAAAAAAAAAGTTTATTTTAAGTGTTGTTACATTAACCATTACTTCCACAGAAATTTTCTCTTCGGTTTTGCGTAAGATATTTTGTAATTGTTTTCTGCTCAACGCTACAGTAGACAACTAGTTTACTAATACAAATTAACTATTTCTTGTATTAGTTTACAATGGGAAAAAATCCCCCTTTTTAAAATCTTGTAAACTAATATATCACATGGGGAAATAATAAACAGGTAGTGCGATTTGGACTACGAAACAAGTGAAATGTTACTAAACTCTGCATTACCCGAAGTTGCCTGGACACCATTCCTCCTGTTTTGTGTCCAAATATATCTCACAATAGATCGAAAACTTTTTCTTTACTAGGTGAAAGCGCAACAGGTAAACATGGAAAACTTCCAGGCGACTGGAGCTAGTAGATTTATGTCTTCTGCTCAATAGGTAATCCTTCTTTTGGTTACTTTGCTACTTTCATTTCAAAGTCACGGTAGTGTTTCTTTTTTAAATGGACTTATTTTAATTTATTTTCAGTAAGAAAACTTTATAATTGGTGCGTACGTAATAAAACATATACATCACTGTAGAAGCTACATTTATATAAGAGCAGTTTACTTAGCAATTCATTTGCATTTATGTGTTTATTTTTATTATTTCATTTATATAGCCCCCTTAACATCTAAGGTCATATCGGGGGCTTTACACTTGAAACAACACGTCTGTAGGCTCTTTTACGTTTGGTTTTAAATCGTTTTATTTTCTTCTAACACACACACACACACACACGTACACATACATTCACTTTCGAATACATACTTCCAGACTCGTGGGGAATAGGGGATAATTCTAGCTAAACAAAAATTCCCTGTCCCAGCCGAGAATCGAACCCAGGACATCCGGTGAGAAGCCAGTTCGCTGAGCACTCGACCACGGAGGCAGTCTTTGCAATTTATTGTTGTACTTCGTTGGTTTGAAAGTGCTGCCCTCGTAGCCACGTCTTCAGTTTAGGGAAAAGGTGACAGTCGCTGGGTGCCAGGTCAGGACTGTACGGCGGATGATCGAAAATGTCCCATTGAAATTATTCAAGGAGCCGATGGGTTGTGCCAGCAGTGTGTGGACGAGCGTTGTCATGGATCAACACAATTCCTAAAGTCAGCATTCCTCTTCGTTTGTTTTGAATAGTTCTCCGCAAACGTCGTAAAGTTTCACAATAAACAGCTGCATTGAGTGTGGTTCTGGGCTGCATCATTGGCGGCAACACTTTTTGAAGCGGGTATAGCAAAGCATCTGCACAGATACGATAAATTTCACAATCTTTTCGGTGATTATGTTGAAAAGTAACCATAAGTGTACAAAACTTTTAGTAATAAAATAATTGTTTTCTATGAACTTGTTTTTATTTATAGCCTATCGGAGGTTAAAAAAAAAAAAAAAAAAAAAAAAAACAACGGCCCTTGTACTCATTTGGTTCATATTGTCTTGTCTATATTTACAATGTGTTAAAATCTATTGATTGTATGAATTTGTTAAATAATTTACAATGAGTTGGTCTGGAGTATCTGGCCACTTTCCATGATTCACTGCTATTTGTTGTCGTAAAGTGTGCCTCTGGTGCTGAAGTCTTCTTATTATATGGTCAAAAGTTTGAGGCTCTTGAAGGCAGGAACAAGTAGCATCGTTTATGATCCTGATTCTCTGGAGATAGTACATAAGTATGCTTTTTACCCTGCTTGTGAAATACTTTTGTCCACACGCAACCCCGAAACACCAACAAATTCGCAAGCTGTTCACGTAATACACCGACTCCCCAAATAACGGTGTCGCGGCTTTTGCTTTCCCTTCACATCGCTGCAGGTGTGGCGGACCCTTTGTCCTAGTAAGGTGATAAACTGCACTTGTTTCTTTTGACGCCAGCAGTCTCATGGAATCTACGCGACTAGGCGAGACGTTGCACATTTCTGAAACAATAGGCGGGTTGTCAGCTGCTGGTAATATTCGACACATCCATTGTCCCTTAACATAGCATTTCAAGAAACTGAAAATGCATCTGTAGCTTTCTATGAAACAAATTGGGCCGTATAAACTGTTGTCCTTCGACAGATTACTTATCTAACGAAAAAAACACATTAAGGAAGTAACGGATATTGTAAATTCCATTGAAGAAAACAATGTTAAGAGCTTAAAGTGAGGCAATACTAAAGACTGCAAGAAGATGTAAATAATTAACAATCAAGATAATGTAAATAAATATATGCAATACCCAAATGAAATTGTGTTATTAGAGGGAGTTAGCATAAGCTTAGTTATTAGAGACAAGCATGGATAGCGTGGTGAAGCGTGTCTGCCTCATATTCAATAGGTCGCGATATCGAATCTCACTTAGGATAAGTTACCCGGAAAATGTTTTTTTTTTCTTTCTTTTTCGGAGTTTTCTTTTATCCTGAGAAAACGATTGATGAGTAACTTTAAGCTCCATGGACCTCGAGACAATTTAAGCATTATTTTACCAATTGCATTCATCGTCCGATATGGCCAACCAGGTTAATGGACATTAAGCTACGAGAAAGAGAGAGAGAGAAGATATAGCAGAAACTATATAACAGTCATAAATGAGAAATCTTTCTCAAGGTTTTAATAGAAAATAGCCAGGGAGCTGGGGTGAAACGTATAAAAGAATGTCCTTGAGTTAAAAAGACTACGCAAGTTTTAGAGAAGGTGGTGAGATTGTGGAAATCACTGCAAAGTTACTGATAGCAGCCTAAGTTAAGTAGTATATGGTTTCTTTTGGCTCGTGATAAGAGACGCTACTGGGAGCGGGAAAGAAAGCCAATTAGCTCAGAGTTTTAATGCTGAGGCAAAACAGGGGTGTTGGAGTATATTCTACAAAGACGCAGTTTTCAACACAGTTCGTCTTTAGATAGCTGTACATTCAGTTCTGTTCCACAGGTTGATTTCATTTACTGTACAATGCAGTCGTTTTAGATATAAGTGCATTTAATTGTTCTCTCTCAGTATTTTGGTATTACAGATTACTTACTTAAGAAACGTGATACGCGAAATCTATACAGTTTCAGCTATGATGGCATAGAAATATAACTTGTAAGTAAATTATGAGATCTCTTGGTAACAGTTTAAATAAATTATTTAAAAACTAAAAGTTACTTGCTTGGGCGAGGAATCTAGCCAGCCGGAGAAAATATGAATAATATATGAGAAACATAATTTACCGTAAAAAATTATCATAGATAAGAATCTTATTGTTCTAAGAATCTTATTGCATTTTTCTGTAACCTTATTGTGTCCACTGCTTCACTTTAAGCAATTTACAATACCTTATAAAACTTTTTTAAATTTCATTGTTTTGTTTTACCATTTTGCCCTATCCTGTTTAAAAAATTTGATGCGTTCCACTCACATGACTTTCTCTAGCTGTTACACAATTTGCCTTACAAAAAATTATTCTTTTATCTACGACATAGTAATCAAAGTAAACGTTAACAGAAATGTTTACTTCCTTGTAAGTACATGTGACATAAGAGAATACAATAGCCTAAATCGATAGTCAAATCCTTTAAAAGCTGGTTCTATATGAAACAACTTAAGCTCGGTTCGCTTTGCATGGCTGCAGTAAAACAGAGATGAATCGAAACGCCACTTCCCGTTTAAGAAACGTTTATGTAGTTTAAAATGGAAACTAATAACAAAGAATATCCCAGAAACGGTCAGCCTTACATAAAAAACGTATATAAGATAAATTATATGTATTAAGAGATCCACATTTTTGTGTAGTAAGTTTTTGTCTATGTCTTACGGTTTAACCGTTGTACAAAATTCATCCAGAATGAGCAGATCCTCAGAAGCTATTCCCAGAAAATTTGGGATATACATGATGTAAATATCTTTAATATACTGTATTTTGATACAAATCGTTAGAGCCATTTTTGAGAAAAACGAAATTTTAAATTTTTTTTCCATGTAAAGAGTAGTTTGAGTTGGGAGGTTTTTCTTGAAAACCTTCCTGTCACATCTTTGAAAGATATCGAACTTAAACTCCAAGTAGGTATTTAACGGTCTTTTAGTTTTTGAACTTTGTTGTCCACGGACAGACACACGCCTTTTTCTAAAAATGTTTTTCTTGGATTTAGGGGACCTCAAAACACATTCCCGGTGAAATCTCAGTATCGAGTTTTTTGGTGGAATATAATACCTTCTCTCTACCTATGTGCATAATACGTATAGAGAAAGTAAAAATTGAGTGGGGCTGTTTTCTAATTTTCGTCTCAGTGCATTGTATCTATTTTGTGTATTTTCTATTACAGATTTTGGAGTTTCCCTACTTGTACAGACTCATTACCACAATCAGTTTATTTTGCGTTTAAAACTAATGGAAAGCGACCAAATGCTGAAACCGTTCAACTGCAGGTTCTGTCAACCCCAGAACCGCTCAACCTTCCACTGAACGAAACCGAATCAGATGAAATGAAATAGAGAAGAGTGACGAAAGGCAAAAGTAGGTTGGTTCAGTAGGACGACAGGCGCTTGTTTCACTTTCACTGCGTTACGTCATTTCTTTTTATTTTTGTTATTACTGTCGTTCAAACACACGATTGAAAAATTCATTTGATTGGCAACTTTCATTAGCGAAGCGGAACTCCGTTACAATTAGTCTTTTGTTTTATTGTTGTGATATTTTTAAAAGATCAGCTTAGAAAATATGTATGCTGCGACTGAGCAATCAATTCTTGCTAGCTAATATACCTGCCAGGAGATGACTATATGTCGTAATTTCATTCCCAGCGACAAACTTGGCTGAACGTCAGAAACCAGACGAGTACTGCCATTAAATCAATTTAAGCAAATTATTTTCCCCTAAGGGGATGACATTTTTGCAACAAATTGCTGTTAAAAAGCTTATGCTTCTATTTACTTCAAGCTAATCGAGAAAAAATTAGCAGAAATAGTCTTATTACTTGCTTCCTTGTAAGTAGAAGCGAAATAAGGGAATACCATAGGTTAAAGTAATAGTCAAAAGCTGGTAAATATGTGACTGATGTTCCTTTGTTTGTATGGATAGGAGTTGACAAATTTCTGTATGAGAAAAGTATAAGTTTTTCAAAGCTGAAACTAATAACAAAGAATATCTCAAAACCGATCAACTCCACGAAAAAAACAAAAATTATATGACATGAATTGTGTGTTTTATCGTGATCTACATGTTTTTGTGTAGCAAGTTTTTGTCTCTAACGGTTTAATAGTTATACAAAATTCATTAAAAATCATCTAGAATAAAGATGTCTTCAGAGGCTATGCCCAGAAAATTCAAAATATACGTTTTATATATGATGTAAAGATCTTTAACATACGATATTTTAATCAACATCTTTAAAGCCATTTTTGGGAAAAACAAACTTTTAAAAAAAATGTCCATGTAAAGGGTAGTTTTTGGTGTGGGATTTTAACATCATCGTTTTGAAAGATACTAAACATAAATACCAAGTTTGGTTTTTAACGTCTTTTCGTTTTTCAGCTATGGTGTCCACAGACACACACGTACACGGACCTTTTTCTAAAAATCTGATGTGTTCCATTCACATGACTCTCTCTACATCTCTGCAACAAAATATCGTTTAAAAGATTATGCTTCTATTTACTTCATGCTAATCCAGCAAAAAATGGCAGAAATAGTCTTATTACTTGCTTCCTTGTAAGTAGAAGCGATATAAGGGAGTACCATAGGTTAAAGCGATAGTTAAAAGCTGGTTTCTATGGGACTGAAGTTCCTTTGTTTGTATGGACAGGAGAAAGTATAAGATTTTTAAAGCTGAAACCAAAAACAAGGAATATCTCAAAAACGATCAACTCCACGAAAAAAAAATGTATAACATAAATTGTGTGTTTTAACCTGCTCTACATTTTTGTGTGGTAAGTTTTTGTCCATCTCTTATGGTTCACCAGTTATGCAAAATTCCGTAAAATTCATCCAGAATAAAGTAGTCTTCAGAGGCTATTCCCAGAAAATTCAAGATATGCATTTTAATTGTCAGGTAAATATCTTTAATGTACGATATTTTAATCAAAATTGTTAGAGCCATTTTTGAGAAAATCAAAATGTTCGAAAAATGTCCATTGTAAAGGGTGGTTTGCAGTGGGTTTTTTTCTTCTCAAAATCTTCGTGTCGCATCCCTGGAAGATATTAAACTTAAATACCAAGTTTAGTATTTTACCGAATTTTTGTTTTTGAGTTATCGTGTTCACAGACACACACACACACACACACACACAGACTTTTTCTGATTTTTTTTTTAATACAGGGGATCCTAAAAATATATTCCCGGTGTAATCTAGGTATCGATTTTTTTTTTGGTGGAGTGCAATCAAAACATGTTTCCTATGAAATCTCTATATTGAATTTTCCGATGGAATACAATAATCTCTCTAGCTATTATGTACATAGTATGGCAGCGCCGTGGTTGAGTGGTTAGACAGCTCGCCGCCCATCTAGGCGGCCCGGATTCGATCCCAAGCACCCGTATGTGCGGTTTGTAGTGGACGAAGCGGCGTTTGTGCGGGTTTTTTTCGGATACTCTTGTTTCCGCCGCCACTCATCGTCACCTTTCCTATGATGCATTTGCGTTTCATATCATCCACTACCTCACGTTCATGCCTGGCTATGGATCGACCACTCGTTCCAGGTTCTCCATTCTGTGGTTTCGTGCCATTGGCACCTTGTGAGGCTTCTGACTCCTAGGCATTCTACTGTAAGTCCTAAGGGAGTGTCAGTCCTAAACAAGGGGAGGGTACGCCGACTACGAAATGTAAATGTACATACGTGTTAGAGAAAGTAAAAGGACAATCTACAGATAACTAAAACGAATCGGACCTCTATAAGCAGGAAGTAGACGATATAGAGTTTCCAGGGGAAAAAAAAAAAAATTAATAGCATTTATATCGTTCCGTTGAACACAGAATTGTTTCTAACGATGGAGTAAAACTGTGGACGATGTCGAGAAGCAGAGGCCATCAACCTGTAAAGTTTATATCCCGGACAAGGAAGAAGTAGGGGTTCATTAGTAATGAACTGTTCCTCTTGTGAAGCCTTTACTTCAAATTAAAAAGTAGATGCATTAGAACGAAGTTCTCCGGCTTCGTCATTTTTCAGAGAAAGTAATATCAAGTCGATGGAAGCCTTTTTAGATAATTTTCCTGCACTTCGTAAATTAGCCATCATGAACCTTTCTTTCATTTTACACACCATTTATATTTATTTTTATCTTCTCTATTACTTGCTTCTAGTAAGTAGTATAGTAATAAGTATAGTAAGTACATGCACAATTTTTTGAGAATTTTGTTTTCTCAAAAATGGCTCTTAACGATTTTGATTAAACTGCCGTATATTAAAGATATTTACAGTAAAAATAAAATGAATATTTTGATTTTCTGGGAATAGCCTCTGAAGACCTTTTTATTCTGTATGAGATTTGCAGAAGTTTGTATAACGATTAAACCGTAAGGGATTGACAAGCACTTACTACACAAACATTGTAGGTCATATATGTTTATTATGTAGAACTGACCGTTTCTGAGATATTACTTATTATTGGTTTCAATTTTAAACTACTTTTACTTTTCTCAAACGGGAAGTGACGTTCCTATTCATCTCTCTTGTTTTACTGTACAAAACGAACCGAACTTCAGTTGTTTCACATAAGACCAGCTTTTCAAAGATACGACTATCTATTTAGCCTAGTGTAATCCCTTATACTTAACGAGGAAGCAAGTAATAAGACTTTTCTGCTAATGTTTACCTTGATTAGCACGTCGTAGATAAAAGAATAATCTTTAATAAGAAAATTTGTTTGTGTAACAGCTGGAGAAAGTCATGTGAATGGAACACATCACTTTTTTTCTTTCTTTCTGGTTCTTTGGAAATGGTTGCATGGTGCAATGTAGCATAAGCGAAGTAGAACAATAGTGTAACTTGCAGTACATGCATTTATGACATAGGTATACATAATTTTCATGTGACCAGCATATGCGCAGCCATCTAGGGGTCCATATTCTTTTTATAATGACACAGTCGTTCTCTTGGCAGATTTATGATTCAGTGCTTGCCAGAAATAGGAAATGACAATACACCTCAAAACCTTTTATGTTATAAATAAACGAGCATTTTATTTACTGAAAATTCTGCATCCCTTAGTCCACGCACATTATGCATTCTTGTGCTGTTCAGGTTGTACAAAGTTTAATTACTACTATTTTCTGTTTCATAATTCTGTAGCAATTGTTTGGCTATGAACTCTGTTATATTCTCCAAAACTGTATTCTACGAACCAGCATAAATAAAGTATGCATTTTATGATTACACACAGACCACGTGCAATGGGATTGGTGTCTTCTGATTGGTCTGCTATATGAGCTATAGATTTAGAACTGATGCGCTTAGAAGATAATTTATTTAATAACTTTCTTTACAATTTATCCATATCATACATTATTGGAGAGTCATTCTGTATTAAACCCTCAAAATGGGTCTGCCTGCCAAACAGCTGGGATATGGCATAGGCTTAGGTTTTGTTGTTTATTTCTACACATTTGCATTTTAATTCATAAAATTCATAAAACTGGACAATTGGATGTTATAAGACAAATGCCTATAAGTTAAAAATGGAAATAAGAGTAGGTGTGGCAAGTGCTAAGAAACAATGTGTGTTTCGGAGGGGAGGGGAGGTCTGCTTTTTTGAGTTGAGTTCAATAATCATGCTGTACAAATACCAAATTAGGTTGTTTTTGTTTCTTTACATACCCTTACTTAACAATGGTAGATTTTACATTTGAACAATAAATCGACTGCCAGAAATATGTGTTCAGGTCTTCTGAATCTAAAGAGAGAATTTGTAGAAAAAGATGTTAGAGGGGGAGGGGGGGAAAGAAAGCAGAATTAAAAAAAAAAAAAAAAAAAAAAAATTCTAACTCCAAAATTCGTGTTTGTTTTTATGGAATTGCACTTGATGGAAGAATTTTAAGTGTTTACTTTTTAATACGACACACGATAAAAACGATCTTTTTAAATAGTAACAATGGCTGAGGTGTATATCGTTACAAACAGTCTCGGTATTCTTAAATGAAAACAACACTGTTAAAAACGTTATTCATAAAAATGAGAAACTTTAAGATACACAATTTCTGTTAAACCTATTTTTCTATGGTTTTTCGTCTTTATGGGTTAAATATTCGCAGGTCACGGACTTTTGTTTGGCATCTGTTAACATTAGAATTGGAAGTGCAGCGGTTTTCATTCTTCGTAGGAGCTAGACGTAAAGTAATTCCAAGAATGTACATGGTATGTAGGTAGAGAAGGTATAGCATTCCACCCAAAAATTCGATACCGAAATTTCACCGAAAATACGTTTTAGAGTTCTCTGTATAAACATGTTTAGAAAAAGGTCCGCGTCTGTGTGTTTGTGAACACGATAATTTAAACACGAAAAGACAGTAAAATACCAAACTTGGTATTTAAGTTTATTTTCAAGGGATGCGACCCAAAGATTTTGAAAAAATAATCCCCCACCCCAAACTACCCTTTACATGGAAAAAATTTCGAAAATTCTGATTTTCTCAAAAATGGCCCTAAAGATTTTGATTAAAATACCGTATATTGAAGATATTTACATAGAAAATAAAAGGCGTATCTTGAATTTTCTTGTAATTGCCTCTAAAGACCTGTTTATTCTGCATGAATTTTGTTGATTTTTTCGTAACTGGTAAACCGTAAGATATGTGGATCTCGTTAAAACACATAATTTATATCATATAAGTTTTTTTTCGTGGAGGTAACCATTTCTGAGATATCACCTGTTATTTACTTCAGATTTAAAATAATTAAACTTTGCTTGCACGAAAATTTGTGAATTCCTGTACCATGCATAGAAACGGATTTCAACCACATGGCAACCAGCTTTTAAAAGATTTGACTATCGTTTTAGCCTAGTGTATTCCATTATTTCCCTTCTATTTACAAGGAAGCAAGTAATTAAGACAATTTCTGCTAATGTTTATCTCGATTATCATAAAGTACATAGAAGGATAAGCTGTTTAGCAATAATTTTTACAGCGATGTAGAGAAAGTCCTGTGAATGGAACACTTAAGATTTTTTTTGTGAATAGGAAGGTAAATAATTATGCCTAAGTAAGAGATAAATGTGTGCGATTAATACACATCTAAAATTTTAAAATTCTGCGGAAGTTAAATATTTATTTTATGGACGAAGTCTCGGTTCATATATAATTTTTGTGCCACTGCCGGGAAGTGATTAGCGCAAGGAGGCAATAAATCTCCTTAGGTTTTTTCAGTCGTTCCTGAAATGTTCGGGAAGTCGTAGGATGGGGCGCTTCCCTTCTAGTATCCTTGGACGACATTGCCTCCAGACCCTAACAATAAAGCATGAAGTTCAAGAGTTGAATTGTTTCGTCGCATCTTGTATTTCAGTGATGTTTCAAGCCTTGAAGACGAGTGTCTGTTCACGCACACGCAGTGAGCAAGTGGGTCAAGTGCGAGTCACTTTTCCACTGAAAGAGAAATCATGACGATATTAAATAACGGCTCAACTTCCAGTGTGCGGTGACCCGGTTTCGCCCGGCCCGGTGCTGTCTGTATCTCCGCGCCCTTAACAATAAATGCTCTGTCGCGGTCACTCCAAGCTGGAGCAACACTCTACACAGTTGGACTGAAACATTCAATGTCATACAAGAGATCTCCCGGTAGCTCTAACCACTGAGCTACATACCGACACGACATTAAATTCCTCAACTGATTCGCATGTTTCCCGGTAAACTACAAGGTGATCTCAAATTATTTTGAGATGACATACCCCAATGATGGTCGTCTTCTTTGCGCGGCTACTTGCCAAGCGGGAGATCTGGGTTCGATTCCCAGTACTGACGTGGGGGAATTTTCCCGGCTGGGAGACCTGGTCGGGTTGCGCTCAGCCTCGTGAGGATCGAGAAGACCGCATTAACCGGCTGGAAGGGACTCAAGGCGCTGACCACGTCTCACCCTCCAACACTGTAAGTCAATAAAGACGCCTTCGGACCGAGGTGGGGGATGCAGCGGCCGGGTGGTAGGCCAAGGTCCGTTAATGACTGTCGTGCCAAGGAGTTACGTTACACCCCAATGCTGGCTTATATTGTTGTAAGTACTGTAAGTCAATTAGTGTTAATTTATTTATTTATTTACTTATTTTCCATACAAGCCGTGTGCAGTACAGGAGTTGGTCAGGCAATGTTGCCAACTTATTGACGCCACTTAGCACTAAAAATGAACCTAAAAGTCGCCAGAAAAGCGGTAACTTTGAATAAGGAGACGCGAGAAAAGGCGTTAGAATATTTTACAATAATGCTACCCGTAGTCAAAAGCCTCCTATTTCATCAGCTACTGCTACGCTATTTGAAGTCTCATTACTTTTGAAGGTATGTGTAGCATTAGAACCAATCGTTTTCACCAAATCTTGCGCGACTTCATAATCATAGCATCTTTTGCTTACCTTTTTACTTTCTCCATACGCACTATGTACATAGTGTATAGAGAAAGTATTGCACTCCCCCAAAAATTCGATACCGTGATTTCACCGGAAATATATGTTTTAGGGTCCCCAATATCCAAAAAAAGCATTTTCCGTGTGTGTGTGTGTGTCCGTGTGTCTGTGAACACGATAACTCAAAAACGAAAAGTCGGTAAAATACCAAACTTGTATTTAAGTTTAGTATCTTCCAGGGATGCGACACGAAGATTTTGAGAAAAATCCCCCCCACCCTCAACTACCCTTTACATGGAACTTTTTTCGAACATTTTTATTTTCTCAAAAATGGCTCTAACGATTTTGATTAAAATTTCGGATATTAAACATATTTACCTGACAAATGAAATGTATATCTTGAATTTTCTGGGAATAGCCTCTGAAGAGTAGTTTATTCTGGATGAATTTTACTAAATTTTGAATAACTGCTAAACCGTAAGAGATGGACAAAAACTTACTACACAAAAAATGTAGAGCACATTAAAACACACAATTTATGTTACATACATTTTTTTCGTGGAGTTGATCGTTTTTGAGATATTTCTTTTTCTTGGTTCAGCTTTGAAAAAACTTATGCTTTTCTCATACAGGAATTTGTCAACTCCTGTCCATACAAACAAAGGAACATCAGTCACATAGCAACCAGCTTTTGGCTTTCACTTTAACCTAAGGTACTCCCTTATTTCGCTTCTACTTACAATAAAGCAAGAAATAAGACTATTTCTGCTAATTTTTCTCGATTAGCATGAAATAAATAAAACATAAGCTTATTAACAATAATTTGTTACAGAGATATAGAGAAAGTCATGTGAATGGAACACATCAGATTTTTTTTTTTTTTTTTTTTTAACTCTTTCCAGTCCAATGGTGCCATATATGGCACCATTGTGGGTATTATTGTTCGAGAACATAGGTAAATATTTGGACTTGGAAAAGCTTAACATTCAATAATTCTCTACCTTTTTTGGAGTATAGTTTGGTCTTTTCTTTAAATTTAAAACAGCTTAAAACAGGAAATGTAGAAAATTAAAATCCTTTCAATGTACCATTTTTCTAACACAAGTAAGGCCTTTAAAGCATTAAATCTTCATTCCTTTCTATAATTTGGTTTTCACTATGCTCATAGCACTAAATATCCACTTCTGCATTATGAGGTAGAGATAACATTGTCTCAACCAGATATGCCAATCGTTTTGTTGTTGTTGTTGGTGTTTTTTTTTTTTGTCTCATGCTTGGCTAAAGATATTTTTCCAGTGGTTGGACATTTCTGTCAGTTTCATCTGACTGAAAATTACAAGCTTCTGGGCCGCGCTGTGGCCGAGTTGTTAGACCACTTGCCTCTCGCCTAGACGGCCGGGGTTCGATCCCAAGTGACCGCATGTGAGATTTGTGGACAAAGCGGCGCTGGGGCTGGTTTTCTCCGGGTACTCCGGTTTCCCCCGCCATCGCATTCCACCGGCGTTCCATCATCATTCATGTATCACAGTGTCACCGCCTGCGGTGCCATAAGTAGTTAAAGCGGGCGTTAAACAAAACGCTTCTGCAAGATACTTTCAGTGTTTCTTGAACACTCAGTTAAGTGATTATCTCCGCTGCTTTCACAGGAAAATGCTGCTATAATTATTTGACAAGTCTAATAGTAAAAACAATACACCTTTTTTAAATCATTCTTCTTTGACGTTCAGTTCCTTTGCTGTCTTTTCTAAACGGTACCTGGATATGGCGAAGGATCAAGGTTGTAAGTGTCCAATCAGGGATCAATATCTTGTTACAAATAAACCTCAAAAAGTTGCAAAGTTGTCGAAGTCTAAAAGTCGCTAGATATAGTGCGAAAATCACTAAGTTGGTAACCCTGTGTGTAGGAAATGCTGGTGTCTTCGTTCTGAACTTGGCGAATACCAGGAAACAGCATTGTGCAACCCAAACAGAAGGAATCTTGTTGGCAGGTGTCTTCCGAAGTTCGTGTAGGATGTATTTTAATGGCATGTTAACGCCTTTCCTTGTTTTCCGGTGTCCGGTTTCAGGTTTCTCGAATCAAGCGGAGGAGTTCCCCAACCAGGTTTGGAAGTTGCAGGCTCCTCCAACGCCTTTCTGTGAAGTGCCGCCAACCGGTATATGGTCTGGTGTTCTCCCTTCGCGTTGTCATTCTTGCAACATTTTCACAGACGTTTAGTGCAGCGTCTAATGAGCGATCAAGGAAGAAGGCTGGTAGGAATTTTGCGTCTAAAGCTGTATTAATTATTTTATGGGTAGGAAGTGTTTTATGTGGATATAGGCAAGGACAGGGCAAGCCAAGACTTGCGCGCGCGCGCGCGCACAGAAACACCACTGCACACGAAAATTGTGGGTTAATTCTTTTTATTTTCTGTGCTACGTAACTACCTAGATGCACAGAAAGCAGTGCATTCAATGCTAAATTTTGATGTTGATATTTCACTAGAAGTACATGCGTTGAGAGTCATTGGAAAAAGATAATTTTGAGACAAAAATATCCATGTGTGGGTGTGTGAAGTCAAAACTGAAAATTGGTATTAAAGTTCAATATCTCCCAATGATGCGACACGAAGATTTTAAAAAGATCCCAAATTACCTTGGCGTGGAAAATGCTCTGTTAATTTTTTTATACTGCTGGCAAGGTTGAAGGTGTTGCGGGAAACCTGGTGCCTGCAGCGGCATTCAGTTTGTAAGTAGTCTTCCAATGATCTGAGAAGGGGGTTCTCATATCGGCCCAATCTGGCATAGAATATTTGAGCCCGACGCCCAATTACATCCTCCACATATGGAGGTCCGAAACCTCGTGTAGTAGCCTCACTGGGAAGCGTAGATGGACCGGAGTCCTCTATTCTGTATTCGTTGTAGTCAAAGAAGCCAGGTGTCTGCCTTAACCCATACCTCGCAGGCATAGAACATTATCTACATTCTTTTCACACCAGATAGCATTTATCGAGGGGATGGTCCAGACGGTGAAGTCCTCGGTTCAAATCCTCTAGGTCGTCCAATCAGGCTAACGTTTATTCGTAATTTCCCTCAGTCGTCAAGGTAAATGCTGGATTGGATATTTAATACTATGGCCCAAAATCTAAAACAACAGCAAAACTGAAAAATAGGGTTCGATCCCAAGCGACCGCATGTGAGGTTTGTGGTGGACAAAGCGACGCAGGGATGGGTTTTCTCCGGTTCCCCTCGCCATCACCGGCGCTCCATCTTTATTCCATGTATCATCAGTGTCATCGCCTGCGGTGCCAAAGTACTAAACACTACCATCTATCCACAGATAATGAAAGCAGCTATACGTTCGGTACCTCAGCGCCACCTGCTTGTCGCGGAGCAAAGTAGTATAGCGTATAAGGCATGAGACCCAGAAAGCTGGCTATATATCGTCTAAGTATAATTGGAACCCTTGCACCGTCTTCTTGGCGCGAAGCGGAAGTAGTATGGGACTAGGGAAAGACCATGAAGACTACTGTCCACCATACAGAGCAAACGAGTATCACGAACAGAACCTCCGCGACATGATCAAACAGTTAAAGCGACGTTAAATAGAATTTTATTTTCTCTACACATATTATGCACATAGCTTATAGAGAAGCTATTGTATTGCACCCAAAAATTCGATACCTAGATTTCACAGGAAATACATTTTTTGAACCCCCACCCACAACTACACTTTACATGGAACATTTTTCGAAAATTTGATTTTCTCAAAAATGCCTTAGCGAATTTGATTAAAATATCTTATTTTAAGATATTTTTATGAGAAATTAAATGTATATCTTGAATTTTCTGGGAATAGGCTTTGAAGACCTCTTCATTCTGGATGACTTGTACAACTGGCAAACTTGTATAACTGGCAAACCATAAGAGATGGACAAAAACTTACTTCAAAATATGTAGATGTCATTAAAACACACAGTTAATGTCATATACATTTTTGTTGGGAAGTTAACCGATTTCGAGATATTCCGGTGTATTGGTATCAAGTTTTCTCGAGCGGGAGGACATCTTTCTTCTCGTATCTCATTTGTTTACTCATGGATTGAAGAAAGAATGGAATTTCAATTGCTTTACATAGTGACTGACTTTGAAAAGACTTGACTATCGCTTTAGCTTGTGCAAGGAAACAAGTAATTCAACATTCTGCTTATGCTCATATTGATTAGCATGACGTATCTAAAAGATTAATCTTTTGAATAAAAGGTTTGTTTGCGGAACAGCTAGAGAAAGTCATGTAAATGGAGTACATCTGGTTTTTTTAAAAACTAACAGTTGAAATATGCAGCAATGCAGCTCAAAATTTATTGTTCGATTCCAGTCAGAAAATAACCATTGTGGAGTTACACATAATGAAGAATTGAGTATTATGGAGCTCAGTTCATAACTCTGGGCAGCCATTGCGATGTTACATCCTGATTACGTCACCCACTAACGAGGAACACCTGTTCCCTATAGAAGTGGATGATACGAAAAGAAAACAAACGAGGTTTTTAATTGCTTTCGGTGTTATCCTTTCTCGCTTATGTCACGGGCCACCTCTCTTTTAATTACGAAAACGAAGGCAAAGAATGGAGCAAGAAGAAAGGGAAATGCGAGTTCCATGGTCTGATTAAAGCGAAATGCACCAGCAATCACAAGAATTGACATGAAAGACGCACACGCTACACTGCCTTCTTCCTGCCTTGTAGCCTTTTCCTACTCAAATATCCAGAAATAACATTTTTCCTTGAGGTAACGTTCCAAAAGAAGAAACTTCCGCCACTCTTTACTGGTAATTTTCCTCCTTTTCTTTTAGGACAGTTTTTGTTTGCAATTACGCACGTTTTACTGAATGGAATTCGTCGTTTCTTCACATTTTTTGTGTCTATCTTAAAATCTGTCAGCTACAGAATTTTGTTTAGAGTTTGGCTACCAGGGTCGCACGTGTAGGAGCTCCCGAATTCCAACCGTTTTGTATGCTCAAGTCCAGAGAATTCTTTTCAGCAGTAATTGAAAAATCTGATGTAGTGCACTCATATAACTTACTCTAGCTGCTCTACAAACCTCTTACAAAAGATTCTTCTTCTTACGACACAATGAAAATTGAGATAAACACTAGAGGAATGTTCTTTAATATTACTTAGTTCCTTATAAATAGAAGGGAACTAGGGAATTTGCTATGCGAAAGTGATAGTTAAATGTTTTAAAAGCTGCCGTTATGCAATTGTCATTGCAAATCGCTTCTTTACATGGCCAGGAGTAGAACAAAAGAAAAGCAAGACACTGTCTGAGAAAATAATAAGTACATACTACAAACATGAACCTTTTTCTAAAGTTACAAGTATTTTTGTACACAGGGTGTTATAAAACTTGTATTTCCAATAAAATCTCGATATCGAATATTTGGGTTGATTGCGATACCTTATCTACCTATGTCCTTAGTAGAGAAACTAAAAATGCGTCATTGAGTTTTTTGGAGACATCTCCTTGGATTGCAGAGGACATTGTTTAACCTTCACTTGTCCCGCTGAATGATTATATATTTTTATCTCATTTTTTTTCAGGTCAGTTCACAAGTTATCTCTGAATGAACTTTTAAAACCCTAGAATGCGATAGGGATAATGTTATTGCAACAAAGAAACATGTTTGTGTTAATAAAATCTTTACACTTCAGTAGCTCACCAGAATGGCATTTAGAAATAAGAATATGGAATCACTAAGGGTTTCCATTTTCAGTATATCGTCATTGGGTCCATTTTAAGTTCTTTACTACGTGTATAGTAGATTCAGAACGAATGCAGTACTTTCGAAATCTATACCAAAATTTCACCATAAATACATGTTTTAAGTCCCCTTCAATCCAACAACAGATATTTTTGGTTAAAAAAAGTTGTGTGTCTATAAGGAAGTAATTCAAAACTCAAAAAGTTGAATAATACCAAAGTTGGTATTTAAGTTCCGTATATTCTAAAGATGGCACGCGAAAATTTTCAAGAAAATCTCGCAACAATAAACTACTAGAAATTTGTTATTCTTTTAAAAGACCTCGCACGACTTGGATTAAAATATCATATTTCCAAGTAATTTATATATGGCGTGAGTTTGGGAATAGCTTGTGCCTGGTCGTTTGTAAACAATTTTACATAAGTATGCAAGTTAAACATTCGACTATCGCTGTTCCCTTTGCATTTATAACAGAATGTGTTATGTAGCTATTTTAGAAAGGTCTGACTTGATTAAAATGAAAAAGATAGACAATAAACTCATGAGATTGGAATGTACACTCGATAATAAACTACAGAGGGTGGAGAAAATATGTGAATGTAACACATTAGGGGTTTATTTTAACTTATTTTATTTACTTTTATTTTATAGATATTATTTATATATATATTTAAATTTAAATTACTGCCCAAAGTAGAGAGAGGTTGTTGCAAGGCCTATCGAAACAAAAGCCAGAAATATTGAGGCATTCGTTGCGCCTTTTATTTATTATTAACATCTTTAGTGTGTGTAAGAAATTAAATGCAATAGCGTTTTATTTATGGGCGTTCTTAAACTGCTGTGGTTCTCAGCGTCCCATTCTATACTGGGCGTGAAAGACCGCTTAATTTTGCTCAGAGGTTTCTCTATCAGGCTTGAGGTTCATTTACGTACTGTAAATCTACAACACCCTTCCAAAGGAAACCATGCTAAGGAGTTTACGCCCGTTAAAAGCCATTGTCCTCCGCCGGGTTTGAACCCGCGACTTTGGGTTTATGAAGTTAGCATGAAGTTTACACCAAGGAGAGCGACGTAGTGTGTGTATGTATGCAGCCGTTGACTTATTGTATGTCGGACACCTGGAGGAGAGGACGAGATGAGTGTAATTTCAAAGGGTGGCTGACATGCGGAGAGGGAGAGAGCCGCCGTGGAGGATCCCTAACAATTCACAAGTAGTTCTTTGTCTCGACGCGGGAAGCACCAGGAGCCCGGATATACCACCTGAGTCCGCAGACAACCACCAACGGCATCTCGCCGCCGAGAAGTGTATTTTTTCCAGAGCGCAGTCAACGTCATGAAGTGACGCCTCTGCCACAGACCGCGTCGATACCTACAACCCTGAAAGAGACCTATTTAGGATGAAATGAAGGGACAGGAAGGTCGGTGGAATGAAGAATCCTCCCCAGTATTCGCCTAGTGGCCCGGGAAAACCGCCGAAAAAACCTATGGGTTAGAGAGGACGGCCGCGGTGAACCGATCCCACGACCTCCCGAATGACGGTCCCAGACTAAACGTTTGAGCCACCTGGCTCGGTAAATCTGTAATGTACTAACACGTATACTAACATAATACATAATCGCACAACCTTTGATGTAAATAAAAATATAAATTTTAATACATTATGACTATTTACATGTGTGCTAGAGGAAGTAAAAAGATGAATCATCCTCAATGTTGAGGTGCACTTAACCAGATGAAGGCCCCAAGCTATAAATCCAGGCATTATCGAAAATACCATAAATCTAACTGACGGTATGCCGTAAGTTTACTCTGTAACTTTACGCCAGCAAGAGCTGGCTGGTCTTTTAACTTATGACAATTCAGCTCCACTATTAAAGCGCCAATGGAATAGCCGATATTAGGCAATTTCAACCAATCGCGGTCATCTAACTGGAGCGATATTGTTAAAACATCTTATCACATCTGATGTTCATTTCTTTGAAATCTTGTCGCACCTGATGTTCGTATGTTTAATCTCCTGTCTTGGTTATTGGTGACAATCCGGTCAGCCAATCTTTACTTTTAATAACTCAGGTCCACAATTGTACTTTCAATTAATTTAGTTACAATGTTTATTTAAAGGTTTATCCAGTTCACAATGTATTTAGTTCAAAAAAAGGAGTGAAAATAATCATTATTTGTATTTCTTATGTATGGGATGAGTGCAATAACCTCAAAATAAAATAACGTTTGTTTCCATTTCATGTATTAGTTATTAAAAGCTGAAATAAAATAATTGTTTCCCAATTTCTATTGTTGCTATCGATATTCATACCTTGGGTGTAGATACGGTCGGCCATATAATTCAGCAAGCAGTGAAGAAGAAAAAACATTCGGTAAATAAACATGGTCGAATGCGCCATCTACCATTTGAGAATTAATGTATTAATCTCATAAACTAATAAAATATCCCTTCCTATATATCAGAGATCAGATGTGTTACACTCAAATGACTTTCTCTAGCTGTTCTACAAACAAATTTCTTTCAAAAGATTCTACTCCATGTTAATCGAAATAAAAGAAAAGGGGAACTAAGGGAATACACCAGACTAAAACGATAGTCAAATGTTTTAATAGTTATGCGATTGTCATTGCAAATCGTTCTTTGCTTGGCCAGAAGAAGAACAAAAGAAAAGCGGACACTTCCTGTCTGAGAAGAGTATAAGTACTTTACAATTGAAACCAATAACAACAAGAATATCACGGAAACGGTTACCCCCGCCACAAAACTGCAAAGGACATAAATTGCGTGTTTTGACGAGATTTGCATTTTTTTGTGTGGTAAGTTTTTGTCTATCTCTTACGGTTTAGAAGTTAAGTAAAATTCGGCAAAATTCATCCAGAATAAAGAGGCCTTCAGAGGCTTTTCCCAGAAAATTCAAAATATACAGTTTATTTAGGGTATAAATATATTTAATATATGGTATTTTAATCAAAATCGTTAGACATTTTTGAGAAAAGCCTTTTTTCATGTAAAGGGTATTTTGCGGTGTGGGGGATTTTCTTGAAAATCTTCGTGTCGCATCCTTAGAAGATACCAAACCTAAATATCAAGTTTGGTATTTAACGGTCTTTTCGTTTTTGAGCTATGATTTCCACAGACACACACACGCAAACCTTTCTCTAAAAATGCTTTTTTTCGGACTCAGGGGACCTCAAAATATATATTTCGGGTGAAATCTCGACATTGAATTTTCGGTTGGAATACACCACCTTCTCTATCCACTATGTGCATTGTATATTTGAAGCTAAAGAAAGTAAAAATGATAAATAGTGTATTTCGTTGAACTGTCTTATCAAATAGAATTCGTCGCTTCGCTCCAGTCGTGAATTATCGAGAAGATAAAGTTACGATGATGTTGAGTATGTATGTCTGTAGTGTCCCGTTTTAAGGCAACAGAGCAGTAGACTTACGCCCAAGAGTATAAGAGGTGCTAATTGAATCCGCAAAGTGCCGGGAGACCGTTACTTTACAGCTGAAGGACAGTGTGTGAAACTGCCTGTTCGAACTTTCTGGAACCGACCGGCGTCCGTGGGCGGCAGCCAAAAGTCGTCCTGTCTAGACGATGGAATAATGTCCAACTCTCTTTACTGATTTCTTCGTAAGATCGCACAACTCCTCCCAAGGCTATTTACTCCTAAAGTATCGTCGTTTCATACAGAAGTATTCTATCCAGGAGTATTCTTCAACTCTGGGTTACTCGCAGGAATATCTTTGGAAATGTCCCAGCCATAATCTATGCTAATATCAGAGACAACAGCCGAACTGAATATTATAAAGAGAAAAAAATCTGATGTTCCATTCAATGGCTTTATGTACGTCTCTCTGACAATTTATTGTTAAAAAAGCTTACTCTTCTATTTACTTAATGCTAATAGAGATAAACATTAGCAGAAACTGTCTTATTTCTTGCTTTCTTTTAAGGAAAAGGATAATAAAGAAATATACTAGGCTAAAACGATAATCAAATCATTTAATATCCGGTTGCCATGTAGTTGAAACTCATTTCTATGAATGCACTTGAGTATTTTGAATCTGAAACAAATAACAAGGAATATCTCCGAAATAGTCAACTCTACGAAAAAAGACGTATATGACATAAATTGTGATTTTAACGAGATCTACATTTCTACATTAGTTTTTGTTTATCTCTTACGGTTTACAGTTACTCAAAATTCAGCAAAATTCATCCAAAATAAAGAGATCTTTAGAGGCTATTCACTGAAGGTTCAAGATATACATTTTGTTTGCCATGTAAATATCTTTCATAGAGAATATTTTAATCAAAATCGTTAGCCATTTTTTGAAATGTGTTCCATGTGGTAGTTGGGGGTGGGGGATTTTCTTGAAAATATTCATGTCTCAACTTAAATCCCACGTTTGTTATTTAATGGACTTTTCATTTTTGAGCTATGTTACACACGCGCGCGCGCGCGCGCACACTCACATACACACTTTGTTATGTTACACACACACTGCTGTCTCAAAAAATATATTTCCATATATTTAGTCAACTGTTAAATACCTGGTCGCTATGTGAGGGCTTTGAAATTCCGTTCTATTTGCTTGAACAGGGGAAAGAAAAACATAACGACTTTCCATTTTAGAACAGGACAAGTATGCAAAAACGGAAACCAACAACATGGAGTATCTCAGAATTGTTAGCTGAAAAAACAGGTACCAAAATAAATAAAACAAAAATAAAAAGTGTATCTTACATAAATTGTGTGTTTTAACATTTATTGTGAGGTAACTTTTTTGTCTATTTCTTACGGTTTACTAGTTATACAAAAAGCATTCAGAATGAAGAACTGTCATGCAAATTCTTTTAATATATGGTATTTTAATCGAAATCATTAGTCATTTTTAGAAAAGCAATTTTTTTCGAAATTCACGTAAAGAGTGGTTTATTGCCCCCCCCCCATAATCTTGAAAATCTTAGTGTCGCATCCTTGGAAGATACTAAACTTAAAAACCAAGCGGTATTTAAAAGGCTTTTTGTTTTTGAACTATATTACACACACACACACACACACACACGCACGCACACACACACATACACACTCGCGCGCACGCGTCTGCGTAGTTTTTTTTCTATAATTTATTTATTTATTTATTTTTCTGTCTGTGGGGTTCTCAAAACATACATTTCTGGTGAAATTTCAGTATCGAATTTTTTGTGTCGAACACAATACCTTCTCTACGTACTATTTACATTGTACATACATCCTAGAAATAATGAAAATCTTATAAGTAGAAGAGAGCCAAGGGAATATATTAGACCAAAGCTATTGTCAGATGTTTTAAAAGATGTCGCTATGCGATTATCATTGAAATTCTCTTCTTTGCAAGGCCAAAAGTATCACAAAAGAAACAAGGACGACTTCCTCTGAGAAAAGAGTTAAATATTTTTAAGTTGAAACCAATAAGAAGGAATAACTCGGAAATGGTTAACTTTAAAAATTGTGCACGACATTGTCTGTTTCAACAGGATCTACATTTTTTGTGTTGTAAGTTTTTGTCTATCTCTTGTGGATTATTACTTACACAAAAGTCATCCAGCTTGAGTTTTCTCCCAGAAAATTCAAGATATGCATTCCATTTGTCATGAAAACACTTTAAACATAATGGTATTTTAATCAAAATCGTTAGAGCCATATTTTAGAAAAACAAATATTTTAGAAAAATGTTGGAGGTGGGGTGGATTTTTCTGAAAATCTTCGTGTCGCATCCTTGGAAGATGCTTATAGCTTAAATACCAAGTTTGATATTTAACGGTATTTTGAGTTAAGCTGCCGCCCCCCACACTGGCACACACAGGAACCTTTTTCTAAAAATACTTTTTCCTGGGGTTCTCGAAAGTATATTTTCCAGTGAATATCGGTATAAAATATTTGGGTGTAATGTAATAAAACGAATATCCTGAAAATTTTTTACATTATGAATAACCATTCCTGCACACATAAATAATAAAGCTTTATCTTCTCTGTCTACTATGTATATTTTACGTACGTGCTAGAGAAAATAAAATAGATATTCCTCATTTATCGCTAAAAAAACATTTTCGAAAATATTAAAACTTATAAACAATTCGCGAAAATAATACGCTTTTACATCATTTCAAAATTATGCCAAATGCATACAAAACATATTATTTTTGTAATTCAACAGTTTTCCCATTTATGAAGAGCAAAATGGAAAGCAGTTCAATGCCTATTCCAAGGAAATTCAAAATGTATATTCTTTTGTCATGTAATTGTCTATAAAATACGGCATTTTAATCAAAATGGATCTGGTCAATTAACTTTGTAAAGATGAAATACATCTTTGTTGATTTTCTACAACGAAAGAACGTAGAAACGATGAGAATGATATAATGGCTTTTGCTGCGAATGCCGACTCGTTCTTATTGTGGTGATCGTCAGCGGAACGAACAACTGAATGGCTGAGCTCAGTTCCTGTGCATTGTTTCGCAGAAAACAAGTGCCTGTCGGAATAATCCGACACCTCAATGGACTTGCACATTTTCCGGCTTTGAGCACGTGGCCAACACCTTTGGCATTTGCGCCACCGCGATATATATATTTGTTTCTTCCTTCTTGGCTTCAGTATTCTTCCGGTTAACAGTGGAACTACGCCTTTAGTGTCCTTAAGGCCCACTCCCACTTATCGGAAGCGTCGCGAAGAGAATTAGAAAATTGCCGTCCTCAGATTTCTGTGATGTTTGGACAGAAAATCATAATTCCAAAATTGGCCTTTTTGTACTAAGACAGTAGCGACATAAAAGAAAAAATCCTCTACCGTTTGGTGAAGCTCTAAAGATATCAGGTCTTCACCAAACGATAGAGGATTATTTCTGGAGAAATCAGGACTTCACTACTGCCTTAGCACAAAAATGCCAGTTTTGAAGTTATCATGTACTGACCATACACCACAAATTATGTTTCGGATGTAATCGTTTGCACTCGGGAGTAATCGGAGAAACATGAAATTTCGCGCTATTTTCTTGTCATATAAACATAATATAGAGTAGCAAAATAACCTCGAAGCATTTTAATAGGCCTACACACATCTGATATCATGGATGAAGAGACATTTATAAATTTAGTTCAAAAGTACCCATTTTTGTACATAAGTATCATAAATATTATTGCAATAATGTTGCTCGTAAGAATACATAAAATGAAATTAGTGAATTAATTGGAACCACGTCAGATAAAACTGAAGACTACAGTGACTTTCAAATGGGATGAGGTCTGTCCTTGAGCGCCACCAGGCCGGCAGCCAATCGGAGTGCTGCTGTGTTGACATGTTGCATTCGCGCTTAACTGGGCAGTAACGCGCTAAGTGATTCAGTTTCTCATAAATACTGCTTGTGCTAAGTCAAAATATTCAAATTTTGCAAAAAAAATAATTCACGAGGAAGATAGGGAGCAATGTTCGTAGCAGAAGCGTAAAAACCACAATTTTTAGCTCAAATAGTTTTCATAATACACATGAATAAACATAATGTCGCCAGGCAGATTTGCATGCTCAGTGTGCGAGTGTGAGAGAAATATGAAAAGAGTGGGGCAACGCAAAGCACGATAACGTATCTCATTCGCTGCAGAGTAGAACATAGTAGTGTAACCCTGGTTAAACAGATTTCTTCATTTTCTGCTTCTTCACACAAACTAATGCTATCAAGTCGTTTGTTCGTTTCGCTTCCGACAAGTGGAATCTTCAAAATGCGCGTCTCTTCGCGATAAATGGGAGCCAGCCTTTAGTCGTCCTCTGGGGTCTTCCGATTATAGTTTCCTTTTGTCTTTTTGTTTTGTTTTTTGTTTAATTCGGTTCCGGAGTCTGGTCGCTGTATACCATTTTTCCTCTTTTTGCATTTTCCTAACATTTACTTTGTTTTCGGTTTGATTACCGTTTTTCTTTTTCCTTTCTATATACACCTACACACTTTACAAACATATAAACACCCATGCTCAAGGCGGGACTCGAACCTACGATCCCCTGCGCCACGAAGCACCGCCGGTCCCCATGGCCGCGCTCGCTAAAACGACTCGTGCTTCTTGGTGCAAGGGATCGTGGGCTCGAGTCCCGCCTTGGGCATGGGTGTTTGTGTATGTGTATTTGTCATAAAACAGAAAAACGGCAAACAAAGGAAATTTAGTAAAAGGGGAAAAAAGAGGAATAAGAAAAAGTAATACAGCGCCGGAGTCCCAACCAGACTCCGGAACTGTATTAACAAAAAAGAAAAAAGCGACCGGCTCCTTTTTTTTTTTTTTTAGTCTTAACTTTTTTTTATTTCTTTTTCCTAACATTTCCTTTTTTTATTACCGTGTTTGCTTCTAATACACATACATATACATGTTTACAAACACATAAACACCCATGTCCAAGGCGAGATTCGAATCCAGATCCCCTACGCCACGAAGTACCAAAGCAAGGCAGTTTAGTGAGCGCGGCTGCTTAAATCGTCCTCCGTGATCTTCTGGTTAGCAGTGGAATTACGCCTCCTTAGTTCGAAAGGGTGGGTCTTGAGATATAGCCGTAATATAAGAGTGTCGAACGCTGCTCTCTCGCTAGCATCCATAAAGCTCGCGCAGTGTTACCTCAAATGCTGCTAACTAATAATTACGACGTCAAATTCATAGCACAAAAAGTGTGAAGAAATTAAATTGAAATTAATACAGAAAGCGATGGCCTGGAATATTGCGTTATTAAAATAATGAAATTGATCCCGGAAGTGCAAGCTGATGCAGCTACACAGAATCTCATTAAACTGAAACCGGCTACAACTGACAGATGACAGCTGCAGGCACAGCGAGCTGTGAATAAGCTTGCAGTTATGTTCTAATGCGGTTAGAAAACCTGTAAATCATAATGTTCTGTGGCATTAGTAGTTTCACCCATTAAAATTGGGTAGTGACTTTCGAAATAGTATTTGCATACTGAAGTGAGCTACTTATTAATTATCTTAATAATTGCTTAGATACTTAAAGTTTTTGTGAACACTTGCAATATAAATCGGATTGAGGTTCCATGCATACAGAGTATAACTATGACGTGATGAAGAAGGCGTGGTCTCTAGAACCAGTTTCGAAACGTGTTGCACTATCTAGCATTGCGCACTGCCTGGCATCGATCAGTTCCTGCTAGTAGACCAACCAATGAATACTGAAAGAGAACGCAGATTGAAAAATGTCAAAAATATATTTTTTCGGCACTGAACAAACTTGTGGATCATATTTTGAGTGACGGGAGGAGAGCCTTTTCTTCCGATAAGGTAAAGATGTAGCTTTTAATTCACTGCAGTGCGTTTTGAGTGATTTTGGTTGATTTATGTTCATTGCTTTTCAAAGTTCTGTACATTATTATACTGATGTTTTGCATCAAGCTCTATTCTTTTATTTGTAAAAGTACAAGTCGTTTTTATTTACTAATCATATTATGAAATAATTGTTTTATTGTGTTAATTTATGAATTAGACCGATGTATATATCAATACATACAATGAGCTATTTTTGGAAGAGATTAGACGTGTTATTGCTGTGTACCTATCCTGGTAAGGGCTTACCACAGGAATGCAGGATGGTTTAGGTTTGGTGATTTTTGGTGGAGTTTCGGATGTTGATGTTGTAGCGCTGTTGATAGGCTCCTTAACGGTTGGTTTTTCAGGAACAGCATCCTTTTCCTCTGGTGTTTAGCTTGTTTAAATTTATTTTGTTGGAGTTGAATTTAGATTGACCACTAAGATTGAGTGCTTAGTTCATCTAATTTGCTATTGGCCCTCTCCTTTATCTCTCTTTATGCTGCTGACTGCGCGGTGTGTTCGTAACCGTGTGCGCTTCGGAACCTTGCTCTGCTCACCAGATTAAGCGACCGCGCTTTCAAAGCCACCTGGGTCGCTTGTATGTTAGTAGTTACCTAAACGCTTTTCGACAAGTAATAGGAAGATCAAATGAAGAAATCTATAATTGACGCCCCAAAACGTGGAATAATTGACCTAGTTGTTATCCATAATGGAGAAAGTAAGAATGACATCTCACAGTGTTGACGGATGAACGCTGGTCAAGGTTGGTCCAATTCTACTCTTCCCTGTACGTGGAGGTAGGTGATCGTGCTTGTTAGCACTGCAACTGTTGCATAAAGGTCACTTGTTTTGCAACAGTACAAACTGATGTTCCTACTAGACACAGTAACGGTTGAAGAGCTAGTGTTGCCAACTCGGTGATACTGAAATTTCCCAAAAGCCATTTTAAAAAGTCCCCGTTTTTACTTTCTCTGCACGTACTATGTACACAGTGTATAGGTATTGCATTCCAGCTAAAAATTCTACACCGAAATTTCACCGGAAATACTATATTTTAGGGTCTCCTGTATCCAAAAAAAAAAAAAAAAAACATTTTTAGAAAAAGGCCTGCGTGTGTCTGTCTGTGAACTTGATACCTCAAAAACAGAAAGCCGGTAAAATACCAAACTTGATATTTGAGTTTAGTATCTTCCAGAGATGCGACACGAAGATTTTGAGGAAAATCCCCCCACTCAAACTACGGAATAAAATTTCGAAAAGTTTGATTTCTCTAAAACGATTCTAACGATTTCGATTAAAATACCGTATATTAAAAGGACTTGCATAGCAAATGAAATGTTTATCTTCAACTTTCTGGGAATAGGCTCTAAAGACCTCTTTATTCTGGATGAATTCTGCTGAATACTGTGTAATTGGTAAATCGTAAGAGATAGCCAAAAACTTAGCACATAAAAAATGTAAATCTTATTATGTTATACGTTTTTTCGTAGTGGACCATTTCTGAGATATTCCCCGTTATTTGTTTCCGATTTAAGATAACTAAAATTTTTCTCGCACGGAAATTTATAAACTGCTGATCATGCATAGAAACGGATTTGAACCACATGGCAACCAGATTTTAAAAGATTTAACTATCATTTTACCCTAATGTATTCCCTTATTTACTTTCTACTTACAAGGAAGCAAGTAATTAATACAATTTCTGCTAATGTTTATCTCGAATATCATAAAGTAGATAAAAGAAAAAGCTGTTTAACAATTATTTGCTACAACGATGTACAGAAAGTTGTGTGAATGGAACACAGATTTTTTTAACAAAATACCCCAAATTGGAAACAAATATAGAAATAAATAAATTACAAATATCTCTTGAAATCTATTATTATTATTATTATTTTAAACAAAAGCGATTATCAGATACCACCTTAAAATAAAGTAGATTCTTAAAAGTAACATTTGCATTAAGTCCTCATTCTCACTTGCACATTCCTCCATTGTTGAAGACGTCTGACTAGGTCCGGCTGTTCCATTGTCAGGAACAGACTGTTTGGTGGAACTTGCCATTGTACCTATCAACTTGAACACGTAATCAAATGATTCATATGAATGGCAACAGTTCCCTATGTGCTTTAGCCTACTTCTTAATGTAAGGATCGAGTTCATCCTATTACGCAATTTTGATTTCTCTATGCTCATTAGACTGAAACCCTCTCAATTTTTGCATTTGAATGGGTGAGACTTAACACTTTGTGAGAAATCATGCACAACTCTTGAAAGGAAATCATCCCTTTGGAATCGTTATAAGCACTTACTTCAAGTCAGAAAGCCATTGTATTACTAGTTTTGCGGCATTTTATGAAACTGATATTCCGCCACATTCATTATTGCAATAGTATATTGCGAACTAAGAACTGTAAGTCATACTTATCAAGTCGAGAATGCAAATTGGAAATACGTGATCTGATAAGTAACTTAAGTTCGTAGTTAGCCAAATACTTTTTGAAATACTTGGAAAAACTGTAAAAACAACAATAGTGTTTTATCAATATTTTATTGAACATTAAGAAAAAAGGAATTCTCGATGTGAATAAATGAAACGCTGCATCTAAATTGTAGCATGAACAAAGCCTTCTTATACACTCTTTTTTGCAATCGACTTTTTAATTGAAGTAGCACATGTCTTGAGTGTTAGGTTATTCGCTTATGTAGTCGAATTGTATCTTTGGATTTTTCATAGTTATTATCAAGCAGTAACATTTTATAAAACTATTGATATTGCTGTTGAAGCTGTGGATCTAGCATGTGCTTCATTTTTACCAGCGAAGTCGAAGCCAAGACTTGTTGATGGTTACGTCATTTCCTAATTGTACTGTATGACCTCTCAAACTCTAAATTTACTCTACCGTAAATTTAGCTCTCATTACCAAAATATGTGTTCAGAATGATTAACTTAAATATAAAGTATTTCAAAAAATTATAGCAGTACTGATTATAGAATAAGTGCATTAATTTGGGAGTACGTAATTGCATTGAAAAATCTTCAAAGCTTTCCCTAATATATCCAATCAGACCCCAAAAAAAGCCACCAATCCCAAACAAGAATTTTTATTGCTGTGCTTCTCAAATACCTGAGATGTAGCTATTTTTCCTACAAATTGGCAACACTGCTCCCCATCCTATGATTAATGTAAATGAACTGGATTGAAATAAGGGGCAAAAATGGACTTTCTGAAAGTCGGTTCTGCTTTCCAATGTGAAGTGCACAGTCTTCCTTTCGTTTTGTTTCCTTGCACATGGGCAGCCATGTTGGTCAATCGACCAATGGCAGAGTCAAATCTAAAACAACTAGAATCTGCAATGTCGCAACCTGAAAATGAGAGAGAGAGAGAGAGAGAGAGAGAGAGAGAGAGAGAGAGAGAGAGAGAAAATCTGATTATTAAACTTAAACATAAATAGTAAACCCAGTTACATAAGTACACAAATTAATGACATTGTCGCCCGCCTGGGTAGTGTGGTGGTAGCGTTTGCCTCACATTCAACAGGTCGCGAGTTCAAATCTCGCTTAGGATGAGTTACCCGCATAAGGTTTTTTTTTTCTTCGGGAGTTTCCCTTATCCTGAGAAGACGAATGTCGATTAACTTTTAGCTCCATGGATCCCGAGATCATTTGAGCATCATTTCACCAATTTCATTCATTGTCCGATATGACCAGGACGTTAAGCTAAAATAAAAAAAAACAACAAAAAACTGATATTCAGCCACTTTCTCCATAACCCTCTCTACAGTATTACAAAATTATTATAGAAATACTAAGTAGGTACAGAATAAGTGCATTAATTTGGGAGTGCATAATTCTATTGAAAATCTTCAGTTTTTCTACAATATGTCCAAGCAGAGCTAAAAAAATTCGCCAATCCCAAACATGAATTTTTGTCGCTGTTGGTGCTTCTCAAATATCTGAGATTTAGCAACACTTTAGAGCTATGTCAATACATCACCTGTGTTTCCGGAATGAGTTTTCCTTGCCATTTAGCAGATGGCATCATTTGCGTATGTTCCCGTGGGACTGACGCCCAGTAATGCCAACAATGGTAAATCTCAGAACAGAGATTTTTCTCATTCTCTGTGTGCGTACCACTTTTGCTTTTTATTGCCTCGTGTGTTCAGGCGGCCGTGACTCGCCTTCCGTCACGGTCACGTGGCACGGTTATGCTCGGCTGCGCAGGACATGCTCATGAAGGTAGCCAGTTCGGACCTCCGTGGGGTCCGGCATCGCCCTCGCTTCTTCCATATCATCCTTTTGGATTGCGATCGGGTATCGATAATTTTAAACCTAAATATCAAGATCACGAAGATTTTGTGTCCTCACCGACGGGAGCGTAATTGGCGCCTGTGGTTCGGTGTTTTTGTTGTTTTTTCCCCTCAGCCATGCTCATAAATGTGCCATAACTCCTTTTGGATACGATTGTATTGTTACTACTTACAAAATAAGGTACCTGTAAGTATTGTCACGCGCCTATAGTAGAACTCCGGAAAGTCTAACTCCGCAACTCCGGATAATCCCATCAGAATTTACGATACATTAAAAAAAAAAAAAAAAAAAAACATTAAAATTTCCCTAGCAATGAGTTTAAGGATATTTTAATCAAGTACCGTACTTAATTCTTTCTCTACATAGTTCATAGTGCATAGGTAGAGAAGATGCTACATTCACCCAAAAATTCGATACTCAGACTTCCCCGAAAATACAGTTTTAAGGTCCACCGTGTATAAAATCATTTTTAGAAAAAGGCCCGTGACTGTATCTGAACAGTATAAATGAAAAACGAAAAGTCGGTAAACCACCAACCTTGCTATTTAAGTTTATCTTTCAAGGATGGGTCACGAAGATTTTGAGAAAAATCCTGCCACCCCAAACTACCCTTTTCATGAAAAATTTCAAAAATTTTGATTTAAAAAAAAAAAAAGGTAGGCGGCGCCGTGGCAAAGTGGTTAGACCGCTCGCCTACCACCTAGGTGGCTCGGATTCGGTCCCAAGAGACGTATGAGGGATTTATGGTGGAGGAAGCGGTGTCTGGGCGGGTTTTCTACGCGAGTTCCGGTTTCCCCCGTCACTCATTCCACCAAAAGTCTTAGGGGATGTCAGTCTTACATAAGGGAGGGTAAGCCGACTACGAGAAAAAAACCTTAGTATGGCTTCCTTTGGAAGGAAAGTAAAGCCGTTGGTCCCGTGTCGTAGATATACGGAGCATAAAAGAACCTCAAGCCTGATTAAGAGGCCTCTCAGCAAATTTAAGCGGCCTTTCTCGGCCAATATAGAATGGGACGCAGTTAAAAAGCGTCCATAAATAACATTCCATTGCCATTTCCGGGAAACCTAACCCTGTAAATCCGGATAGAATTCACGATACATGAAACATTACATTAAAAATTTCGCTTGTAATGTAAGAAAGGATATTTTAACCATAGTACTGTACTTACAAATATTTTAGGGCAGTATTTAGCGTAATATAATCCAAGTGTAATAGTAGGTCTACATTTTTAATCAAATTCTTGAGTTCAGAAATTTAAATAGAAGTGTTGAATACCTCTGCGTCGAATGATCAGCGTTCTGGCTTCTCAACACAGTGGTCCCAGGTTCGATTCCCGGATGGGGTGCGGAATCTTTCTTTAATCAGAATTATTTCTTATCCCCAAAGTCTGGAAGTTTGAATGTGAGTGTATTCAATGTTTAAAAAAGTAACTACGTTAAAAAGAATCTATAGCTCAGTTGTTTTTCAAGTCAAAGTCCCCTATACAACCAAAGAAGTTAAAGGAATTAAAAATATGTGTGGTGCGTTAATGTGTATTGCGATACAAGTGAGGGAAGTGTACTATTGCAGATTTGAGGAAAGTTTGGTCATTTCAAATTACGACATTCTTTAATATCCATAACACACGTGTATCGCTTACTATAAAATAATAATGACTTAACATATTGGTTGGATGCAAATGAAGAAAGACACATTTGGTAGTCGTTGCTTTGTAGCTTTTCATTGTTTTTATATACAAGTTTGTTATCCGTAGTGCACTAATTAGAATCGATTTGACAATTTTAATATGAAGAAAGTTATAGTAGAGGACAGAAAAATATTAGATGCCTGGAGAATGGGATATTCTGCATTATTATTATTATTATTATTATTATTATTTATTTATTTGCTTAAAGCCCCTTAACCTGGTGGTCATGTCGGACGATGAATGAAATTGGTGAAATGATGCTCAAGTGATCTCGGGGTCCATGGAGAATAAAGCTACTCGATATTCGTGTTCTCAGGTTAAGGGAAAACTCCCGAAAAAAGCTTATTGGGGTTACCCTAAGCGAGATTCGAACTCACTACCTATTGAATGTGAGACAAACACCCAGGCGGGTAGTGTGGGGATAACTCTAAACAAAGGTATGAGTTAAAATGGTTAAGTAACTGACCGCACGTATGCCATTTGAGTCCATATTAGTATTGACGTCGTCCAAAAAAAGTTGAATAATTCAAGGGGTCTTAAACCAGTAAGTGTGGAGCTGGCGAGCGTGACCTTCGCTTTACTCTTCTCAATGAGCGCGACCAGTTCACCTTCTCCACTGATAAGCAAGAAGGGTAAAATGAAGGTTGCCCAGCCAGTTCCCCTACCTACCGGTTTTAACTTGAAATAGCCGTAACGCACGAAGGGACATCTGTCCAGTATTTTTCAGAACATGTTGACCCTGCCCCACTCTTCTTCCAAAGGCTTGCTTTAAAATTTTTTTTTAATTGTGTGCGGCTGGAAACCAGCCCTTGCTGTTGCCAAGTCTTCCACTTACTAGTCGCTTAACTGAGGCGCGATTTTCGACTTTCCAACAGAGTCTTAAGTATCTACAGGAAACAGATTAAACTACGCTGTCTCTCGCCCTAATGTCGGGGAGACTCCTGACAGTTGTCTTGCCTCGTGGCTGCTCTGTCACACTGTTGCCACTTCGGCCCGCCCATGGCTACATCACCAAATCTCTCAGTCGCTTGGCAGGGGCTCTTCTCTTAAAACATCTTCATCGTCAACCTCATCTTCATCGGTGCTTCTAAAGTCAAAGTCAACCATTATCATTGTTTATATTTACAAATACACAAGGATAACTCGGCGCCAACTGAAACAACATTGAGGAATGTTTGTTACATTTTTTTTTTCATTTCATTTTTATTTTGTCTAGAGCACTATACAGGCATTGACAACGTCAGGCAAAAGCAGTACATTAACACTCACAATAAATTAGAAACTAATATCACAACATTTATCATTAAAATAATCATATATAGAATAAAAAGAATGTTTGACTAATCATGTATATACTCTGGACTTAAAAGTCTTCTATGTATACATTTAACACTATCAGGCAAGTTATTATACAACTTAATATTTAGGTGCATATAACTATTCTGAGATTTTGTTAATCTATAATAAGGAATGTTTACATTGGACCTGAATCTAGTACTATAACTATGAATATGAATATCCTTACTCAAAATATGTCTTTTACGAGAGGCATAAGTACTAAATTATCTAAAATATAAAGATTGTAAATAGATAAAATGCCTAGCTCAATAAATAGGGGTTTACATGGAGGCTACGCCATTTTCGCGCCTCAACCAAAGGAAAGACTATCAAAAACCTTGGTCAGGTCGACGGACGCTAGCATACCATCTACTAGATATCCAGGCTAGTGCCGAAGGACAAGGATGTCTCACAACCCCGTCAATCTCCCATGGATATCGGGACCACTGCCAAGTCGAGTCCAACCCAATTCGAACAGCTCCCGTATGGGAGGGGCTCAGATGTTCGGCCCGACTACTTCTGGTAACGTCTCGGGGTCCGCAGCGCTCGCACCAACGCAACTGAAGAGGTTGGAACCTCCCTCCTACGAGAGCTCCCGTTTGAGGGCCATCATGTTTTGGAGAAAACAGGGGGCAGTTGGGCCACCAGGTAAAGCCTCTTTCAGAGCGAGATGTCTTCATTTGACTTTATCAGCAATACCCGCTCATAAGCTGAAGTTCATTGTCTGCATAATAGTTCCTGCAAATGACATTAAGTTTACATGCGCTGTAGAAAAAAATGGCAAGGCGTACTTTCTCACGAATGCCTCGAAGCGTGTAGGTTTACCATTTCAAATTAACATTCCGAGGGAGCTGAAGGAGGAACCCTTATCTGTTATGTAAAGAGGCGGAGAGGCAACCAAACGTTTGCATTCACGAGCTGCCTTCTCGTATTGTTCGCTTCTCGTACAAATTGTCCATTCTTGACATTGCTTTTTTTATTTTCTCACATTACTTTCTGAAGACTTCCTTGAGCATATTATTTCCTTCCAGTTCAATTTAAATTACTTGATGATCCGGAACATAATAATTAACGACTGTCTCCGTGGTCGAATGGTCCCGGGATCGATTCCTGGCTGGGGCGGGGAATTTTTCTTTAACCAGAATTATTCCCCACAGAGTCTGGAAGTATGTATGTGAGAGTGAAAGTGTATGTTTGAAGAAAATAAAATGATTAAAAACCAACGTAATCGGCTTACCCTCTCCGAATCTGTAGGACTTGCACGCCAACGCCTAGGGGACGAAAGGCTGTAGGGGAGCCAACAGCACGATACCACAGAATGGAGAACCTGTTACGAAAGGTCGGCCTTTAGCCAGGCATGAACGTGAGGAAGTGGATGATTTGAAATGTAGGCTAAATTGATGATTGGAAAGGTGATGGTGGAGCAATTGGTGGAATGAGTGGCGGGGAAAACTTGAGGACGCGGAGAAAACCCGCCCAGACGCTGCTTCAGCTACCACAAATCCCACATGCGGTCGCTTGAGATCGAACCCGGGATGCTTAGATGGGAGGCGAGCGGTCTAAGAACATAATGCAAAGCCCCCGATATGAGCTTAGATGTTAAAAGGGGCTGTATAAATGAAACGATTAAAATAAGTAAATAAGGTAACGCATCGGTGAAATTCGACCAAACATTGTGAAAAATTATTCTTTTCATTATAAAATTATCTGATTCTTAACTTTAAGAAAATATATTGTTTTGCGATCTTGGCACACTTTAACTACCAACTACTTGAGGCTATAAATGTGCATGCTTATTAATAGGCACTCCCAAATTTAAACCTTATTTTCTCCCAAACTTTTTGTCAACACTTTTCCGTACTTAAAATGTTCCACACGATTCATGTTTGTTTTCGCTGAACTGTTTCAAAATGTTATAATGCTTCTCAAAGCACATTAAAGAATATAATTATTTTATATGTTTTAAATAATGCTCCAATTTTGAGAAATAAATTATTAAATATTTAAAAATGAAGGGTTTGAGAATGAAAAGCAATAATTTGTCTACGCTAGTTATGGTTAATATAAAAATAATGTCAAATGTATTTGTAAACTAATTAGTAAACTAAGACTGGGTTTCTTTAAATTGATATTTTTAAAAATGCATCCTGGTTCATTTTCATTAGAATTGTGTATTTATGCAATACAAAATGTATTTAAATAACCATGCAAGCTAGGATTTTGATACAGGGCAGAAAAAAACCAGTATTATTGTATAACAACTGGTATAAATTTCAACAAGATATCTTGCACACTGTGCATTTTCCAAATTTCACAGATGTACCACCTTAATTCAAATGTTCAGCTTATAATCGTAGTGAAGCTGTTAGATATCCTTAAGGCATAAATAAATTCTGCCTTAAATTGAGGTACTTCTGTTTACATTCTCTACTTCGTACATAGTACATATGAGTAGGTAGAGAAGGTATTGCATTTCCCCCAAAAATTCGATGGCGAAACAGGAAATACATGTAGTATAAACATTTTCAGAAAAAGGTGTGTGTGTGTGTGTTTGTCTGTGATCTCGACAACTCAAAAACGAAAAGTCGGTAAAATACCAAACTTGGTATTTAATTTTAATGTCTTCCACGGATGCGACACGAAAATTTTGAGAAAATCCCCCCACTCCAAACTACCCTTTACATGCAGCTTTTTTTTCGAAATTTTTGATTTTCATAAAAATGGCTCTAACGATTTTGATTAAAATACCATATATTCAAGATATTTACCTAACAAATAAAATGTATATCTTGAATTTTCTGGGAATAGCCTCTGAAGACTACTTTATCTGGACGAATTTTACGGAATTTTGCCTAATTGCTAAACCGTTAGAGATAGACAAAAACTTACCACAAAAAATGTAGAGCGCATTAAAACACACAATTTATGTTATATACATTTTGTTCGTGGAGTTGATCGTTTTTTTCAATAGATATTCATTGGTTTTAGTTTCAGCTTTAAAACATTTACGTTTCTCATACAGGAATTTGTCAACTCCTGTCCATACAAAGGAACTTCAGTCACATAGTAACCGTCTTTGACTATCGCTGTAACCTATGGTACTCCCTTATTTCGCTTCTATCTATAAGGAAGCAAGTAATAAGACTATTTCTGTTAATTTTTTCTCGATTAGCATGAAGTAGTTAGAAGCATAAGCTTTTTAACAATACCTTTTTGCAGAGATGTAGAGAAAGTCATGTGAATGGAACACATCAGCTTTTTTTTACTTAAATCTGCTTAATTTAATAATTAAAACATAAAAATCTTAATTTTTTCAAATGAATAAAAAAGTTTCTAAAAAGAATAAATATATTGTAGGAAAAAAATTAGTAAAATGCCTGATTTAAAAAGGTCATCGTCATAAGTTAAATAATGTAATTTTATTACTTTCCCTAAATCTTCACTTATTACATTAACAGAATTAAACTGTGATCCTAAAATATCAAACATTTTTGTGCACCTAACGCCAAAATGCAGAAAGGTAAGATAAATTTAAGCTCTGTGAGTGCGTGCGTGTGTGTGTCTTGATTATATGCCAAGCGTGGTATTTAAGTTCAGTATCTTCCATCATTCCTTCCTTGACTGGTAATATCTCAACGTTTGCACTTAAATTTGTGCAACACCACGTGACAACAGAAATGATGACATAACGCGCTGAATGCACGTGGTTGTGTGTCGAAGGAAAGCGAAACATACCGGCAACCTGCTGGCCAAAAACAGAAGAGGTCATTGGCAAGCGTGGAAAATACAGCGTTGTCATGTGTACCTGCGCGCAGATTGGTGACGTCATCGATACGCTTCGCTGCTGTTACTGTCAGACTGGAGTTCGACCACATTTTTGGCATGTCTACTTCTCCTTAGGCTCCGAGCTTGGCACACACTTGTGCATGAATAGTGTATAGGAAAGTCACACAGGTTGTGTCGAATGCGAATCAACGCATCTGGATAACAATGGCACACAGAAGTGTTAGAAGTCGATTGTTTGCACAGGCATTATTAGCAACAAAAGAAGTATCTGTACCACGTTTCAGCTCAATATTACAACGTTATATGTATATCAATTTTATTAGCAAAACTTAAAATCCTATCTTCTCCGACAAATATCGTACCCAAAGTGTCATTCTTTATAACTACTTTCCTTAATGCCTTTGTAACAGAATATTTGATCGAAAATTTATCAAATTTCTAATACATTATTTTATTGCACACATTCTGGGGTAGATTGGGGGAAATTTTCACATCTTTAGCAGCATTTTTGTAGAAGATAATGGATACGGGAAAAATAACGAAAAAAAAAAACTGAATTTGAGAAAAATGACTTTAAAGTTTGCCATAGAGATTCGTTTGTCCAGTCCAACGCTTTAAAATTACGTCCGAAACATGTGTTAACATCCGTTTGTGGAGAATCAAACAATGCAAGTCTTACTTTAAAATATGGTGAATTTTTTTGTATAAAATAAAAAATGACATTTTTTTATCAAAATCGCTGAATATATAAATAAAAATAAAATAAAAAACACTTATGTGTCCCCTTAGTATGGTTAGTTAATTTTCTGTAGCTCCTAAGGTATTGTTGCGATATTTCCGTATCGGATATGAATTTCTAGTTCGCGAGTTCGCCCCTAAACGCCATGGTGACGAGTCGAAGGTTGGTAATCCACATATGGCACTGAAGGACCAAATCACGACTTGTGGACGCAAAATGGCGGAATTTTGCCCCGAAACCTTCTCCTTTCAAGGCCTAGGATTCTTTACATGCAAATTAACATTACACGTGGCTTTGTTTCCCTTCTGAAGAGGAAGGTTTTAGAGGCTAGCATGATAACCACTACACCACTGAAGGCGACATCCCCTTAATGGGAGTGGTAGTAATACAAATGTACTCACGAAAGATAACACTTTACTCTTCAGGCTTCACGGTCACCCGAGACACTCTTGAATACCAACTTTCTCTTTAACATGCGACATTTAAATATCTGCACATTTAAAATTAAATTAAAGAGAGTTTATATTCCCTTTAGAAAATTAACAATTATACAAGAATATGCTTTCAAACACGCACATCATTTACATTGTTTCTTTTCACATGATTTTAATATTTATTTGGTTGCTAAAATAATCCCCGTTCTTTTGGCGCTTATTTGCGAGGTATAGCGTAATGTGGGCCATACTTGTGAATTTTACTTCCGCCCACACAACTTATGCATTGTTGGCGCTAAGAAATTTTAACATTTTACTCCTGAAAGATTTAAATTCACCCTTAGTTTAATAATGTTTCAATACATATATACATACACACACTTACATACTACATACAGTTTAATAATACTGCCTCAATACATGCATACATACATACTTACTTACATACATGCATGCATACATACATACATACATACATACATGCATACAGTTTAATAATTTTGCTTCAATACATACATGTGCACAGTTTAATACTATTACTTCAGTACATACATACACACAAACATTTTCTAAAAATACTTTTTTTGGGATTCATGGGTCTCGGAACATGTAGGTATTTCCGGTGGAATCTCGATATTTAATTTTTGGGTGGAATACAATGTCGTCTATTTTCTATCTAAATTGACAATACTTGCTAGAGAAATAATAGAGATTTATCCTAAATCTCAGGTCTAGTAATAACTACTGTAAATTTCAACCAGATATGTTTGTTGCATACTGTGGATTTTCCAAATTTCACATATCCTAATAAGTATATATGCATCAATCACCTAAGAAGCTCTTGGCCCAAACCTTGAGTAACAAGATATGCAAGACGGGGAATTCGGTAAGGTTACTGTGAGGGATGGATGACAGTAGGCCATTGGCCGCCCGGCAGGTGTCGGTTACTAACCCAGTGACACCTCGACCGGTCTGACAAGCCGGGCCACACCTCAACCTGCCTCCGATTTGTTTATTTACCAGCGGATCCCCGTCTGCTGCTCTGACGACGAAAGTAAATGCTCTCGGAAACGCATTATTTCAATTTGTACCTAAGTTAGAGGAAACGACATGAACCACAACAAATGTCCATTTCAAACTCCTATACAGGACCGTGCGCGTCTGTGTGGCTCAAATTATTAAGATATTGTATTCTACCCACAATTTTATTTCCAGGCTTCATCGTAAATATATGTTTTGAGGCCCCCTGAATCCAAAAAAAGTAAATACATTTAGAAAAATGTCCGTGTTTGCCTTCTGTGGAAAACAGAACTCAAAAACGAATGATCGGTTAGATATCTACCAAACTACCTTTGCATTGAACTTAAATGTTTGATTTTCTCAAAAATGGCTGAACTATTTTTATTTAAAATGTCATATCATTAAGATATTTTCATAACAAACGAAATTTATATCTTGAATTTTCTGGGAATAGTCTCTGAAGACCTCTTCATTTTGATGACTTTTCTATAACTTTTGTAATACTGGTGAACCATAAGAGATAGATAAAAACTTACTACACAGAAAATGTAGCTCTCATTAAAAGACACAATTTATGTCATAACTTTTTTTTCTGAGTTAGCCGTTTTCGAAATATTCCGAGTTTATGGTTTCAGTTTTAAGGTTTCTTAAACCAGAGACATCTTTCTTTTCGGCTCTCTTTTGTGTACTCCTAGGAAGCAAGGAGAACCGAATTTCAGTTCCTTCACTTAGTGACCGGCTTTTAAAAGGTTTTACTACCGTTTTAGTCTAGTTTATTCCCTTATTTTCCCTTCTACTTACAAAGAAGCAAAGCAATAAAACCAGTTCTTGCAATGTTTACCTTGGTTAGCATGATGTAGATAAAAGAATACTCTTTTGTAAGAAAAATGATTTGTGGAACAGATACGAAAAGTCATGTGAATGGAATACATCGACTTTTGCAATCGTTGCTGTAACCTTCATTGTAGCTCATCATTGCTCCTTACTTAAGGTAGAGGAAGAGAGAGACATGATCACCACTAGAAATGTCCATTTCAAACTTCTGTACGGGACCATGCACATCTGTGTGGTTCAAATTATTACTACGTACTTTTTCTCGAAAAATGTTTTGGGTAGAATACAATATCTTCTTGCCTACGATGTACGTAGTCGCCCTCCGTGGTGTAATGGTTACCATGCTAGCTTCATATACCCAAGATCGCGGGTTCAAACCCGGATGTAAAAATTCTTAGCATGACTTCCTTCGGAAGGGAAGTAAAGCCGTTGGTCCCGTGTCGTAGATTTACGGCACGTAAAAGAACCTCCAGCGTGATAAAAGAGGCCTCTGAGCAAAATTAAGCGGTCTTTCACGCCCAGTATAGAATGGGACGCTGAGATCCACAGCAGTTAAAGAGCGTCCATAAATAACACGCCATTTCCTTTACCGTAAATATATGTTTTGAGATCCCTTGAACCCCAAAAAGGTTAATAAATACATTTTAAAAAAAGTCCATGTCTGTGAACAGCATAACACAAAAACGAATAATCGGTTAAATTCCAAACTTGGTATTTAAGTTCTATATCTTCCAAGATTGCATCATGAAAATTTCATCACAAAGGGCTCTAACGGTTTTGATTAAATACCACATTTTAAGATTTTTTGGCTGCTGAAACCCAGTCAAGCACTCCTATCGAATATAAATGTTTATGCATATCAACAATTTTCGAATTTTCTTTGTACCTTTAATTTTTTACACATTTTCTCATGAGCTCATAAAAGATTTGTAATAGCACGGCTAGCATGGTATATAAAATTGCGCTTTTAAATCGTTTACCCTTTTATTTGCGGTACTGAAATACGTTTTTGAAAGTATTAATCATGCTAAAAAAAAGGAAGAAAAAGTAAAGTATTGCACAATTTTGAGTAGTAAAAATCTGATATGTTGCATTCCCATGACTTTCTTTACATATCTGTAACACCCAGTTCTATGTGCTTCATGCTAATCGAGATAAACATTAGCTTATATTTCTGTTACTTGCTTCCTTGTAAGTAGAAGGGAAATACACTAGGCTAAAGGGATAATCAAATGTTTTAAAATCTGCTTTCTATGATTCTTTGCATGACCAGGAGTTGACAAATTCCGTATGAGACACGAAAATGTATGACACAAATGTGTGCTTCAACAAGCTCTACATTTTTTGTGAAGTTACTTTTTTCTTTCTCTTACGGTTTACCAGTTATTCAAAAGTCATCCAAATGAATTGGCTATCCTCAGAAATTTCAAGATAAACGTTTTATTTGTCATGTAAATATATTTAATACACGCCATTTTAATCAAAATCGTTAGAGCTAATTTTGAAAAAAATCAAAAATTTAGTTTTATTCTATATAAGGGGTAGTTTGCGGAGTGAAGGGGGGTCGGCAAATTCTTTGTGGCGCATCCTTGTAAGCTACTTAACTTAAATGCCAAGTTTGGTATTTTACCTACTGTTTGTTTTTAAGTTATCATGTTCACACACGCGCGCGGACCTTTTTCTGAGAAAAAATTCTTTCTTTGTTTATTCAGGGGAGCCTAAAAATCTATATTTCCGGAGAAAGTAAAAATGATTCATTAATAGGGAAAGCCATATATATATAGATGTATTTTTCACAGTGCCAGAAGCTATTTTCGCAGCATTAGAGCTAGACCTTTTGATTTTCTGCACATGCTACTATTAAAAAAAAAAAAAAAAGAAAAAAAAAAGAAAGATCTATATGTAACGTCATTACGGATATACACAGTAATTTATATCAGTCTTATCAGCAAAATTTAAAATCTATCATCTCAGACAGATATCGTGCCTAAGGTTCAGAAGCCTGTCGGGGAGCCGACGGCACGAAACCACAGAATGGAAAATCTGGAACGAATGTTTCGGCGGTAGCCAAGAATTGAATCGTGAGGAAGTGGATGACATAAAATGCTAGCGAAATGGATGATAGGAAAGGTGATGATGGAGCAGTTGGTGGAATGAGTGGCGGGGAAAACCGAAGTGCCTGAAGAAAAGCCGCCCAGACGCCGGTTCGTCCACCACAAATCACACATGCGAGCGTTTGGAATCGAATCCGGGCCGCCTAGATGGAAGGTGAGCGGTCAAATCACTCGGCCACGGCACCGCCTCCTTAATACTTCTGTAACAAAATATTTAATTGGAATTTGCCCATGTTTTATAGCCTTTCACTTTCTCAAGCCCGTATGTACAATGTACATAGTGCATAGAGAAGGTATTATATTCCACGCAAAAGTTCTAAGTAAACATTTCACCGATAATATGTTTTGAGGTCCCCTTAGTCCGAAAAAAGACATTTGGTATAACTGGTGAACCGTAAGGGGGAGAAAACCTTATTACACAGAAAATGTAGATCTCGTTAAAATACATACTTTATGCCATATACATTATTATTATTATTATTATTATTATTATTATTATTATTATTATTGTGTTTTTTGGAAGACATCGTTCCTTTCGTCTTTTTTGTTTATTCCTAGCAAGCAAAGAGAACTGTATTTTAAATGTTTCACATAGCGATCGCATTTAAAAGATTTGACTATCGCTTAGCCTTATGTGTTCCCTTATTTCTCTTCTACTTACAAGGAAGCAAGTAATTATACCGATCCTGCTAATTTGTATATAAATTAGCATGACGAAGATAAAAGAATGATCTTTATAAAAAAGAATTGTGGTATAGCTGGAGAAAGGCATGTGAATGGAGCATATAAGTTTTTCAAAATATTTTATTTGTGAAAATACAGTGTTTAAATAAAACAGAAAAGGCCGTGTATGATTATCTTATTCTTCCATAACTAAACTATGGCGAATGTCAAAATTCCAATACATAATTTTACTACACATAGTTCTGAAGTACGTTTGGGGAATACATTTCAGACCTGTAGCAGCATTTTTGTGGGGGAAGATAGATTTTGAATATGGAAAAAATAACGAAAAACTGAATTGAGAAAAATGGCTTTAAAGTTTGTTTTAGAGAATAATTTAACTAGCTCAACGCTTTAAAATGGCGTCCATCAAATGTGTTACATTCCTCCTTTGAGAATCAAACCTTGCAAATACGGTACTTTAAGGTATGGCGAATCTTTGCACAAAAATCCAAAAGCTTTTTTTAATTTTTTTTTCTTTTTTTTTACCAAAATCGCTAAAAGAGTTCTGTATCTACTTCATTAACATCTATTTATATTTACTGCATCGACGCTATATTTTATACATCAACAACTCTTACAGAATAGAGAACTTGGTACAAACAATTCTTAAGGTGTGTGTGTGTTTGTGTGTGTGCATATCAAAGTCCATAAAATACTCCAGAATATTAAATCAAAAGGTTGCTTAATTTAATCGTCCTGGAATAGCATCTACTTTTATTCCAATACTAGGGATTGTTCATGAAAGAAATACAAATGTAATTGTATTTTTTTTCTCTTTATTGTTATAACTTTTATCGCTGTTGCACATATTTTATGATCTTTGTTGCAATTTGTTCTCACAGCTTAATTTTATATAACTATTATAACTTATGGTAAAATAGTATTTGTAATGCTCGTATATAGCATTTTTTGTTAAAAATCTCTAAATATATATTATTCTGTGTCACTTGGCAAACTCATTTATGAGTCAAACTAATAAATAAATAAAACATTTGTAAAGAAACAAATAAATGCACTTTTAAATTTGATTATATACTGATTTATAGCGGATTTTTTCCTAGATGTTTGTGCTAGAATACCTCAGACAAAACATATGTGGTAGTTTATTTTCTTATTCGTTTAGCACGTGTATATTTTGTTTCTTTTCCATCCTAAAATCAATAATCAGAATTGCACTAAAGACGAAATGGAGTATCCAGGTGATATAGATGAAAACACTTTCTAGTGAAGCAGTAGCGATGATATAAAAAGTGGTCAAGTCGGAAATTCACTCATTTGACAGTGATAGTGAGTGTGTTGGGTAACCTAGATGACTAGGAGTCAAGGTGAACGGTGGCGTGACGTGGGCTTCTGCGGTGTGTTGACCCCCATACCGCCTTATGTAACGTCGTCAGGGTGTTGCCCTCCAAACTGCACTACTCTCTTCGCGTTCTTCTTACGTCGAGAAATTCTGCTCACAAATAGTGACGGATATTTAACATGGCTCATTACGACATCGAGTTGGGCCTCTTTTAGACCAGGGATTGGTTTATTTATTTTCTCTACACGTATTATGTAATTATATAGTAGGTAAAGAAGACATTGTATTCTACCCAAAACTTCGCCGGAAATAACACGATTTGGGGTCCCCTGTTTAAAAAATCATATTTAGAAGAAGAAAAATCTCTGTACACGATATTTCAAAACTTCGTATTCAAGTTTAGTACCTTCATAGGATTTGATACGAGAATTTTGAGGAAAATCGCCCCTCTCCAGACTACCTTCTACATGGAAACAATAATTCGAAAATTTGGATTTTATCTAAAATGGCTCTTAACAATTTTTATTAAAATATCGTATATTACAGATGTTTACATAAAATAAAATGTATATCAAATATATAGCCTCTAAAGACCTCTTTATTCGCGATGACTTTTGCATAACTGGTAAACAGTAAGAGACAAAAAAAAGTTAAATTCGTTAAAACACAATTTATGTACCAATAATTTTTTGTGGAGTTAAACCATTTCCGAGATATTTCTCGTATATTGTCTTAAATGTTAAAATACTCAACACTTTCCTCATACGAATTTCTCAATTTCTGGTCATACAAAGAGAACGAATTTCAATCACATTTAACTATCGCTTTAGCCTAATGTATTCCTTTATATCATTTATCGTTATAAAGAAATAAGTAATAAGATATTTCTGCTAATGTTTTATATTGAATAGTACGATGTAGTTAAAAGAATATGCTTTTTAACAATAATTTGTGACAGAGATGAAGAGAAAGTCATGTGAGTGAAACACATCATATTTTTTTCTTCAAATAATTCATTACTTTTAAACATTAATTCGTCCAGAAACCAAACTTAGATGAAAGGTTAGTGTGGAGAATATCGTAAGTTTCTGAATTTAAAGTTTCCCTATTTTCACTATTTTCTTGCTTACTTTGCCTATTTTCAATCCTTTTTGCCGGTTTTACACGCTTTTAGTGCCTACAGATCCTTAGACTGGTAATATCTAACGTTTGTGTGCATCTCTCTCTCTCTCTCTCTCTCTTTCTCTCTCTCTCTCTCTAAAATGTGTAAAGTTCAGCGCATCTTTATCTCTGAGGAGTTTAGTTTGTAATTCTATTTTCTATGCTTGCTTCATTATCTTCTTTCTTCTAAAAACGACAAGTTTGTTCATTATTCTCATTCCAACTTAAACTTTTGTAATAGCAAAGAAAATTAAAAAAAAAAAAACATCGAATGACTTACGTGTTCTACTTCAGTAGCAGTCATTCAGATATGCTAAGCTAGTGGTGGGTGTTGGAGACAAATAAAATATAAAATTATTAAAAAAAAAAAAAGAAAAAAGGGAGATATCACCTCCCCCCGCACTTCAGCAAGTGTTGTTGAAAACTTGATACTTTAAATGCAGCTGCAGATAACTTCAAAAGCTTTTTGTGGCCTATTTCTATTCTTACTAAAATATTTACCTGCTGCAAGCGCGTCGTAAAGGAGAAGTAGTGCCATTAACCTAAATTGATAAAGAAATATGCATTTTAACATGTCCAGAGGGCACTGAAATGTAAATCAGAATACGGGTTTCTATTTTCATAAATGCGCCCTTAGGAATGTCGCCTAATGGGTCCTTTTTTTGTCAGAAAGCTCCACATAATCGCCCGTTTCTGAGAAGAAAATAGCCCTGATACATGTAGAAGCTTTTTATTATGCATGCAGGGGAGAGGGCGGAAAGGTAGAAATTCTGGCATCTTAGTTGAGATGGAGCATGAGCAAGCATCTTGGTGATGCACATGGTAATGAATCGATTTGCAATCACGTCAGAGGGCATAACAACACGAATACAAGAGACTTACGAAACGATCACAGGCAGTTATATTTATTTATAGTACTTCAAACAAGTTATTGTCACTTAGCAGAATAATATTCCTAAAGTATTGTTTATGCAATACTAGCAATAAAGCGGCTTATTATGGCGACATAAATCGTGCGAAATTACCTTATTTCTGGCACCAGTGCCAGAAAATGAATGAGATAATTACTAAGGCAACAATGACGTCATCGCCGCCACAACGTAATTTTCTCCAATGTGCTTGTAAGAAAACCTGAAATCGTCACTCTCGTAAGTGCAGCAATATGCAAACAAAAGAATAACTCCATTAAATTATTTTAAAACTAAAACCAACAACAATTTACATTGCTTTTTCTGGAATTGATAAACTCGTAGCTATCTTAGCTTCGTTTGAAATGTCAAATAGAATACAATCGATATTTTTAATAGTTTTATAATTACCTTCCATTTTCCTCTATAAGTGTTGACTCAAATGAAACATCTGCTTAGCAACCATATTACGTCATACATCTGGGTCTGTGATACATTATAAGTTTTCATTTAGCATATGTTTTAATTATTGTTCGTGTTTTAATGCTAAAATTGCATGTTGTATGTAACACGAGCATAATCTTATTAACACTCGTAAAAATTTGCACGTTCGTTTTTGGAGATAACAAGTGACTATAGTCGATCTAGGCTTAATAGAACCGAACTTGACGTAAACAAAACTTTTGTGTTTCTCCGCTTTAGCTTCGTGTTCATATCAGCTGTGAGAAACAAACTTAAATAAGTGCTATAATAATAAGTGATAACTAAGTATAACTATTAAACCAACATAGAAGCTGAACTGGATTACTATCGGAGAGGTGCAAAATTTGGGCCACTATCAGACTATATTCTCTTAGTCAGTTTTTTTAATTCTTTTTTTCAGTATATAATTTCTGTTAAGAAACCTAAATAAAATTTCTAGCAATAATCTCTGAAAGGCGACTCTATTAAAATAAGGTAAGTTAAGCTCATTTGTTCACGAAATTTAAAGACTTGTTTAATTTTGGCGGCTCGAGGAAGAAATAAAGAAACCTGCGCACGTTTCCTATGATTATAGTTGGTAAAGCCATTTATTTTGTCTATTCCTGGCTTACGTCTTCTCCCTCGTCCCTTTCCTTGGAGTCGCAATGCTTCCGTTTCGTTTTTTACGCGCACATGCAGAGTTTCATTCGGAAACTTGGATATCATACTCATAAGTTTATATTTTATAAATATATTGCTTCACTAGTTTACCTTTATTGCCACCACGTTTAAAGAAACTGCCATGTTTCTCGTCTAATACCCCATTCACAATAAGATCTAAGCGCAGACGCAGTGTAAGCGCAAGATTTTGTACTCATGTTATACAATGTAGGCATTCACATAGACACACGCAGCAGGTTGCAACGCAAGAGTTTGAAATTCCAACTTTGCCCTTACGTTGCGCACACATAGAAAGAAATGTGCATTCCTTCCTCTTTGCATTACCTGCTAATCAATAACAGACGATAACAATACTAGATTTTACAGCGTACATTGTCTTCTATGTCTTCCCGGTTGGGTTGAAGCGCGTAAGTGGCGTGACCACTTCCGTACCTTGCGAGAGCTAGGTTGGCTGGTATATAAGATAGGCACCTAATGGAAACCCCCACGGATATACCTGGGGAGAAAATGGCAGACTTGAGTTGTCAGGTCATTGTTGTATGGTTTTATCTGCGTCTAGATATTTTCTTGGATCTCATAAATCGTAAGGCGCAAAGAGATAATTCACAGTTCATTAAATGTGCAGCGTATCACTTTCTGCAGTCTCTATGCCTGCATTATTTTCAATATTTTTACATCCATCCCATCCCATCCATCCATCCATCCATCCATCCATCCATCCATCCATCCATCCATCCATCCATCCATCAACATTGCAATCTGTAGATCCGATTATGAGCTTAGACTCAAAGCGCAAACTCTAGGATGTAGATCATGTCAACAATTACATTTATTCATACTTATTAATACATTTATTTAAAAATAATAACTCTGACAATGAATTTTTAGATGTGTCAGTTTTGCATACTTTTCAATTACATGTCTGTTTCCAAAAGTCTACCCGTACACTTGCAATCTTAGAATAGAATGTTTATTATATTTACAATGTTACATTATTACCAGTATTTTTTGATTGAATGAAATCCTCCTCTGTATAGAAGGTGTGAGTAATAAGGTATCTTTGTAGTAAACACCTTTTTGGAATAACTGCAAATTATTTGTTGGTCTATGTAAGTCCTGCCTATGTCTGGTCTTTTCTGGGTTATTTATTACAAATGACAATATAGCTAGAATATATTCACAGGCTAATGGTAAAATTCCAAACATTTTGAAGAGTGGCTCGCAGTGAGTTGATCGTCTTTCCCCCGCCATTATTCTTATTATCTTTTTTTGCACAATGAATACTTTTTTTAGCTTTTACTGAATTTCCCCAAAATATTATTCCATAGATCATCAATGAATGAAAATATGCATAATAAGCTGTTTTTAGTATGCTCTTATTTATAAGCTGAATTAAAGATCGGATTGCAAAACATGCAGAGCTCAGTTTGGATAAGATATAATCAATATGGCGTTTCCAACTCATGTTATGATCAATCATAAGACCTAGGAATTTTGTATTACAGGCTTCTGCAATCTGGTTGTTTTCATGATCTCCCATGTTTTTGTGCTTTGTGCAAAAATTAATGTTGTAGTTAGTTTTTTCAAAATTTATGTGGATTTTATTACTTTCAAACCAATCATTTAGGGACCCAGAATAGAACCTTGTGGGACACCATGCTTTATTGTGACGTCACTTTCGTGAGCGTCAGTTGTTAGTATGTAATTTTATAACCTATTTATTTGTAAAAGATTGAGTAAATTTTCTTATATAGTATTGTGGCTATGTTATTAATTTTGAAACTTATGGAACATATCTGCATGCACGCAATTTACAGATCTAGAAAGCCTTGCGTTATGCTTGCATGCCATCGTGAATGTAGCTCTCGTTATGAAGAAAGGTGAACTAATGACGCAGAATTAAACTGAAGCTGCAACCTTGTTTAGTTTTACTATTTATATTATTTATCCTATTAAATCAAAGTTTTGCACTTATTCTTCTCTACTTTTAATTAGGCTGTGCCTGTTCCGTCTTCACAGTGTCTTGTAACCTATTCTTGTTCCGTGCCTATTCATTCTTGAGTTACAGATTCTACTTTTAAATATTTTCTTATATATTCTAATTCTGTCTTCTGTTGTACATCCCTTCTTTTTCCTCAAAAATTTAATCTCACAACTTAGTATTCTACTTATTTTCCTTTGTATAGATACCCACCTTTGCATCCATAAATAATTAACATAGTCTTTTTCAAATTGTTTAAAATCGCATAATTTTCTGTTAATGCCTTTAGCCTTCTCATTACTAATTCCGCATTCTAAATAATTGAAGGAGGCTTGTTCCAGTACTTTCGTCATCGTATCGTTTTCCACCAGTTTACCATTATTTGTATGTTCTCTTTTGATATTTCGAGATTATAATAAGTTATTTTAAGTTTCGATTAAGTTCTTGAAAACATATTCGTGCATATTTAAGCATCTATGTTATTATGTGCTTTGGTTTCCCGCGTTTGTTATGACGTCATGCGTTTACATTCAGCTGGCTTTTAAGAGTGGAGTCATTATAGTAACAATAAAAGTTTATTTGAACCCTAATAGCATTGCAAAACTAGCAAATGAGTACTGGGGGGTAGAGAAGCACAGTCTAAAGACAGACCACCAGCAATTCTGCATGTAACACGTGGCTCGCACATGGGGGTATTGTTGAAGGACATCCGTTGATTGTGGATAGCTAATGGCGATGTCGTGTTTGCCCCTGCTGCGTGAGGCAGGAAAACCCGTCATGTGGTAAGCTGGTCGGAGTTCTGTTTGCTCAGAAATAGTTCCGCAAGTTCTTCGTAAGGATATTTACGTTGTCACTTCTTGTACTGTTTATGTATAGTAGGTCTTCTACCAAACGTCGATACAAAATGTCACTGGTTTGAGGCTCCCTGAATCAAAAAAAAAAAAAAAAAAAAAAAAAAAAAAAACTGGTGTGTTAACACTCACATGGCTTTACCTAGCTGCTCTACAAATAGATTTCATACCAAAGATCTTCTTTCTACCAAATGCTAATCGAGATAAGCATTAGCAGAATGTTCTTGTTACTCAGTTCCATATACGTAGAAGGCACGTAAAATAATGCGCTATGCTAAAGTGATAGATGTTTTAAAAGCTGTCGTTAGGCGTTAGGCAAATCGCTTCTTTGCTTGGCCAGGAGGAGAAAAGAAAAACGGACACTTCCTGTCTGAGAAAAGTATAAGTACAACTGCAACTAATAACAAAGAATATCTCAAAAACGGCTAACTCCACGAAAAAATGTATATTATATAGATTGTGTATTTTAGCGAGATCTACATTTTTGTGTAGTAAGCGTCCGTCTATCTCTTACTGTTTACCAGTTCGCAAAATTCAGCCAAATTCACTCAGAATAAAGAGGTCTTCAGAACCTATTCCCACAAAATTCAAGGTATACATTTTATTTGTGATAGAAGTGGCTTTAATATGTGGTGTTTTAATCAAAATGTTTAGAGCCATTTTTAAGAAAAACAACATTTTCGATAATTTTTCCATATAAAGGGTAGTTTGTGATTGGCGAATTTTCTTTAAAACCTTCCGTGTCGCATCCTTGGAAGATGCTAAAGATGTCTCGGTATCGAATTTTTGGGTGGAATGCAATACCTTCTCTATCCACTATGTGCATTGTACATACGGGGCTAGAGAAAGTAATAAATAAATGAAAATAGAAAAAAATTGCAAATAGGTTTGTGCGCAAGCGCGCGTGTATATGTGAAAATAGCGTAACACAAAAACGTGGATGAACACCAAGCCCGGTATATATAAAAGTTCAGCATCTTCTAAGGATGCGGCAAGATTTTCAAGAAAATTCTAGTATCCCATTACATGAACATTTTTAAACTTATATCCTAAATTATCTGGCAATAGCTATGAAGTCCACTTTATTTTGTATGCATAATTGGTAAACCATAATAGACAATATCTTACTACACGTAAAAATAGATCTTGTAAAAACACTTCTTTTTACGTTCTCCAGCCTGTATGTACATTCGATGTCGAGATTTCACCGGAGATATATGCTTTGAGGTCTCTTGCGTCTGAAGAAAGCATGTTTAGAAACAGGTTCGTGTGTGTCTGTTGACAGCATAGACCCTTAAACACCAAACTTGGTATTTATCTTTAGTAGCTTCCAAGGATGCGGCATGGAAGCTTTTCAAGTAAACCACCCGATCACAAACTACCCTTTATGTGGGAAAAATGTTGAACATTTTGCTTTTCTAAAAAAATGGCCCCAGCGGTTTTTATTAAAATGGTGTATATTAAAGATGTATCACGAATAAAATATATATTTTGAATTTTTCTGGGAGCAGCCTCTGAAGGAAGAACTCTTTAATCTGCATGAGTTTTGCAGAATTGTGCATAACAAAAACTTACTACTTAAAAATGTAGAACTCTTCAAAACATAATCTATGTCATATATGTACTTTTTTATGTAAAGTTAACCGTTTCTGAGACATTCCTTGTTATTTGTTGCAGTTTTAAACTACTTAAACTTTTCTGAAATCGGAAAGTGACGTTTCGTTTTATCTCCCTTGTTTTACTGAAGACCATGCAAAGCGAACCGAATTTCAATTATTTCACATAGGACCAAATTTTAAAAGATTTGACTTTCAATTTAGCTTAGTGTATTCTCTTATATCCCTTCTTCTCACAAGGCAGCAAGTAATAAGATAATTTCTGCTAACGTTTCCCTTGGTTAGCATGTCGTAGTTAAAATAATAAACTTTTGTAAGGAAAATTATTTTTGTAACAAGGCTATATGAATGGAATGCATCAAATATTTTGTTTTTGTTTGTTTTTTGTTTACGTTAAAACTTTATCAAGACATCCTTTGTTATTGGATTTACATGTTCAAATACTTATAATAGTTTTACTTTCTCTACACGTACTATGTACATAGTGTATAGAGAAGGTATTGCACTCCACCAAAAAAATCGATAACGAGATTTCACCGGAAATGTATGTTTTAGGGTCCCCTGTATCCAAAAAAAGTACTTTCAGAAAAAGGTCCGTGTGTCCGCGAACACGATAACTCAAAAACGAAAAGTCGGTAAAATACCAAACTTGGTATTTAAGTTTAGTATCTTCCAGGGATGCGACACGAAGATTTTGAGAAAAATCCCCCACCCCAAACTACCCTTTACATGGAACTTTTTTCAAAATTTTTTATTTTCTAAAAAATGGCTGTAACGAGTTTGATTAAAATATCGTATATTTCAGATATTTACCTGACAAATAAAATTTATATTTTGAATTTTCTGAGAATAGCCTCTGAATACTACTTTATTCTGAGTGAATTTTACGGAACTTTGCATAACTACTAAACCGTAAGAGATATACAAAAAATTACAACACAAAAAATGTAGAGCACATTAAAACACACAATTTATGTTGTATACATTCTTTTTCGTGCAGTTGATCGTTTTTGAGATATTCCTTGTTTTTGTCTTCAAGTTCGAAAAACTTAACTTTTCTCATACAGGAATTTGTCCACTCCTGTCCATACAAAGAAAGAAACTTCAGTCACATAGCAACCAACTTTTGACTATCGCTTTAAACTATGCTACTCCCTTATTTACCTTCTACTTACAAGGAAGCAAGTAATAAGAATTCTGCTAATTTTTTCTCGATTAGCATGAAGTAAATAGACGTATAAGCTTTTTAAAACTAATTTGCCGCAGAGATGTAGAGAAAGTCATATGAATGGAACACATCAGATTTTTTTTTCATGTAGACGTGCAAAGTGCATGGCGTTTCAGAGCCATCACATAAAGACCTCTTTTTTTAAAAAAAAAAAAAGAAACTGGTTCGCAATACTTTCTTGTACGTTTTAAGAATAGTTTGTGGAAGAGTTGGTAGGAAAAACTACGTGATTGCAACTCATCAGATTATTTTTTTTGCATTCAACAAAACATTGAATCATGTTTTGAATCTTCACGCTCTTCTGAGATTACTGTTGGCTGTGGAGCCCGACCTTGACCATCTTAAGTCTTGTTCGAAAATATCAAAAGTCAAGAGTGCGAAACCAAGAGAAGGTTATGGATTTTCCCAGACATCCGGCTTTTGACATACAAAAACGGTGTTCGATATCGCTTGCAAACTCGAATGCTTTTTACTCGCATTTTTATTTGTCCATGAGGGAAAATAAAAATCAGATTTAACCGTGAAACATTCTTGTGGCTTCTTCATAGCTGAAGCGCATATAAAACAAGCAAGACGAGATCAAGCTTGGATGAGACCTTTAAAGGGAGCATAAAGGCTTAACAATAGTTCATAAAATGCCCTTGTGACAGTAATACTTGACATCTGTCATTACACTTTGTCATAATTTCATATAACTATAGGTCATTAGAAAAAGCATGATTGTATTGAATTTAGTTCGTATTTTCATCATCTGTGTAAAGTACAACGCGATATGTATACTTCCGTTCTTATCCGAGCGTTGAAATCCCCAGCAAGATCGCTTCAAATACAGCAGAAATGTTGTCGTTACTTATGCGTAACCACTTAAATTGTGATATTAGCACAATGATTTTATTGCTGACCTAATATTATTCTTTATAAAGCCAAATATCTTTTAAATGCCGGTTTGCCAAAGAGAGAAGAGAGCTTAATATTCTCTCGTCTTCGAGAGTTTACATACCAAATAGGTTTAGCTTTTGAGCCGGTTAATTAATAAGCAGCGTTAATAAGAATGATACATTTAAAAGAGTGAACCAATAGAATATGACATTTTACGTTTATACGAAACCCTAAGCTTTCGCGTCAGATTTGAATCAAATGTTTCAAATGTTGGTATTATGAGTATAAAAGATTCTGTTAAAAGCGTAAATTTAAAAATCTGATGTGTTCCATTCACAAGACTTTCTCTATATCTCTGCAACAAATTATCTTTAAAAAGCTTATGCTTCTATTTGCTTCCTGCTATTCGAGAAAAAAATTAGCAAAAATAGACTTATTACTTGCTTCCTTGTCAATAGAAGCGAAATAAGGAAGTGCCATAAGTTAAAGTGATAGTCAAAGGCTGGTTGCTATGTGACTGAAGTTCCTTTGTTTGTATGGACCCGAGTTCACAAAGTCCTGTATGAGAAAAGTATACCTTTGTTGTATCTGAAACCAAAAAACAAGGAATATCTAAAAAACAATCTCCTCCACGAAAAAAATGTATATAACATAAATTGCGTGTCTTAAAGTGCTCTACATTTGTTGTCTAGTAAGTTTTTGTCCATCTCTTACGGTTGAGCAGTTATGCAAAATTCCGTAAAATTGGCCCAGAAGAAAGTAATCTTCAGAGGCTATTCCCAGAAAATTCAAATTATACATTTTATTTGTCAGGTAAATATCTTTAATATACGATATTTTAATCAAAATCGTTAGTCATTTTTTAGAAAATCAAAATTTTCGAAAAAAGTTCTAAGTAAAGGGTAGTTTGGGGTGAGGGGATTTTTCTCAAAATCTTCGTTTCGCATCCCTGGGAGATACTAAACTAAATACCAAGTTTGGTATTTTACGACTTTTTATTTTCGAGTTATCGTGTTCACAGACACACGGACACACACACGGACCTTTTTTTTTGAAAATATTTTTTTTTGGATACAGGGGACCCTAAAACATATATTTCCGGTGAAATCTCGGTATCGAATTTGTTGGTGGAATGCAGTACCTTCTCTATACATTATGTGCATAGTACGTATAGAGAAATTAAAAAATCGTGGTTACCGAGAGCTTGAGCGGTAATGTCTGTGTGGCCCGCATTCTGGAGGTCCAGGCTTCAAATCCCGTAGTCCGACTAATTTGGCTGTCACTCCCACCCCCACCCTCCGGTTTCCTTTAGTCGCCAAGGTAAAAACTACGACCGAAAGTTTCACCTTCAATCTAAAATATAGTAAAACTGAAAATAGATGATAAAGCCATTGCGTTACTATCTATCCACAGATAGTTAAAGCAGCTAAATGAATGGCAACATCTGTCTGTCGCGGAGCGAAGTAATATGATTGTCGGGATGTGGCCTCGAAGGATTAGCTGAACTTTATCATCATCTGACTACACATGATGGAAGCAGGTACACTAAAGGCTATGATGTGTGACTATGCACCATCTGACTACGGATGTGACTGTGGAGCACTATCGCCATGTGTTTGGCAGGAACCGAAAGTGGTATGGTCCGGGGATAGACCTGAAAGGCTACTGTCCTCCGCATACCGCCAATGAGGTATCTTTTGATACGGTTTCGACGCGATATAACCTGGGATTTTAAGCTACAAAAAATAAAATAGTTTTAAAATAATAAGGGCTCTCTAGGCCCTAATAAACTGATTTTATATCCAAACTGCAGACTTCAGTGTACGAAGGTAAACAAAGATGTGGATATGCATGAAGATCCACTGTTGAAAACGCAGTTTTTTCAAAGATGACAAAAAAGGAGGAAATGAGAGAAAGAGGGGGAGAGACAAGCTGCACCTGATGAACACTAACTTGCATTAACCTTAGCAATTGTTACTGCTGCCGCTCATACAGGAAGACTAAAAAAATATGCATTTTTCATCTATGTCTCTAGAAATACAAAGGCAGGGTTAATTACATTATCATTCTCATCAAATTTAAAAATGTCAGAGCATCTTTAGTTGTTAATAATTGCCGAAATACAATAGTTTTTTCTTTCTTGTTTCAGGTGAGTGTACAGTTATCTTCTCCGAGCAGGGTGTAGTTGGTGAGTACAGGTCTAAAACATATTCTGAACTTGTTCAAACTACCCTTGAATTTGTCTCGAGCATTTCAATTCGATGCCATATAACCTTCAAGTCAGGTATATGAGACAGGTACAACACTTTTGATAAAACAACTGTTGTTCATAAATAATCTAGAGGTGTATCTCGTTGTTTTGAAAAAGAAGTAGCTAAGCCTTTTTAAGTTAGGTTTTGTCCATTACCTAATGGGTACAATAAATCACAAAGATAAAAAAATTATGTACCTACTTCATCAGAGTTCAGAGTAATCATTGGTCATTACATAGAGTTTACACTGCGCTGGGTTCGATTGTAGGGACATTTTTATTCAATTCGGTTTAAATTCCGAACTGATAAACCAGTGAACATGATTCTAATATGTAATTGTCTCCAAAATCAAAGCCGCCTGTGTAATCTTGGGTGTTACATAAATGGAGCAAATAAAAATGTCTGATAAAATGTTGAATCCATTTGTCCTCCAATATAACTCTATATCATAAAAGAAACGTCTCCAGATGATATATCGTGATGTATTTGGCAGTATTATGCTTGCCAGCAGTTCACAGCTGTTACTTAAAAATAGTTTACCTATTGGCGTTATAGAACATATAGTAAGCTAAATAAATTTAAACACATGTGCGGAAATATCCAGAGTACATAATATAAATGTACTATTATCATATTTTATAAACTACTGGTTCCCAAGATTGCGGGTTCAATTCCAGCGAAAGGCGATAGACTTCTCGGACGTAAAAATCCTTAGTATGGCATCCTTTGGAAGGGAAGTAGAGCCGTTGGTCCCCCGTCGTAAATTATGAGCATTTAAAAGAACCTCAGGCCTGATAAAAACACCTTTAAGCGAAATTAAGCAATACTTCATGTCCAATATAGAGTGGGCAGCACTTAAAGAGAACAGTGACAGTTAAACAGCGTCCATAAATAAAATTCAATTTAATTTAACTGGCAGGCCCTCTACTGTCACACGGAAGTGAAAACTGGATGCTCAATAGAATTCTTAAAAGGAAAATAAAAACATCGAAAATATAATTTCTCAGGATATACGTGGAATGATCATATATATACATATATATGTACAAATATGTAAAGAGTTAAAAGCATAACTATTAGAAAGAAATTATTAACGTCAAATGGCAGTGGTTGCAACTTGGAGAAAGGATGGTTATAATGGAAGCACCAAACCAGTATTTCCTACAAACCAGAAGAACGACCATATTTATTCGGCGGTATAGTCTTGTAGTGGAAGAAGAATATGATGGACTATTCTCCAATAAAAAATGGCTATTCCTAATGTCTGGAACTTCAGACAACTCTTCCTCGGCCTTTTACGATAAATACCGGGTTGTAATATGTAGTTTTCTTGGAATCTGGCTCGTTGCTAACGCTAGGAAGAAAAACAGTAATACCTTACTTAAGTTATGAATTTTAAAAGTTAACGAAGTAATATGAAGAGTTAAAAATGTGCAAATTATCAACATAGTTAATTATGAGGTATGCACACTACAGATCACAGATGTCTACTAGCCTTGGTTTAGAGTATGCCATTTTATAATTTGTTTCTATTCATATTTTTCCGTGCGAAAGTGACAAGTGTCCTGGCCTAAGGATTGCGACAGCTGACTTCGTTCTAATGCCTAAGAACATCGCCAAAGGTGAGAGTTAAAGATTATTTACTGCATAGCGCCAATTATGCTTGACTAGTGTAGCGCAGACATTGTGGTTCGTTTCTATTTGGTCTCTTCCAGCGATGAAAGACTCACGGATCAGCTTTGCGCGAAATCTTACTCGTTATGTAAATGTAAGCTCTAGTTTTAGTTTCAACATCGTGCTTGAAGTTGCCGCAATATTTCGTTAAACAACTCAATCTTGCATTACTTGTTTATTAGGCTCTATGCTGACGCTTCTACCTACTCTTCTCAAACTTCGTCAGTTACTAAGAAACAATGGCGCCCTTTGACGACAGGAGTTAACACTATGGTGCAGAATTCAGTAATTTTGTTTCCCATACAGATGCGTTTTGCAATGTTGGTATTGTAAAATGTAGACAGCATCAAGACAGAGCTGCCAAACAACATATCTGATGGTTTGATCACAACTCCGGTAGGCTTTGACATTTTATATGGTAGAATGCATGACGAAGCACCAAAGGCCCTTGTGATTTTGTCGCAAGGACACAAGTTTTTCGCTTCCGGGCAGAATTCCTCGGAAATCTCGTATAATTTGTTCCACCGGATGGAGTTCATCCCCAAACATGGCAGTTGATTACTCGATAAACCATGCGCGAAGCTTGTTTTCGGTTCCTTGGTTCAAAACCCTCCCCTGCAGTTCTGTTTGAGCGGAAATTTAGTAGCCGCAGGGGCTTTGCGCGCTTACGCCAAACGGCAACGAACCGAGAACTTTTGTTCAAAGAGCTAATCCAGAATAATGAACTTGTTACTGGCGAAGGGGTGAAAAACTGTAGTGCAGCTCTTGCGCAAAGTTTTGTAAGTTCTGAACCAAATGAAAATTCAAGAGCAGAATCCATTTATAAGAGCGCAAAAAAAATAAGATAAAACTATTTAAATGCAGTAGAATGGAAAATAAGATTCTTGAGAAATGTGGCTGTAATTATCCGAAGAGAAGGAAGAACATAAAACTCTAAATTGCACAACTAAGTGTTATAAACTGGTGGAGGTACCTGTTTTAACATATGCCTGTCAAAATCGGACATTGGAGTGGTCAGAAATAAGAATTGAGGCGGCTGAGATGAGATTTTTACGTTTCGTGTCAGGAGTGACTCTTATACAAAATAAGTGAACAAATTAGGAAGGACTTAAGTAACATTGAAGAATAGATACTTAACAGAAAGACTGGTTTGAACATGTAAAAAAATGGACTTTAATAGACTGTCATCTGTTTTATTAAACCATAAATGGAAAGGATTCAGAAGCTTAGGAGACCAGTAGCCAGATGGATTGTTCAGTTGTCTTGATTGAAAACAGGCCTAAGTCCATGAAGTTTAGTCTAAGAATGGACTAAAAACTTAAGGGAAAGACGAAAGCTGAATTGTCAGCGGCTATTAAGATGCAGGAAAAATAGCAAAACATGTTTGTTCCAAAGGAAAGATTTAAAATACCAAGTCTAAACCTCCTTGTACACGATCAAATTTCTGTCAAATTGCTTCTAATACTTTTAAAAGTCTTGAAAGCAAATGGGGTATGCTCTAAACGGCCAAAGATTTGGCAATGACTTGATGGCTTTGGCCAATGAAGTGTATTTAAAAGTGTAACATGAAATTGCAACATGACTAATAGCGAAAAGTGAACAAAAATGGCTATTTGGGCAAGCGAGATGTTTAGGTTTTAGTTTGACGAAAGCTGTCTATACGTGGATCACCATTCGCCACAACAAAATGAAGAAGAAATTTGATATAATGCAATTAATCTATCAATTCGTATTATTTTCACTGCATTCGTAATCTGATGTTATGGGTGATCTGGTGTTATCGAAAGTGATAAATAATGAACTATTACTTTTTCTACCAAATACTATGCTCGTACATAGTAGGTAGAGAAGGTATTGTATTTCACCCAAAAATTGATACCGAGATTTCACTGGAAATACTGTTTTGAGCACCACCGAGCCCAATTAAAACATTGTCCGAGAGAGAGAGGGGGGGCGTCTCCTTCACCCCAAAACTACCCTTTACAGGGAACATTTTTCGACATTTTCGATTTTCTCAAAAAAAATTTTGATTACAATGTCGTATAATAAAGATATTTACATGACAAATAAAAGGTATATTCTGAATTTCTTGAGAATAGCCTCTGAGTCTTTTGCATATCTGATAAATCGTAAAGAAGACAAAAAGTTACTACGCAAAAAACGTAGACCTTGTTAAAACACACAGTTTATGTAATACTTTTTTTTTTTGTAGAAGTAAACATTTCCAAGATGTTTCTAGTTATTGGATTTAACTATTCCAATACTTAGACGATTCTCAAACGGAAAGGCATTGTCCACTTTTTTCATCCTGGTCAGGCAAAGAAGCGAATTTCAACCTGTCATCACATAACGACAGCTTTTAAAATATCTATCGTTTTAGCCTAGTGTGTGCCCTTATTTCCGTTCTATTTACAATGAATTAAGTAATAAAACCGTTTTGCTAATGTTTATTTCAATTAACATGAATTGCATAGAAAAATAAGCATTTGTGAGGATATTTTGCTGTAGAGTGGGTAGAGAAAGTCATATGAATGGAACATGTAAGATTTTTGTTACCTGATTCAGTATTACTTTAGCTTTTTTGCACATTGTGAAGTTATTTAAGAACTCATAGCATGGAATAAAAAGACCGCGCCAGTCCATTTATTAACCGAATGACAGCTACTGGAATAAATGTGTATCGAAGATTTTGTGAAAGATAAGTGAGCGCGTTAATGGCGTCATTTGTTTCGTGGACTGGACGACGCGATCTAGATGTACACGAGTTGTCGCACAAGCTGCCCCGTATAGCATGCGATTCATCGCCAATGAGTTTCATGGATGATTTATCATCTAAGTTGCTTCGTATTTTGTTTATTTTTATTAACATAGACAGGTTACCTATGGAAAAGCTAAAAGAAGAACAGAATACATGGTGGCCATTCAGTGAACTAAATGAATACTGCAGTTGATGTTAGTCAAAATAAATAAATTGCGTGTTATTTATGGACGCTCTTTATTTACTGTGGTTCTCAGCGTCCTATTCTAAATTGGGCACGAAAGACCGCTTAAATTTGCTCAGAGGCGCCTCTATCAGGCTTGAGGTTCTTTTACGTGCCTTAAATCTACGACACGGGACCAACGGCTTTACTTCCCTTCCGAAGGAAGCCATGCTAAGGACTTTTACACCCGAAAAATGATGTTAGTCGAATGCTATGGTAAATCATATGCAGGTATGATAATTATAGTGGCTTAATTTTAACATCCGCGCCGTGGCTGAGTGGTTAGACCGCTCGTCTACCATCTAGGCGCCCGCACATGGACTTTTTTTTGGGGGGTAGTTAACGTCCTTTAACCTGGTTGGTCATATCGGACGATGAATGAAACTGGTGAAATGATACTCAAATGATCTCGGGTTCCAAGGAGCTTAAAGTTACTCGACATTCGTCTTCTCAGGATAAGGGAAAACCCCGAAAAAAACCCGTATCCGGGTAACTCACCCTAAGCGAGATTTGAACTCACGACCTGTTGAATCTAAAGCAGACACGCTACCACACACTACCCAGGCGGGCATGTGGGATTTTTGGTGAGCGAAGCGGCGTCTGGGCGGGTTTTCTCCGGGTTTCCCCGCCACTCATTCCACCGTTCCTATCATCCATTGGCTTTGCATTTCATATCATCCACTTCCTTACGCTACGGGTCGACCTTCGTTCCGGGTTCTCCATTCTATGGTTTCGTGCCGATGGCTCCGCGAGAGATTTCTAACCCTTAGGCATCTACTACAAAGTCCTAAGGGTAAGTCGACATACTATTTTTAAAGCTATTAACTTAATGACCTCAAAGCAATTATAGTGTTAGTTACAGAATTATATTGTAAGTTATTCTTTATGTATTAACAAAGAATATCATCCTTATTATGTTTGTTTTATTACATTATTATGCGGTCTTTATCAACTAAGGTCGAATCTGCAGTTTGCATTTGGAGTAAATGTTCATCGCCAATGATGTCCACTCGTTTTATTTTTGTGTTACTCTTTGGCTTTGTTTACTTTGGTTTTCTATATAAACATTAAATTCACATTTACGCTCCCACGTATACTTCCAGACTATAGGGAGGAACGGAGAGTAAAGAAAAATGTGCATCCTCCAACCAACAATTGAACACGGGACCTCAAGATTTGGAAGGTAGCATGATAACTACTAGACAGTAACGCCTGTCCATTAGATTATGTTGTTTCAGAACATTTAAATGAGCACCCATTCTAGGTGCGATGCCCAATTGTTATGGTACATCCCCTTCCAGGTGGCTCAAGCGTTTCATCTGGGACTGGCATTCGGGAGGTCGTGGGACCGTTTCCCGCAGCCGATCTCTCTGGCCCATGTTTTTTTTGGGGGGGTTCTTCATTCCCCCGAATTTCCTGTCCCTTCATTTCATCCCTATTCATCCAACCGGTCTTTCAGGGTTGTAAGTATCTAGTAGTGTCGCCCTTCCGTGGTGGGGATTACGCTATGGAAATGCTGCTCTTGACGAGATGGCGTTAAGTCAGACTCAGGCAGTTCGGTCAGACCTGGGGCGCGGGTTCCTGGTGCTCCCCGCGTCGAGATGAACTGGGTGGAATATATTAGGGAACCTTACGGTGGCTCTTACCCCGTCGCCGCCCGCTGAAATGTCATCCTATCCTGTTGGGGTGATTGGATGAAAATCCCTCCGGCGTCACACACGCGTACGCGCGCGCGCACACACCTCTGTGGTCTTTTGGAGTGGCTAATAGAAAACGTAATTACGGTAGTGCATTCGCTTGTCAGTTTCATCATCTGTTTTAGTTCCAAAGATAATTTAATACAGAAAAGACACTTTGTGGTCAATATACGTTGATTTTCGTTGAAGAGCGTTAAAATATTGAAGACCTATATGGCTCTGACGGGAACGTCGTGGCCCGTATTTTGGAGGTCCCGGATTCAAATCTCGTCGACCAATCTAGCTTTTCTTCTCCCCTCAGGCGCCATTATATTTAATACCAAGACTCAAAGTTCTATTCTTACTCTAAAATAACAGTAAAATTAATACTGGTAATAGCGACTGCGCTACCACCTGTCCGCAGATAGCTGGGCTGAATAGCAGCCAGAGCACAGTAGTATCACATATAGCCTCGAAGTCTTGCTGAACTCCGCAATCTGACTTCGGATGGCTGAAACAGCGAGACTTAAAGCCTCGATGTCTGGATCTACGTCATCTAATTGGCACGAAGTACAGGAATGAGTCCTTAAAGGATACTCTCTACCATGTTTTTATTGTTACCGAGGTATCTTACCGAGCAGATCTGTCGCGATATGACCAACAAATTAAGGACGTAAAAACTATTTAAAAAAATCAGTTGTGATCCATTCACATGACTCTCTCTAGATATCTGCAACAAAGTATTGTTAAAACCTTATGCTTCTATTTACTTTATGCTAATCGAGAAAAAATTAGCGTAAATAGTCTTATTTGATTCCTTGTAAGTAGAAGCGAAATAAGGGAGTACCATAGGTTCAAGTGATGGTCAAAAGCTGGTTGCTATGTCACTGAAGTTCTTTTGTTTGTATGGACAGGAGTTGACAAATTTCTGTATGAGAAAAGTATGTTTTTCAAAGCTGAAACCAAAAACAAGGAATATCTATTAAAAAAAAAACGATCAACTCCGCAAAAAAAATGCATATAATTTAAATTGTGTGTTTTAACGTGTACATTTTTTTTGTGGTAAGTTTTTGTCCATCTCTTACGGTTTATCAGTTATGCAAAATTCTGCAAAATTCATCCAGAATAAAGTAGTCTTCAGAGGCTATTCCCAGAAAATTCAAGATATACATTTTATTTATCAGGTAAATATATTTAATATACGACATTTTAATCAAAATGTTAGAGCCATTTTTGAGAAAATAAAAAATTTCGAAAAAAGTTCCATATATAGGGTAGTTGGAGGTGAGGAGTTTTCTTGAAAATCTTCGTGTCGCATCCTTGAAGATACCGAACTTAAAACGGTCTTTTCATTTTTGAGCTATGCTGTCCATAGTCACACAACACGCAGACACACACACACACACGCGCGCGCACACATGGACCTTTTTCCAAAAACTTTTTTTGGATTCAGCGGGACCCAAAACATGTATTTTCGGTGAAATCTCTGTATCGAATTTTTGGATGCATTACAATACCTTCTCTATACACTATTTACATAGTACGTGTAGAGAAAGTAAAAATAAATAGAAAAGAGGATTGAACTAAACGATCCATAATTTTAACGTTTTGGGGAGACACTTTGCTTTTTTAAAATTGGCAAATTTGATCATAATATGTTGTCGCTTCCCATTGCCCCATCCGGGGGCCTCTTCACTTTCGCTCCAAACAGTAAGTTTTGATGCATCCGGTCGAAGATTGCAGAGGAAGGAGGAGGTTAGATGAACACAACTCTCGTGGCATAATTTGTTTGGGGAGCCATGTTTGTCATTCCAGCCACTCCTAGATGATACATTCTGGACCGCAGGCCAACTTCTTCCTGTAATTTCGAAACGAAGATGTAAAACAACGGAGAATAGTTGCACGGCGCCATTCTGTACCCGCCCTTTGATGCGAGTCTTGCGTAACTTAACTCACGAGCAAGCAACAGCATGAGAAACAGAAAGAGTAACAACGTATTGTCGTTGTAGAGCTAAACGTTGGACGCAATACTGAACAGGGTTTAGTTTCGCTGGTGCATAGATATGTGAAGAAGTTATTGCATTCCACCCAGAAATTCGATACCGGGATTTCACTGTAAATACACGCTTTAGAATCCCTCGTATAAAAGAAAAGTATAAAATAATAACAAATCTCAAGTGTTCCATTTACATGACTTTCTCTACATCTCTGCAACAAATTATTGTTAAAAAGCTTATGCATCTATTTACTTCATGCTAATCGAGAAAAAATTAGCAGAAATAGTCTTATTACTTGCTTCCTTGTAAGTAGAAGCGAAATAAGGAAGTACCATAGGCTAAAGTGATAGTCAAAAGCTGGTTGCTGTGAATAACGAAGTTCCTTTTGTTTGTATGGACAGGAGTTGAGAAATTCCTGTATCAGAAAAATGTGTGTTTTTTAAAGCTGAAATCAAAAACGAGGAATATCTGAAAAACGAGCCAACTCCACGAAAAAAGGTGTATAACATAAATTGTATGTTTTAACGTGCTCTACATTTTTTACGTGGCAAGTTTTTGTTCATCTCTTACTGTTTAGCAGTTATGCAATATTCCGTAAAATTCATCCAGAATAAAGTAGTCTTCAGAGGCTATTCTCAGAAAATTCAAGATATAAATTTTATTTATCAGGTAAATATCCTTAATATACGATATTTTAATCAAAATTGTTGGAGCCATTTTTGAGAAGATCAAAATGTTCGAGAAAAGTTCCATGTATAGGGTAGTTGGGGGTGGGGTGATTTTCTTTAAAATCTTCATGTCGTATCCTTAGAAGATACCAAACCTAAATACCAAGTTTGGTTTTTAAGGGCCTTTTCGTTTTTGAGCTATGCTGCACATACACACTCAAATACACACATAGGGACACTTTTCAGGGAGTCTCAAAACATGCATTTCCGGTGAAATCTCGGTATCGACTTTTTGGGTGCATTACAATACCTTGCCTATACATATGTACTTAGTACTTATAGAGAAAGTAAAATAGTCTTACATTTAGTTTAGATAGAAGCTTCCACCTCCATATTCAGCATCAATAGAGAGGTCAAAATTTCCTATTTTAGCTGGTGTGTATTCATAAGCTCTATGCTTTGAATTTCAGAAGTTATGATTGGAAAACTAAACACCAAAGAGGTGAAAGAGCATGTAACCATAATTTAAAGGGCTTAGTCGTGTAGATAATATTTATTTTTGTACGTTTGCAGTTCGATTTCAGCAATAAAACTTTTGGATATTCTTAATATTATGAATGATAAAAAGAAAGACAAAATTGAAGCATTTTCGCTACCCAGTCCCCTTAATTAAGCGCACTGATTTCTCCAGTTTTGTGTTAATGAATGTAAATAAAATAAATTAAAAATGGTGAAAGTTAAAATAATAGAATGAGATTCCTCTTCGCCAACCTTGCCAGAAATGCAGGCGTATCAGGAGTTGCCACGTGTAAAGGAAGAGTATGTCAGGACATATATTAAAGAAAATGATAGGTGCACGTTAATGTGAGAATCTGTGGTTGTCGTACCAGGTGATTATTTCCAGCAGCTAGGAGGGCCAAGGATTTTAACGAGATACATCTGACAAGTCTCAAGTAGACTATTCTTTTTTACTTTCTCTAACACGTATGTGCAACGTTTTCAACCAACGAGATTTCACATGAAATACATATTTTAGGGGCCTCTGAATAAAAAAAATTAAATAGAGAGCATTTTTAGAAAAAGGTGTGTGAGTATTTCTGTGGAAAGCATAACTCAGAAACGAAAAGTTAGTTAAATACCAAACTTGATATTTAAGTTCAGTATCTTCCAAAGATACAACACAAGATTTTCAGGAAAATCCCCGAACTCCAACTATCCTTTACATGGACTATTTTTCGTTTTTTCCCCTCAAAAATGTCTTTAACGATTTTGATTAAAATACCCCATGTTTAAGAATGTTTATGACAAGAGATAATGAACATATATATTCATTATCTCTACAGTATATATATTGTAGAGTTAGCCATTTCCGAGATATCAGTGCTTTGTTTTCAATTTTGAGCTACCTAAACTGTTCTCAAACAGGAAGTCGTCTTTTTTTCCGTCTCTCTTTTGTTTTCTCCTGGTCAGTAAAGAGAGCGGAATTTCAATTATTTCACATAGCGAACGGCTTTTAAAAGATTTGACTCGCTTTAGCCTGTGTATCCCTGTATCCCCAGTTCTAGTTACAAAAAAATCAAGCCACAGGACCAATTCTGTTAATGTTTATCTCGATTAGCATGATGCAGGTAAAAAACTTATTTTTTGTATCGAAAGTTTGTTTTCGGAACAGCTAGAGAAAGTCATGAGAATGGAACGCATCAGATTTTTTAAAAATTGTATTTTATGTCGCTTTAACAACTCGGTCATATTGAGACGGAATTGTGCGGTAAGGTACCTCGTTTACAGTATGTGATGGGCAGTAAGGTCTCATCCCTGTTCCATACGACCTTCGCTTAGCGCCAAGCAAATGATGTTAGAGGGCCGTCCAGTCTAGCGGCATTACCACTTTAGTCAGATAGCAAAGTGCAGCTAGTCTTCTAAGGTCTCATCTCACTCCATTCTTACTACATACTTAACTCCGTGACAGGCAGATGGGGTTAGGAGTGCTGTCCAGTTCTACTGATTGCACTATCTGTGGATAGATGGCAGCACAATCGTAATTGCCATCTATTTTCAGTTTTTCTATTATTTCAGACTGAAGGTGGAGCTTTGGGTTTTGGTATTAAATATCCAATCAGGTAATTACCTTGACAACTGAGAGAAACCTCGAAAAAATATAGACAGTAAGATTTGAACCCGAAAGCAGGCCGCCTAAAGCATCCCGCGCGGACTGAAGTCGATGATTCTTGTTTTGCCAAGCACGACTTGGATGCTCGTCCAGTTTGTTACTGCCGAAGCGAGGTGCGGGGGAGGCGAAGAAGGAAAATTCCTCGTGGGCACCTGTTTGTTTAGCGGATCTTCTTGCGAGGTGCAAAGCAAGTCCGTGATTCAGCAAGAATGTTCTGATGGAAGCCTTGTCGCTGCTTACAGAACAGGACAGTGATTCCTTACATTCAGAACTCCTAAGTTGCAAGTATTATGTCTGCAGCATCGAGATTCTTTCATAATTTACATTGATAGGTTATTTTACATTCTCTAGCACTTATGTGCACGTACATAGTGGAGAAAGTATAGTATTCCAAAAGTTCAATACCCCGACTTCACCGGAAATGTATGCTTTGAGCCCGCTGAATCAAAAAAAAAAATAATAACTTTTTAGAAACATGCCCCTGTTCCGTGTGTAATGTTACTTGTAAAGTATATTTTGGAGTGTGGGGAATTTCCTGAAAATCTTGTATTATATCCTTGGAAGATAGTGAACTTAAATACCAAGTTTGGTGTTTAATCGACTTTTCGTTTTTGAGTGATGCTGTCTATAGTTCACACAGACCTTTTTCTGTTTTTTTATTTATTCAGGGTTCTCAAAACATGAATTTTCGGTGAACTCTTTACCGAATTTTTGGATGCAATGTAGTGCCTGCTCTATCTACTATGTACATTGTACATATGTGCTATAGAAAGAAAGCATGTTACGATGTTTCCTTGATCGAACTTGAAGTTTTAGTTCGTGAGTTCATCAGTATGCGTCAAGATGACGAGGAATCAGTTCGTAGCTCACAGATCGGCACTATAGGATTAAATCACGACATGAGGGCGCGAGATGGCGGGTTTTTGCCCAGGAACTGTTTTCTTTCAAGGTATGGGAGTTGTGTTACGTGAAAACGTACATCACATGGCAGCACCGGCTTTTACTTCCCTTCCAAAGGAAGCCATGCTAAGGATTTTAGGAACGAAAAGATCCATCACCCTCTGCCAGGCTTCAACCTACAAATTTGGGTCGCCCTCCGTGGTGTAGTGATTACCATATACCCAAGGTGGCGGGTTCAAACCCGGTGGAGGACGACAGATTTTTTTGGGCGTAAAACCCTTAGTATGGTTTCCTTCGGAAGGGAAGTAAAGCCGTTGGTCCCGTGTCGTAGATTTACGAAGAACTCCAAGCCTGATAAGAGGTCTCTGAGCAAAAAGTAAGCGATCTTTAACTACAGCAGTTAAAGAGCGTCCATAAATAACACACTATTTTATTTATTTATTTATTTATTTGCAAACTTGGGTTTTAGAGGTAACCACCACACCACGGAGGTCGGCAAATTTCACAGATGTATCACCTTAATTTAGCTAGTTCGGGGTAAATTAGGTAACCTATTCACCATGTTGGCTGAGGGCCTCAAAGAATTGACAACCGAGCGAGCCATAACTTCTTCCCTCCGGCCCTGGTTTCTAGAGCCCAAGAAAAGGTGTGCACAAAGCAGACATTTCATAATGTCTGTTGGGATGTCATCCTGGGCTTGCGCATGTGACGAAGATAGAACGCGCGCACCTGCAATGGAGCTTGAGGACCGCCTTGGGCCATGGTTAGAGGGAAATGTGTAGGGCAGTGGGCCCCCAACGTTGCCCCTCTCTGCCTATTGATTGGCTAGCAGCACGTGGTTTGTATATGTTTACAGGGGAGGTCAGTAACCCGAGGCAAGCGACTTCTGCGATGTCGTGCAGAGATTTCCTCATGCGTGGTACGAACATCCTCTTCATTACCATCGGCAGCCCCGCCACACTTTGGCTCTCGCGGGTTTAATCAAGAAGCCCCTTCAGACCTAATGATGAGGCCTTTTAATTCATCTGATGGTGTTAGTCCGGATTCTGGTGGCATATCATCTTTTAATTGTTATAAACTAGCATTGCTAGCGTGAGCATAAATCCTTATCATAAGTCCCACATTACGTAATTGCATATTTATTAGGTCATTTTTAGTCGCTATATACATTTTCGGTTTTGTTATTTTCTAGCCCATATTTACAATGTACATAGTGAATAGAGAAGGTATTGTATCCCACCAAAAATACGATATCGAGATTTCGCCGGAAGTATATGTTTTGAGACCGAGGAGCGTGGGTTCGAGTCCCGGATGTTTGTGTGTATGTAAATTTGTATATGTAAGAAAACAGAAAAAAAACTGTAAATAAATAGGCAATAAAGAAATTGACTCCAGAACTGAATTTGTTTTAAAAAAAGAAGGGAAAATTTATAAACATGTCCATATGTGTGTCTGTGAGTAGCATAGCTCAAAAAAGGAAAGACGGTTAAATACCAAACTTCAACTTCAGTATCGTCAAGGATGCGACACGAAAATGTTCAAGAAAAGCCCCCCTACCCCAAACTACCCTTTACATGGAACAGTTTTCAAAAAATTTTATTTTCTGAAAGAGGCTCTAACGATTTTTATTAAAATGTCATATGTTTAAGATATTTTAATGATATGTTTTATTGGTTTAACTTTTTAGGTACTTAAATTTTTCTCAACGGGAGACATTTTTCTTTTCGTTTCACGTTTGTTTACTTATAGCAAGCAAAGGGAACCGAATTTCATTTGTTTTATTTAGTAACCCGCTTTTAAAACGATTTGACTATCGCTTTAGCTTAGTGTACCCTTATTTCCCTTCTACTTACAATAAAGCAAGTAATAAGGTCAATTCTGGCAATGTTTACCTTGATTAGCATGCCGTAGATGAAAGAATAATCTTTTGTCAGGAAAGTTTGTGGAACAGCTAGAGAAATTCATGTGAATGGAACACATAAGATTTTGTTGTGTATTGAGTAGGATACCAGGTAGCCCAAGTGCCCTGTATTTGGCGTGTGCAGATACCCCTCGTTCGTTAAAAGGGTTGTAGATCTCAGCGGGGCTATTTCAATTTAAAACCGGTCAGTAAGGACCTTCATTTTACCCGTCTTGCTTATCAGTGGAGGTTAGGGGGCCGCGCTCATTGAGTGGGTTAAAACGAAGATCTCTCACGCCAGTTCCTCTCGGACCGGTTCTAACTTGGAATAGCCCCGTTGCGTTCTGCAACTCTTTTAAGGGTGCCGGTCCCCTGGCCGCGCTCGCTAAAGTGCCTAACTTCGGTGCTTCGTGGCGCAGGGGATCGTGGGTTTGAGTCCCGCCTTGACAAGGGTGTTTGTGTTTGTAAATGTGTGAATGTTTAAGTAAAGAGAAAAATAGATCAACAAAGAAAATATAGGAAATTGGAAAAAAGAAGAAGAAAATGGATATCTGCATACGTCAAGTACGGTGCTGTTGGATCACCTAGTATATGGCTTTTTATATTATTGACAAGGATTATTTTTTAAACTAGCGCGTTTGGTTGGATATCTCCGGGTTCTGCCGTGTCCTCCGCCACTTATTCCACAACTTGTTCCGTAATCCCCGTTCCGTTCATTCGTTTCACCGTCATTTCATATCAACTTCTTCCTCGTGCTGAGAGTCTCCCTCCGTGGTGTAGTGGCTACTATGTTAGCCTCATATATCCAAGGTCGCAGGTTCAAACTCGGCGGAGGACAATGGGTGTAAAAATCCTTAGGATAGTAAGAAAGACACGGCGAGATAGAGTTAGGAATGAAAGGATAACAGAAGAACTAAAATTACCGTCCATAAGCAAGAGGATTGGAGATAGACACATGGTTTGAGCATGTAAAAATGATGGTTATAGAGCAGAAGATACATCAGATTATGAGAGCAAGACCACTGGGAAGAAAGCCGATAGGAAGACCGAGGATAACCTGGGAACAAGGGATCAAAAGAGTGGAAAGATTTGGGATCGGTTTAATAGATTGGCAGAGGATAGAATTGAGTTCAGGAAATGGATCCGAGGCATTCCCCTAACACCACGAAATGGTAGACTAGGGAAGTTGAAGAAGTAACAATTATTAGCATGGCTTCCTTCGGAAGGTAAGTAAAGCCGTTGGTCCCGTGTCGTAGGTTTACGGCGAGTAAAAGAACCTCAAGCCTGATAAAAAGCCTCTGAGCAAAATTATTCGGTCTTTCACGCTCAGAATACAATGGGACGCTCAGAACTTCTATAGTTAAAGAGCGCCAATAAATAGAACTACATTTCATTTTCCTCACGCTGATTATCCATCCTGAATGCTCTCTCTCTGGTGTAGAGTCCTGCTGCTCAACAGGCATGCGATTTCAGGCGCTGGCTTCAAAGTCTTGGAAAGTGTAAGTGCTCCACATAGGAGGGTAAAGCCGAAGAACATAACTTTTCAAACATCAAAAGTTGACTTATTTAACGGAGAAATAGGAGTAACTTCGTCCATTCTTTACTCGCCCGTGGGTAGAAGGAGTAATTCTGTGGCATTTGGTCAGAACATGATAACTCCAAAACTAGTTTCTTTGTGCTATGACAGAACCTAGTGATAGAAAAGAAACAATCCTTTATCGTTTGCCCTGGAGATACCAGGGCTTCACCTAACGATAGAGGATTGTCCCTGGAGATAGCAGGGCTTCACCAAATGATAGAGGATTGTTTCTGGAGATATCAGGGCTTCACCTAACGATAGAGGATTGTCCCTGGAGACACAAGGGATTCACCTAACGATAGAGGATTGTCCCTGGAGATATCAGGGCTTCACCAAATGATAGAGGATTATTTCTGGAGATATCAGGGTTTCGCCTAACGATAATTGTCCCTGGAGATACAAGGGATTCACCTAACAATAGAGGATTGTCCCTTGAGATATCAGGGCTTCACCAAATGATAGAAGATTGTTTCTGGAGATATCAGAGCTTCACCAAATAATAGACGGTTGTTTCTAGAGATATCAGGGCTTCACCAAACGATAGAGGATTGTTTCTGGAGATATCAGAGCTTCACCAAATGATAGAGGGTTGTTTCTGGAGATATCAGAGCTTCACCAAGTGATAGAGGATTGTTTCTGGAGATATCAGGGCTTCACCAAATGATAGAGGATTGTTTCTGAAGATATCAGGGCTTCACCAAATGACAGAGGATTGTTTCTGGAGATATCAGAGCTTCACCAAATGATAGAGGGTTGTTTCTGGAGATATCAGGGCTTCACCAAATGATAGAGAATTGTTTTTGGAGATATCAGGGCTTCACCAAATGATAGAGGATTGTTTCTGGAGATATCAGGGCTTCACCAAATGACAGAGGATTGTTTCTGGAGATATCAGAGCTTCACCAAATGATAGAGGGTTGTTTCTGGAGATATCAGGGCTTCACCAAATGATAGAGGATTGTTTTTGGAGATATCAGGGCTTCACAAAATGATAGAGGATTGTTTCTGGAGATATCAGGGCTTTACCAAATGATAGAGGGTTGTTTCTGGAGATATCAGAGCTTCACCAAATGATAGAGGGTTGTTTCTGGAGATATCAGGGCTTCACCAAATGATAGAGAATTGTTTTTGGAGATATCAGGGCTTCACCAAATGATAGAGGATTGTTTCTGGAGATATCAGGGCTTTACCAAATGATAGAGGATTGTTTCTGGAGATATCAGGGCTTCACCAAATGACAGAGGATTGTTTCTGGAGATATCAGAGCTTCACCAAATGATAGAGGGTTGTTTCTGGAGATATCAGGGCTTCACCAAATGATAGAGGATTGTTTTTGGAGATATCAGGGCTTCACAAAATGATAGAGGATTGTTTCTGGAGATATCAGGGCTTTACCAAATGATAGAGGGTTGTTTCTGGAGATATCAGGGCTTCACCAAATGATAGAGGATTGTTTCTGGAGATATCAGGGCTTCACCAAAGGATAGAGGATTGTCCCTGGAGATATAAGGGCTTCACCAAATGATAGAGGATTGTTTCTGGAGATATCAGAACTTCACCAAAGGATAGAGGATTGATTATTTTATATCACCACTGTCTTAGCACAAAAACGCCAATTTTGGAGCTATCATGTTCTTACCAAACACCACAGAATTATGGATTCATGTCCTAAACTAGAAACATAGAAACAGGCCACTTCACTTTTTGTGTGAATAAGTGTGTACAGTTAGGTTATTCTTCTTCACTCGCTATGGATTTTGTATAATTCAGAACTCAAAACTCAGAAGAATTACATTTTCGTAAAACCTGATTCAAAAACAAGCTTTAGTTTTTAAAGGTTTTAGTCATAGATCATTTTTCAAATACGGACGGTTATAACCTCTGATAAGGAGAAGCATGGAAACTTGAATATTTTGACCTCAGTTTTTACCACCGTAAGAATTAACTGTTTTCTTTTAGAGTACGATTTTTAATTTGGTAATAAGTGGAGACACACTTTTCAATGTTTCTGTACTTCCTGCTAATGTGAAAGAAATGGAAACAAATCTGCAAACTATTTCGAGAAAAGGAGAAAAGGACTTCCTGGAAAGTTGATAATTGTTTATCATAGATAAATGAAAGCTATTGAAAAAAAAATCTATTGTTTTTATCACATGGCTTTCTTTAGTACATATCTGTAACAAATTATTGTTAAAGATTATTCTTCTATCTACTTTATGCTAATTGAGATAAAATGATCAGAAATGTTCTTATTGCTTGCTTTCTTGTAATTAGAAAGAAAATAAGTGAATACACTAGGCTAAAGCGATAGTCCATTCTTTTACAAGCTGGTTGCTTTATGATATAAACTCCTTTGTTTGTATAGACAGGAGTTAACATATTCCCGTATGAGAAAAGTTTTAAGTATTTTAAAATTGAAAATAATAACAAGGAACGTCTAAAAACAGTGGTGAAATGCCCCAAAAATGTATATGACATAAATTGTGAGTTTTATCGAGATTTATATTTTTTGTGCAGTAAGTTCTTGTGGTTTACCAGTTATGCAAAATTCAGCAAAATTCATCCTGAATGAAGAGCTCTTCAGAGACAATTCCAGAAAATTCAAAATCTTAGAGTCATTTTTGTGAAAATCTAAATTTTCGAAAATTGTTACATACAAAGGATATTTGGGGTTGAGGAATTTTCTTGAAAATATATTTCCGGTATCGAATTTTTAGGTGGAATACAGTATGTTTTCTACCTATTTGTACATTGTACATACGTGCTAGAGAAAGTAAAATTATACCTACGGAGTCCATTTTCGCAGACTTATTTTTAGAAACAACACAATTTCTGATTAGTCATACATAAGCCGGAAGCTGAGACAGGGTGATCTTTTATAAAAGGTTACCAAAAGTACAAATTAAAGAGTTCTTCAGCTTTATTTCAAAATCGCAAGGTAAAATTTCAAGCATCCAGATTATCAGAGAAACATTTCCGCCGTGAATTGGCAGGAAACCGCTGTCATTGGTAACCCTGAACGTAAGTTCTACATACGAGGAGGGTAAACAGAGGGAAAACAAGAAGATAGAGATGCGGTCAAGGGCAATGAGGACGTTCGTTGCGACTTTGTGTTTGGAGCTACCTTTCGCGTTTGTTCCCCTCAAGTTTGTTTTTACTTTCTCTACACGTACTATACATAGTGTATAGAGAACGTATTTTATTGCACGATTTCACCGGAAATATATGTTTTGATACCCCTGAATCCAAAACAAAAAGCATTTTAGTATAAGGTCCTTGTGTGTCTATTTCTGAGTTTACGTGTGTGAGCAGCAGAGCTCAAAAACGAAAAGATCGTTAAATACGAAACTTGGTGTTTAGGTTTAGTATCTTTCAAGGATGCGACACGAAGATTTTCAAGAAAATCTCCCCCACCACAAACTACCCTTACATGGAAAAAGTTTCGAAAATTTTGAATTTCTAAAATAAAATGGTTCTTTATTCTGGATGAATTTTGCTGAATTTTGCTTAACTGCTAAACCGTAAGAGATAGACAAAAGCGTACTACACAAAAAATGTAGATCTCGTTAAAACACACAGTTTATGTCTTTTACGTTTTATGTTGTGCAGGTAACCGTTTCCGAGATATTCCTTGTTATTGGTTTCAATTGTGAAGTACTTATACTTTTCTCAGACAGAAAGTGTACGTTTTTGTTTTGTTCTACTCCTGGCTAAGCAAAGAAGCGATTTGCAATGAAAATCGCATAACGATAGTTTTAAAACATCACTTTAGTCTAGTGAATTTCCTTAGTTCCCTTTTACTTATAAAGAACTAAGTAATAAGAACATTGAGCTGATGTTTATCTCGATTAGCATTGTGTAGAAAGAATAATCTTTTGTAAGACGTTTATAGAGCTTTTTTTTTTTTTATTTCGGAAATAGTCTATTTTCTGCCAGAAAACAAAGTAGATTTTGGCTAATGGCAGAGCTTTACCCTAAGAAGTTGAGGTCCAATTGAAGCAATCTTATTTCTGGTAGAATGTCGGTTTGAGTGTTATCTTGGGAGTGTATAGAAACACAAGTGCTGTGCGAGGTAGCACAATGTATAGTTGTTTTTTCTCCACCATATCCGGTTTTGTTGTATTAATATTGCGTGCTGAATCGCGCAGACTGGTGCTCGTCCGTCCATCCGTCCGTCCGTCCAGCTGTAGAAGTCAAGGCCGCACACTGCCCTCGCTATCAGCTTGCCTGAGAACGTCGACCCTACTTTACTTCCTTTCAAAACAAAACTTCACTATTAACCGAGAAATGGCAACGCATTTAGGATAGCTTCATACGAGTACGCCTGCTCCACGCTCTTGCGCCATAAACCATATAGTGGGTGTGTTAGCTTACAGATGCTGTCATAATTCCCTGAAATGTTCTTAAAATATTCTACACAAAATCGGATCGCGTCTGCCTCACATTCTAGAAGTCCCGAGTTCGAATCTCGGTCAGGGTGAGTTGACTTTTTACTTTCTCTACACTCTGTCTCAGAAGTACCCGATCTGACGTACAATGGCAAAAATACCAACATTAGAAAACTTAAGTTTGAATTTTACAGTGTTTAGCATTTGTTTGGCAGTCATCATTAGTGAATGCTCTCAGCGAATTTGAAAACGAGGATAAAACTGGTCATCGTTATGTGATACAAAACTTACATTTGAAAGGTCTTAGTCCAACTAATATTAAAGTTGATCTAAATCCTACTTTGGAGGAGTCTAAGCTTTCGTTTACAACAGGAGCTGCCAATACGAACATCGCAGAGGTCGACCAAATGACGTTAACAGTCCAGAAAGTGTAAAGAAACCTATAAAATAGTATTGGGTGACCGTCGAATGAAAGTGCGCGAGCTAGCAGACATTGCAGGCATTTCAAAAATACCTGTACATCGCATACTGACTGAAAAGTTGGATATGAGAAAGTTGTGTGCAAGGTGGGTGCCGTGTTTGCTCACAATAGAACAAAAACAGCGTCGTGAGGATGTTTCAATCGAGCGTTTGGCCGATTCTTGCGCCGATTCATAACAATGGATAAAACCTGGGTCCACCACTTCACACCTGAAACGGAGAATCAAAACAGTGGATTGGATGGGGATAATCGGCTCTAAAGAAGGCGAGGACAGTTCCAAATGCAGTTTTCTGGGACGCACGTGGGATAATTTTCATTTATTATCTCAAAAAAGGAAAAGTAATCAATGACAAATATTATATGAACTTGTTACAGCGTTTGAGTGATGAAATCGAGCAAAAACGGCGTATTTAGCGAAAAACAAAGTTTTGTTTCATCAGGACAATACACGAGTTCACAAGTCCATTATCGCCATGGCCAAAATCAATGGGTTAAAGTGCGCACTATTCGCCAGATTTAGCCCCCTCTGATTATTTTCTGTTTACAAACTTGAAGAAATGACTTGGTGGTAGAAGATTTGACAACAATGAAGAGGTGGAGTCTGCAGTTGATGTATATTTTGCAGACCTCGATAGTTCTCACTATAAACAGAGTATCGAAGCTATTGACCATCGCTGGGAAAAGTGTATCGAGCTGAAAGGACACTGTGTAGAGAAATAAGCATGTTTTCCCCCAACTATTTGTGCTTTCTTTGTTAAGTCGGGTACTTCTGGGGCAGCTCTCGTAAGTGCATCGTGTAAAGAGAAGATGTCGTATTCCACTAAAAATTCGTTACCGAGATTTCACCGGAAATATAGTTTTCTCCAGAACATGATGGCCCTCAAACGGGACTGCTCCCCCAACCAGTGGGCAATAACCATTAGCAAACAAAGGACGAACCTATACTAGAGACGAGAGGCAGGGTAGTAAAATCTGTTTCCCGAAGATACTGCTTGCAAGTCGAGAATCGCGCCTCAGTTAAGGGGCTAGTAAGTGGAGGCAACAGCGAGGGTTGGTTTCCAACTGCAAACCCCCTAACCGCAAACTTTGGAAGAAGAGTGGAGCAGGGACACAAAGTTCTAAAAAATACTATACACGTTTTCAAACCCCCGGAATTAAAAAAAAAAATAGAGAAATTTTCGTATGTGTGTCTGGGCAGCATAGATCAAAAACGAAAAGACCTGTAAGTACCAAACTTGGTGTGTTAGTTCAGTATCTCCCAAGGATGCGACTCGATGATTTTCAAGAATACTCTCACAAGCACAAATTGAAATTTTTCTTTATCGGAGAAGCAGCATGTTTCCACTTCATAGAGACCTGCTTTGTTTCGGGAGTATAATGTTTTGCCCACGACTCATCACAATGTCGATTCCCTTCAGAAAGTCATGCTCTTCTGCAGCATAACGCGATAAGTAACCTAAGCTTGTCATCATTCGCTGACCCTTGTGGTCGTCTGTCAGTTTCTTAGGCACTCAACGAGCCCTAACTTCAGAACCTCAATGTACCGTGCACAATATCGTACATCGCACCATATGAAATGAATGTTGAAGAGTTAAGCCGATATCCCACGGTCAAATATTTTGGTCCAATACTCTTCAAACTACAAATTGGATCGTGGGACATCGGATAATTTTATTATGTACAATTTCCGTCCTATTTTTTGATCCAATTCCAGTTTGCTACAACAGGATACAGCGGTTTCTAATTGTTGGTCCAAACGTATGAAATGAACCAATGAGCAACCTGGTGGTAATGACGTAATAAGATGGCAGCTAGCGCTTGGTCTTCCTTCCCGCCAACGTGATTGTTTGTGTAAAACTTTGCTGTATACTGTAGATTTTGTCCCAAATAATAGGATTATAGTAGTTGAGCAATGGTTGAAATACACATTTTTTGTGCGGCAGAGATTTATGAAATGATGACTCGGGTATTTATAACCCCTGCAAATGTATTTTATCGGATCCATTTGTTCCTAATTTCCTTTTCTCAACAAAATATAAAAAGGCTACCTTGATTTGCTGGTATGGACTGCTTCATATTTGTGTCTTGGCGAGTGATTTTTGCCTCAAATAAGGACAGCAACTTTCCAAACAAATTTTTCTTTCTATTATAATATGCTCTTGCAATGGATGCATAAACTAAGCTTGCGATAGCGAACGTAAATAATTGTGGATCAGCAATCTCCACCATTTTCTATCAGCTGTTCATGAGCATGCGAGAAATATTTGGAACAATGCACACTCCCGTGGGAATGTTACGGAGAAACTGTACACAACGTTCACGTTGTATAACAAAAATTGGACCAAATTTTGACCGAGGGACATCGGCTTTAGATCCGCCGGTCGTTCAAAATTGCCGCCTCAGTGGATCTAACATTCTAGGTGGTTGTAGCTGTTGCCGGCCATTCGGAACATGGCGCATCAAAAGGCTATCACGACCGTCTTCGAAGAATGCGCACCATCTAGAGACATTGTTACGGTCCATGCAGTGGTCCCCATATAGCCGCGCATGTCTCTGTGAATTTTACTCCGGTTATGTCCTTTAGCCCATAAAAATCTCTGCTCTTCATAAGTGGACGATAGTAACGTGTGCGTCATCTTTGTTGCATAGTTCACGCATCTCTCGCTAGAGCTACACAGAAACAATTAGGGTCTGTAGAGGAAGCTTCACACTACTTCTTAGTAAAATTTCTACATCTCAGCCACAACACCAAGTGCGTTACTTTCCGATCCACCCTCGTGATATGACTGTAAAGCTAACATGAAACAAAAGAAAATAAGTGGTACCCTCGCATGCAGTCTTCAAGCGCTCTCTGGCTCAAGTAATATATCCATACTAGGCCGTCGGCAAGTTTTTGCATCTAGAAACAGTTGAAGTTAAGTAAGCAATGATTCAGAAACCGATTTCAGTGGTTCTGGCCTGACGGGTTCTCGAAAAGGAACTCGTTTGTGGTAAAAGAAACTTGACTTTCGTTAACTCGTCACCATGAGTAATACTGGTTTCCCATGTAACTTTTTAGGTGGCGCATTGGCAAAAATGGCGAGAGAAAAGAAAAATGACCGGATTTTGCCGCTTCATTGTTTAAATTCGCTCCGGTTTAAAACAATTTACTCTCCTGATGTGGATCCTACACCCTCAGGACTTACAAGCTAATACCTGGTGTGAGATAGATGCCTGTTGAGGAGTAGCAGGCCATGGATTTGATAAACTATCCAAGGATTGCAGATCAGCCCAATCCCTAGTAAAAAAGCGGGGAAGGACATGATATGATATGAAATGGAAGCGAAATGGCTGGCAAGAAAGGTAATGGAGCAATTGGTGAAACGAAGGATCTGGAGTACACCCGCCCAGACGCCCCCTCATCCACCATAAATCCAACTTGTCACCAGTAATTGAATCCTGCGGTGCGCCCAAGGAACGAACACAAGGAACGTAGTTAAATTATACTCTTGAGGACACTACCAAGTACGGGGACCAAGAACAAGATGGTATTTATTATGTTCTTAATTGAGAATGGATGAAGAAATAGGAGAAGTAATTGCTTACATATTTTTTTTTTCATTAACATTTTAGTATTTTACAAAAGAGTTAATAATTTTCGATAATGTGACTCCGTGGCACAGCTCACTAAGAGTCTTGGTCTACCGCCCGGCCACTGCGTCCCCCATCTCGGTCCATGGATGGGGTGCAGTATTGGGGGGTGAGACGTGATCAGCGCTTCGACCCCCCCAGCCAGTTAATGCGGTCTTCACGACCTGGAACCGCTACTTTTCCATCAAGTAGCTCCTCAATTGTCCTCCCCCCAGGGACCTCACGAGGCTGAGTGCACCCCGGTCCAGGTCTCCCAGCGGGGGAAAAATCCCCTCGCAGGTACTGGGAATCGAATCCAGGTCTCCCGCTTGGCAAGCAGCACGCTACCACCGCGCTAAGAGGACGACCTTTCGATAAAGTAATCTTAAAAAATAAAATTCTGTTTGACACGGAGAGCATTTTAAGTTGGTCTATACACTTACAGATGAAAATAATGTCTTGGCTCTTGGAAATCTCATGTATTTACTTTAACATTTTCTACCTTCAACAAAATTTTGAAAAGCCCGCCTGGGTAGTGTGGTAGTAGCGTGTCTGCTTCACATTCAACAGGTCGTGAGTTCGAATCTCGCTTAGGGTGAGTTACCCGGATAAGGGTTTTTTTCGGGGTTTTACCTTTGCCTGAGAAGACGAATGTCGAGTAACTTTAAGCTTCATGGACCCTGAGATCATTTGAGCATCATTTCACCAATTTCATTAATCGTCCGATATGACCAACCATATGACGTTAAACTAACACAAAAAAAAAAAATTGAAAAGCTCGCCTGGGTAGCGTGGTGGTAACGTGTGTGCTTCACATTCAACAGATCGTGAGTTCGAATCTCGCTTAGGGTGAGTTACTCGGATAAGGGTTTTTACCTTATCCTGAGAAGACGAATGTCGAGTAACTTTAAGCTTCATGGACCCCGAGATCATTTGAACATCATTTCACCGATGTTATTCATCGTCCGATATGACCCAACCAGGTTAAAGGACGTTAAACTAAAAAAAATGAAAGCTTCATTAGAAGTTTATGGATCATAAAATGTTTAGTTTTGGTAGAAATTCAAGGCCTTCATTTGACGGTCTTTTGACTTTCTCTAGCACGTAAGTACAAAGTACATAATAAATAGAGAAGGTTTTGTGTTCCAACCGAAAGGGGTTCACCGTAAATACAAGTTTTAGGACACCCGAAAAAAACTGCCTGTTTGTGTGTCTGTGAACACGATAACTCAAAAACGAAAAGTTAGTATTTAAGTTAGGTATTTAACAAAGATGCGATTTTCAGGAAAATCCCCCATCCCAAAATACCCTTTCTACGAAATAAAAATTCCAAAAATTCTGATTTTCTCAAAAACGACTAACGATTTTGATAAAAATATTAAAGATATTTACATCACAAACAAAATTCATTTCTTGAATTTCTGTAAATAGCCTCTGAGGACTTCTTCATTCTGAATCACTTTTGTATAACTGGTAAACCATAAGAGATAAACAAAAAATTACTACGCAAAAAATATAATCTCAAAAAAACACAAAATAAATGCTATATACACTTTTTGTAGGGTTAACCGTTTTCGAGATATTCCGAATTATTGGTATCAATTTTAAGGCACTTAAACTTTTCTCTAACGGATAGACATCTTCCTTCTTGTTTGTTTAGAGAATGGCAAGAAAAGAGAACGAAATTTTTGTTGTTTCACACAGCGATCGGCTTTTAAAGCACTTGACTATGGCTTGGCTTGTGCATTCCCTTATTTGCCTTCTACTTACAAGGAAACTAGTAATAAGACTAATTCTGCTATGTTTATCTTGATTAGCTTGATGCAGATAACATATTAATCTTTTGAATAAAATGTTTGTTTGCGGAACAACTAGAGAAAGTCATGTGAATGGAACACATCAGATTTTTAGGTTTTTATGGGGAGAGGTTTATTGGGAACCATTCAGTAAGATATTACTAATTTGAAGTTGTTGACACTTGATAAGTTCCTGGCTCACAGATAAAACGCAGATCCGCGTTGCTTACAAGCTGAACGGTTTGCCGACCAGGCCGGGCGCTTTTCGTGCCCTGGCTAGCTGGTGCACTATCTACTTCATGATAATCGATTATTATCACGATGTGTATAAAGGTATAATCTTTAGTAAGAATGTGAAATTGAACAGGTTTTTGTAGATTGGTCCAGCCTTACAACTTAAGGAGAGTTGAATGGGAGTTTCATATTTTTTTCCATGTTTATGTTTTAATTGCATGCTCATTTTGATATCTATAACTTTCATAGAGGTACGCTAGTGGTAAATTGTTTTAAAATATTGTTAAAAATAATTCTGTGTAGTAGTTTTTAGAACATTTTGGTACACTCACTTGGTAAAACACCAACAACAACTGTGTAAATATTAGTATTAGAGAACGGTTTGTTGATCGGAAATTTTTCTTAGCTATTCGCAGCATTGGCATCTCGCTCATTGTGAGAGTTTTCGAAGTACTGCGAAGTTGTATTTGGAAAGTTAGGTTACTTTTTTTTTTTTTTGAAAGCGATTTCTGAAGCAGTAATTTTTCTGTTGTTGTTTCATTGATAACATCTAAAGTCACATCGGGGGCTTTGCACTAGAAACAACTCGTCTGTAGGTTCTTTACCTTGGATTTAAATCGTTTTTTATTTTCCTCAAACACACACATTCACTCTCACGTACATACCTCCAGACTCTGTGGAAGATAACAAATATTTCTGGTTAAAGAAAAATTCCCCGCCCGCCGGGAATCGAACCCGGGACCTCCGGGTGAGAAGTCAGCTCGCTGAGCAGTAAAATTGTCTCTATATGTGCCCCATTATCTCAAACTGTTTGACACTAAAGGCTGGAATTTTTATCACATATTTGCACCTAAATAAGTTATATTTTAAAGAAAAAAACTTTTATGAAATTTAAAAAAAAAACATCATTTTTTCAATAACATTTTAAGAGCTTTATTAAAAAAACATAATTTCCTTCTAATGAACAGAAGTAATCTGTTTTTCATTAATCAACAGTAAAGGTATTGCTGAATATACCTTACAAATTTTAGTTCATTATCTCAAAGAGTTGCTGAGATAACATTGGCAAGATATGGAATTTTGACTCCCTTTTAAGTATGTTATACTCCTGGGTACTGAATGAAAGGAGAAGAATGAAACAAAAGAACGCTGAGAAGGGAATAGCGACTGTGATGATGTGAATAAAGCAGTAATTGACTCCATAATCAAATGGAAGAGAATCTTGTCAGTGCGCATACCAGATGCCACTCTTTCGACCAGATTTTAAGATTAGAAGATATGGCTTTTCATAAACGTTGTTCCCTTCGGGTACAATTTCTGTTGATGTTTTCATGGAGCCACAAGAACAGCAATGCTGATAAGACACAAAGCAGCAAGGCTTATCCGGATGCGATCGCACGGCGCCCCAGTTTCTGAAGATTTGATGGGAAATTGGGCGCCTCTAACCCCCCCGCCCTCTTCCCTGCCCCGGGGAAGATTATTTACGCGCCGAGAAACCCGAAACTCGTTCCGACGAAATGGCAGTGTTTTGTGGGGGAGCTTTTAATCCGGCCATCTCAAGCAACTAGCTTTGTCTTACTCCCACTTAACTAACTCGGTGCACATTACAAGACCGGGTTACGGAATTGCATCCTAATCCAGCTTCCTTTATTGCTAGGACTTCGTTGCTTCTTATTGCTATTGAAGCTTGAGCTAACTTTACTGACCCAAACAAAAACACTTGTGCTAATTAATATTCTCTTAAACTTCTGTGCATATTGAGACTAAACACTGATTGCGCGCCTGTGCCTTTCCGGCCCGTAATCGCCACACGTTTGCCAACGGTTTGCTTTCCGTCGTTTGTGGCTGATTGTTGCAGTGCGTGATCGGAAAAAATGGCATGTTATTCATGTATGCTCTTTAACTACTGTGGTTCTCAGCGTCCCATTCTAAATTGGGCGTGAAAGACCGGTTAATTTTGCTCAGAGTCCTCTCTATCAGAGTTTTTACATTCGAAAAAATCCATCGACCTTGGGTATATGAAGTTAGTATGGTAACAATTACACCAGGGGGGCGACTGCGTGATCGGTTTCCTTTCATAGTTCCACTACCATTATCACACCTGCATGAGTGCGATCGGCAGCCACTGTACATTAAAACAATGCATTGTTACACCTGAGTAGCTTTGGGATACCTGTGCGCGGTGCAGTAATGACTTCTATTTCTGGAAGTTTCTTTCCGCGTAATCGACAGGTATAAAAAGGAGCAACTTGGCCCGGAGAGTCAGTTTCAACTGTTAAGTTCGGAGCGTGCAGTTGCGCTAGAGAACAGGCAACTTTCTGCGAGCTCGTAGCGACGAGATAAAAATTGCAATGCAGAATTGAAGTGAAAACATTAATTGTAATTGAGTTTTGAAGTACAGTAGAGCCCCGGTAATTCGAGTTAATTGGTGCCGAGACTACCTCAGATTACAAAAAACTCTATACGGAAATGTCCTAAAACAATAGATAAATCATGAATAAATGTTTAATGAACACACAATAATCATTAAAATAAAATAAAATACAGTACATACCTGTATTATATGCATATATGTAGGCAAATATTTTCAAGTTACAAAAATATAAGCTACATTCTAAATAAATGTTCCCATATCACAGACTCGCACAACGGGAAGGTAAAACACTTTAAAACTAATGTGAGGTGGGCTCAGATGAATACAAAATCTCAATTCATTTTCCAACTTTGTTAATAAACGATTGCCGTGTCCGTAAAAATATCTCTGTTCCAATACTGACACAAGCATTTCGTACGCGCGCCTTCATGTTGGCTGGACTCCAGAAAAGATAGAAAGGCATCATTTTGAACATTTATTACACTAAGGTACGATGTTTATGAAATAATATGATGATTAGTCCAATAAAAAGTAGATTATGGGCTTGTAAGCCGCGGTCGAGTCGATGCGATCCCATCTGTCATTTCACGGGTGAAACGTGGGACTGCATCGACTCGACCGACCACGGCCTACAGGCCTGGAATCTACTTTTTATTAGAGTAACGCCGACCGCGAAAGCCTAAATGTATATATGATGATTAGTGTTTAGGGCGCTCAACTTCTGGGTCATCAGCGCCCATATGAAATACCCGTGCAGTGGTGATACTCTGTACATCTGACTTTCATCACTGTCTAATTGTCTATACCAGTAAAAGAACCCCGTACAAGAAAATGGTTTAAACAAAAGTTGTTTATTTTTTGATGAGAAATAAGGAAACAAAATAAAAAATATGATGTATTCCATTCACATGACTTTCTCTACATCTCTGCAACAAACTATTGTTAAAAAGCTTATGTCTTTATGCACTTCATGTTAATTGAGAAAAATTAGCAGAAATAGTCTTATTACTTGCTTCCTTGCAAACAGAAGCGAAATAAGGGAGTACCACAGATTAAAGTGATAGTCAAAAGCTGGTTGCTATGTGACTGAACTTCCTTTGTTTGTATGGACAGGAGTTGACAAATTCCTGTATTAGAAAAGTATACGTTTTTTAAAGCTGAAACCAATAACAAGGAATATCTCAAAACCGATCAACTCTATGAAATATATATGACATAAATTGTGTGTTTTATCGTGATCTACAGTTTTTGTCTATCTCTTACGGTTTACCAGTTATGCAAAATTCAAGATATACATTTTATTTGGCAAGTAAATATCTTAAATATAAGAGATTTTAATCAAAATTGTTAGAGCCGCTTTTAAGAAAATTAAAAATGTCGATTTTTTTTCCATGCAAAGGGTAGTTTGGGGTGGGGGGGATTGTCTTGAAAATCTTCGTGTCGCAACCTTGGAAGATGCCAAACTTAAATACCAAGTTTGGTTTTTAACGGTGTTTTAGTTTTTGAGCTATGCTGCCCACACGCACACACACGGACATTTTTCTAAAAATGCTTTTTTTGGATTCAGTGGGTCTCAAAACATATATTTCCGGTGAAATCACGGTATCGACTTTTTAGGTGCAATACAATACTTTCTCTATACACTATGTGCCTAGTACGTATAGAGAAAGTAAAAATGTTGGTTCCCATTTAAAAAACTTACCTTGACCCGCAAAGTACCATCCAAATCTTCTCCAATTAAAACACAATAAATGCCATTTACTTTCCCCCATTATATCAAGAAACACGCTTAGTTTTGGAGATATTCTACAGTCCCAAGTTAAATGGCCCACACACAGATAGTAAACGTCTTTAGGTAGGAGTGTAGTATCGTTGATTTGCCCGCTGTCTAGACCCCAAAGAGTCCGGTATTCCTGGAACTCGGACACCACTAAGATTAGGTTTTTGTGTGCTGGCTTGTGGCGGTTATCTGCAGGCCATCTCCTGGATTGCTGAATGTTCGTGTGCAGCAAGTTAACTATGTACATCCAAGCTTCCTCCGTTCCTGGAATTTAATAAGCAACGGAAACATCATTGTTATGTTTTGTTCATGTCATTAACCCATTTCCCGCTCAGCATGGAACCCCGAGGTAAGCAGAACATTACTGGAAAGGTGCGGCTTGTTCACATCCAGAATTACAATCGCAACCACCTGCATTTGTTATTTGCCTCATCCATCTTTATGCATCCAGTAAAGCGTTTTTCTGTGAATATTTGCAGAATTCGTTTGTTGATCCGCATCACGTAGATCACAACATCAAAATCGTGAAAACTTGGATAGGCCAAAAGAAAACAGTATTCTCTGTTCTTGAAACAGTTTAGCTACACATATGGGACCATGGATTTTTCGGTCGTAAAAACCTTACATGACATCCTTGACATAGATATATGGCAAAGATACTCAAGCCTGATAAAGAGGCATGTGAACAAAATTAATTGGTCTTTCACTCCCAATACAGAATGGGACGCTGAGAACCATAGTAGTTAAAGAGCTTCCATAAATCAAACTATATAACATATGTTATGAGCTTTTACCGAGATCTTATAATAAAGATGGGACTCATAAACTCTTTAACTTATTTCAGTTTATTTCAGTTACTTTAGCTCAATTGACAGCTTACGAGGAGTCCCGTGTTTGATACCCGGTGAGTTGGAATTTTTACCCCCAAGATTGATCCCTACCCTTCCCAGAGTCTGGAAGTGTCAATGTGTAAATTTAAAGACAATATAAAGATATAAACACTAAACGTGAACACCATTGACACGAACAATCCAAAGGAAAAGCCGCCGATATGACCATGGCATACAAATGGTAGGGAAACAATTGTGTACCATTCCCATGACTTTCTGTGTCTACTCTTCAACAAACTATTTTTGCAAAAGTATATTTTTCTAATTATTTCTTGCTAGTCCCTTATTACTTATTTCTTTGTAGATTTAAGGGAAATAAAGGTATGTATAGGAATTAAGCGATGGCCAAATGTTATAAAAGCTAGTCGCTACGTGATTGGCCAGAAGTTAAAAAAAAAAAAAAAAAAATACCGTTTCAGAAAACTTGAAAGTATTTTGAAACTGAAACCAACAATAAGGAATATCTTGGAAGTGGTTAACTCCACAAAAAGGGACATAAATTGTGTTTTAACCAGATCTATATTTTTTTGTTAGATTTTGTTTCCATCTGTTATGGTCGCCCTCCGTGGTACAATGGTTACCATGCTAACTTCATATACCCAAGGTCGCGGGTTCAAACCCGGCGGAGGACGATGGATTTTTTCGGGCGTAAAAAATCCTTAGCATGGCTTCCTTCGGAAGAGAAGTAAAGCCGTGGGTCCCGTGTCGTAGATTTTCGGCACGTATAACCTCAAGACCGATAAGAGCCCTCTGAGCAAAATTCAGCGGTCTTTCACGCTCAGTATAGAATAGGACGCTGAGAACCATAGCAGTTAAAGAGCGTTCCATTTTCATTTTGATAGCTAAGGCTCGCGTATCCGAATGCAATACGTCAAGTATAGAAAAGTAGGCATTAAAAGCCTCACCGCATTTGTTTCCTTGCTCACGGGCAGGGCACGGACCTACAAGCCCTTGAACTCCACTGTGAAAACTATTCACCATTTCGCAACTTCTGGGATAGTAGACTTGCAAGACCTTGAGAGCTTTCCTTATTGTATATTGCAACTGAGTTCATATACATGCTGAATACATTTGAATATGCTGATAGTTATGTGGAAATTTTTGCCAGATAATTTATGTAATACAACATAAATAAAGTTCTACTGACAGTGCAGTGCCCTGAAATTGAGTACTAAATTACGTACATAACATTTATAAGTAGTGTGTATTAGTTGTACTAGACAGCCTTGACAAGTCAAGTGGGTAACTTGGGAGAGAATGTCACGCTCTCCTAGCATTACTCGTAAGTTTCTATTTTGCGAGCTTACCAGCATTTCTACTTTCTCTACACGTACTATGTACAGTGTATAGAGAAGGTATTATATTGCACCCAAAAATTCGATACCGAGATTTCACCGGAAATCCATGTTTTGGGTACCCCTGAATCAAAAAAAAAATTAGAAAAAGGTCCATGTGTGTCTGTGGACAGCATAGCTCAAAAACGAAAAGACCGTTAAATACCAAACTCGGTATTTAAGTTTGGTATCTTCTAAGGATGCGACATGAAGATTTTCAAGAAAATCTCCTTACCCCCAACTACCCTTTATATAGAACTTTTTTCGAACATTTTGATTTTCTTAAAAATGGCTATAACGATTTTGATTAAAATCCCGTATATTAAATCTATTTATATCAGAAATAAAATGTATATCTCGAATTTTCTGGGATAGCCTCTAAAGAGCTCTTTATTCTGGGTGATTTTTATTGAATTTTGCATAACTGGTAAACCGCAAGATATATGCAAAAACTTCATACACAAAAAATGTAGATCACGATAAAACACACAATTTATTCTTGGAGTTTACCGTTTTTAAGATATTCCTTGTTATTGGTTTCAGCTTTGAAAACCTTATACTTTTCTCACACAGGATTTTGTCAGCTCCTGTCCATACAAACAAAGGAACTTCAGTCACATAGCAACCAGCTTTTGACATCACTTTAACCTATGGTACTCCGTTATTTCGCTTCTACTTACAAGGAAGCAAGTAATAAGAATATGTCTTCAATTTTTCTCAATTGTCCTCCGTGGTGTAATGGTTACCATGCTAACTTCAAATACCCAAGGTCGCGGGTTCAAACCCGGCGAAGGACAATGGATTTTTTCGGGCATAAAAATCCATAGCATGGCTTCCTTCGGAAGGGAAGTAAAGCCGTGGGTCCCGTGTCGTAGATTTACGGCACGTAAAATAGCTTCAAGCCTGATAGAGAGGCCTCTGAGTAAAAATTAAGCAGTCTTTCACGCCGAGTATAGAAACGGACGCTGAGAACCACAGCAGTTAAAGAGCGTCCATAAATAAAACCCATTTCATTTCAATTATCCTGAAGTAAATAGCAGCATAAGCATTTTAACAATAATTTGTTGCAGAGATGTAAAGAAATTCATGTGAGTGGGACACATCAGATTTTTTACTTTCTGTGCGCGCACTATGTACGTGGTGTATAGTATATTTTTTTATGTATGAGTACGAGAAACATTACCTCGACATCATATCGATATGATAAGTTGATATATTTGGCATGAAGGTGATTTTCGTTTTATCTGAGAATTTTTTTTTTATTTTATTTGGGCTTAAAAGTCTTCTTTCAAAGGTATGTAAGTATAAAGAATTAGGCAAATATTTCACTCACCTGTTTACCTTTATGTAATGTATGATTTGTTTCTTGTCTTGCTGAGACAAATCGTAAGACAGTTGATTTTGCTGAAGAGGAATCTGAATTAGTTTTAGGTTTTAATGTTGAAAATGTTGTATTGCAAAAATTTTGATACCGAGATTTCATCGGAAATACATGTTTTAGTACCTGAATAAAAAAAAACATTTTTACTTTATCTGCACGTACTATGTACATAGTGTATAGAGAAGGTATTGTATTGCACCCAAAAATTCGATATCAAGATTCACCGGAAATACATGTTTTACGACCACCTGAATCTAAAAAAAGCATTTTTACTTTCTCTACACGTACTATGCACATATTGTATAGAGAAGGTATTTTATTCCAAAAAATTCGATACCGAGATTTCACCGGAAATATATGTTTTGGGACTACGTGATAAAAAAACCATTTTTAGAAAGTGCGTGCGTGTGTGTGTGTCTGTGTGTACAGCATAACAAAAAAAACCAAAAGTCCGTTTAACACCAAACTTGGTATTTAAGTTCAGCATCTTCCAAGGATGCGACACGAAGATTTTCAAGAAAATCCCCCACCCGAACTACCCTTTACATGAAAGTATTTTAAGAAAATTGATTTCCTCAAAAATGGTTCTAACGATTTTGATTTAAAATCTCTTATATTTAAGATTACATGATTAATAAATTGTATATATTGAATTTTCTGGGTATAGCCTCTGAAGACCTCTTTATTCTGGATAAGTTTTGTATAAATGATAAACCGTAAGAGACAGACAAAAACTTTCTGCACAAAAACATGTAGATCTCATTAAAACACACAATTTATGTCATATGCAATTTTTTCGTGGAGATGACCGTTTCCGAGATATTTCTTGTTATTGTTTTGTTTTAAAATACTCAACTTTTCTCATACGGAAACCTGTCAACCCCTGGTCATGCAAAGGAACTGATATAATCCCATAGCAACCACATTTTGAAATATTTGACTGTCGGTTTAACCTAGTGTATTCCCTTATTTCCTTTCTAGTTATAAGGCATTAAATTATAAGATAATGTCTGCTAATTATTATCTCGAGTAGCATGAAGTAGATAGAAGACCAAGTTTTTAATAATGATTATTTAAAGAGATGTAGAGAAAGTAATGTGAGTGAAACACTTAAACTTTTAAGTCATGATCTCAACGCTCGAGCAGTCTCCAGACTTGCTCGAGCCTGCTCGTCGCCCTCCGTGGTGTAATGGTTACCATGTTAACCTCATATACCCAAGATCGCGATTTCAAAGGTAAGTAAAGCCGTTGGTCCCGCGTCGTAGATTTACGGCACGTTAAATATCTTAAGCGGGATAGAGAGACCTCTTGAGCAAAATTAAGCGGTCTTTCATGCCCAATTTAGAATGAGACGCTAAGAACCCCAGCAGCTAAAGAGCGTTCACAAATAACACGTCATTTACATTTACATTTTCGAGCCTGCTCGAGCTGCGGTATCATTTGCCCAGCCCTACTAAGCAGTGTGTTCTAAGAATAAATGCCCACGCGTGGAATGCGAGGGCTTACTTGAAGAAAACGTGACAACGTTGCTTTTCGCGACATTGAGCACCATCTTTTACCCCGTTTTGATAAGTCGCATGTTAATAGATCATTAGCTTGAGAGGACAGGTTTAATCTCGGTCGTTGAAAGAGTGTTGTTACTCCTGTAATCTGTCTTGATTCAATTAGCAGCAGCAAATAAAAATGTTGAGATGTGAGGTAGGAAGCTGATCGTGTAGGAGAATGTTTTCCAACTCAAAGAAGTCCTGCAGCAGGAAGGAGGCAACATTTTTATGTCGCAGTAATGTCAAGGATACACGTGGGTGTACAAACACATCGTATGCGTGGTGGCGTCTTCTCCTTCCCTCCATTTCTCTTCTTTCTGGAACCTCTGCTGCGGAATTAGCAGGAACGGCTGGTGACTTTGAACTTTGAGAGAGATAGCCGCAATTTCAATTTGCCAAAGTAATAAACACTAAATACCTTGCTTTATAACAAATTATTAAACCCTACCAAATCTCATCAGTAAAACCCGGAATTTTACGTAACATCAAACGGAGAAATATGTAATAAAATACTGTAAAATATTTATTTATTGAGTATACAAGTGCATAAACCTATTCTATCCGCAGGTATATTAAGGTTGTAATTACACAAATACATTTACAATAATATTAAGTAATTATGTAGGTCATACTAGTGAAAGAAAACAAGGTAGGACTGTCAAGTGGTTAGCGAGCAGACTTCTTACCCGGAGATCCTGGGTTTGATTCCCGGATGGGGCTGGGAATTTTCCTTTAACCAGAATTATTCCCTATCCCCCGCAGAATCTGGAAGTATGTATGTGAGAGTGAATATGTATGTATGTATTCTCTGCATGTATGTATGTATTTATTTATTCTCGCAATTGGTTACTGCCCGGTGGCAGAGCTAAATGTACAAAATTCACTTACAATAATAATCTTACAATTAAATTAAAAATAGTAATACAACTAACATATATACATTTTTTTTTCAATATCTAACTACTTATTATTCAGTATAACAATACTATGTCAATTACCAGCATTTTTATAAACAGATATTATGAAACCTCAACATTAATAGCTATAGAACAGTTTTTGAGATCCTTAATACTTCACAATATTTTCTTTAATTAATATCTAACATTTATTCTCTGTAAATTATCCCTAAACTTCTTTAAGGCTGCTACAGGTAATTCGTTCCATTCATCAATGGTCCTATTAACAAAAGAAAATTTTCCTACGTCGGTTCTGTAATTTCTACCCTTAATTTTATACAAATGATCGTTTCGTCCGAAGTATGCCGGGTTTTTTTAACCTCTTTCCAACATCCACCCATGCATTTAAACCAGTATAAGCTTTAAATAGTGCAACTAACCTATGCCTTTTACGCCCAACTTTTAGCGGCTCCCATTTTATTCTCTTCGCTTTTTGCCTCTCTTTATGAATTTTACAGTGTGAGGGAAAAAAAAAAAAAAAAGATTTAAAACCCAACCTAAAAGAACTTATAGACGAGTTGTTTCTAGTGCATAGCCGCCGATATGATCTTAGATGTTAAAGGGGTCTATGTAAACGAAACAATAAGAAAACAAGGTAAATAATATATATTGTAACAAGAATACTACAACGTTTTATAAATGGAACAAACATTTTTGGAATTCCCTAAGACTTGCCCGCCTGGGTAGTGTGGTGGTAGCGTGTCTGCCTCCCATTCAAAAGGTCGTGAGTTCGAATCTCACTTAGGGTGAGTTACCCGAATAAGGTTTTTTCGGGCTTTTCACTTGTCCTGAGAAGACGAATGTCGAGTAACTTTTAGCTTCATGGACCCCGAGATCATTTGAGCATCATTTCACCAATTTCATTCATCGTCCGATGTGACCAACCAGGTTAAATAACGTTAAAAAAAAAAAACAACTAAGACAACATTTTTTCTAAATATTTTATAAAGTGGTTTGTCAAATCTAATATTACAATAGTTTAAATGTGCATCATAGAACTGGCAGTGAAATAAACGATGTTCAACATTTTGCTGTTCATTACATACCTATACGCCGATATACGTTCTGTCTTTGTATCTTAAATCATTCAAAATAAAAACCAAATTTACCATGTCCTGACAAAAATTGAGTTAATATATGACATTTTTTACAGTGTAGACGACATTCAACTGTTGGAAAAAAGATATCTCTTGTAGTGATTCCTTTAGAGGGCATCCACTGCTCGTTCCAGCTCTAAAGGAACCACTACAAGAGAAAGGTTAATAGCTTCCAAAGATGCGACAGATTTTGAGGAAACTCCCCTCCATCCCAAACTACCCTTTACATGGAAAAATTTCAAACATTTTTGAGTTTCTCAAAAATGGTTTTATTTGTTTTAATTAAAATGCCGTATATTAAATATATTACATGGCAATTAAAGGTATATCTTGAATTTTCTAGGAATAGCTTCTGGATGAGTTTTGCATAACTAGTAAATCGTAAGAGATAGACAAAAACGAAATACCAATATGTATACATATGTATGTATACACATATACATATTGGTATTTATTGTATGTATATATATACATACATATGTATATACATATTGGTATTTAGTTTTTGTCTATCTCTTACGATTTACTAGTTATGCAAAACTCATCCAGAGGCTATTCCTAGAAAATTCAAGATATACTTTTAATTGCCATGTAATATATTTAATATACGGCATTTTAATTAAAACAATTAAAGTCATTTTTGAGAAACTCAAAATTATATATATATATATATATATATATATCGTTAAAGCACAATTTATATCATATACATTTTTCTTGTAGAGTTGGCCGGTTTTTAGATATTCCTTGTTATTGGTTTCAGTTTTTTAAATTACCAACCTTTCTCAAGCGGGACCATGCAAAGTGAAGGGAACCTTAATTGTTTCACAAAGCGACTTGCTTTTAACAGCTTAGTTAGACTATTGATTTAGCTTAGTGTATTCCTTTATTTCCCTTCTACCTACAAGGAAACAAGTAATAAGACCAATTCTGCTAATGTTTATCTCGATTAGTGTGGTGTAGATAAAACAATATTTTGTAAGAATAGTTTGTATTTGGAACAGCTAGAGAAATATTTTTAAAACATGTATTTCCAGTGAAATCTCGGTTTAGAATTGCTGGATGGAATGCAATACCTTCTCTACCTATGTACTAAGTAGAAAAAGTAAAGTTCAGGAACAGCGACATAAAAAACCTATAAAGATGAAGCATAGAAATCCAAACAGTTGTTTTTGAAACGGCGGCAACGCTACTCAGGAATAACCATTAACCCCGTCATGGATGTTATCTTAACAGATGTTTGAAACTGTTGCTATGCTAAGGCACGGAGGTTGGCGTTTCCACTTTTGCGGAATGTGTGCATCATTTGTTGAAATCTCCGACAAGAGTAATGTCAAGGTCATGTGCGTTGGAAACTTGGCACGGAAAGAGACGTGGGTGTGGCCTCATGAGAGAGAGAAATCGTAACTTATATGTGTACACACACACACACACACACACACACACACACACACACACCTTGGCATTGCTTCCCTAACGCAAAACGAGTTTGGTTGGTTGGTTGCCTAACACACTTGCATGCTAAACGTTGCGGCAACTAGAGTTACGATGGAGCAACGAGGCTGTTCTGCACATGCATCCGTGCTCCAGGTCAAGCTCACGTCCCAATATCGCAGTGTCGACTATCTCGAAACATCGTTCTCGACAGGGCATAGAGATTTTTCTGTATTGCCAACTCGGTGATACTGAAAGTTCCCCAAAGCCATTTAAAAAGTCTCCACTTTTTAACAAAATACCCCAAATTTGAAGCAAATATAGAAATAAATAAAAGTTATTATTAGTATGTTGTTATTATTATTGTTGTTATTGTTATATTTAAAACAAAACGATACTCATAATCAGATACCACCTAAAAATAAAGTAGTTTTTTTTTTAAAAAATTTACATTAAGTCCTCATTCTCACTTAAATTCCTTATTGTTGAAGACGTCTGATTAAGTCCGGCTGCTCCATTGTCAGGAACAAACTGTCTGGTGTCGACATTGCAGATTTTAGTTCAGTTTTAGATTTGACTTTGCCATTGGTCGATTGACCAACATGGCTGCTCATGCGCAAGCAGATAAAACGCAGACAAAACGAACAGAAGATGTGCCGCTTTCCCGCAAACTTCCCCACATTCACATACCTCAGACGAAGGATACAATGGACCAACACCATCACCTACTTGGGGGTGAAGCTTGACAGGGGCGTCACTTTTAGGGAGTACATCAGGGGGCTGTGGTGCCGGGGCAATGGGGCTGCGGCCTCACTGTACCCGATGCTGAAGTCCTCGATGACGGTTCCCTTTAAGTTGCGCCTCTTGAGGGCTCTCATAGTCTTCTTGTTAATCTACGCCTGTGAGATCTGGGGCATGGCGGCAGACTCCAGTCTGCTGTTGCTTCAGCGGGTACAGAATAGGTGTCTTCGGGCTATCTATTCTGTGCCTCGAGGCTTTCCAACGAGACTCCTGCACGAAGCCTCTGGTCTACCATACCTGGAGGACGAGATTAGGCGTCGGGCAACAAAATTCAACGAAGGGTTAACATTCCATCGGAGCGCCCTCGTTAGGTCTCTTGGGGATTACGATCCCACAAACCGCCGCTTCAGGCGATACCGGCTTCCCCGCATGACTTGCGGGCATCCCCGGTAACGAAGGAGCACATCCAACAGCTGCTACGGCTAAGCTCCTTAGAATCCTTCAAGAGTTGCTTGGATTCAAAATTAAAACCTCAAAACAAACATTTTGATAAACTCACACCAGCGGTGCACAAGGGCCGTTGCACCATCATAAGCAAACGTCGAGGGGCAACACTTGCCTCCTCCCGTCACTCCACAACCCCAACACTCACCCGCCATCCTGCAAAACCCCACAATCCCGTCAGAACGTGGTTAAGTTCTCTCCAAGAACAGGGACACGTCTATCACACCTCAGGCTGCCCTCAGCCTGCCAATTGCTCTGGTCTGGAAGATGTGCATTTCGCATTGGAAAGCAGAACCGATTTTCAGAAAGTCCATCTTTACCCCTTATTTCGATCCAGTTCATTTAAATACACCTAAGCTCGACGAAATCTCGAAAACTGCCGTTCGCCTGTCACGTAGCCATATTGTCTCCGTAACCAATAGGAAAGCCTCAGGAAAGAGCCTTATTCTAAAACTGAACTAGAATCTGCAATCTCGCTGGTCTAGTGTAACTTGCCATTGTACTTATAAATTTTAACTAGAGTGAGATAGTTCGTATGAATGGCAACACTTTCCTATGCGCTTTAGTCCACTTCTTAATATAAGGATCGAATACATTTCATCCTATTATGCAATTTTGATTTCACTGTGCTCTTTTAACTGAAAACCCTTTGATTTTTGCATTTGATTGGGGGAGACAACACCATAACTCTTGAAAGGAATTCATTTCTGTGGAATCTTTATAAGTACCTACTTCAGCCCAAAAATCCATTGTATCACTAGTTTAGAGCCATTTTATGAAATTGATATTCCGCCACTTTCACCCTATCCCTCTCCACAGTATTGCAAAATTATTATAGCAATACTGAGTATAGAATAAGTGCATTAATTTGGGAGTACATAATTGTATTGAAAAAATCTTCAAAATTTTGCCTAATATATCCAAACAGACCCTCAAAAACGTCGCCAATCCCAAACATGAATTTTTGTCGCTGTTTTCTTCTCAAACCCGAGATTTAGCTACCTTTCCTCAAAATTGGCAACACTGGTCCCCATCCTATCCTGGAAGTGCATGTGAGTGAGAGAGATATCTAATTATTGTAATTAAATATAAATGGTAAACCCAATGACATAAGTACACAAATTAATACCGTTGTCGGCTGCCTGGGTAGTGGTGGAAGCCTGTCTGCCTCCTATTCAACAGGTCCGAGTTCTAATCTCGCTTAGGCTGTATTACACTATCACATTCTTTGTCACAGAATGTGATAACACATTTGATAACATGTTGTAATCACATTAAAGCTATCAAGTATATAATACTACGTCAAACCTTTTATCATACCTTTTATTATAAGTTTAAAAAGCACATCAAACAGTTAATCCTATCAGCTGTAATAATGATTCCTATTTTGTTTTGTTTAGAATGTTAGTTTTGTCTTTATATTGAATACCTATAAATAAAGTTACTTTAAGTTTCTATCACATTTTTGTATAACCTAACCTAAAACTTAACCTCAATAAGTCCATTTCTTAAAGTACGTTAATTAATACTACATTTATGAGTATGAATAACGTTAATGAACATAGATGAACATTTTGAGAGTGAATAACAAAACCAGCAGCAAAAATGGTAATTAATGGCTGTCATAGCAACTTTCATTTTGTTCTTCTAAATATTGGCATCCAATGCATTTAAGTTTTTCCTCACATCATTATCCATATATCCTTCATGCACTTCATAATAGCTTCTGCTAAACTTTTATATATTTCCAGTCTTTTTTTTTTCCCTCTCTGTTTTTATAATAATTATGTTTTTCATTGTGAAACATTTCATGTGATTCATAATAGAAAATCAGTAGTTTGGCTGTAGCCACATGAACACATGTAATGTCTGTCATTTTGTTTTCTAATCAAAGGTATCACGATGGGTATAATTTTTATCACAGAAGTATGTCACAGCTAGATGTGGTCGAAGATGCTAAATTACTTTATAGAATGTTTTATCATATTATTTGTGACACAGAAATGTGAAGTGTAAGATAGGCTTTAGGGTGAGTTACCCAGAAGTTTTTTTTTCAAGGTTTTCCCTTATCCTGAGAAGACAAATGTTGAGTAATTTTTAGCTCCATGGACCCCGAGATTATTTGAGCATCATTTCATCAATTTCATTATTTGTCCGATATGACCAACAAGGATAAAGTATATTAAGCATTAAAAAAATAAATAAATAAAAAAATACCATTGTCGATAAGCAATATGTTCTAAAGGGAAGTGTCACTGATAGGACTTCAGGCGGCATATAAATGGAACAATTATAAAAAATCTGATAGCATAATTGTCTTAGTAATTGCATCCTTGTGAAATGTGGGATCTTAGTAATAAAATAAAATCTAATAATTTAATCTTGTACTTAAATAAGGTTGTGTTTTGTTGTTACAGGTCGGGAAGACCTTTCCCCACCTAGCAGTCTGAACGGCTACAGTGTTGACAGCTGCGATGCTAAGAAAAAGAAAGGTCCAGCGCCACGGCAGCAGGAAGAACTATGTCTTGTATGCGGTGACAGAGCATCGGGGTACCATTACAATGCTCTTACTTGTGAGGGGTGCAAAGGTTAGTGGTATTGCATTACAGCATTTATTTTCAATGGTTAGCTTTCTAAGCTGAAGTCGGCATGTTGCCATGGTAGTTTAATGGTTAGAGAGATCCTGGCTATGGCATTGAATTTTTGATCAACAAACTCCCTCTTTGCAAACAAAAGATTTAAAACAATGGGCAGAAAAATCCCTCCCAGAATGTCTAAAAATCCATCACATATGTTGTTATACTTTTTAAATTCATTCTGTGTTGTTAATAGAAACCAAGATAGCAAATATAAGTGCTGCATAGATTTGAAAATAATAGTTCAGATCACAGAAACATTAGCAGAGATTCATGAGCATAATATTGTGTGGAGTATTGAAATAGTTTTGCCATAGTTAGAGACTACTTATCCTTGTAGAAGGGGCAGTGGAATGATATATTCTGGTTTTGAGATGGTATAATGCTACTTTAGTTCTGAGTATGTAATCACAGCGTGTCATTTTACCTGATACACCCTTGAACTACACCTACTCTTCTTCAAATAAGAAACACGCTTGAGGTAAACAAAGGCAGTCTCAAGCACATGACCTCAGTGAATGCCCTCATTGGCCAATGACTGCAACACTAAGCCAACGAATAGAAAATAGATTTCGTTTTAGTTTCTCTACCATGGACTATGTACATACATAGTAGGTAGAGAAGGTTTTGTATTCCATCCGTGACTCTTAAAAAATAGAAAAAGGTCTGTGGATGTGTATATGTTTGTCTATCTTTGGGAAGCATCACTCAAAAACAAGAAGTTGATTAAATATAAACTTGGTATTTAAGTTTAATATCTTCCAAGGATGCTACGTGAAGATTTTCAGGGAAATCATACCATCCTTTATATGAAAAATTTATCAAATGTTCTATTTTCTCAAAAATGGATCTAATTTTTTTGATTTTTGATTAAAAGATGACAAACAAAATGAGCATATCCTCTGAAGTCCTCCTCTTTCTGTATGGCTTTCTAGATCTGAACTTTTTTTGTAGAGCTAACTATTTCTGAGATTTTCCTTGTTAGCGATTTTCAAATTTCCAATTTAAACTTTTCTCAAATTTGAAAAGTTGTTATTAAATTTTTTCACCCTGGTCATGCAAATAGAAAGAAATTTCAATTACATCACAGAGTGACAGGCTTTTAAAAGATTTGACTATTATTTTAACCTAGTGTATTTCCTTATTTACCTTCTATTTACAGGAACTAAGTAAAAGCTAATTTTTGCTAATGTTTATCTCAAATAGCAAGAAGTAGAGAGAAGAATAGCCTTTTGTAGCCATAACTTGTGACAAAATAGATAGAGAAAGTCATGTGAATGGGATACATATTTTTTTCTTTGTGCTATTACTTTTAAAATGCACTGATGACTATATATAACAGTGTGATTGCAATATGCTGCATTGTCACTGTTATTTCAAAATAGTAACCAATTGGTTTACTTATAGTTGAGTTCAATCATTACTTGAACAAGAGGATTTCCAGTAGTGCATTTTTTATTATTTACCATATAATTTATTTTGGGTCACTTTAACAGCATGGTTGCACATTGGTAAAATACAAAAGGGTTACATTGGAGGTCTGAAGCTACAGGGTAACTCTACGATGCCAGTCACAGTTAAACCAAGTAATTCACGTTAAAATTATTGATAATGCATTTTCTTACAAGAGTAAAAAGATAGAAAAGTATTTCCAAATTGTGAGAACAGAAAAATTTCTTTAGGTAAGAAATGGAAAGAAAAAAGGCCAATGTGTGTCTATCTTAAGAGTTCCTTTTTGAAGCTGCTTATTCAATCTCAAATATTCTAATATTGCTAAAAGGTTAATATGTAAATATTTTCATTCACAGGGTTTTTCAGAAGAAGCATTACAAAGAATGCAGTCTACCAGTGCAAATATGGGAACAACTGTGAAATTGACATGTATATGCGACGGAAGTGCCAAGAGTGTCGGCTCAAAAAGTGCCTCAGCGTTGGCATGAGGCCAGAATGTGAGTACCCCATATATCTTTTAACACACTTATCGTCTTGACTGTTTCATCATCTCAGATATGGGAAATACCATTAACAAGCTGTAAAGCTTATCTCTCAAGTGTTTTATATATCAGTATATCATAAACATGGTCATGCTTGAGTACTATATTGCAGTACAAGTGCAATAAATGCACCATTGGAAAATGGTGAAGATTTTGTCTCTTATTTTATATTTCCAAGATTCTTCAATGCACTTAACACAAGTGTTTTGTATATTATTTTTTAATAAATAAGAAAAATGCATAGAAATAAAATAATTTCTATCAACTATTAAATATTGATTCCAGTAGTAAGGCCTCCAATAGCGAGGTGGTAAATGTAGATTGAATATTATCCATGCATGGTTGTTGGCCTAAAAAGAAAAGAAAAAAAAACAAACAAACAAAACATTGAAATTGAATCAAGTGAGTCCACTTATCATATTGAATGCTGTATAGAAACAAGGATTCAAATCATATTAATCTGGATCTGAACCTCTTATTGCTCTGTGGTAGATATAACAGAACCACTTTTATGGTTTCTATCCATTGCAAATTCTCAAATTATTCTCAAATTTAATTATTAACTTCAAAATCTGCTTATAATAGAGTAACAAATATAAATATAACAGGTTTGCCAATACAGTTCCAAGTTGACCAACATAAAAAGTTGAATAAGTTTATACTCAGAGCTTGCATACTCAAAGTGATCTCAATTTGTATTGAATTTAACATGTGAAACGTGGATCGTATTGAGATGGAATTGGATTCAAATAGATTTCAATTCCCCATGGAAATGTAGTAAATATTTTGCATCTTATACTTAGCTGCTATATAAATTAAACCATTTGTAATTATTAACAAATAAAAAGGTAGTAATGATCTGATAAGATTTAAATGATGAAATGTAACCATCAAATTTGATTTTTCTGCAATAATAAATGTACCAAGAGTTGGAGGATTTAATATAGTTCCTGCACATAAATGCAGTAAAATAGAAGAAACACACAAATAGTTTGCCAACAGTAAATGTAGAAAATTAAAATTTTCCAGCATGACGGGAAGTATATTAAAAACAATTTTGCAGTTACATTAGGGCTAAACCTCACTTCTTATATTTTACTTATAAGTTCAATATTTAAGAGTATGGCTGAATACTGGGATAGATTTTCTGAACAAATGTGGCCAAGCCCATACACTCTGAGGAACTCGGCTCAAATAAAACAATCAATAAAGACATTAAATAGAATATCTTAAAGATTATAAGCAGGAAAGGACTGGCAACAAATCCAACAATTTAGAATATTTATTACAGAGTCTTTTCTTTTTTATTTTATAGGTGTTGTACCTGAATACCAGTGTGCGGTCAAACGGAAAGAAAAAAAGGCACAAAAAGACAAAGACAAACCCAATTCAACAACAAATGGCTCACCAGAGGTTGTAATGATGAAAGAACCTGATCCTAAGGTAAGATTATGCAACTCTTTTAGAACTATTTAATATGTGCCTTTTTAAAGCAAAAATTGTACAACAAATTATGTAGGTCAGAGAGGACAATTTCTAATTATAGTACAAGTCTTTAAAATATGCTGTATGTTCTGCTATGTTCAGATTCCCAGTAAGAAAACTTTCCAGTACACCAATTTTAATATTAAATGATAAATGAGAACAAGAAAATAATAAATATATTCCCTTGCTAGAAAATCTAAAATTAAACACTTTGCCTGGAAATAATTTTTACCTTTTTGCTAATCTATGCATTTTGAACCAGTGAGTGCAGCACTAGATTTGCAGCTATAATTAATATCTAAGAAAAATGTTTTTTAAATATTTGTACCATTGTAAATCGGTTGATCTCTTTAATATGCTGTGAGTTGAAAACACACACAATTAAGATTGCTTGTAGCTATGTTTGCTTCTACATATTTGTGTGAACAACTGTTTTCACAATTGAATTATGCCAAGTCAAATACAGATCTTATTTGACTAATGAATGTCTGTTGGTGCAGTTGAAAATTGCTCGATTAGTGGTAACTCAGATTTTAACAAAATAATTGCAAATATAAAAGAAACCAATAAAAATATGTTTGTGTTATTTTACTGTAGTTTAAAATGTATATAAAATAAGTTGGTACTATTTATCTAAGAATCAGCAAATGCCACTAAACTCTTGCTTGTTTTTTCCTTCACCTACTTGTTTATTTCAAACGATTTGATGTTAGCTGACTTTGCGGATTGTCAAGTGGTTCAAGGTTTTCCCATACCTGGTTTAGAACAACATTTATGGTGTGTTTTTTGTTCTTTGTCTACTTTGTATATAGTTAGACAGGTGGTTAAATATCAAACTTTGAGCATCTTTCAGGGATGCAAAATGAAGATTTTCAAGAAAATCTCTCCATCCCAAACTACCCTTTACATGGAAAAATGTTTGAAAATTTAGATTTTCTCAAAAGTGGCTCTTAACGATTGTGATTAAACTAGCTTATATTAAAAATATTTACATGATAAATAAAAACTATATGTTGAATTTTCAGGGAATAGCCTCTTAAGTCCTTTTCATTCTGTATGACCTTTGCATAACTAGTATACTGTAAGAGATAGATGAAAACTTTTCACAAAAAAAATGTAGATCTTGTTAAAACATACAATTAATATGTACCTATATATATTTTTTTTAAGAGTTTACGATTTCCGAGATATTCCTTGTTATGCTTTCAATTTTAAAATATTTATACTTTTCTCAAACAGTAAGTAGTCATCCATTTTTCTGTTGTTTTATTCCTGCCCATGCAAAGAGAACCAGATTTCAAAATTAGTCGCACAGCAAAAGTTTTTTAAAGATTTGACTACGGTTTAGTCTTGTGTATTCCCTCATTTCTCTTCTGCTTATAAGGAACTACGTATAAGATCATTTCTGCTTTATCTCGATTAGCATGAAATAGAAGAATGGTTGTTTGTGAGAATCCTTTGTTTGCAGAACAGTTAGAGTAAATCATGTGAATGGAACAAATCAGATTTTTGTTATTTAAGCTGATTTAGTTAAGTTTTTCATGTTATGCCAATTAAAAAAATTATGAGTAACCATCTAGTGTACTATCTCATTACTGAGTATCAGTGTTATGGTTGACATATGAAGATTCCCCTTTCCTTTTATAATACTCTTGATTTTGTCTATGGTTTTACTTGTGAATTTTTGTTCTCCTTCCCCTCCCTTCTTTTTCTCTCTTAATGTTTTTAAAATGTGTTAATTTAAAATACAAACACCTGAAATTGCTTGTACATTTTGAGTTGAAGAAAGTGGTATTTATGTTTATTTAACTAATATATTACAATTGATATAATACAGGTTGAACCAGAAAAGTTGCCAACAGTAAATGGGGTTAAACCTGTTAGTCCTGAGCAAGAGGAACTGATTCATAGGCTTGTTTACTTCCAAAATGAGTATGAACAGCCATCAGAAGAGGACCTCAAAAGGATTACGGTAAGATTGCCTTCCTCAAACTCGTTTTAGTATTAAAACCTTAGTCTTTTATTAAAACATAGAAGTACACTTACTTTCTGATGGTTAAAATCCATCCAGAACATTTTTGGAAACCTTTGGTTTCATCTTCAGCTTACTGGTGACTGGCTGCTATCCTCCTCTTCCTCAAGTATTCTTCCCTTTGAATGCTGACCTCTGGTGTAGGTTATACACAACTTATAACACTGCTCACTGGCAGTAACTTAAAGTTCAAAACACTAAGTTTCCCACATTGTAAGTTCTAATTTTACACCAAAGGTATTAATAATTGTATATTTTCCAGTATTATGATTTTTATTCCAAATGAGATGCATCTACTGATTTTTCTATTTGTTTATATACAACATTTCTTCTGTCTTCTGAAAGTAATTTTTAAATTCTTTTTTCACATTCTTGGCATTTAATTCTATAAATTTCGGATTTTAATTCTTTAGTATTGTATTTTATTGTATCTTATTGTATATATATTGTAAGTTAAGTTAGTCATTTCTGTTTGTCATATTTTATAATTTTAATAATTGATGTTTGATTGAAACCATTTAATTTTGTTGTGTTTAAGTATGGGATGTTATTCTTTGTTATATTCTTATAGTTGTAATGTTACTTTACCTGAAGAGCAGCAAGATAAATACCATTACAAGTAGAAGCAAAAGTTTGAAAAGAAATTAGAAATTATTGTACTGCCACTCTATCTCTGGCCCTGACGTTTCATGAGGGTAAAGAAATAGATAAGTATACATCAGAATGGCCACCTTTAGCAATATTAGTGCTGTGAATTTCCACAGTAAAGGATGTTACTCTGATTTGTTTCAATAGATACTTTGGCTCTCTGATTTTCCATAACATTTTTAATAAATATAGTTTACGACTTAGAGCTTTGATACACCCAAAACATAATGCAAAAGATAATTAAGGAAAATCAGGTAAGGTTTGCAGTGTTGGGTTAAGCAAAGGGTGGAAGTTGATATGTAAGTACTCTTTATATAATAATGTACTGGATGAAGTCATGGAATTGCAACAAAATTTCCAAATGGTGAATAAGGACAATACAATACAATACAATAGCCATCTGCTTGGACCATTACGTGCCTTACATGGCACGTGCTGCCACCGGACTATATTGCTAATTCTCTTGTAAGCTGAGCATGTGGCATGAATAGTTGACTGGCAATTCTGCCATTCTCGGTTGCACAAAATGTCAGAGCCAAAGATAAAGCACCAATACTATAATTTTAGAAAATCTCCATATAAACTGACTAATGGGTTCCTTTCCAAATTAGGGCATATAATTATGTTAAAAATTGTCCTCAACAACTTAGATATTTAAATAAAATGTAAACATCTGGTTTTTTCAAACATTACCCCTACCATAGAGATAAATAAACAAATGAAAGTGATCACTTGAAATTAGAGATTATGAAAAAAATGCAATTATATACAGATATAATACTGTTTTGCCTGCCTGGGTAATGTGGTGGTAGCATGTCTGTCTCACATTCTAAAGGTCATGAGTTCGAATCTCGCTAAGAGTGAATTACCCGGATAAGGGTTTTTCGGGGGTTTTCCTTATCCTGAGAAGATGAATGTCAAGTAACTTTAGGCTCCATGGACTCCGAGATCATTTGAGCATTATTTCACCAATTTCATTCATTGTTGGATATGACCAACCAGGTTAAAGGATGTTTAACTTAAAAAAATGTTGCATTGTGCCAGTATACATAATAAAAGCAATTCTAACTGACTTATGTTGATGTTACAGAATCAGCCAACTGATGGAGAGGATCAGAGTGACCTCAGGTTCCGTCACATCACAGAGATCACCATCCTGACAGTACAGCTGATTGTCGAGTTTGCCAAGCGTCTGCCAGGCTTCGATAAGCTCCTCAGAGAGGATCAAATAGCATTGCTTAAGGTATAACTTCCTAAGAATTTTGCTCTTGCATTTCCTCAGCTGCTATATCAAAGAGTAAAGTGCTCGGAAGATCCCTCTTATGAGCTTTTCTTTTCTTCTTAACCTTCCTGTGCAGAATTAGTTTAGCCCATATCTAACAAACTTTAAAATTTTCTTTAAACTAGAAAGTATGGTTCTTCACATGAAGGTATGTCCAACATGAGTGGAATACTTTTTCAAAGTATGTCTTTAGGTTCTAGAAATTCTCACTTGGCCAAGAAAGAAGATTCAGTTATTCTTTCCAACATGTGACAAACAATCTTTTTTCTAAGTCTGATATGAGTGGAATACTTTTTCAAAGTATGACTGTAGGTTCTAAAAATTCTCATATAGCCAAGAAAAGAAGATTTGGCTCTTCTTTCCAGCATGTGATGCACAATTTTTATAAGTCCAACATGAGTGGAATACTTTTTCGAAGTATGCCTTTAGTTCTAAAAATAACATAGTTAATTATTAGATTATTATTCTGCCAGAAGTCACAAGAGTAGAGCTCTATTTTAACACTCTTCTACCTGTAACAAAACTCAGAATATGTGCGATATCTCGTTTCTTAACAGGGTGCAGAATTGCATTATATTTGGAACATATCATTCTTGTTCTCAAAGATCCTTGTCAAATATTAATTGTGTTAAAGTAATAGATCTATCCATTAGTCGGACGAGCCATTTCTAAAACTTATAATCTGTAAGAATATCATTAAGAACATACAGCTTTCACATCTCGAACTGCAATAAATTCTATTTGATTGCATTCATGTGTTTATAAAGCAATAAACCCTGCGAAGTATGCTCAGGACTTTTCAAAAATGACTGGCTGTTAATCGCTTCTACATTATTTGTTGTTCAGAAGTATGCAGATTATTTGCAGAAGTTACCTACAATGTTACAAATGAAGTGCAATGTGAGAAGCAATAGGACTTATAGTCATCAGTTGTTTCTATCTAGTTGTGCATTTGGTGAACCTTCAAACTTAGAAAATTATTTTTTTAACATCTAAGGTCAGGCTTTGTACTTGAAACAACTCGTTGTCTATAGGTTCTTTTACGTTTGGTTTAAATCATTTTATTTTCCTCTAACACACACATACATTCACTCTCACATACATACTTCGTCTCTGTAGGCAATAGGGAATAATTCTGGCTAAAGAAAAATTCCCCACCCCAGCCGGGAATCGAACCCTGGACCTCTGGTTAGAAAAATTGTTTGCCTCCTTGCATCACATGTTTGAAAGTATTTCTGAAAATATTAGAATGCATATAGAGTAATTTTGTATAAATATAATGGAAATTACCTGCTTTTATGCTGATTTTGAAAAAAATTCACCTTATTACTTGATACATTGGTATTATACTCTGAAAGATTCATTCTAATTACATTTTCTGTACATGACGAAAGCTTGCAACACTTATCTGGATTGGGATAAGGGTTTTCACTGCATATTTCAGAGTCGTAAACTCTTTTTTTCCCAATTTTTCGCACATGGCACATCTGTCACTTACCTTTTCAATGCAGTCCATAAAATTGTGGTAACATGGGCTGCTCTGCTAAGTATTGGTATAAACCACAAGGAAGTGATTCTATTTTTACTTTCTCTAGCATGTATGTTCAATGTTCATAGTAAGTAGAGAAGGCAAAAAACATTAAATGATGAAACTTACAAAAATATTCAATTTTTATCTCATTAGCTACTTATCACTAGTGAAAAAAATGATACTTAATTGAGGCAATTTTGTCTTTGGCACATTAAATCTTGGTTGTAAGTTATCTTTAGTGCAATCTTCCACACACATACGTGTAACTTCAGTGCAAATGAACTTCGTCATCGTGTGTAATACCAAGCAATGATCATTAAGCAGACAAGAGTCTGTCTTCTGTTACAATTTAAAATTTATAATCCTTTTTCCGCCAAATAGGGAAACCTATGGAAGAGAAAACCAAGACACATGTATTTTTGTTTTCAATGTATTTTCACTACAAAAAATTGCAGCTCAAAATGCAATATCAGTGTGAAAATAGTCCCTTGTTAGTGGCTAACTAATGCTCATTTGCTTAAGGATTCAGCCCCTTTAATTGCCACACTGAGCAATCTTTATCAAACTTTTACTGATTCATAAGGGAGCCAACACTAAGTATTCTGTGGGCAAAAGTTATAATATTACTTCAAAAAAAGAATAAATATATTGATTTTTTCCCAAAAATTCATAATTAGTAATGATTTCTTTGTAAACTTGTTGGCTTTGATTCAAGACATTCTTAAATATGCATAGAATGCTCTGAATCTCAGAAAAATAAGCAATATACATTTTAAGTTTAAAAATATTTTTTTCAGTATATTTCTATTTATTGTATAAATATCTGTGTTTTGAATTTTGCAAAGCTTTTTGTTCCTTCAGAACTTAGAGTATTTAATTTCCTTTAATTAGATATAAGATACAGCAACATAAGATGCTATGTGATAGGTCTATTATTTTTTGAAACTAAAAATATGTATAAAAATTGATAAATGAGAAAACAAGGTACAAACTTTTGGATTCTGATTGAAGTCTTCACTGCTTCCACTTAGCAAAATGCAAATAGTGGCCAATCAAAACAAGATATCATATAATTATGGTTGGTTGGTATCTAATGTTGAGCAGTTGGCAGTGAAGCCATTCGCTCTCTTGCATTCCAGTATTTTGATGTCATATTATCATGTTGACTAAAGGTTGGGCAGCACTGTAGATGGTTTCCATCCATATCTTCTTTAAGTGTACAGAAAGGACACAGAGGAGATCTCGCTATACCAATCCTGAATAAATGTTTATTGAGAGTGTCATGGCCTGTTAGGAGTCTAAAAGTTGCTACAGAGGTTTTTCTTGGTAATGTAGTGATTCTGATCGTGTTATTACGTACATTTTCCCATGATTTTCCTTTGTAATACATTATCTTCTTTAATTTTGTTGATTATAATGATTCTTTTGATAAGAGTGATAACTTATTGGATCAGATGAATTTGATGTAATTTTACTACCTTTCTTGGCTAGAATTAATGGTCATATAATTATAAACTATATATTAATTGTGTACATTAAACTGAAACCTGTAGCATTTACTTGTTACAGGCTTGCTCCAGCGAAGTAATGATGTTTCGCATGGCAAGAAGGTATGATGTTCAATCAGACTCAATCCTGTTTGCCAATAATCAACCCTACACAAAAGACAGCTACAGTTTGGCAGGCATGGGTGAGACTATTGAAGATATGCTGCGGTTTTGCCGGCAAATGTATGCCATGAAGGTGGACAATGCAGAGTATGCCCTGCTCACAGCCATTGTTATCTTTTCAGGTAATACACCACATTGAAATATTTATAATCAATTGCAGGAAAGCAAATCAAATCACTACTGATTGTCAATCAGTTAATCCTTGATTAATTTGATTTTTCACTGGGTTGCACAAATGATAACCAGCAATCACTAACCAATGGGTGTTCATCAACTGATTGCCAAAATGTATTTGGCAATGGTGTATTTTAGAATCACAGTAGCAGAATGCTACTCACTTTTATTGTTAAAAGCTTCTTCAGAAAAAGACCTGCTAATTGCAAGTTTAAAATTTATGAACAATAATTTCATGCACAAGTTACATTAATTCTAATCACACAACAAACAGTTGATTTGTGAACCCCAATGACATCACCTAAGATAATCTGTAAGGCCCCATCAACATTTAGCAGCTGTTCATTACAGAAAGTGGGAAGTTCCAATTAGTCTATCTAGTCAGATTTTGTTTGATGCTTAAAAGTATATATATATTTAAAAAAAAAGTATATTTATTTTTTTTGTTTTGTTTCATTTATACAGCCCCCTTTAACATTTAAGGTCATATCGGAGGCTTTGCATTAGAAATAACTCCTCTATAGATTCTTTACATTGGGTTTAAATAATTTTATTTTCCTTGCATCAACAAAGCAAGATTTAGTCGTAATTAGGGGTTGAAAATGGGAATAAGTGTACCCGAAACTGGTCCCAATAAATAAAAATAAGTGATGTTTGTGTTAGAAAAACCGACTCAAATTCTTTTGTTTTTAATTGAATCACATCACTGTCACAAGCTTCTTTGCAAGTTTTCAATTCAAAGTTATTAATGTTTTACCAAGTGAGTGTACTAAAATGTTCTAAAAATTACTGTGCATGATAATTTTCAACAATAAGTTAAAACTATTTACAATTAGTGTACCTCTATGTAAGTTATACCAAAATGAACAGCAGATTCCAAACATTCATATGCAATGAAAATGAAAAAAATTATGAAAATACCATTTTGACTCACCTTAGGGTTCAAAATCAATGGTTTGTTTTGTAAATCTAAAAAAATAATTCCTTCACAAGTCTTAGCCACCAATTTAAAAAATGTCTTTCTTGTGCACTTTGCAGAACGGCCTTCACTCATTGAGGGGTGGAAAGTAGAGAAGATTCAGGAGATATACTTGGAAGCATTGAAGGCATATGTGGACAATAGGCGGAGACCACGCTCGGGCACAATTTTTGCCAAGCTCCTATCTGTGCTCACAGAACTGCGCACCCTGGGTAACCAGAACTCTGAGATGTGCTTCTCTCTCAAGCTGAAGAACAAGAAGTTGCCACCCTTCCTGGCCGAGATATGGGATGTGATACCGTAGTGGTTCCCACATGTTATAGTTCGCACAGCGTGGTCCAGCTTTGTTCTTCAGAGCTACAAAAGCATGTCTATTCCTTTTCATGTTTCACATTTCTCTTGCCATCCCATGCTTATAGCAGTTTGATGCAGTTATTAATCCCCTCAAAGGTTTTTGATACTTAAATAATATAGCTGTGAATCTCTGTTTTTACTTTTAATGCTATTTGAGATAAAGATAACTGCACGGCATGGGATGCTATGAAAAGCAAATTGTAACGAGAGCTAAGTTTTTGTAGCTTAAAAAAGAAACAAGAATGGAATGATTCAGGATGTATCAATTTGTTTCAGAGAGTAATATCTGCAAAGCTGTTATTTTGTTCACAGTGAATAGTTCGGCTTTGCAGTGACAGTATTATGCTTACAAATTGCAAAGTCTGATGATCATGACTTATTGTTCATTTAGTTTTGAATAGCAATTGAAAGAAAGAATTGCTAATAACAGTCATTTTGTTGAATTCAGAGCATGATATTGACTGAAACATCCAACTGCATTTATAATTTCTTCCTTTAGGTGAAGTTGAACATTTTCTGAAAGATAACTCTGGCATATTTCTTGTAAATTTCTTAAAATTGCGAGTGTTATATTTCAAATGTAGGAAATTACTAATGCATTTTACTCCTGCAATTAACAGAGTTTATAGCAAAAGATCCTTGTAACTATAGTTTTTTTTGTTTTTTTTTGTTTTTTTTGTCGTGCTGGTAACTTTCAAAAGCCAAATGATGTTGCGGTATATGTCAATAAGAGAACAGAACATAAGAAACAGTGTTCGTAAAGAGAAAAAAGCTGAATATTTTGTACCTTTGAGAAGCATTTGATTACATTTTTGAAAGTACTGATTTCACATTTTCTGGAAATAAATAATAAAAATACTTACATTGTTGGCATTTGCTGGTAATGGTTATTAGGTCTAATATATTTATAAAGTTGGTGCATTTTTAACACAATTTTGCTGTATACAATGACGTGCAGACAATAGTGTATACACGTTTTATCACAGAAGTTTCACAAATAGTGATCAGTGCAAACACTGTGATTAAATAATAGAAAGCTATGTTTAAAAGTGGGTGTAACAGTTGAATATAGAGGATCATTGTAACTATTATTAGTCAACTGCCAATAGTATGAGCTTAACTATTTATTTTTGGAAACTGTAAAATTGAAAGTTTTATTTAGGAAATCAGATTACCCAAAATTCTGGATGGGCAGGGTTCTGCTGTATATGCATACTTTTGTTCTAAGTTTATTAATTACTCATAAGAAAATTGCCTCTAATATATAATTAGTGAGTCGTAAACGTTAATTAATTAACACATTTCATACTTGCAACTTTTCACTGCATTAGTTAAAAAGTTTGTATTATTCATAATAGGTCATAAAAACCTGACGTGCCACACTATAAATCAGTGAAAAATTTTAATGAAAATGTTTAATTTATATATATATATATTTAGTACAGTTTACTAAAAGTCATAGCCTAGCAGTCAAAATTACGCCATCTCTGAATATAGCAATAACTGCTTTTGATCCCAGAATAAAAAGATACTAATTAGTGATCAATAAGTTACCATTGACCTCATTATAAAGTAGTTTAGCTCTTATTTGTGACAATGTTTATTTTTGGACATGTAATTATATATCAAGTAAAGAAAACAAATAAAAAACATACAAACTAGTTGAAGGATTGAATGTCATACCACCATGTTGTCACAATAGCTCAATGGTTAAGAGTAATGGCATGGAGAGTGGGAGAACTATATTCAAATCCCAGCTATGGCATTGAATTTTTCAGCTGGTTCTAACAGTAGGGTGTTAATATAACAACATTACCAAAATAATAATAAGATTGCCCATAATTGGCATAACTATGTGAATATTACCTGGCTTACAATGTTTAAGTCACCATTGAGATGTTTACTGAAGTTTGGAGACATACTGGTTAGTTGACTGCATAAAAAGCACAAATCAGTTGAAGGATTGTATGTCACGCTGGCATTTTGTCACAGTAGCTCAGTGATTAGAGCAGGAGAGGTTGTTTTAAACCCTGACTGTGGCATTGAATTTTTCAGCTGGTTCTATCAGTAAAGCATTACATGGATGTACAGGCAGAACTTTTGTCAGGAAGATGATAATTATATGTGTAACATTTGTAATATAAATGCAGTTGGATATTGTGTAAGTTCCTGCTAGCAAACTCTGACAGTCAGGGCTGGATCTGATTTACTCTCTGGTCTTTGCATAGTGATATTAGTTTAACAATTTCTTTAAAAACCTGGTCAGTGTTTACGTAGGCATTGATTGGATATTAACTCGCTGTTCCTACTATAATTATGTGGAAAAAAAAAAAAGTTATTATGCAAGAAATACACACATAAAGAGAGAAAAACTGAATTTGCTTAACGGTTGTGATAACGATCGAATCTTGTTCGTTTCATTTTAATGGAGGTGGAACATAGACATTGGAGGATCAGTGTCAAAACACCACCAAATCGCAGGCTGTGAATAAACAATTTCTGTATAGTAAGAAGTCAGGCTGATGGCAAATAGGGCTCGAGTAGCGAGGCTTGTGTGATGGATTCTGAGGTTTATGTTTTTAAATATGAAACAGAGTCTATTATTATGTATTAAAATATGTTGTTGTCGGTAGTTTGATGTAAAAGTGAAAAAAGATGAAGAGAAGAAAATATTGCATTATAGTTGTTCTAGAAATAATATGAAGGAAGTGTAAATTTGTTCATTAATTGTTTTATGCAGAGCATTATTTATACATGGAAAATGAAAGACTGCTTGGAATGGTCTTTTGGGACACAGTTCTGGTGCCTTGTTTTCGAAATCTTGCGAGTTTGAAGTTGTGGTGCATCAGAGTGTAGTGTGTTGGTGCTTAATATTCTGCGTTGCCTGGAAGCTGTACCTACAGTGACTGCAATTTGCTCTCCTCGGCTCCAGAACAACAAACATAAAGTGATAGTAACAAGAAAAAAATTAGCCGTCCGTTTTTAAAATGAATGTAAATTAATTATATAGTTTCTTCAGGTACATTTAATGATAACCAGTGGAGCAGAAATTCAAAGGCTTATGTAAAAGGAGCATGCTGAAAGATTCGTCAATTACTTCGCCATGTTGCAAGTTGAATTGCCTTACAAGGATCCCAAGAAAGTGCTCGAATGTGAAGAAAAAGTGCCCTGTAATTCAGCACAGAGGAAAATAGATCTTCCATTGTAGCAGCATTGTTGCAGACTCATTGACGGATCTTATAACCCTCTTTATGATGTTTCAGGCTTAGAAAATGAGTTATCCCTCACGCCCTTCCAACATTTTGGAAGTGCCAGTTGCACGAGTGAATTATGGAAATAAATGAATATTTAATGACAGTTGTTTTTAGAAATAGATGCATATTATTACAGATTTTTACATAATGAACATACAAGATCCATTAAATGCTGTCCATCCTAAATAAAGCAGAGGAAATTCCATTTATTTGAATATAGCATGCTAAATGTGCACTCTGCTGCTTTTTGCCATCACGGTACAGTTGTGATTTCACTTTGTATCATTTCATAACATTACAAATGCCAAGGATTGCTAATCCTTAAATGTTTTTAAATTTTAACAAGCATAAATCATAACTCTCAGAAAGCCAGCATTCATTTTTTTTGGTACCTTATTTCTGATTGTTTCCCAAATGTTTACATTGTAAAATAATTTACATGCCTTTTTTTTTTTTGTAAGAAAAGAATAGCTGAATGAAAGTGTGGTGTTTGTTTTGCCACAGTTTCATTCCAGTAGAGAAATTTATGAAGTGTATGTAGGTAGTTTTTGTTACTGCAAACTTTTTTGCCAGATATTGCCTTAACTTAAAAGGAAAAGAATGATATCTGTGTTCCTTCTATTTAAACTCAAAATCTGTGCATAAACTGAATAAAGAAAATATAGGCACTGCAGCTTTTTTAAATAAAACTGTTTAATTATTTGATTCCCTTTTTATCAAACCGTTTTACTACAGGTTATTTGAGAATAAAATATTTATAGCTGTTTTCCTTTTGGGCTCAGTTTTATTAACAGCACTGCCTAGCTGACACTAGATGTTTAGCTAAGGGACATAGGCACTGGAATCAGCATCTGCAGTGCTGTCCAGGAAGTATGATTTTTACACTGCCATAACTAAAGAAAATAATGTGCTGCCCACTCATTAAGATCATCCCACACTTTAGCATTCTGTGAAATGATTTGTGTGTTCATTAAGAATTTTCTTTCCAGTAGTAGTAAAAAAAAAAAAAAATAGCATTCATGCTATATCTGTGGAAAAAGCATTTGTTGTCCTTCTGTATCTATTGATAACTGTTTCTTGGTGGTGTACTTATACTTTGCACTGTAAATATCATCATGCTTGTCAAGTTGCATTGTCACCAGAGGTCAGTAAATATGTTGCTTTGCCTCCACAAATGGTCATGAAGAGTCACGGTTTGTTAGAAAATAAAGTTGACATGCCATGCTGATTGCTGACAGTGGAGTACCTCAGGAGTGTAAATTAGTAATTCAACTCAATTCAATTCAACACTAACTGCATCTCATGGTACTACAATCCAAAGTGCAGACCAAATCTAAATAGCATGACGGCTGCCAAGGTTTCTCAGCCATTTGCCTCGTATACCCAAGGTTGCAGGTTTAAACCTGCAGAGGGCGATGGATTTTTGCAGGTGTAAAAATCCTTAGCATGGCTTTCTTTGGAAGGGAAGTAAAGCTGTTGGTCCCATGTCGTAGATTTATGAAACGTAATAGAACCTCAAGTCTGATAAAGAGGACTCTGAGCAAAATTAATTAGTCTTTCATGCCCAATATAGAATGGGATGCTGAGAACCACAGTAGTTAAAGAGTGAAAATAAATAGAACTCCCATTCCCACTCAAAGAATTCCTAAGTCCTTCTCAATACTTCCAAAGCCTGGCTATCATATGGCACACCTTTATGCAAAAGATTTCGTTTTGCAAATCTTTTGCTGATCAGGATCTTGTTTGACTCCATTTCCATTTCTCAGCCACTCATTATGAGGCTGAGTGAACCCGTTTCAGACCCTGAGCATGAGAAAAACCCCATGCTCATATACACATCAAACCAGAGTATCCCACTCCATACTTTTACCACTTCACCCTTCATCGGTGTAAAGTCTTTAATAATGCCTCAGGCAATTCTATGAATATAATCTGCCCAGCTGCTGTCAAAATTACATATATGAAGCCACATTAATAAAATACATTGGTATAATTTTGCTTACCTAAGGTTAGTTGTAAGGTGAACTGCAAGAAAACAAATTACTTTTGGAATGGTGAACCAGTAGCGCTGTTTTCAAGCTAAAGCGAGCTCAAAATTTTTTATGCTAAGAGCTGCTTAGCAGTGGTTCTTAAGATATCCTCATTCTGTAAATCTAGGCTATTTTTAGGCATTTCTGTTATTTGATATGGGTAATATGTAACAGGACCAGTGATGGAATATTGTTAAGGCTGAAAGCTTAGCCTTCCCTAGTATTGAATTTATAAAATTGTCTTTGAGTTGTTTATTTTTCTCTCAAAAAGAAAATATTTATAATCACTTACATGGATTCCTAAATGTTGTACCAAAGCAATTTTCAGGAAATGAAGGCTGGCTGGACCACTTACTAGTTTATGCATTCATATGGCTTTTGAAGTCTGAACCAGCATTTGGCTCTCTGTAGAGGAGTTGGAATCATGATTTTTAAGTCCAGCCTAGTCTCTTTCTCAGCCACATCAATAAATATATGCATCTGTTCTTATTGCATATGCATAACAAATTTTGCATGAAATAAAATGATAATTGGGGAAGGAAAAATTTCAGTCTTTAGTTAAGGGTAACTTCTTGGCATTTGCTGGGTATGGAGACTAAGAAAAACTATAAAAAAACTCAGGCACAGACCTTGTCTTAATGGTAAATTCATAGTCATTGAACTCTTTTTCATTGCAATATTTCTTAATCCCCAAAAACCCAATTTTCTTGTTTAAGTTAAAAACTATTATTTGAAAAAATTCTCCATACAATAACCCATATAGGTATAAGTTCATTTTAATTGCTAATAATATTAAACATAGTTATTTAAAATTATCATAAGTTTTATATTAGTGTGAAATCTTGACCATTATATTCGTTTTGGTAGTTATTTTGTTTGGTTTATTTTACTAATGTATTTATTTTCAAAGCCAATAATAGCTGCTATTCAGCAACTATAAACCCAATAATATTTTAGTAAGTTATTAAGAATCTGAGAATAGTACTTGAAGAGTACTGAAAGAAGAAATTGAGTGTTATTTATGGATGCTCTTTAACTGCTGTGGTTCTCAGAGTCCCATTCTATATTGGGCATGAAAGGCTGATAAACTTTCTCAGAGGCCTCTTTATTAGCCTTGAGGTTCTTTTATATGCCATATATCTATGAGGTGGAACCACCTTATGTCCCTTTCTAAAGAAGCAATGCTAAAAAATTTTACGTCAGAAAAAATCCATCAGCCTCTGCTGGGTTTGAATCCGCAACCTTAGGAATCAGAGGCTAACATTGCTAGTGCAATAGTGAAGGAGTCAAGGTTTGCTGCATATATGCATATACTTTCCCGACAGCTTTTCTTCAATATGCACAGACTACGAAAGATAAGTGCAGCTAATAAAAAAATGGCTTAAGGGTCAGTCTACCTTTGATAAAAATTCATGCTTTGCTTTCATGAAAAACAGCTTGTATTGCTTAAAAAAAAAAACAAAAGAAGAAGAAGAAGAAAGAAAGAAAGAAGAGTAATATTGCTCTGTAACTCCTACACTACTTACTCATGATTATCAGTTACATATATGTAATGAGTACCAACCTTGTTAGCAGTATTGTTGAAAATGGTGTCCATCTGCACAAAGACATTCTTGACATTGTTAGGTGAAATTACTATTCATACATTCTTGTGTAATATTCATATTTTCTGCTTTATAGTTACACAGTAGGGTTTCAGTTTCAAAAGTTTAGTAACTGTATGAACAGAGGTTTGTAAAACACTCACATGCTGTGCAACACAGCTGAGAGACTGTGTGCATGATTCAGTTTACACATATGTGTCCTATATGCTGTTCAAACCTGAATTTGTTGGCAGGTATTTCCATGGACTAATAAGAGAATAACATTCCTAAGGAAATCACGTATAATGCATGTGTCAAAACACTTCACAGCACAAAGAAAAAACAATTGAGACGACTCAAGCTGATAAACATACCCTTGACACATCCTGCAGCTTTTGCACAATGGTATAATACAAACGTCACTGCCACCTTGGCTGATAGGTGTATAAGTGGCTGTTGCATAAAACAAAAGTGCAGTATTATGAATGCTGATGTCTGTTGACCTTAGTTGGAAAAGGAGCTTGGAATCCTTGCCTTCTATTTCAGCTAGTCTATTGTTTAAAATTGATTTATAACCTTTTGATCAGTTTGTTTAAAACATTATTTAGATATTATTAACATTTATAGCATTCAGTAGTGCCTCTGGCAGCTGTTTTGCTCCTAAATAATGATTTTCCTGATATTTGAGATTGCTTCAATAAATAAGGAAGCATCTCTTTAAGTCTTAAGAGATTCCCTCTCTAATTGTTAGAAGAAAAGGTAAAGACGGGATTATAATAATTGAAACTGAAAACGCAGATTGTATCACTGTGTCAAGTAAGAGGAGTGCTATGCATTGTCTTTCAGATGTGTGTTGAGCAATATTAGCAATTTACTGACCTCTGTATCACTGCCAGAAGCTTTATATCATCTCATTTTTTTAGCACTTGAGCGTTGATGTATTGTCAACTTTCCATTATATTACCGTCAAAAAAGCTAAAGAAAACTGCCATCTTGCCTCAGATCTGTGACTGCTGAGGTAGGTTGTTTCCCAATGCAACATACAAGCATTTGATGATACGTGCAGAGCAGAGAATGGTTCCAAAATATTTAGGTACTAATTTTTGTGGCAACTAAGTCAGTTTAACATCCGACACACTTTGAAATTATATCCTGAAGTTTTACTCATATATGTTACAACATTTTAAGATATTGTGCATGAAGCATTTTATAAGGTGGTTTATATTTAGCTAAATTAATAGCTAAGAAGAAAGAAAAAAAATAAAGAGGAAAAGGAGTGGCTGATGATAATGTAAATGTTGTATATAAAGTTCTTAAAATATGCAGCAGAGAGAGAGACATGATTATCGTGCCTGCATCCCACTGCCACCCTAACTGATGTGCAATTTTGGCTTGCATACTATGCATTAAATCATACTAATTAAACAGTGCATAGAATTAAATGTTTTTATACAATTTTGGTGTCCAAAGCAGTAGGAACCTGATGGAAAAGGTGAATGTCAATAAGAACATTTTAATCATGCACCTCTTGCAGCTAATAAGCGCACCTCAGTACTAGCCAAATTACTGAAGATAGGCCAGATAGGAGTTGTGCAATATTACAAGCCCCCTTTCCCCCTTGCTCCTCTAACTTGTTGGCCATATCTTGGAAAGAACTTTAAAATAAGTTTTGATAAGCCTGTTCATGCATTTCTGCAATTTTAGGTCCAGTATCTGTAATCCATTTCTCTTTGTTTACACCTCCCTCTCCTTTAGATAGTATAGCTAATAGAAAATTGATTTGAGTACTCATTCCATTGAATACTGCATGAAAATGCAGGGTCCAGATCATATTGAATGTTGGATCTGATCCTTCTAGAAACTGGAATCAGATAGAAATATGCTGCATAGAAGCATCTCCATATTCAGATCATATTGAAATGTTGAAGGCTATACATTGTTTGCAACTCTCAGCATTTTGTTTTCTTCAGTAAAGTTACCAGAAACTGCTGTAATAAAACACACAACATTGTTTCCATAATCTCGCAATTTATTCTTCTCAAAAACAATCACTAGCCTCAAAACCTGCTTATTATATTATATTTAACAAGTTTACCAACTAAATCCAAGACAACCAGCATAAAAGCTTGATTTATTTATTCTTGAACCTAGCATATTAAAACAATCTCAATTCATATGGAACTTAAGATGTGAAACACAAGTAGTATTTAGATAGAATTGGACTCAAATCAATTTCAATTCCCCATGGAAATGTAGTGAATATAACAATGTATGAAATGAAGTTTGGAAGGTCTTCTGTGCTTATTCCAAATTGTTAATTTATTTTTGAACCTCCATTAGCAAGAGTTTGAATGTTATGCCCTAATGTACATATATGTATTTAAATATATTTTTCAAGTGCAAAGTTTAGACCCAAATCAATCTATTCTACTTATTTGTTATATTTCACATATTAATGAGTACCAGTGCATCCATAGCTCAAAATATGGCAAATTAATTAAGAGTATTTTATTTTCTGAACTATTTTGGAACAGCTTTTTAAAGAAAATTTAGTCACCTGTAATTATAAATTTAATTTATTTTAAATTAAAGTAAAATACATTGTATTCTGTTAATAATTTTGATACCTAATACAAACAACTGTCCTTTGCCTTCTTGTTTTAATTTTTTTTATTTAGTAGGATTAAGTTATAATTTTCCAAATTTAGAGATTGCCAGAAAGACAGTGCTTTCAAAGCATTAACAGTTAAACATTATAAATAAATAAATTTAAATAAATAAGAAAGAAAGCACGAAAAAGAACATCATGCTGGAAAAAATAACAATAAGTGTATTTACCAAAATACAACATAACAATACAGTGTAAAAGCTGTGCTAGCACCAAGCATCTGTGGAATTAGATTGTAAATTTCTACACTGTTGACATTTGCAGCTCATGGCATCAAAGTTTGAAAGAATACCATACATATCACTTTGTAGTCATGCCATTACATCACCTGCATTGCTAATTTCAGTACTGATTGTTTTCATTTTACTCCAACATTTACTTAGTGACATTCAGTTCTTTTTTAAAACTGTAACTGGAAAACGGTCTTTATTTCAATAAAAAGAAAAAAAAAAAAAAAAAAAGTAGAAAATGTTGAAAAAAGTTTGAAAGCCATGATGAATGTTGTGATATTAACCAAGAAGGAGGCCAAAAAGCAAAGAATATGGTGAATATTTTAAAGACAATTTGTGCTCTTTGATGGCCAAAGCTATAAATTCTAGTAGTTGATGGGAAATCTACAAAACTTCCTTAATTTTATACCTTGATCTTGTGATGACTGATGAAGCTTCATATTGACATATTAAATATGCAGATATTGCATGTATGCTGTGTATAGTTATGCCATTGCTGCAGATGATTTACAGATATATCAAAATTTTGGAGAATAAATGTTTTTCCTGATCTCCCAATAAACACAGGAAAGATGATGCTGGAAATATTTTAACTCAAAGTCAAATTTGTTTTCATGAGAAATAGTTCCTACCATTCTCTTGCTATTTAGTTAGTATTGGGATATAAATAGCTCCCTATGCTATCAAGAATGATCTAAAATCTAAAGGTAGTGCCAAATCATCAACAGTGACAAAATACAATTGTTATGACAATGCCTATGTTCACTTTAACAATTTGTTACACTTTTAGTATTTCTTAAAATTACTTAAACAATAATATTAAATAAAGAAATAATTTGGAATGCAACAAAAGTCAACAAGTGTGTAAGTGAGCTATCTATAAATTGAAATATTGCTAATGGAAAATGTATTTATGGATAAATACCTAAACAAATGTATCTAAAACCTGAAGAAAGTGTTTAATGTGCACTGTTCCTAATGGAAGTATATATTGCTTGTCAATATTAAATACTTAATACTATATTCTAAGAAGAAAATCAGCACAGCTCACAGTTAGCAGACCCTAATGCACAAATTTCCTTTAATTAACAATTATATTGTTGCTAGGAAATGAATTATAATTCACAACTTTATAGAACTGTTGGAAAAACACTACTGAAACAGTTTGGGTCACTCCCATTCAAGTCTCTGATCTAAAAACTGCATAATGTCACCTCTAAAAATGTCCTTTTATATCTTGCATCATTTGCAATAGTGATAGAATGGCAATCTCACCGTTAACACAACTGATTCTTGCTTTTAAAAAAAAGTATTGTCAGTTTAAATTTGCATTAATTGTCAATGGACTATTAGACACAGTTTCTGATATTTTCAAATTAATTAAACTACTATACAATCCTATTTGATCTGAGAAGTATTGAAAAAAAGTCTAATAAATATTAATTACATAAGAAAGAAAACAAAACAATCATTTGTTTTGCATGAATATAATAAATATAATTATAAACCTAAGTGCATATTCCTTGTTATGTAATTAACGGGAAAGCTTGTGCAAAAGACGTATTCAGTGTTGACATTCATTACTTTCACAAACTCTGTTAATGAAAGTTCAAAAATAAAGAGGCACAATATCTGATATTCCAACTTGTTTTGGTAAAGGAAAAGGAAACCAGCAGAAATTTGAAGTATTTCTGTTGTACTTCTGTATTTCAACTTAAAGTAACCATTTTCTGAATAGAAACATTCTGTTTTTACAAGAAGACTCAGTTTTTCATTTAATTATTTCCACATTTCCAAAAGAATTAAGATTTAATACAAATGTGGATTAAATTGCACAGGAAGAGTTATTGTGAAAATGACAAAGCAATATTATATTGGCAAATTTCAGCCCATGTTAGGAAGTTGTCTTTAGAATTTGCCTTTCATTCGCACTGATTGTATTGCATGCTCATCTACAGAGAGCTATTCATTTAGAATAAAAAATTCTTCGTTCTAATTTGCACTTAAACTTATCTGAAAGTTTGTAACTATTGCCACCCACACACAGTTTTAGAATACATGTAAACAATTTTCTTGATCTTTGGTTAATAAAGTAAAGCATATTTAACTTTAAAACTAAATTTACAGATCATTTATTGATAAAATAATGACATCATAAATTGTAGGGGCTATAGAACTTAGTATAGAATTTTAATACATAGCACATGGAAAATTAATTCGCAGGACAAAACTTTTCTCTCATTCTCTCTCTTTCATTTATTTTTTAAAAAGAAAACAAAAACAAAACAAAAAAAAAGCAAAACAAAAAAATGGTACAAATGTTTAATGTTGAACTTTAGTTTTCTGTGAAAATTTAAACATTAGATAGAAAATTTTGTACAGTTAAGGAATCTCCTTTTCTGCTCTGTAAAATTTTGTAAATTCTGCTATAATGTTGACTTATTTGCCATAAAATTTCAAAGAATCTGTATGTGTTTAAATAAAAAAACTGCAAATCATTGTCATTGTTGTGAACTTGATATCTTGGGTTTTATTCCATGTATTAAAATAATAAATGTTCAAAATATACTATTGATTATTTTAAAAAATAATCAAGAAAAATGAAAAAAAAAAAAAAAAAAAAAAAAAAAACAAAGAAAAGCTGTGTATGAACGTATACATACATATTATATACAGATACATTGGTGCTGCAGTGACTAGTTTCTTTTGTGTGTTTGTTTTTTTTTCTTCTTCTTTATATAGAGATTTTGGAATTTGGAATAACATTTATTCTGTTTTCTGCCAAGAAGTGCTGGATTTGGCTGTAGCATGTATCACACATGTATGATATAGGTGTGTGCGTGTTATTCCTTGTAACTGACTGTACTGGGGAGCTGTGACTGATGTAGTAGAAACCAGGCCACTTCTCTGATCTTCATCCGCTGCTGCAAACATACTTCTGTCCAGCTTCTTGGGTTAATAAGTGTTTCAGTACAATAACAGTGCAGAGAAAGTGTAAAATATATATTCATCTATTTTCAAACACTGGTAAAAAGGAATGTTAATGTTCAACCAGTGTATTTTTATTTTATTTAAGAAAAAAAGGAACAATGTGGTACACTCCATGGCTGCCCCAAGATCTAATAAAAACTGAGCAATCTTTATTATCCCCTGCGATGCAACTAGAAGTCAAAATGTTATCCTTATATCTTGAAAAAACCCACAGCACCTGACCTGTTAAGACACTTCCTTAACACAAGCCCGAGTGTAGCTCAGGCCTTCATGAGACCCATGCCCAAGCATAGCTCGGGCAGGTATTTCTAATGCATTTAATGCAATTCCACGAACTTAACTCTCTTGGGCTATGCGGCAAAGAACATACATCAGTTATCGTTTAGTTGTCAGATTTGTGCTGCCATCTGTCCTTGCTTTAGTCAACTATTAGGAATTTTAGGAGATTTAGTAATATTGGCTGCTCTTGGGTAGTCGCACCATTTTCTTTGAATCTGTTTGTTACGTTTGTGCTCTTAATTGTTAAAATGCTGCATTTTCCTTGATTTTTGTGAACTGAAGCTGAAATTCAGGATACAAATGAAGCTATGGAAAATTCTGATTCCGAGGGAGAGTGAAAAAACTTTGCATAAATGGAGTATAAGCAGTTTTACGCAGTTTTTTTTTTCAAAGTTATTTTTTCTTCAATACTTTTAAATTTAAAATGAAATATTAATATGGAAGTTATGACTATTTTCATACTTGTTGAGAAGTCCTTGAATGCCATATTTTTAGATTGTCCCAATACTTTTTGGCAGGTTTAATTGATGTACTGTAAATAATAACTCAAATTAGGCATACAAACTTTGGGTTTCTTGGCACTTCAACTACGAAATGCCCAGGCTTCAATGTGTTAAATACCAAAAATTATGAAAAAGAGGGGTGGTAGGGAAGAAAATCATGCCATTTTGCTGCTATCACATAATTGCTGATGTAATATAGTGAGTGAAATCCATTAGATTGGCATCTGGATTGCATGAGAATCAGTTTGTTACATATATATTTTTTTTCCAAAATATGATGGGCTTCAAACAGGGCAATAACCATTAGCAAACAAAAGACGACCGTGTACTATGAGCAAGAGGCAACATAGTAAAATCTTTGTTTCCTGGAAACTCTACTTGCAAGTCGAGAATCACACCTTAGGGACCAGTAAGTGGAAGATTTGGCAATAGTGAGGGTTTGTTTCCAGCCGCACACATCTTAATCCCAAACTTTAAATTTGGAGGAGGAGTGGGGCGGGGTTATCATGTTCTGAAAAATACTGTACACTAACTTAGACACAACGAGCATATGCTTGCTTTGCTTGCATGCTTTGTGAACTGACTGAAAATTACTACAAATTACATAAAAATCAGTTTATTTACACACAGACCCACACCAATATAGAACTAACACAGTGCATGCATGCTTTGGTAAAACATGTTTACAGCTCTACAGTCACATATCATAATGAAGCTGCCAAAGTGTTGTTTGCAGTCTCTGAAATTGTACTGAGGAAACTGTGAGAAAGGCCTGTCAGGGAGGAAGGTCCTAGCAGGATTTGAACTGTAGACCTGCCATTTACAAGTCCGTGGTTGAATTTTTTTGTCCACCCATGGGAGTTTATAGGTATTAGTCCTCCTTGAAGAGATTTCAAATGACTGACCAATGATTACAGTAATGAATTTTAGTTCACCGTCTACTTAAGGAACCTTTTCAAACCACTTATCTCTGAAGAATGCAATGCTACTGAATGAATATCTAATTACCAAGATAAGTAATTTGCAAACATTGAAGACAGGATAAAGTTGAACTGTTATGGGACTTGTTACCTCATCAATATGCTCAATATTGTTTTACCTGCTGGCAGTGACTAATGGTCACTGATGTGTAAACTCTATGAGTTGATGGTTTTGTGTAGCCAATTTGAAGTCAACTGCTGAGAATTCCTTGACCTGCTAATAAATAAATCACAATTCTATAAATAAAATCAGAAAAAAATTAATATGGCTGTTCAAACAAGGAGTAATTACACAAGCATTTGAAATTTTGGTAGCACTCCATGACTGCCCCAGGAAGTAATGTAACATTCAAAAGCTGGACAAGCCTTATCACACCGTGCAGAGTAAAACCCATAATGTTATGAAATAACCCCACACCCTTCCTGTTAAGACATTTTCTTAAATACCTAAAAGTACAAAAATATGCATAATGAAAGAAAAAATTTCCATTCTGCCACTATCTTACAATTACCAACATGATATAAGCTGTGCTGAAGAAACAGGCACTTTTAAATCTTCATTGTTTGCAATAAACTCGTGTCTATTCGACTGTTTAAACTGTTATGCATACAGCATTTAGTCATGGTGGAGAACTCGGCTAGTGCTTAAGTGCATTTGTAATTAAGCCTTAATACAGGAATGGTGGCAGCATTACAATATCCACTCCTGCAAAACAATGAAAATAAAGTATACAAACACTGGAAAACATCATTGCTGTAAGGCTGCATTTGAGCAAAGTCCTAAATGTTCAGTGAGATTCCATTCTGTGTACTTTGGACTTTCATATTTCACTCTTTGTAGAATAGAATTCTGGATAAGGATTCAAATTCCATCCTTTCAAAATTCAGATGTCAAAGGACTCAAACAAAGGACTTGTTATGAAGAGTCTCAAATTCCTGTCAAACCACGTGATGGGTGATTTTGTACGCATAATATGCAAAAATGGGCATGGCTGAGTGGTTAGCGTGTTCACCTCCCACTAGTGGCCCAGGTTCGATCCCAAGCACCTGCATGTAGGATTTGTGGTGGACAAAACAGCATTTTGACGGGTTTCCTTCAGAACCTCTGGTTTCCCACCATTCATTCATCACCTTTCCTTTCATTCATTTTGCTTGCATTTCATATCATCCATTTCCTCACGCCCATGCTGGCTACCGACTGACCACTCATTCCCAGTTCTCCATTCTGTGGTTTTGTGCCATTGGCTCCCCAACAGGCTTCTAACCCCTAGGCATCTGTTTGTAAGTCCTAGGGGCTGTTGGTCCTAAATATGGGAAGTGTAAGCCAACTCGAAGGGAAAAAAAAAGTGGAGAAACAGAGGCCATTTTAGGAACATAGTTTTGAAAACATAAATGTCTTTATTGACTCAAAATGTAGTTACAAATAAACTCTTAAATTCACTGCTGCAAATAATTCACTTGTTGTTTCGACATGTAGACAGTTTACAGCTGCACTAGCTCTCCAGTCACTTACGACTCAGTAAAATTCACAACACAAACAGTTCTTCCTCCTTTTATAGTTAGAAAATGATGTCACAGAACTTCCTGGAGGCTTCTGGAAGCTCATACTTCAAGAAGGATCAAATCCTGGTTACAGTTACACCACACTTTCTGTTCATATTCCAAGGTCTCCAACTCAATGCCTCAAATTTCAAGGCGAACGTGAGCACCACTGCAGAGGACAGCACTGTCACTATGTATTCTACTGAAATATTATTCTTTGTGCTTTACTTTTTTGTCTCCGACAGTTGTTCAAAAATATTTCTGTAGTTTATATTACTGAATCAAAATTGCCCATTTCTTTGGTCCACCCTGTACAAGGGGTGAAACACACTAGATTGGCCTGCATTAACCTAAAGCTAATGGAGTGCATTCTCACTTTACTTCCATGTTTTGATGGAAATTACTAAAAATTAATTAATTACATTAAAATCAATTATTTACATATACACTAGCCTGGATAGATCGTATATGAAGTACTTTTGATATATTTGAATATAATATACATGTTTTATTGAACTTGAAAAATAGAGCTGAGAAATTCTTAAAGCTTTGTAGTACCTACATGATGAATACCAGTCTAGAAATAATATATTCATAGGTTTAATGCTGGAACAGTTGTGGAGTAGTAATAAAGATTAATATGCTTATTTAAACATGAACACAAGCAGTTAACATTTTCTTTTTTCTGCAGTTGTTTTTAATTTGTAGATAACCAACTAGCCCTTTGTTGATCTTTTAAAGGTGTAAAGAGAGATTTCTGCCATTAGTGATACATATTCTCAAATTTCTAGCCGGTATCACTTTTTTGGGACTGGGAAAATAAAAAGTTTAAATTAAATCACCAAACTACTATTCAGACAGTTGATGTATCAAAAGTACACAAACCAGAAAGCCAAACCAAAGACAGTAAACTGTTTTTCATAGTTACACTGCTCTTTGGTGTAACAATTTTTGTTATTTTGGTTGCTTTCTAATCCTATTTCATGAAAGTACAATGATCGTGGTTTTATCACAAAAAATTAACAATGTTGTAGCTTTCTGTACAGTATTGTGTCATCTATCATAAAACTAATATAATCTAATACCTAACACTCAAATTGCAAATCACAATTTTTTGGCGCATAGATCTTGGAATAAAGTGTCCTCTTTTTCTACCTGGAAGGTATGGTATGAAGATAAGTACTATTGTCATCTTGCAGACAGTGCACAAATGTATTGCCAATTGCTCTGGTTTGCATTTCTGTGTATTTAGGCAAAATTAAATGCAAAACTTTGTAATATAAATTTAGCAGCAAGTTAGGAATCCTAAAAAATGATGTTCAGTGAATGTTTTTAATTTTTTAAGACAGTTAATTTCAAATTGCTGATTTAAACCTTGTTTTTAACTAGGTAGAATACTACTTTATTGCCCCCCTTTTATAAAATTTAATGTCTTTTAACCTAATGGGTCATTTCAGACAATGAATGAATGACATGGGGAAAATGAGTCTCTTGGGGTCCATAGTTAGCCAATGTTCATCTTCACACAATAAGGAAAAGCCCTGGAAAAAACTATATCGTTATAAATAGGATGTAGGTAACCCAAGCTAACAAAGATTTAAATGCAGGACCTCCTTGAGGCAGACATACTACTCCTACACCACAACGGTGCTTTTGTTCTTTTGTGCAGATACAATGCTGAAAATAGACTGCTTCATTATTTTTTAAGGTTTTATATATATTAAAACCTCAAATATATTAAATTATATATATTGTGTATATATGTTCTTTTTGCTTACATTTTTTTTTTTAACGTCCTTTAACCTGGTTGGTCATTTCGGACAATACATGCAATTGGTGAAATGATGCTCAAATGATCTTAGGGTCCATGGAGCTTAAAGCTACTCAACATTCGTCTTCTCAGGATAAGGGAAAACCCTGAAAAAAAAAAACCTATCTGGGTAACTCACCCTAAGTGAGATTCGAACTCACGACCTTTTGAATGTAAGGCAGACATGCTACCACCACACTACTCTCCGCCTGCGGTGCCATTAGTAGTTAAAGCGGGCGTTAAACACTACCAAAAAAAAAAAAAAAACCCACTACCCAGGCGGGCTGCTTACAATCTTGTATTTTATCATTTACTGCAACAATATTCAGTTGTCTAATGTTTTCATTAGGAATTATACTATATTCATTTAGAGTAGGCAGTTCAAGGTCATATTCCCAGCTCAGATGGGACATACACATTACCCCCACTCATAAGCACTTTCTTTGAACTGCATGTCATTCTAGAAAGGGACAACATTAACGTTTTGCACAGCACAAGAAATAAGTGTCTAATTGATAATTTAGTAGTAAGGTTATAACACATTTTATTTGTTAATTGTACTATTTTGCCTATGGTTAAATGCATTAATTAATGAACACTATTGGCTTTCTTTGTTTATGCCTTGAAGAGAGAGAAGGCAGGTGCACAGAAGTGGGTGCAGAGGGGGATGAGTAATAAGGCACCATACATGACCTTGAACTGCCTATTAAATGGAAATACTAAACAACATTTAATTTCAGTCGCCATCATCTTATAGGATTCCATTTTTGTTTTTTCAATGTACTACTTATATTTCTTCACCAAAATCCTGAACAAATTCCTATTTATAGCAGTGTGCTGAAAATGTTATAGGTGACTTTATAAACTGATACAACTTTGCAGAATGGGCAACTGTTAACCCTGTTTAAAGAAGCTGGATATGAAAGTACCATTGATTTTGGTTCTGCAGCATTCAACAGTTATTTAATGTGTGCTTTGGTAATATGAGCCATAAAATGACAACTGCATAAAAGATTTTTTTTTTTTATGTGGATGGCAGAGAAGTGCTTAGTTGTATGTTTTCTACTTGGGTACCTGGAATATAGAGTAATGTAAATAGTTTGTACATGATGTATAGCCTGGACTAATGGAAACAATGACTAGTGGTATATAACTGACAATTTATCAGAAAGCTAAGTAATTTTTAAAGATGTTTTTCCCTTAAAACCAATTTTGGTGCATAAGCTGCAGCTCTATATAAAGCCCATATTATTAGGAAAAATCAAATTTATTTTTACAATTCTTGTGCCACTTCAGGAAACCCTTTGACTGCACAATACTGACAATGCCAATGTTTTATATGTACTTTTGCTTTTGCAGAACATTGTAGATATAGTCACTTTAATTTTCAAGAGAAATGTAGACCTGCAAAACCTCAGTTTGTATACTTTCTGCGTAGGTTTGTTCCTAACCTTTGAAATGCCTGATGTAAATATTTTTCTTGTTAATTTTGTAAACATAAGAAAAATTGTATGAAAGAACAACATACATATACTTTATAATCTTGTTAAGTACTAAATACCTGATTTTTAAATAAAAGATAATTTTGTTGTAAATAGTTTTTATATATAAACATACTTTTGAGGATCAGAATTGCTGTAGGGCATTTTTGTTCCAGTTTATTAAATATCGTTTGTTAATCACCTTGTGCAATATGTACAAATGAGTAGCAAGTTTTGTTATGTAGCATATGTAAGCATTATACTCTGAATAACAAATTTCTATTTATTTTATCTTTCTTTCACTATTTGGGAACAAATGGCATGCTTGGGAATGTAGATTAAAAAAGCAACTGAAGCAAGAATCAAAATTTTTCTGCCATTCATGGCAGAATATATCAGTGTCCAAGTAAAGTGACCTTTTTTTATGCAGATTGCTCTTTTGGTAATATTTTCAAATAATGATGCTTATATGGCAATTGCTTTTGAGAGTAAAGTAGTTGAATTGTTTACAGTTTTATAGCTGACCTGTTCATACAAATACCTTGTGGTGGTAAATATTTTTAGCTTTGTATACAGTTCTCAGAATGCTATTTGTTAAATTTGTTTGTAAATCTTGTAATTTTCAACAAATATCTGGGCTAAATGTAAAGAGCTGCAGTGGTGTTTAATTTCTTCTCATTTCTTTTTTTTTCCTTATGGACAGACACAGTATTATTAAATGTTAGGGAAATAACCTCTAATTTCGTGAAAACAAACTTTTTTAAGGAATATAAAACACTATAGTCATTGAATATCTTAAATTGCATTGATTAAAACAGATGTTGCTTTTAACTGCAAAATGATTCTTTATGTAGCAGTTAATTCAATAAATGACAAAGGGAAAGGCTGGAAATAGGTCATGCCAAGGTGAAGATTCACAGAAATTGGTTAATCTTTGTATATTAATGTAGATGTACAGAGTAAACTTTAAGAGAGACAAGAAGGGGCAGCAATGCTCCTCCGAAGAGAGATGTGACAGAAATATGCAATATATAGATAGATATATACATAATGTAACATATGGAAGGTGCATCTGATATGGAGGTCCTGGAGAAACTAAATATGGTAAACAGCTTTGGCTACCAAAGCTAGGCACAAGCTTATGTAGTCAGAAATGGACTGATTAACAAATTAAAAAGACTTCCTCCAAGACCTGCCATCAAGTCTGTGCAAAACATTGGTGCAGAGATAGTATAAATCAACCAATTAATTGTAAATGGAAAAAATAATGACCTGTTCTATTTTGTGCAGTAAACAGACACCACAAAGTATTGGCTGTTGTTTTTTTTTTTTATTCTTACTTAAGCTATCCTTAACCTAATTCTTCAGTTTTGTGCAAGAATCCCAAAGGGTGAATGAGGGAGAAAAAATATCAAAATATGTGAAATAAAGAGAGTGTATGTGAAGAGAGAGAAAACCATAATTCCTACATTCCCCTGAGATAACCTAATTGGGATAAGAAGACCTTATTTAAATGGCCTTAATATTTTCAACTTCAGGATTTCAAATTGAAGTCAAAATCTGCAGCAGCTTACAATGCAGATAAATATCTTTGCTTGGAGAGGAGTGGCAGAACATGGTGTATTTGCAGACTTGACAACACTACAGAGACTTATTTGTACTTATAAACAAACACATGTGCTTCTGCTTTAAAGTGCATCTGTGAGTATATATAAAAAAAATCTGATGTGTTCCATTCACATGACTTTCTCTACATCGCTATAACAAATTATTTTTAAAAAGCATATTTTTCTATCTACTTTATAATAATTGAGATAAACATTAGCAGAAATTGTCCGAATTACTTGCTTTCTTGTAAATAAAAGGAAAATAAGGGCATCCGTGGGCTAAAACGAGTCAAATCTTTTAAAGCCGGTTGCCATGTGGATGAGATCAGTTTCTATGCGGGGCCAGGAGTTTACAACTTTCCATGTTAAATTTTTTTTTTTTTGTATTTTAAACCTGAAACAAATAACAAGGAATATCTCAGAAATGGTCAATTCCATGAAAAAAGCATATAAGATATAAATTGTGTGTTTTAACGTGATCTACATTTTTTTTGTAGTAAGATGTTGTCTATCTCTTGCAGTGTAACAGTTATTCAAAATTCATTCAAAATAAAGAGCTCTTTAGAGGCTATTCCCAGAAAATTCAAGATATGCATTTTGTTTGCAATATAAGTATCTTTAATATACAGTATTTTAATCAAAATCGTTAAGAGACATTTTTAAGAAAATCAAAAGTTTCGAAATTTTTTCCATGTGAAGGGTAGTTTGGGGTGGGTGCATTTTTCTCAAAATCTTTGTGTCGCATCCCTGGAAAATACTAAACTTAAATACCAAGTTTGGTATTTTACCGACTTTTCATTTTTGAGTTATCAATCTTCACTGACACATACACACACACATATATGGATCTTTTTCTAAAAATACTTTTTTTGGATACAGGGGACCATAAAACGTCTATTTCCGGTGAAATCTCATATCAAATTTTTGGGTGGAATATGCGCATTGTTCATGTAGAGAAAGTAAAAATTAAATTGTGTTCATGTTAAAGCTTGTTAATTCCTCTATGTTATGATTCAGCAGTTTTGAGTACAAGGCAGCTGTTACCAATACATATTTTATAGTTTAGAAAACTTAGCCTAACCTGAAATTTAAACCCTGCATCCAAAGATGCTTCTAAAACATTTAAAATACATTTTAGATGTCTAGAAGGTGCTATATATCTGGCTGCAAATCTATGTAAAATAAAATGGCACTATTTCTATTTTTACTTTCTCTAGCCTATGTACACAGTAGATAGAGAAAATTCAATGTTGAGATTTCACTGGATATATATGTTTTGGGGACCCTGAGTGAGTGGACTGCATAGCTGAAAACCCAAGACTGTTAAATACCAAAGTTGCAAGGATGCGACAAAGATTTTCAAGAAAATTTCCCCCTCCCTAACACCCTTTACATGCAAACATTTTTGAAAATGTTGGTTTTCTCAAAAATGGCTCTAACAATTTTGATTAAAGTACTGTTGTTAGGAGTCTTCAATCCTTGGATTGGTTTGCAGCGACTCTCCATTCAGATCTTCTCTCTGCTTTCCGTTCGAGTTCTTCATATTTACTGCATTTCATATCTTCCATAATTTGTTTTATATATTGTGATCTTGCTCTTCCTTTGCCACTTCTTCCTTCTATCATACCTTCTATTATAATATTCAGTGTGCTCTGGTGTCTTAATAAATGGCCTATTAATTTTGTTCTTCTTCTTCTTTTAATTTGGTTCCAAATTCGTTTTTCTGCTTCAGCTCTTTTATATACTTCTTCATTTTTAATTTTGTCACTCCATTTAATTTTTAGCATTTTCCTATAGCACCATGTTTCAAATGCTTCTATTCTCTTTCTTTCTGCTTTTAAAATTGTCCAAGTTTCACATCCATATAACATAATACTCCATACATATGTTTGTAATAAATTCTTCCTGGTTTCAAGGCTAATATTGTTTGCAGTAAATAGCTGGTACTTTTTATTAAAAGCAAGTTTTGCGTGTTGTATTCTATTGGTTATTTCTGTTTTGCTCCTTCCATCAGCTGTTATTTTGCTTCCTAGATATTGAAATATTTCGGTTTCTTCTAATAGTTGTCCATTTAGTTTAATTTTTGTGTTACTATTCCCTTTCTTCCCGCAAGTCATAATTTTTGTTTTTGATTTATTAATGTTTAAGTTGTAGTTGTTCCTTAATGTATTTTCTAATTTGTTTATGAATGTTTCTAAATCTTTCTTGTTCTCCATTAATATTGCAATATCATCTGCAAAGCGGAGCATATTGATTTTTATCCCCTGTATCTTTATTCCAGTGTCTATTTCTTCCATGATTTCATTTAGTGCACTCTGTATGTATGCATTAAACAGTATTGGGGATAGTGCACATCCTTGTCTCACTCCTTTTCTTATATGGACTATTTCTTGGTTTCTCCCACAGTTTATAATTTAAAGTACTGTATATTAAGGTTATTCACAACACAAATAAAATCTATACTTTGAATTTTTCTGTGAATAACCTCATAAGAGCACTTTATTTTGGTTGATTTTTGCAGAATTTTACATAAAGGTGGCTTTTAAAACATTTGACTATTGCTTTAGCATAGTGCATTCCTTTAGTTCACTTCTGCTTATAAGGAACCAAGTAATAATAACATTCTGTTAATGCTTATCTTGATTAGCATGGTATAGAAAGAATAATTTTTTGAAAGAAGTCTCTTTGTAGAACAATTAGAGAAAATCAGATTTTTATTTATAAATTTAATAGAAATTCTTTCTTCACAAATTTACCAGGCTTTGCAGCTAGCCCACAGAATAGACCTATCTTTATCAGAGTTCTGCTCTTGCTCGCAAAACAACCTCCAAACAGGCATTTAAAGCCCTCTTATCCAGTCAAAACATTAACATCGCTTCCCAGACTAGTATGTGATGCCCACATACATTGAAGTGTGTTCTTAGCAAGTATGTGTCATGAAAGCAAACAGGTTTCTCCTTGTCCGTTATCAGCAAACTTGTCCAAAGAGCAATTACTAACCAAAAGACTACTTATGATTCGGACATTTGCAAGGTTGTTCTTGTATTGCAAAACCATACATAGTTTGTTCTAACCACAAGTATCTTGTAGTTATTACCCTAATGTTTTGTAATTATTTTTATATTAAACTTACATAAATATCAACAAAAGCTTTCTGTTAAGTGTACAAATATTTCATTTAGTATTACAAGTTAAGGGCAGTAAAATAAACTTTTTGCCTCAAAAAGCATTTATTTTTGTTTAACCCTATCTACAACTCTTTGGTAGCATTTTGATAGTGTTCTTGTGCCATGCCTCATTAATATTAAATTGCCTCTAAAAGATAGTATTATAGATAGATATTTATTCATGGAAAGTATTCGTCAATTTCCTAATCCATGTACAAACAAGAAAGAAATAAAGTGCTATAATACATGATTAATGATGTAATACTATGTGAAGACGCAGAAGCAAAAATTAAAAGGACATGTTTATGTACTCATCAACTGCATAAAACTTGTGTTTTAAAAGTAGATTTTTAATTTTTTTCTTGAACAGATTAGTTTTTAAAGCTTTAATTCCAATAGGAAGGTTGTTATAAAGATTTGTGAAACACAGAATATGTTCTTACTGAGCCAATGCTGTTGCAGATGTATTATATGCAGAACATCCAACTCAGATGTTCTAATGTTGTATAAATGGTAATATTTACTAAGCTGAAACATGCATTTGTTTGCATGTATAAATTATAATGTCTCTAAAATATAAACACAAAGTAGTGGTAAAATCTTTACTTCTGAAAATATTGGTTTACTTGGAGTACATGAGTGAATTTGCTTAATTATTCTCAAAATTCTTTTCTGCAAAGGCACTAAAACATTCATAGAAGGGTACACCATAGTGGTGGTGTATGTATCCCAGTTTATTTTCCCAGCCATTTCCTTTCGTTCATAGTCTGTTATGGTGCAGTTATATGTTGGAAGAATAAACAAATAAGTATAGGTCCTTTAGCAGGGTTTTGTAAGACAAAGAATCCCTTAATGTAAGCTAACCATTGTGCAGCATGTGGCTTGTAAGAGCATACAACTTGATGCTTCCCTCCCTCTGATAACATAGACCAAGCATGCAGCTTTGTTCCTGGGTAACAATCTAATTCACGCTGACAATGAGGCAATTTATTGTTGTACCTTTATTGGCTTACATACATAACATTGCAATCTGTAGATCCTATAATGAGATTAGACTCAAAGCCCGAACTCTAGAATGTAGATCATGTCAACAATTACATTTATTCATACTTATTAATACATTTATTTACAAATAACTCTCACAATGAATTTTTAGAGGTGTCAGTTTTGCATAATTTTCAATTACATGTTTGTTTCCAAAAGCCTACCCATACACTTGCAATCTTAGAATATTCATGTTTATTATATTTACAATGTTACATTATTACCAGTGTTTTTTGATTGAATGGAATCCTCCTCCATATAGGTGAGTAATAAGATATATTTTTAATTCTGATCTAAACTTGTTACTTTCTCTAGCCCCATATGTACAATGTACATAGGGATAGAGAACTATTGCATTCCACCCAAAAATTTGATACCGAGATTTCACCGGAAATACATGTTTTAGGACCCCCTGTATATAAAAAAAGCATTTTGAGAAAAAGGTCCATGTGTGTGTGTGTGTGTGTCCATGTGTTTGTGAACACGATAACTAAAAAACGAAAAGTAGCTAAAATACCAAACTTGGTATTTAAGTTTAGTATCTTCCAAGGATGCGACACAAAGATTTTGAGAAACATACCCCCACCCCCAACTACCCTTTACATGGAACTTTTTTTGAAAATTTTGATTTTTTTAAAAATGGCTCTAACAATTTTGATTAAAATATCATATATTAAAGATATTTACCTAACAAATAAAATGTATATCTTGAATTTTCTGGGAATAGCTTCTGAAGACCTGTTTATTCTGGATGAATTTTGCTTAATTTGGCATAACTAGTAAACCGTAAGAGATAGACAAAAACTTAACAAAAAATTTAGGTCTTGTTAAAATACACAACTTATGTCATATACATTTTTCTTGTGGAGCTTACCGTTTTCGAGGTATTCATTGTTATTAGTTTCAGTTGTGAAGTACTTATGCTTTTCTCAGACGGGAGTGTCCGTTTTTCTTTTGTTCTACTCCTGGCCAAGAAAAGAAGCGATTTGTAATGAGAATCGCATAACGACAGCTTTTAAAACATTTGACTATTGGTTTAGCCTAGTGTATTCCCTTATTTTGTTCCTACTTATACGGAACTAAATAATAAGAACATTGTGCTAATGAGTTCCCACTATTAGCAAGGTGCAGAAAGAAGAAGAATCTTATTTATGAAGTTTGTAGAACAGCTAGAGAAAGTCATGTGAGTGTAACACATAAGATTTTTTTGTTCATTTGCAATTCTTTTATAGAAGAGGGAAGTGAATTAAACAAAACTGTTCCTTTGTAGTAAACCCCTTTTTGGAATAACTGCAAATTATTTAGTCTATGTAAATCCTCCCTATGTCTGGTCTCTTTGTTATGAATATCTGTATTTTTTATAAACTTTTCTGTGTTATTTATTACAAATGACAAATAGCTAGAATATATTCACAAGCTAATGGTAAAATTCCAAACATTTTGAAAAGTGGTTTGCAGTGAGTTGATCGTCTTTCCCCTGTCATTATTCTTATTACCTTTTTTTTTTTTTTTGCATAATGAATACTTTTTTAGCATTTACTGAATTTCCCCAAAATATTATTCCATAGGTCATCAAAAAATGAAAATATGCACAATAAGGTGTTTTTAGTATGCTCTTATTTATAAGCTAAATTAAAGATCAGATTGCAAAGCATGCATTTTTGTGTCAATAGGATCTGAGTATCATCTTAGTTCAGTGTCATTGAAACTCCCTGTATAAGGCAATTGCAGATAAATATAGGGGGAAAAAACTCTGAGCTCCAGTATTGGCAAATGGAAGACTAAAAGTAGTCTAAGGTAGCATTAAATCAATGATGCCATTGTAACAAGATTACAAGCTGGTCATTTTACAGTTCCTTTTCACTACATGGAGTAAAAAAAATCACCTGCTCCAGCTTCAGTTTCTCTTTCCATTATGTGTTAACCTTCTTATATTTCTTGTCTCAGTCTCCTTATAATTGAATACAATTTTTGGGAGTTCTATCGTCCCAAGTGTGTTGGAGCACTTGTCACAATGTTCATGTGTTTCATTCGTCTTTTCTAATATCATTGTTTCCTATACTAATGTTTTGTTCTCCTTAAGAATGCCATTTCACCACTTTTACAGCTTTATTTTGAATTTTATTTAAATTTATCCACAATTCCAATACCAAAGGAGAATAAGTGTAGCCACTATTTTGTAAAATGTAAATCTTGTCTGATTTCTTGTTTTATTCTATACAGTCCAATGGATGGTGCCACACATCATTTGGAATTTTAATAATTTCTTATTAACACCATCTTCAGAAACATTTCCAGTGCTAATATCACAATCTAGACAGTTAAAATTTTAAACTTGTTTCAGTGATTTTCCCTTCTAAAATAATCTTCAAACGTATTTGTAATTTTCCTAAAAATGCCAGGATTTCAGTTTTCTCTGCAGAAGTAATTAAATATTGATTTAATTGTTTTTTCACACAAGCCATGTGTAGGACAGGAGTTGAATAGGTAAAGTCAGACTGAAAAATTCAATGCCATAGTCAGGATTTGAACCACAGATCTCCCAACTATGGTAGGTAGAGTCAGACTAGCTGGGAGATCTGTGGCTAAGGCATTGCATTTACAGTCTGACCTACCTAATTAAATATTATTTAAATATAATAAAGATCTCTGTAGATCATCTTCATTATTCTCAATAATGATTACATCATCAGCATATAATAAAATGTTTAAAATTATCTTGTAATTTATTTTATATCTGGATTTACTAAGGTCTTCCAATTCTTTATATAAATATTAAATAATGTAGTGCACACTGTGTGCCCTTGTCTGACATCTTTATTTAACAAAATTTCTTTAGACTTTTTTGCACCTGTATTTATTATTATTTTTGAGTTGCAATATAACATTTTTATTGTATTTATCAAATGTCATGAATAATCAAATTCTTTCAAATTTTTCCATAAAAGCTCTCTGTTTACACGGTCAAATGCTTTAACAAAATCAACAAAGTTTAAATTCTTTTTTTTTTTTTTTCAAATATTTGTTGTAGAATAAACACATTGTCAGGTCTAAAACCACACTGCATTTCATTTAGCAACATTTCTTAAATCATATCAAGTCTTTTTTTACAAATGTTGTATAAACCTTTTGTACTGAATTTAAGAGGCTAGTCCCTCTATAATTCACACATTTATTTTAAGCACCTTTCTTAAATACAGGTTATTTTACTTTCTGTGCCGTTGTCCATACCTCAGGTATTTTACAACTCGGGTGTCATTATAACAGTGGCGGCTCGTAACCAAATTATCTGGTAGGGTATAATTTTAAGATTGACTAAAATTAAAACTAAATCAATGTTATTTATGGACGCTCTTTAACTGCTATGGTTTTAAGCGTCCCATTCTATTTTAGGCGCGAAAGACCGCTAGTAATGCCCAGGGCCCCTTTATCAGGCTTGAGGGGTTTTTTACGTGTCGTAAATCTACAACACGGTATAAACGACTTTACTTCCCTTATGAAGGAAGGGATTTTTATGCCTGAGAAGAAAAAAAAAAAAAAAACAGCCGAGTTTGAAACCAGACCTTGACAACCAGGTTAGCATGTTATCCCTAAATCACGGATGACGACAGACTAAAATTAGTGGATACTAAAAGCTATCCGTAGAAATGAAATGCTAGTTTGTGTATTAGCACTAACCTTTCTATCTGTAGATGAAGTCCATCCTTCGATCCTTTGCTTGAAAAATACTTCCATAACTTTAAGTCAGAAACTGAACGCGATATGTCTCGAAACATTTGAATACGAACCGTCACCTTCACATGTTTATATGTCAACATTATCAGAGAGTGATCCCTCTTAAAGCGAGTTTTAACACTGCCGTTTCTTTGAACAGCTAACTGATAAATCGGCATATCATTGTAACTCTCAGCACTCATTCTCAAAACACTAGCCACTAATCACCTCTCGCAAGTAAGGTCAATTTTACTGTTTGTTCACGTCCATAATTTCGATAATTATTGGTTATTTGGCCTTTTCCTGTTTTCAAGTGAAGCTTCAAATGTATGGCGAATCTATTTCCTTACGGCAGTTAAACACACCATTTGTACATTGAGCGTTGGGCGCGCGAGCATACCTTGTCGGCTGCTTTGTACCAATTACCAACATTGTACATTTTTACCACATAAGCTTCTTTTTGTATATTTCGTTCGGGAGATTATAGATCAACTTTGTTTTCAACTAAGAAGACATTAAAAGTTAAGAAACGTTTCTTATTATTTACTCTTATACGTGAAGAGATCTTTGGCTAAATATTTTTGTCAGGAATTTGACTCAATTTTAATTTTTGCTTTTTGCGGATTCTTATTTTCTCTCTGCGCATTCGCAGCAAATGACCACAGAGGCTTTCGTGTCCTAAGAGAACCTTCCCTCTCGGCCCCTTGAACCCCGCACCGACAAATTAACTGCACCTGAAATCATTGAATTCTTCTGCACGTGAGCATAGAATGACCACAAAATCGCTTGTGTCCCCGAAAAATGCGACCGGTTACTATTTCCGACAGCCATCTTCACTACAACTGTCCAGTGTGCATAGTAGATTTAAATTTATACAAAATGCGTTATAGATATAGCATTTTGCCTAATAATATAATAGAGAAATTGTTGTAGGGAGGGCGCTCTTTAACTGCTGTGGTTCTCAGCATCCCATTCTATACTGAAAGAAAGACCACTTAATTTCGCTTAGAGGCCTCTTATTAGGCTTGAGGTTCTTTTACGTGCCATAAATCTACAACATGGGATCAACGGCCTTACTTCCCTTCCAAAGGATTAGCATTAAGGATGTTTACACCCGAAAAAATGCATCGTCCTCCGCCGTTTTTTTTTTTTTTTTTTTTTTGTTATAGGCTTTGGTTAAGTCTCCATTTGCAGTATTTTACTGCTTTTATGAACACTACTATTCTGCATATTTTCTGTAAAAAACAGGGTGGTATATTTACTGCTTTGACTAAAATTCCAGCTCCACTGCAGTATTAGACAATGTACAGCACAAAGTGGATGTGCCTTGCAAGATGATTACCACTTCTCATTGTTGATTTAATATTATACACAAAAATTATTTTTGTTATCTGGATTCTAGAGAATCATCCTTCAATCTGAATTATCATCAATATACTATAGCCTCCAGTTTAACAGGCAAGATTAAAAAGCACAATTTTTTTTATAGTGTTTAACGCCCGCTTTTACTACTTGTGGCACCAAAAGCGATGACACTGGTGATACATGGATGAAGATGCACCGCTGGTGAAATGCGATGGTGGGGGAAACCGGAGAAAACCTGCTCCTGCGCCGCTTTGTCCACCACAAATCTCACATGTAGTCGCTTGGGATCAAACCTGGGTCGTGTAGGCGAGTAGTCTAACCACTCGGTCACGGCGCAGCCCCTAAAAGGCACAACGAAATACAACCACAGCGTGATGTTTAAGATGGTTGCATTGAACTACTGCCAGTAGAGCCGAGATAGGGGCAGTAAGTTGGTCTATTCTCGACAGTATGACCTTGGACATGCTGTTGAAATTTCTGCTGATGCAGTGCTATGTAGTTCCCCCCCCCCTTTTTTTTAATCATTTATTTTATACAGTTTTTAACTTCGTCATATTGCCACAGATCTGTTCCATATGATACCTTGTTGATGGTACATTTGTGATGGACAGTAGCCTTTCAGGACTATTCCCACACTATACCACTTTCACTAAGCAGATGGTGTTAGGCTGCCACAGTCAAACTTCTTTCACAATTTGTAGACAGAATGGCAGAGTTCAGCCAGCTCTGAGAGGCCACAACCCCATATAGCATATTACTTTGCTTCACAAGCAGATAGCATTAGGATGCCATTCTAACTGCTTTATCTAATAGATGGCAGCAAAGTCACTATTATCATCTGCTTTTAGTTTTACTATTGTTTTAGGGCAGTGTCATGGCCAAGTGATTAGACCACTTGCCTCCCATCTAGGTGGCCTAGGTTCGATCGCAAGTTCCTGTGTGGGATTTGTAGTGGACAAAGCAGCATCTGGGCGGATTTTCTCCAGGTCTTCCAGTTTCCCCTGCCACACATTCCACCATTTGCTCCATCATCACCTTTCCTATCATCCATTTTGCTTGCATTCCTCATGATCATGCCTACTACAGACCTACCATTTCAGTCGTTCCCGGTTCTCCATCCTGTTGTTTAAGGCTGTTGGCTCCCCGAAGCTTCTGACCCCTAGGCATTCGCTTGTAAGTTCTAGAGAGGGTCGGTCCTATCAGGGGTGGCTTAGTCGACTATGAAATGAAACTATTGTTTTAAACAAAGGTGGAATTTGGGTCATGGCATTAAAAATCTAACCTGGTATTTGAACACAGGACCTCCCAAATCGAGCCTGAATCCCATCTAGGTAAAATTTTGTTTGTCTTTTTTATACACAAAAGCAGTATATAAACAAGGTAGGGTAGATAACAACAACCAAAGAAGCTTACTTATTTCACAAGACATTTACTGTACAAAATATAGTTTTACAACAAATGTATACTTATACAAAAAATATCTTTCTTAGCAAATTTATCACCAAGAATATCCACAACTCTGATTTAAAAGCATACTCCTAAATTGCACAGATTTCAAACACTAACACCTTAAATTTTCATATAAATGGAATGAAGTAATGCATATAATGTTTCAAAATAAAGAATTTAAGCAAGAATGTACTTCAGGATAATACTGATGATTTTACATTTACACATTTACAATACTTAATTTTTACAATATGTTCTATGCTTTTTCTGCATACAAAAATAGTTTCCATTACCATATTTAAATAGGTGTTTTAAGGTAATACTTTCCTCAAGAGACATAAATTTCTACTGCCTTGATATAGAACAGAATTAACCAGTGTAGTTTTTATATTAAATGCATATGTATATGGTATGTACAATTCAATCCATCTTAAATTATGAAATTTCACAACCACTTTCACAACAAAGTCATCCATAATTATAGCATGGCTTTGTTTTATGCCAAGGCTGCCTAATATGTGTATTGGCTAAGATGGCAGTAACCTTAGTATTATGCACTGCGCAGAAGTGGCATAGGAAATGTCAAGGGTAAATTTATCAGCTGTGAACAGTCTTGATCATTGCTTTGTGTTCATGTTGTGAAGTGTTTTGGCAATACATGTGTTGTGTATGATTTCCTTACAAATGTTATTCTCTTATTAGTCCATGGATATGCCTGCCAACAAACAAATTCATGCTTGAACAGCGTATATTTATGTACAATGCATACATGAAAACTGAATCATGTAGACAGGTGTGTAGATAATTTTATGTTTTCCATTTCCGGGTTGAGACACTGTGAAATTGAGTTTTATTTATGGACGCTCTTTAACTGCTGCAGTTCTTAGCGTCCCATTCTAAATTGGCATGAGCCCCGATATTTGCCCAGAGCCTCTTTATCAGGCTTCAGGTTCTTTTATGTGCCATAAATCTACAATATGGTACCAACAGTTTTGTTTCCTGTCCGAAGGAAGTCATGATAGGGATTTTTAAGCCCAAAAAAAATCCATTGCCCTACGCTGGATTTAACCCGCAACTAGCCAGCTAGCATTTACTCCTAGACCACGGAGGACAACTGACACTATTAGATGTTTGGTCAACAAATTTAGAACAACAGCATCGCTAATTGCTAAACCAAGAAGCGAAAAGTCAGACGAAATTGATATTGTATTCAAACACTTGCTTAAGAAGTCTCTCAGCCTGTTGCACAGCAAGTGAGTGTTTCACAAACCCCTGTTCGTACAACTACTAGACTGAAATCCTACTGTGCAGTAATTATGAACATTATGCAAGAACAACTTGTGCGCGTGAATAGTAATTTCATGAAACAATATCAAAAACGTATTTGTACATATGGACACCATTTTCTAGCATGGGAGTTACAGAATAGAAAACCCCACAGTGTAGTAGACTTTGTGCGGAGCAAGCATTCCTTGGCATAAAATGAAAGCACTGTACAATAGCAGTACAGCAAAGCAAAGCATACAACCAGACACTGCATTGATATTAATCAGTCAACAGAAATACAGCTTATTGTTGTGAAGTGCCGCCAAACTCACTATGGAAAGTTTTTCTGATCATCAGAGAGCACATGGAATAGGGAAATAATAATTACAGATTTATCTATTTTAAATCATTCTAGAATTGATTTTCTGTTGAACTATTACTCCCTCCATTTTGAAGCAAAACCAAATAACATAGTCAAAAACACAGTTACTATGGAAATTAGTTTTGCAAATCATAAATTATTTTCTTTAAAACAATACTTTATGTTCCATTACATTTGATGTGAATTTGGCACAAGTTAATTGTTCTTTTTCTAACACTTAACATAGTGTTCAACATTTCATCTTTATTCCAATCCTATTGCACATTTTATAGCTCTTGGAGGTATGCATGACACCCTCATCTGAAATATAGTGTACTGAAAAGAGTATGAGCAAATGCAATGAAGCTTAAAAGGCTCCTTTGAGATAAATATTTCATTCCTTCCCGAATTTTTCATACATATCTATTGTTTTGTAAATTTAATATAGGTTTCACAGAACCAAATAACATACCTCACAATGCCGAATGCAAAAGCATAAAATAAAGAATAAAAAATATTAATATTTCTTACATAACCCTACCAACAGCCACTCATTCCATATACAACTTTTTATTAACATTCACACAAGGGAGCCACAATGCACACTTTGAGAAATTCATGTTGCCTTATGCTAGCAATAACAAATACTCCATTAACAATTTTCACGAACCTTCAATACTGAATGCTGTGCTTGCTAGGCAATTTCTCCAGCACATGAGTCCTATGCCTCTGTAGCAGTATTACAGGGATTGAATTGTAAACTCAGTGGCTAGACAAGATGTGATTCATGCTTTGAAACAAACACAAAGTAGAGCTTAGTTATTCAACATTTGCCTTCTCAGCAAAGGGTTATCCTGGCTTGAAATAAGCCTTATCTATTTAAAACTTTCCAACTGAGATTCAATTCAAGACATTCTGAGGGATTATGAAGGAGACATACTACACTCATACACATAGATAAACTTAAAACCTTATTGTCATAAGGGTTGTACAATATTAGGTGGCCTATTATCTGCAATGGTTAAATTGGATTTTCAATACACCATGCTAAAGAGTTGCTAATTTAAAAGGTATAATGGATTTCAATAGCTTGAGAAATTAAAGCACCCTTCCAAAATTATAATAATAAAACCTAAGCCTTATCCATGGAACCGAGATTCAAATTGGACATTCTAGATTACAAAGCAGATGTGCTGTCTCCATTTTATATAGGTGGGCTTAAAACCTTATTGTTATAAGTTACATATAATATGAGGTGGTGCATTGGCAGCTATAATAAGTTTTCTTGATTAATTTCTTCTTAGCTAAGGGAGTCCCACTGATATTGCCCCTCAAAATATAAGACTATTCCTATTTGAATTGTTGTCTAAATTTGCTTTCAAGCTAACACTAATGGACCTGTATATCACAGATGCACCACAATTCAGCACAAATTTTTAGGTAAAACTACTGATATACAGGGTCATTATGATACATGGTAACCCACTCATGCACTCTCTAACAATGTATGAGAGAACCAGGAGTTGCTGGGAAAACTATGCAGGCAGAGGTGGACTAAACTCCTTACCTTATAATAGACGCACGAAATGTTGACCTTCTGCTCTCAAACAAGCATTGTATCTCTTAAAGATTTTGTCACTCACTCACTGGAGCCCAGTATAAAATAATGTGAGTATTCACATGTCCATTTAAGGGAAACTTAAGATTTGTCAGAGAAAAACAAAAGCTGTGGGTCAATGAAAGCTCTTTCTCCAGACTGGAAAATTCAATTGCAATAATTCACACATTTACTGGGGTCATTTGCTTTTAATGCTTGCACTCATGTGTAGTTATAAGGTTTTAATTTCAACAGATGAGTAGCATTTCTAGCAGAAGATGGAGACACCCCTGTTTGCTGCGCTAATTTGCTCAGCTATTTTCGAGGTGAACACTCCAAAGTGGTACAGCTTTCATCCATTTTATTTTCTGTTAATGCTGAGCTTCCTAGAATATTTCTTGTCCAACATTCAACCCAAAGAAGCTTCAAATTTATTGACAACAGCATGTGTAGTTTTTCTTGCAGGTGGTACAGTATTTGCAAACTTTACAAATAAACACATGTTCTTCCCAGTTAAGTGATGGACCATGTTTAGTGCAGTGACAGAAGCATTTAACTGAATGATTGACTGCATGTGCACCAGACTCAGCAACACAGAAATGGCAACAATGTATTTTCAAGCAGGAATTGGCAGTCCGAAGTCCTGGCAGATGGCGCAGGAGTAGCGAAGGAGAGAAAGGCCGCAAATGGGTTACCATGTAATGATCTTGTATAAATCCCTGAAGTCTATTTGCAACTTAATTTACAAGAAAGTAGTCCAGATATCTTCTTATAACTATTTCCAGACAATTAGGTCTTAATTTTAGCACAGCATTGAATGTTTTATGAACTTACTGCTGTGAATGAAATTTCATTGTAGTTTTCAAAATAATAATAATACTGAAAAATTATTTGAAAGTAAATAATATTCCATTTCAGGTGCTAGAGTGCTTATCTGATTCATTATTATTGCCAATTTCATCTTCTTTTAATTGTTACTATTAGCAATTCATAATACTCCCTAACATAACCTATTATAGTTATTAACTAACCATTAAAATCATTAGCTGAATTATTATTGGTATAAATCTGTGATTAGCATCACAGATTTCTAAACATTGTCCATGAAATATTCCAGGGCAATTAAATCAAAAGGTTGCTTGTTTTGTCCTGGAGTAGCATCAGCTTTTACTGCAATATTTGGAATTTTTCATGTTTAACCTATTTATCAGGTCCAAACCTTCTGACATTTGAGGCATGTCCACTAATACAGCACTAGTACAGTGGCGTGATATTGTCTCTTATGAAAAAATCAACAAGCTAAGTGTTCCACACAAAATTTCTCCTACTTCTGTGCATGAACTGATCTCCTTTATTAGGCAGCTACCTAATACAAAGTCATCAGGGCATGATCAATCCAAACTTGTACTCAAGAAGCAGGCTCTCGCATATTTAACAGCAATCTTCAATGCTTCCCTAAGAATTGGTTAATTTCCACATACATGGAAACTTGCTGCAATTATTATTTTTCATAAACCTAACACATCCAAACATCTACCATCCAGCTATCGAACTACATTATTAAAATTGTTTGAAAAAATTATTCATAAACACCTTTCCAACTTTGTATTTCTCAATAATATTATTCCAGATAACTGAAGCTATCCTTAAAGGATTTGAAAATAAAGAATTCACAGCAGCTGTTTTCTTGAATATTGCTCAAACTTTCGACCAAGTTTGGCATGAAGAACTGCTATTTAAATTACACAGAATTGGATTACTGGACTACCTTATCCAAGAGTTTTCTAACGGAATGCTTGTTTGTGGTTAGCATTGATGGATTCATATCAGCACCCAGGCAATTACTGCTGGAGTACCGCAAGGATCAATACTAGCACCCATATTATTTAATATGTTCATGTATGGTATACCCCACCTGCAACTTAGCTGTAATGGCAATATATGCAGATGATACTGTTCTGTTTTATTTTAATTCTAATCTCAATTTAGCAGTCAACTCTCTTCAGGTATCTCAGCATTGGCAGAATGGTTTTCCACCTGGCACATTTCACTGAACATTCACAAGACTAAAGCAAAAATGTTTACCTTAAGGCCCTTTAATACTGTGCCAATATTATTTCTTATGAACAATTATCATGGCTGTGCTGGCATACTTCCATTAAGTACCTTGGCATATTATTAGATACCAGATTAATGTGGAACGCTCATGTAGAATGCATTGAGGCACTTGCTACCTCTAGAAGTACAAGGTTACATATATCCTCTGATAAATGATGCTCCAGAATAGATCTTGATAATACTCCATTCTTCTGTACAAATCTCTGGTTCGATCTCTCCTCACATACGCTTCTCCCATTTGGGATTCAGCTAATAAAACACACATATTCATAAACTTCAGGTTATTCAAAATAAATTTCTTTGAGTTGTAACTAATTTTCCTTGGTTTATCAACATTAAACTGCATCAAGAGTTTGGCATCCTGCCCATCAAACAATACATCAGATCTCTCTCAAAGATCTTCTACTCAAAATTACCTAGCATTTCAGGAGCTCTGGTGTACAAATTGGGAGCAAACAGCCATCAATAGCCAAGACTAAAGAGAAAATTACCTAAAAACATCTTATTATTGGACACCGGAATTGAAGAACAAGACTGATTCAACCTAATTTGCAATAATTATATCTTTTTTCTTCATGTTAATATTCTTAATAATACAGCTTCATATTCCAAATTGTAATTTATAAACTTGTTAATATTATTTTCATTTGAATTTTGAATTTATCTGAAATTTGTATTCCTAAACTTGTTATAAACTTCACCGCAGCCATTGTTAATTTCTTTTACATATGTTAATGTTGTCATATGACCCATTTCAATGTTATTTACTTGTTATTTTCTGTTAAATTATTATAAATAGCCTGTATAGCTTTTAGCTGATTGGTCAAAATAAATAATTTAAAAAAAAAGTAATAATTAGCAGTGGTGTGACATTATCTCTTATGAACAATACAGCTTGCAGCTTGTGAAATTCAAAATACAATATCATATATAGCATGTTTGTTACAAAACTTAGCTGCCAGCAGCACAGCCCGTGAGATCTTCGCTGCATTTCCCTGTGCGAGTGTTCTACATCTGTTCTGTTGTCACACGTGCATCACTCTTACTTCTGTTCTAATTCAGTTCACACGTAAATAACACTAGGAATATGTTTTATTAATTTGTTGAGTTGTTTTTTAACACTACGTCACTTACATTGTTATTATGAGGGACTAGTTTCGAAAGCCTATGCTTTCATTTTCAACCTCACAGGTCCAACTCACTCAACAAATTAATAACACATAATTTGACCGTCACTGTCACTAAATTCCTCCAAACATCAATCAAACACTAGGAATGTTTAGAAAAGTTTAGTTTTGCTTGAAGTGCTTTCAAAATGCAGTATACAGTACCACAAAGAGTGTTGATGTACGTATGTGCTTAAATCAACTTGTAGGAAAGTTATAAAGCAATTTGAAACTAAATTTCCTGGCATACATGTTCCAAGTAGAGATGCTGTTCGTTTTCTTGTAAATCAATTCAGGGATATGGGATCAAGTTGCTTAAGAAATAGAAATTAGACAAAATTGGAGAAATTCAATGTCACAACCAGGATTTGAACACGGTTCTCCCACTCTCCATATGGTTGCTCTTACCATTGAGCTACTCTGACAACATGCCAGTATGACATTCAATCCTTCAACTGGTTCATGTGATCTTATCTGGTCAACCAACCTGCATGTCCCTTCTTTCACAGAACACCTTAATGGTGACTTACAGTACTTAGTATCTGAGTAATATTCACATGTCCTAATACTGTTGTACTCCGTGGTGTAGTGGTTACCACACTAGCCTCATATATCCAAGGTTGCAGGTTCAAACCCAGCCGAGGACGATGGATTTTTTCGGGCATAAAAATCTGAGCTGTTGGTCCCATTTGTAGATTTACAGCACATAAAATAACCTCAAGCCTGATTAAGAGGCCTGAGCAAAATTAAGCAGTCTTTCATGCCCAACATATAATGGGACACTGAGAGTCACAGTAGTTAAAGTGCACCATAAATAAAACTCCATTTCATTTCATTTCATACCCAGATACCTTATTTCCCTCTACTGTTTAGGAACTAATACAACCATTTCTGCTAATGTTTATCTTGATTACCACTACATACTAAAAGGAATAACATTTAGTAATAACAGTTTGTAGAGAAAGTCATGTGAATGGAATACATAAGATTTTTTACAGTTTAAGCACAAAATTTAATAAAGTTTATAAACTGATGACACTTAGGGGACAAGTCTAGTTCTAGTCCACTGAGGGCACGCCCCTATTGACATATTGGTTCTCATGAAACATCAGGTGGTTTGGACCATAAATAGTATTATATGTAACAAGTTCTTGACAACATAAACACAAGACAGAAAATCTTGAATGATATTCAATAATAACAATATTGCAGATAATGACATTAATGCACTTTCCAAATAAATAAATAATAAGTGATTGTAAGTGAAAAGAGTATTAAAGTGCATGTCATTTGCTTCATCTATTTTACTCACATCACTCTAGCCTTTGGAATGAAAGTAATACAAATTTACTTCTTATGAACATTAATGTAATAAATTGTTTTTTTTTTTCTTTTTTTCAAATAAAGAATATCACATACCTTACGTAATAAATAAATAAAAAAATATTATAGCACAATGTCCCTATCTGTGTGCAAGCATAGCAAATGGTATACCAATGGCATAGAGCTTCAGTTGACATGATTAGTCGTCTCTTAAGTTGAACCTAATGTGCCTAAGAAGTTAAAATCTTGCCAATCTAGCAGCTAGCAGATTTCATTCCTCCATTAGGTTGTCACCCACCGTTCAGTGGGAATTCTGGATACATTTCTAAGTTTGTTCTGATAAATTTTCATCTGAATGAATATGCTCTGGTATAGGCCAATGCTCCATCACAACTGAGTTTCTAACAGAGCGCTATCAGACAATAACCATAACTCTCAATTGCATTGCCAACACAAGAAAACTAAATAAAATCATCAGTAAACCATGTCTCCTGAAACTCCATGCCGTTGTATAATTTGCAACTTGGTTAAAATGCATATTTGGCCCATCTACAGTGTTCAAATTGGTTTAAAAACCATGAGGTGTTACGCCCTGCCCTGTACAATCAATATTAACTATTTAGTTACACTTCAATGCACATTTTTTCAAGAAACACAATTAAATTAGTGAGAATTTATAGCAACACAAAATATCACCAATTAATAAAATAATATTAAAAAAGAACTATTATATGAGGGCGGATCAACAAAGATAGACACTGTAGCTTCCATGATAGCCGTATCTGTAACATAAATATTTGAAAAGAGCGGGTTTTTATGTATAATGTCGGTAGGCGGCAGCACTCTCGTATCGGTAGGTTGGTAGTAATGCTCTATTTTGTAGACCCTACGTGCATTTCGCATTCCAGACAGTGGAGGTGACGCGAGAGGAGCAGTACAGCGCAATCAAATTTTGTTTTCGTTTAAACCATACAGCCACCAAAACTTATGAAAAGCTGAAGCAAGCATACAGTGAAGATGTACTACCTCGTGCAACAGTGTTTAGGTGGTTCAAGGACTTGTCAGTGTTAAGCAAGGTGGGCCTGGTGTTTCGGCTTAAGTGTGACTGAAGTCAACATCAACACAGCTGCTGTGATTGTATGACAGGATTGGCGTTTAACATTATGTAACCTCAGTGAAGTGTTGAGAATTTCATATGGCAGTGTGTTTACAATTATGCACGACCATCTCCATATGACCCGAGTTTGTGCTCGTTGGGTGCCACATCTGTTGACTCCCGAACAAAAGGCTGTGCGAATGAAAACAAGCCGTGAGGTGCTGCGTCTCTTTGCTGATGGAGGGGGATGCATTTTTTAAATTGATTATCATCGGTGATGAGTCATGGCTGCATCATTATGATCCTGAAGGAAAACAAGCCAGCACAGTGTGGAAATAGCCAGGTTCTCCAACACCAAAAATGGCAACATTTGTTCCATCTGCAGGGAAAATGATGGTGATCACATTTTTTGACTGTAATGGAATGATTTACCAGCATGAGGTTCCTCCTCATATTACTGTTACAGCAGCATACTACACATCAGTATTGGCTACACTGCAGAAGCACATTGCAAAGAAACGACCACAGCTTCTTTCTTGGACTGGGTGGCAACTTCATCATGACAATGCACAGCCTCACGTCGCAAATCAAATCATGCAGTTTCTCGCTCGATTCAACATTACCTGTGTACCACATCCACCTTATAGCCCCACTCTTGCACCCTGTGACTTTTTTACTTTCTGTATACTCACTATATACATAGTGAATAGAGAATGTATTGCACTCCACCAAAAAATTTGATACCGAGATTTCACCGGAAATATATGTTTTAGAGTCCCCTGTATCCAAAAAAAAGTATTTTCAGAAAAAGGTCTGTGTGTATGTGTGTGTCCGTGAACACGATAACTCAAAAACGAAAAGTTGGTAAAATACCAAACTTGGTATTTAAGTTTAGTATCTTCCAGGGATGCGACACAAAGATTTTGAGAAAAATCCCCCCTCCCCAAACTACCATTTACATGGAACTTTTTTCGAAAGTTTTGATTTTATAAAAAATTGCTCTAACGATTTTGATTAAAATATTGTATATTAAGGTTATTTACCTGACAAATAAAATGTATATTTTGAATTTTCTGGGAATAGCCTCTGAAGACTACTTTATTCTGGATGAATTTTTCATAACTACTAAACCGTAAGAGATGGACAAAAACTTAACCCACAAAAAAGGTAGAACACGTTAAACCACACAATTTATGTTATATACATTTTTTTCGTGGAGTTGATTGTTTTTGAGATATTCCTTTTTCTTGGTTTCAGCTTTGAAAAACTTAAACTTTTCTCATACAGGAATTTGTCAGCTCCTGTCCATACAAACAAAGCAACATCAGTCACATAGTAACCAGCTTTTGGCTTTCACTTTAACCTATGCTACTCCCTTATTTCGGTTCTACTTACAATAAAGCAAGAAATAAGACTATTTCTGCTAATTTTTCTCAATTAGTATGAAATAAATAAAAGATAAGCTTATTAACAATAATAATTTACAGAGATATAGAGAAAGTCATGTGAATGGAACACATCAGATTTTTTTATTCCCATCACTAAAGGCAAAGCTTAGGGGTATTCGATTTGAGAATTCTGAAGCAGTGCTCAAGAAAAGTGAGGCGATTCTCAAGGACCTGACAAAGAATGGTCTGCAGCACGTGTTCAAGGACTGGCAGAGACACTACAGCCACCTCCATTGAAGTAGGAGGGGACTGCCTTGAAAAAGATCATGTAAACATTGAATTGGAATAATAAACATCTGTGAAAAAAATAAGTCTCAATCTTTCTTGATCATCCCTCGTATAAATGCTTGCCACTGCATATATCATTCTGGAATAGAATCAATTTTTACTCCAATACTTAGAATTGTTCGTAAATGAATTATGTTTGCTGATGTTTTATAGTATCAAATTTTGATTAGCAGGTTTTTATTAAAGATATCATTTGGATTTTATTAAATAGTTCTTTTTTGTTATTTTCCTCTTTTAAAGACAAAGTACTCCTCATTCCACCATTTGCCACAGTTGCTCAAAATAAGGTTACATGCTATAATTAGAGTTCAGTAAACAAGGCACTTGGGTATTAGATCTTCAGAAAAACTTGTTTTTACCACATTAGCTATTCAGGTAAGAAATAGGCATAAAAAATAAAGCCAAATATGCTTTTGGACAGGTAGAGTCAGACTGAAAAATTCAGTGCTGTAGCCAGGATATGAACCACAGATCTCCCAGTTTCTAACCACTGAGTTGCCATGGAAACATGGATTAAATTCCCTAACTGACTTGCACGTTTCCAGGTAAACCAAGATGATATCCAAGCGACGCTTTTGATTAAGACAACTAGCACTGTAAAGGGAACTATTCATAATAGCATATAATTTTTAGCCAATAGAACCAAATATTGAGAAAATAATAACTAATTACATGCAGCAGCAGGTTGGCAGATGCATTGGAGCAAATAATTTCTTGGCTCTCACAAATCGTAAGGCGCAAAAATATAATGCACATTGCACTAAATGTGCAGCCTTCATGCTTGCATTATTTTCAAGATTTTGGTCAAACCATTACTGTAAAGTCACTGCCATAAGCATAGTTGTAATTTTTGTAACCTATTTATTTAGTTTTGAGCAAATTTTCTTATATGTTGGTTACGTTATTTGTTGGTTACGTTATTTGATTTGAAACTCGCTGTGCAATTGAAAGATATCTGCATTATAGTCTAGAAACCCGTGCCAACTTCTTGCATTGCACTTAGAACTGCATTGTGAATGGTCTTCCCTTGCACCTGAGCTTAATCTCTGTTATGTCTGTGCTAGCATCTCATTGTGAAAGTAGCTTTACTTTTAGCATATCACTATTTGTTCATGTGATTTCAATATACATTCCCTTATTTTTCATAATTAAAAATGGACATCAAATCTCAGGATAATGAGCTGCTTTTTGATCCCTTTTATTTTCAGATTTCAAATTTCTGCTCCGCAAAGCATTGCAATGTACTTCACACAAAAATATTACAATTTTGAAAAATTGAATAATTTAAACACATCAGCAAAACGCATTTACAAAACTCAAGCTTATTGTTACAATATTCAGCATTTTCCTATTTCCCTTTAGCGTCTTTCCAGTAGTAGACTGCTTATTGACAGATTAAACTTTTAATGCAGATGATGATGTAGGACAGATCCTTTGATACTGTGGTTCTGTGTAAAGCTTTTGATGAAGCTTTGTGTAAAAAGAAGACCCAATTAGTTCATTACCACATTTGCTAAGCAGTTATGCTTAAGTCCGTGACAAAAATATTGTTAAATAATATCAAAACTGGCAAATGACATTTACCCACGATAATTGTAATGCTTTATTATATAGCAGTGGCAATAATTCTGAACACCTTTTTTGTTAAATTAACTTTCAATTTGAATATTGCATTCAATTCTCATTCAGGATAATTTAGGAAGTGTTCCCATAATACAGTATTGAATCTTTTACCATAAACTGAAGCTAATTTGGCGCTTAATGGATTACTTTGCCCCAACTTTGAAAAATATATAATTTTATATATATATATTCTTCTCTTATATTACATAGAGGAGAAATCTAGTAATTATGAAATGTCAATACATTATACTTTGACAAGTATATTCATTACTGTAAATAATGTTGGCTGATGTATATTATTTGAGATGAAATACATACAAATTCCTCGATCTATTTTGATACCTGACTAGAAAAAGAATTCACTTCTGTTAGCACATAAATATAACAATATGTGCCAGTTTGTCAACACTGTGAATTTATAAGCAAGAAAAGGAATTTAATTTTTAAATTTTAAAAATAAATAAGCTTTTCTGAAGATCTGTGACAACAACAAACTGCTACTGCAAAACATACCAACTGATTAAGCTGTCCAACTTTCTTATAACATGGCTTCTATTCTATCAGCCTTTTCTTTCCAATTTTGTATGCATTTTTATTCCCCATTTTAAATGTGTTAAGCCCGTGGACGTGCATCCTTGATCTGGAAGAGTTTGCGCACGAAGTACACCTGCAGCATGGTAGTGAAAGTAATGACTAGTATTTGAGCAACAGACCAATTCTGGACATAGCGATTGTTATCCAGGAGCAAGTTGTAGTCCCATGTTTCTCGCCCTCGGCTGTGATGTTGGTACTGCAGCATCTCATTGATGTTACGTTCTACATTTCTTAAAGATTCCTATAAAACAAATTATTTTGTTAGATGTACATACATATATCGATAATCAAGAGCAACTCATGTATGCTACAGGATGGTGCATGAGAAAATGGCCCTTAGTACTAGACTACTACTTGTTGCCTGCCAATTTTCACCTATTGTTGCAAAGCTGTTGTGACTACATTTAGTATTGTCAGTAAGAAAACAGTTGTGACTTAAGATGTGTGAAGTAAATGAGCCATATGCATAAAATGTAGTATTATCTTTTGCTTTGACTATAGGAAAAGCTAGAAGGAAGGCATATATGTTATTTTCTATGCATAAACAGTAACCTAATGCTAAGAAATTTATACTTCCAAACCATAGTTTTTACTTTCCATTAATAATCAATTCTCCGATTACTGGGATCTTTCGCTTCTATTCTGTAATTTTTGATATAGAAATTCTCATTTAAAACTTAACATTATAGAAGATAGAAATTCAATTTTCTTCCAGTCTGAAGGAATCCATGTTAAGGACTTTTATGCCCGAAAAAATCCATTGTCCTTCATGACGTTGAAACCAGAGGCTAGCATGTTATTGCTGAGGATGACAACCATATGCAATGGGCAAAGTGAAGGAGTATGAATGGTGATTTAATATCTAGGCCTGAACATATGTGTGAATATTAGTAATTAAGGCAAATGAGATCTTTCATACTTTATCTACTGTATGTAGTAAGGAGAGGAAGTTCTGCATTCCACCAAAAAATTTGATACCAAGATTTCACTGGAAATAACACATTTTGAGACCCCCTAAATCTGAAAAAAATAATTTTTAGAAAAAATTCTGTGCATACATGTGTGCCCATGAGTTTGTGAACAGCATACCATAAGAGCAAAAATTAACTTAAATACCAAACTTGATCTTTTAAATTCAGCACCATCCAAGGACGTGACGCAAAGTTTTTAAAAAAAATCTCTCCCAATCTAAACAAACTACTCTTTGCATGGAACATTTTTAGAGAATTTAGATTTTCTCAAAAACGGTTCTTATGGTTTTGACTAAAATACATGTTTTAAGATACTTTGTGACTAATGAAATGTAAATCTTAAATTTTCTGGGAATAACCTCTGAAGTCCTATTTATTCTGGATGACATGCAAAACTGGTAAACTGTGAGAGTGAGTGAGAGAGTGAGAGAGAGAGAGAGAGAGAGAGAGAGAGAGAGAGAGAGAGAGAGAGAGAGAGAGAGAGAGAGAGAGAGAGAGAGAGAGAGAGAGAGAGAGAGAGCGCGCTTACTACATGAAAAATTTAGGTTTGTTCAAACTCTAATTTATGTTACAAAAAAAAAAATATCTTGTCTTTGCTTTACAGCATTAACCATTTCCAAGGTGTCCGTTATTAATGTTTAAAATTTTATAATACTTATACTTTCCTCAAATGGGATGTCTATTCATTTTTGTTGCTCCTGGTCAAACAAGCAGAATGGGATTTCAATATCCTAGTGTAATCCCTTACTTCCTTTCCATTTATAAGGAACCAAGCAATAAGAGTATTTCTACAAATGTTTACTTCGATTAGCATGAAGTAGATAGAAGAATAAGCTTTTGTGAAAATAGCTTCCAGAACAGATAGAGAAAGTCATGTGAATGGAATACATAAGAATTTTTGTATAGTATGATTTTATCAGTCTTTTACAGTTTACAGCTATGCAAACATTGCTCAGATTGAAGAGAACTTCGCAGTATATTCCCAGAAAATTCAAGATATATATTTCATATGCCATAAAAAATCTTAAACATACAGTGTGAACAATGTGAAAAAGTATACATTGGCATGATAAAAAGGAACACAACAATCCACTTAAAAGACCACTTCAGGCATTTAAATAATAAAGAAATAGACAAATCAGCAGTAACTTCTCATTTTTGGGAAGATAGACATAATATAAAATCAAAAGTTAAGTTTAAAAAAAAATGTTGGCAACAACAATAAATTAAAAGTCTGGGAGAAGAAATTTATTAAAAAATTTGAAAACCATCTGAATAGGGATGTCAACACACACGACCATCCATATTTTAAGTTCATTTTTCCGACCCAAAACTACGCACAGCTCACCAAATCAGATAATAGTTAGCTGAAGATGTTGGCATTGGCGGTGAAAACATGCTTTTAGGTAAGAAACCTTAAAGTGAAGTTAGAGTGCGACTCATTAGTTAATAATTGAATTACACTTCACTGTGAAAAATCCTTTATTTGAATATAATGTATTTTAATTCAAATCGTTACAGCTATTTTTGAGAAAATCAAAATTTTTGAAAAACATTCCACGTAAAGGGTAATTTGGAGTGGGGGATTTTTTTGGGAATCTTCATATCTATCCTCGGAAGATACTTATTTAATACAACAAACTAAAATTTCAGTCAACTGAAGCTAACAACTCTACAAGCTGGAAGAACATATAGTGGACTTGTTGAGTTGCACCAATTCATTTGTTATATCACATTGTAGACGTAATATGTTGTGAATATTGTGAACACGGCCAGGTTAATACAAATCTACGCTGACTTCAGATCAGCATAGCGGAGATAGTGACATATTTAATACAGAACTACTCTGTTAATAGACATTTTTAAACCAAAGTATGGGGACCATTCAGAAAGTAAACAATTTGGCATAACTAAATAATAACGGAAGATATCAACACACACATTTATTTACAAATTACCTTACTCCATTTCTCAGCGTAATCTCCATTCTGTCAAGAAATTTGTCATATGGTACCATTTTTTCAGTGCCATTGTTATACTTTCCTACCACCAAAGAACTTTTTTGTTCTTTTCGAATGCACAAAATGTTCGGTCAATCAAATTTTATAGAAAAATAATGAAAGTATGGTGATAATGCAATGAATGAGTCTTCAATGAGGAAACAGTGCATAATTTACAAGTAATCAAAGAAGAACCAATGAACACGACAAAGACCAGAATGGAAATTCATAAAACGTTATGGAGGAATTGAAAGAAAATATTAATAAAAGAATTTAAAAAAACTGGTTTCTCAATTTTAAATACCATATATGTTTTTTGGGTGGAAAAGATTTCCCAACAGACAAAAACCTTAAAGTGGCAGTGACATTTTGTATCAAGTCTTTAGCATTGGAAGAGTACAGTATCTGTATTGAAAAACAGGTACCACATCACAATGAATATCTTGATAGTAATAAAGATTATGTTGAGATATTGAGTAAGGTATTGTGACTTTGTAAATAAATTTTTGTGTTGATATCTTTCATTATTATTTAGATATTTGAAACCGTCTGTTACTTTCTGGATGGCCCTCGTATATTCAATTTTAATTAATTTTCAAGTTCATTTTTATGGGCCACAATTTATATTCCAGCAGCCTGTAGTTGTGCACTTCAATATAAGAGAGTTCTGTCAAGTACAGATCCATTTTTGATAAAGAAAACTGAAGATCTGAAACAAATATAAGACAAGGAATAAATTCCTCTATCATGTGAATATTTTTGAGTTGGTTTTGTAATACTTAAATATCACTTACATACAATTTTTCCAGATCGGTTTTGAAGCCATGTGGGCATCATTGTCGATGGTTTCCAACTGATCGACAATGATGCCCACATGGCTTCGAAACCGGTCTGGAAAAATTATTCTTAATTGATACTTACAAAACCAACTACAAAAATATTCATTTCATACATATCACTGTTCCAAAACACCCTTTCATTAAAATTATTCCTCTATCATACTTACTGTGAAGTTCTCCACATGCAAATTCAATTCTTCAACTTCTTTGCTGAATTTATCCCACTGATCATACCTGAAACACAACAATATTAACATTAGAACATTTTGTGATTTCATTATTGCTGTGTTTGTGCTATGTTACTCTGTAATGGAAAATAACCACTGGAGAGTAGCTCAGAAAACAATTCACTTCCAAAAATAGATGTGTTCCATTCACATGGCATTTTTTACAACTCTGTAAAAAATAGATAGAAGCTTATGCTTCTATCTCCTTCATGCAAATCGAGATAAACATAAGCAGAAATGCTTCCTTGTAAGTAGAAGGGAAATAAGCAATATGCTAGGCTAAAATGATAGTCAATGCTTTTAAAAGCTGGTTGTCATGTGGGTGAAATCTGTTTCTTTGCATGCCCAGGAGTTGACAAATTCCCAAATGAGAAAAGCTATTTTAAAATTGAAATCAATAACAAGCAATATCTCAGAAATGGTCATCTCCACAAAATAAATGTTTGTGACATAGACTGTATGCTTTAACGAGATATATGGCCACGCCATGGCCGAGTGGTCAGAATGCTCGCCTCTCACCTAGATGGCCCAGGTTCGATCCCAAGCAACCGCATATGAGATTTGTGGTGTACAAAGCAGCAGGTTTTCTCCGGGTTCTCCGGTTTCTCCTGCCATCACATTCCACCAGGGCTCCATCTTCATGTATCATCAGTGTCATTGCCTACGGTGCCAGAGTAGTAAAAGCAGGCGTTAAACACTACCAAAAAAAAAAAAAAACAAAAAAAAACAAGATATATAATTTTTTGTGTAATAAGTTTTTATCTAACCCTTAAGGTTTTACCAGTTTTGCAAAATTCAGCAAAATTCATCCGGAATAAAGAGGTCTTCTGAGACTATTCCCAGAAAATTCAAGATATACATTTTATTTGTCATATAAATATCTTTATTTTAATCAAAATCGTTGGAGCCATTTTTGAGAAAATCAAAATGTTCAAATTTTTTTCCAAGTAAAGGAGTGGGGGTATTTTACCAACCTTTCATTTTTGAGTTATCATGTACGTGGACACAGACACATGCGTGCGAGTGCACATGCATGTGCACCTTTTTCTAAAAATGCCTTTTTTGGATACAGAAAACCCTAAAACATGCATTTCTGGTGAAAATCTTTGTGTTACATCCAGAAGATACTAAACTAATACCAAGTCTGGTGTTTAATGGACTTTTTGCTTCTGAGTTATCCTGTCTGCAGACACATACACACATAGATCTTTTTCTAAAAATGCTTTTTTTTTTGGAATCAGGAGTCCTCAAAACAAGTATTTCTTCTGAAATCTCGATATCAAATTTTTAGGTGGAATACAATATAATTAACACAGAAGTAGAGAAAGTATTAGCATTGTACAATTGGAAACAATAAATCCAAACGCACAAAATCCTCTTACCCTTTTGTTATTGTTATGGTCATCAGCAGCCATTTTCCTCTATTATCAGAATATTGAGGCCCAAAAATTGTTTCTGCTTTGCTTCTGTTCTGGTTTCCGTTTCCATTCTCGTATTATTTTAAACCAGTCTTAAAGAGAGCACAGCTGCATGCACACATCCATACTGATACACATGTGTGCAGTCTCTTTTAAAAATGCAATGGCTTAAGGATAGCCCATTAAATGCACTACTATCAAAATTCAAACTGTCAAAACAATTTAAAGTTTCAGTTTTATTGTATATTTAGATAAATATAGATTAATAAGAGAAAATCTCCAGCAAGTACCTGATTACTGTGATGTAAAGATTGACAAGTTTGGCTGCAAATCTTGAAAACTGATTGTCAATGCATACACTGTAGTAACCTCCTGTTGAAGCATGGTCCTGGTAATCTGAATTTGGTCGCCATTGGTAAGGATGAACTATCTGTCCACTAGGATGTCGTACTGCAAAACCAGCCATTCCATCACCTCCACGTAGCACCTATAAAAATAACAGTTCCTCACAATTATGATGTTTTTGGCAATTAAAGTATTCATTTGTTGACAGTGAAAGCAAATCACCAATTTCTGTTCTTTCTGGTATAAATTTAATTGCAATATGCACAGTAATACTAAGTGCATTAACAGTATTCATGTTTTGTGTGCTTTAAATGTCTTATACTTAAACTTGCCAACTTCAAACTTATGCTCAATGTCATTTGCACTAAATTAATGCAGAATCCTTTAACACTAGGAAACTGAGGGGCAGGGGGCCCCTGGGGGGCTGAGGAAGGAAGAGAGAGTGTGCATGTTTTTATTTTTTTTTACTGTCAGAATTTAGTTCTTGTTAGGATGTATGACAGAAAAACCCAGCATGTCCTTTTAATTTCTCTACATGGTACATAGGTAGAGAAGGTATTGCACTCCACCCAAAAATTTGATTTTCAGATTTCACAGGAAATACACGTTTTAGGGCTTCCTGCATCCAAAAAAAATTTTTTAGAAAAAGGTCAGCATGCACATGCACGTATGTGTACATGAACATGATAACTCAAAAACGAAAAGTTGATAAAATACTCCCACCCCAAACTACCCTTTACTTGGAAAAAATGTTGAACATTTTGATTTTCTCAAAAATGGCTCTAACGATCTTAATTAAAATAAAGATATTTACATGACAAATAAAATGTACATCTTGAATTTTCTGGGAATAACCTCAGAAAATCTATTTATTTCAGATGAATTTTGCAAAACTGGTAAAACTGTAAGTGATAGACAAAAACTTATTACACAAAAAATTGTATATACAGTCTATGTCATATACATTATTTTGTGGAGATGACCATTTCCGAGATATTGCTTGTTATTGATTTCAGTTTTAAAATAGCTTTTCTTATTTGGGAATTTGTCAACTCCTGGGCATGCAAAGAAACGGATTTCACCCACATGACAACCAGCTTTTAAAAGCATTGACAATCATTTTAGCTTAGCATATTCCTTATTTCCCTTCTACTTATAAGGAAGCAAGTAATCAAGACAGAATTCTGGTAATGCTTCATGCTATCTCAATGAGCATGAAATAGAGAGAAGAATAAGCTTTTTAACAATAATTTGTTACAGAGATGTAGAGAAAGTCATGTGAATGGAACACATATATTTACATAAATGTCCCAAGATCAATGTCACACACGGAATTGCTGGTCTCTCATTGGATGGCTTCCCAGGTGGTGGATTAGAGAAAGCTCATCAGATATGGTGGGTACTGGGCAATATCATAATCAGAAAAAAATAAACTGATGTATTATACTCATATGACATTCTCTAGCTGCTCTAAAAACTTCTTACAAAAGGTTTTTCTTCTTTCTACACAATGCTAATCGAGATAAACATTAGCAGAATGTTCTTACACTTACTTCCTAGTAAGTAGAAGGGAACTAAGGGAATACACTAGATTAAACTGATAGTCAAATATTTAAAAGCTATTGTTATGAGATTATCATTGCAAATCACTTCTTTGCTTGGCCAGAATTAGAACAAAAGTAACATGGACAATTCCTGTCTGAGAAAAGTATAAGTTCTTCACAATTGAAACCAATAACAAGGGATATTTCGGAAGTGGTTTCCTCCACAATAAAAACGTAAAAGACATGTGTATTTGGACAATATCTACATTTTTTGTGTAGTAAGCTTTTGTCTATCTCTAAGCAAAATTCATCCAGAAGGAGGTCTTCAGAGGTTATTCCCAGAAAATTCAAGATATACATTTTATTTGGGATGTAAATAACTTAATATACATGATTTTAATAAAAATCGTTTGAGCCATTTTTAAGAAAATAAAAACTCTCATGTAAAGGATAGTTTGTTGTGGAGGGATTTTCTTGAAAATGTTTGTATCCCATCCTTGGAAGATACTAAACCTAAATGCCAAGTTTGGTATAAAACTGTCTTTCCATTTTTGAGCTATGCTGTCCACAGATACACACGGGTCTTTATCTAAAAATGTTTTTTTCGGACTCGTATCTCGGAGGATGAAATCTCGACTCTGAATTTTTGGGTGGAATACAATGCCTTCTCTATCCACTATGTACATTGTACATGTGGGCTAGAGAAAGTGATATTAAGGGCAAGTGTGTATAGGCAGAGGCATGTTTTGTGTTGAAAATTACTTTTAAAATTAATTAATTAAAATAAATTAAAAAGCAGAATTAATTACAAAAATTTGATGTGTTTCACTCACCTGACTTTCTCTAGCTACTCTTCAAAGAAACTTCTTAAGATAATTCTTTCAACACCATGCTAATTGAGATAAACATTAGCAGTATTTTATTACTCAGTTCCTTGCAAGTAGAAGGCAACTAAGGGAATGCACTAGACTAAAGTGATAGTCAAATGTTTTAAAAGCTGTCGTATCACTTCTTTGCTTGACCAGGAGTAGAAAGAAAAAAAGAAAAAAACATACACTTCTGTCTGCGAAAAGTATAAGTACTTTACAATTGAAAGTAATAACAAGGAATACCTTGAAAACTGTAAGATCCACGAAAAAAATGTATATAACGTAACATGTATTTTAACGAGATCTACATTTTATGCCTTGTAAGTTTTTGTCTATCTCTTATGGTTTACTAGTTATGTCAAATTAAGCAAAATTCATCCAGAATAAACAGGTCTTTAGAAGCTATTCCTAGAAAATTCAAGATATACATTTTATTTTTGATAGAAATGGCTTTAATATGTGGTATTTTATTCAAAGTCGTTAGAGCCACTTTTAAGAAAAACAACATTTTCGAACATTTTTCCATGTAAAGGCTAGTTAGGGATTTTCTTAAAAATCTTTGTGTTGCATCCTTGGAAGATACCAAACTTAAATACCAAATTTGGTATTTAACAGTCTTTTCGTTTTTGAGCTATGCTGTCCACAGACAGACACAGACACACACATGGACCTGTTTCTGAAAATGCATTTTTGGGATTCAGGAGTCCTAAAACATGTATTTCTTGTGAGATCTCGACATTGAATTTTTGGGTAGAATACAATACTTCTCTATCCCTATGTACATTGTACATACGGGGCTAGAGAAAGTAATAACATGACTGAAATGAAAATAGACAGGTAACCTAAGTAATATTAATATTAAAACCCTTATTTGCGCATTGAAAACCTTTTATGTCAAATCAATACCATCAATATAATCTAATCAGACATCACAAGTCTGCAATGTAAAACAAGTTGTGTCATTTTCGTTTTTCATAGTTTGGATTCAATCTGTTACAACTAAGTTATACACTGAGAAAAATCTTTCACTGTCAGCATTTGATTTTGCTAGCCAAAGTCATTCACAAAAAACGTGGTAAAACACACCTTTTGCGCAAAACCAAGAGTGTTGTTACTGCATCTAATTTGTTACTGTTACCAACATGCTTAGCTGTTCAGGAATGTACAAAGTTCTTTGTAACAAAGAAGCAAATCTGAATTAATACAACTAATTTTAAGGCATGTTGTCATTACATTATTTAATTCACTAATGCTTGATTTAGTAACTAGCCTCGGAGGCTCAAGCAAATGATCTAAAGCTTTTATTCTTATATCATCAGTTTCATTTGCCACAATGGAGCCCAATTTAGACGAAGTCATGCTACAACAATTTTTACTTTCTCTACATGTACTATGTACATAGTTTATAGAGAAGGTATTGTAATGCACCCAATACTGGGATTTCAGCAGAAATGCTGTTTTGGGCCCCCCTGAATCCAAAAAAAGAATTTTTAGAAAAAGGTATGTATATATGTGTGCGTGTGTCTGTGGACAGCATGGCTCAAAAACAAAAAGACCGTTAAATACCAAATTTGGTATTTAAGTTTGGTTATCTTCCAAGGATGCAATATGAATATTTTCAAGAAAACTCCCCACCTCCAACTACCCTTTGCATGGAACTTTTTTCAAACATTTTGATTTTCTTAAAAATGGCTCTAAGGATTTTGATTAAAATATCATATATTAAAGGTATTTATCTGACAAATAAAATGTATATCTTGAATTTTCTGGGAATAGCCTCTGAAGACTACTTTATTCTGAATGAATTTTATGGACTTTTTCATAACTACTAAACCTTAAGAGATGGACAAAAACTTACCACACAAAAAATTTTAGACCATGTTAAAACATACAATTTATATTACATACATTTTTTCGCGGAGTTGATCGTTTTTGAGATATTCCTTATTTTTGGTTTCAGTTTTAAAAAACTTACTTTTCTCATACAGGAATTTGACAACTCCTGTCCATACAAACAAAGAAACTTCAGTCACATAGCAACCAGCTTTTGCCTATCACTTTAACCTATGGCACTACCTTATTTTGCTTCTACTTACTAGGAAGCAAGTAATAAGACTATTTCTGCTACTTTTTCTTGATTAGCATGAAGTAAATAGAAGCATAAGCTTTTTAACAATAATTTGTTGTAGAGATGTAGAGCAAGTCATGTGAATGGAACACATCAATTTTTTAAATTGTCTTCTATTGTATCTCTAACATTGGCATCTATGTGTTCTGCAACTCCACTTACTCTGCTTCCAAAGTGACAACTGCCTAATATTTCACAGTTGGCTGTCAGCAAGATAATTTGGGATAAAACAAGGTGAGCTACAGGTTTTTCTATAGATTAAAATGCTAATATTGGATCTATTACTAAATTACACATTTTAGAAATTTGCTTAGTACCTTAGTTTATCAACCTTTAAGTATTATAACTGCTAACTCCTTTTCATTGAAATGCTAAACATGTTTCACAACTTCATCTGCATGGTATAAAGAAAGATGCAAATGTTCAATTGAAGTTTTATTGTTGTAAGTTGAAATAAATGAAGATTGTTTCGTGCAAAACAAAAAAAAAGAAGAGAATAGTCATCTAGAGGTCCTAGGTTTAATTCCCAGCTAGGTCAGGGAATTTTTCTTTAACCAGAATCACCCCCTAACCCCCACAGAATCTGGAAGTGAATGTGTGTGCATGTTTAATAGTATAAAACTGAAAAACCAACATTAAGAAACCCAACAGTTCAGAGAGAAAAACACTAGCAGTTGTTTTACAAGTCAAAGCTCCTGATATGACCATAGAATTTAGAGGAAACAATAATGGTTAAAAACTTCCACAGGTAACTTGAAAGTGTTGAGAACATTAACATGTTCACATTTGAAATCTTAATTGATTGCTAAGGTTTTGATTTCTTCTTGGGATCATTGGGGTTTTAGCTTCACAGATCCCTTGACTGTGCTTTCACCCTGGTCTATGCCTTGCAGTTTAGGGGTCTATAAGTTTATAACAGCCCAGTAAGTAACTACAAGCATTAACTCTAATGGCAGAACAACAAAAGTACCATATCTGGATCACACAACGAAATAATACCCCACATATGCCTATTATACATATATATTTATCACTGAAAACATATTGTTCCCAAAAATATGAAAAATTCCTAAAATAAGCATACACATCATTTCAAAATTATGTCAAATGCATACAAAGCATTTTGTTTTGTTTTTTAATTAAACAGCTTTTGGTAATTATAGAGAACTTGGGCCCCTCTAGAAATTAAACAAATTGTGGTTTGACTGTAAGTTTGGTTTATACTTGTTACGTTTTCACCAATTTTTTTTATCGGAAAAGCTCCGTAATTAAGTTAAACGCTAATTTATTACGTTGGCGTAGCGATCCTTTTTTGTGAATATTTATGAAGTATGCTGCCTAGAAGGAGTAGAATATAAATAAAGAAGGCTTGTAGTACTTTTGCAATGTAAATATATAATAATACTACACACTAAAGTGCCTAAAACCTGAGTTTCATTGTCGGCGGCAGGCGAACAGTGTTGTGGAATGCAACACTGGCATATGTCGCTAGACGCTGTGCTGATGTACGACAAGTATGTTTCACATAGATACAGCTGTTCAGTGAATTTTATTATGCAGAACTTCGGCCACTCTAAAATCGAATGAAACTAAGTGTGATTGATTGACTTTGTATTTATGATGACAATTACAAAGCCTGTGAATTTCAAATTTAGCGCGAGGTTAGGTTCCAATCCGTTTAGGTTAGTGTGTGTATATAAATTTGTGTTTCTAATTTTATATTGTGGTAGTACCTCATTATCGATATTTCCAACAACTCCTAACAGCACAATGGATACAACATTAGTTTTTTAAACCATCTCCCCACCCATAATCCCTCTCTAACCACACCAGTCCCGTTAGAGTGCAAAACTGGCATAAGTCGCAGCAGAGAGAGTTAGCGGCCCAACTTGTAAATAATTACCCAGCTTTTTCATTTATTATTACAAACAAAAAAATCTTGCCTATATTTCTAGGGAGCTATTTTTAAAAAAAAAAAAAAAAAAAAAAAAAAAACTGTATTAAAATAAATGATAAATATCAATTTTGAGCTGAAATATTACAACAGCAAAAATATTTTATATTCATTAAGTGCAGCAATTGGAATTTAAATTAGATTTTGCTGCAATGCATTCCCCCCCCCCCTCCCAGCTGTGCGACTGTACTGGGGAAATAAAATTATACTTGAGGTGGCCTAAAACTAGCATTGGAGTTGCAGCAACTTGGCCTCATAAGGCAATCAGCTGGAAGAAGAAATTCCAAAATAAAACTCAGTCCTTCAGTGATATTTTGGAGTGCTTTTGATATGTATCTTATGTCTATACCACTGGGAACTCAAATATTCAGCTCCAAAGTAGCAGAATATCTAGTCAATCACTATTTTACTAGAGCACTTACTCATGATTTTTTCTTTTTATTTTCTAATGTGTAACTTATTTCTAACTTTACTAAGCTCAAATCCTATTGGGTAAACTCGATATACGTGCTTTAAAGGTTCCAGACTGTACTTAACGCAAAAAACTGCTAGCCAATTTGGATTAGTTTATGCTAAAGCAGTTTACATATGCACAAGCGTTATCTGTCGTTTGACACTTCTATAACTCGACCACGATATTTTTGTCCTTGACCTTGTGGAACCCAGTCCAGAAAAGTACAAAATATTGTGGTCGAATTATAAAAGGTTTCAAAATAGAATGTTAAATGAGCGGAGACTGCCCTGATGTTTCACCTCGATTGTACTGAATTCCACAATCGCTTGCTACTTTGAATTAGGAGTGTCACATAACTGTGATTATTCTTTAAACTGGAATGCTACGTTATCAACTTTACTTTCTTGTTTCTTATGTGTTGTTCCGGGTGCAGCTTGCCATATGGCATCAATAGTTTTCACTATTTTGAATATAATTAATTTCAAGAAGTACCGCGGTACACACAGAAAAATTTAAGTAACGTACAAACTCAATCATTGTCCTTTTACCTTGCAATTTTAATTCAAGAACACGTGAAAAACTTTTGACATACTTACTTGAAAACTGACATAAAATGTTGCACCGGGATTGACATACTGGAAATAACAGTCTTCTTTACCCGGGTCTATGTGCACTTTGTAATCCATTGCAACAGCAGGTAAACTTTCGTACCATGGTGCAGCCGTCTGAGTACCAGTATATTGTACCAAATAAACTATTAGCATCAATAAGAAAAATAACGTGGCATCCCGAGCAGCCATTGTTTTGGTTTGAGCTTTCAATTGAACAGGTCGGCAGATAGTTCGCAGCTCAACCAACAGGTGTCACAAATATTAGTGCTAGCACCATTGTTAATTCGTACCCCCAAAGTTATTGGAACATAAAAAGCACTATTTTGTTCATCATTGTCGGAAAGCAGAAGGCGAGCTTACCGAATACCATGGAAAGGAGCGCGGCAAAAATTCATTTCAATGTGGAGCCCAGAAATGAAGCCAGAATGCCTTTAGAAGGGGCAGCATTCGTAACATAAATTGAAATATATATCACCAATGAGCAAAATGCAGTCAGCATTTGCACATTTTATCTTCTAAATTTTCAAATATCACTTAAAGTGAAGTATCGGAAAATTTGATTTAAAAGTTATGAAAAATTAAAACTTTTTTTTTTTTCACAATAAAATAATATGAATTCTAAATGTTAAGCTAATGTATGTTTTACCCACTTGGCGCATTTGAACTTTCAATTAACTGAATGCTTAAATGGACAGGATGCATTTTTTATATTGTTTAACGCATGCTTTTACTATTTGTGGCACCGCAGGCGATGACACTGGTGATACACCGGTGGGATGCGATGGCGGGAGAAGCCGGAGAACCCGGAGAAAACCCACCCCTGCGCTGCTTTATCCACCACAAATCTCACATGTAGTCACTTGGGATCGAACCAGGGCTGTCTAGGTGAGAGGCGAGTGTTCTAACCACACACGGCGCGGCCCTGGCGCATTGCGTATTAGTATGCGCGCCCAACATTAAACCTTGTCTTCTCGCAAACATGCTTTTCAATATTTTTTTCGTACCAAAAACATGTTACAGCTTGTACTGTCTCTAAAGTACAGGGGGTAGACAAAATAATGGAAACACCTCTTGAAATGAACAAACACTTTATTAATATGGTGTTGTTCCACCATTTGCTTTCAAAACAGCTTCAATCCTTCGTGGAATTGATCCATACAGTGCATGAATTGTTACTAGAGGTGTTTTATACCACTCGTCATGAATAATAGTTTCAAGCTCCTTAAGGGATGAAGGAGGAGGAAATCTCGCCCTCACTCTTCTTTCCAATTCATCCCACATGGGCTCAATAATGTTCAGATCTGGGGATTGAGCTGGCCATGGAAGATGTTTAACTTCATCTTCATGCTCTTCAAACCACTCTGCTACACATCCAGCAGTATGAACAGTTGCATTGTCATCTTGGAATATTGCATTGCTTGCAGGAAACAATGTTTGCACCATAGAGTGCACATGGTCCCCAAGAATTCCCTTATAGACATTAGCAGTCACTTTACCAGTCAGTGTTATGATAGGACCTACAGAAAACCAAGATATTGCAGCCCAAACCATGACTGACCCACCACCATGCTTAACAGTAGGCATTAAACAGTCAGGATCATAAGCTTCTTTAGGTGTTCTCCAAACATATACTCTGCCAGTGGTAGGGAAAAGTGTGAATGATGATTCATCAGACCATATCACATGTTTCCAGTCATCAACCGTCCAGGTCTTATGTTCATGGCACCATTGTTTTCGCTTTGTTGCATTAGTCTGTGTGATTAGTGGTTTGGCAATTGTTGCTCTGCCATGTAATCCGAACTTGTGAAGCTCTCTCCTCACAGTTCTGGTAGAAACAGGTTGACTGACACATGTATTCAGTTCTGCTGTCACTTTATCTGCAGTAGTTTTACGATTTCTTAATACAATCTTCTTTAAGGCTCTCCTTCTCTGTCGTTTAACTTCTGTTTGCGGCCACTGTTACTTTTTGCAGAAGATGTTTTACCTTTTGTCAAGTATGCTGACATAACCTTAGAAACTGTACTTCTTGCAATATTTAATAGATTGGCAGTTTGAGTCACTGTAGCTCCTGCTAGCCGGGCACCAACAATTTGCCCTCTTTGAAAATCAGAAAGGTCTTTCATTGTCCAATGGTTTACACTTGCAGCACACTTGAAACAATAATAATGCTGGAAAACAGTTCTACTATATCCACTTTGTACTCACAAACAAAAGAATGCAGATCTAATTAGAACTTCAGGGTAGGCAACCTCTTCTAATAATATGTCTGAAACTGGAGTGTTTCCATTATTTTGTCTAGGTACGTTAAAGAAAATGACCATATACTTTTTGAAATAATGCTCCAATTTTGAGAAAAAAATTATTAACTTTTGAAAAATCAACAGTTTTATGTGAGCAGCTTACCTCGAAATAGCTGACTGTTGCCGTTCATTGCTACACCTGCGTGAGTTTATACGTGTGCCGCCAGCAAGTACTTTACGTCGGAACTGATTCAACTGCTGCACGATATGCATTCCCAGTTGAAACTGACCCTCTCAGTTCTCTCCTTTTTATACTTGTCGTTGACGTGGCAAGAAATTTTCAGAAATAATCACACGTGCAAAACTCCACTGACGTTACGAACTCACATACAGATGCAACAATCGGACCTTGATGAAAAATACTTGCCGATGGCACAAGTGTCCATTCACGCAGGTATAACAATACACGGTAACACACGTGCTGCGATTTCGGCCGCAAGGTCTACACTAGCAATTTTGCCGTATAGTTTTTTTCGACGGCGGCCACTGTTCGCTCCGAACTTCTCTCAACTGCTGCACGCTGGGCATTCTCAGTTGAAGGCAAGCCGCTCACACTCCTGCGGCGATTATGGCCCCAAGATGTAGCCACAATGTAAACTATTTTTCCATAAACCTTGAATTTTGTATGTGCATATTTTTAAAAATGCACGGAAAAAAATGTATTATAACAATGAACTTAGACAATACAACTTATTGCTTAAATAACCTAACGTGTTGGATTATTGAAACACATGTGTGTGTGTGTGTGTGTGTTAGTGTGTGTGTGTGTGTGTGTGTGTGTGTGTGTGTGTGTGTGTGTAACAACTGGTAGGTATAAATTTCAACTAGCCATCTTATGTATATGCATTTTCCAATCTTAAGAGACTGACAAATTATCCTTGGATGCAAATATTTACTCAAATTTGGAAAATCTTTATTAAATTTATTTTTAAATAAAGATGCCTTTTAAACATTGCACTCAAGTAGTTTTTATTTTCTCTATACTTACTATGTAATAGTGTATAGAGAAGGTATTGCACTCCACCAAAAAATTCGACCGAGATTTCACCGGAAATATATGTTTTAGGGTCCCCTGTATCCAAAAAAAAAGTATTTTCAGAAAAAGGTCTGTGTGACTGTGAACACGATAACTCAAAAACGAAAAGTCGTTAAAATACCAAACTTGGTATTTAAGTTTAGTATCTTCCAGGGATGCGACACGAAGATTTTGAGAACAATCCCCCCCCCCACCCCAACTATCCTTTAGATGGAACTTTTTTCGAAAATTTTGATTTTCTCAAAAATGGATCTAACGATTTTGATTAAAATATCGTATATCAAAGTTGTTTACCTGCCAAATAAAATGTATATCTTGAATTTTCTGGGAATAGCCTCTGAAGAGTACTTTATTCTGGACGAATTTTACGGAATTTTGCATAACCTTAAGAGATGGACAAAAACTTACTACACAAAAAATGTAGAGCACGTTAAAACACACAATTTATGTTATATACATTATTTTCGAGGAGATGATCGTTTTTGAGATTTTGTTTTTGGTTTCTCCTATGAAAAACATACTTTTCTCATACAGGAATTTGTCAACTGCTGTCTATACAAACAAAGGAACTTCAATGACATAGCAACCAGCTTTTGACTATCCCTTTAACCTAAGATACTCCCTTATTTCGGTTCTACTTACAAGGAAGCAAGTAATAAGACTATTTCTGCTAATTTTTTTTCTGATTAGCAGGAAGTAAATGCTAGTATAATCTTTTTAAGAATAATTTGTTGCAGAGATATAGAGAAAGTCATATGAACGGTACACATCAGATTTTTTTTTTTTTTTTTTTTTTTTTTGGAGTAGCTTAATGTCGACCTGGTTGGTCATATCGGACGATGAATGAAATTGCTGAAGTGATGCTCATATGATATCGGGGTCCATGGAGCTTACTCGACATTCGTCTTCTCAGGATAAGGAAAAACCCCGCAAAAAACTCTATCCGAGTAACTGACCCTAGGCGAGATTCGAACTCACGACCTGTTGAGTGTGAGGCAGACACGCTACCACCACACTACCCAGGTGGGCTTCAAGTAGTTTGATAATATAAACAGTTTTATTGTAATTTATTGTCCCCATTGTTCGAGACTTTAAATCTTATTCAAAGTTATTTAATAGTAAATGTAAGGCAATTTTTCTTCTTTTCGGAACATCTTATATAATATTGTCCACCACTATAATAAATTCCTTCATTTACTATATGAAAATATGCCTTATGGTTTAAGTAAGTAAATCGAAATAAAACTGTTGATTTTTATTTTTCTACAACACCATTAGTTTGACTTGGTGGGGGGGTGGTGGCAAACATATTCGTATGCAACTTATTTCTTGATTTGTATTTTCTCAAAATGCGATTTTGACTAAAATTCCACATTTTTAAATATAGTTTCATGATAAAATTGAATGTACAGTCATGGGCATGAAATGTTCGCACAGTTTCAAATACAAACTAAAATGAATATATTGTAAGTAGAAAGGGGTTACCTTATAATTTAATGACCCTATATTTATTTCCACAGACAATACAAACATTCTTCTTAAGGGTTATTTTATGTGGGAAGTAAGCAATGTTCAGAAATCGGGTCCCGGTGTGCCCTGGAGTCAACTCGGACCACAAGTATAAACAAAGGAGAGCAGATCTGCTGTGTTAGCACATCTGTGTTGGTAGGAGGCGTTTGCCGACGTTGAATAGAGATCACGTAACGTGCAAGGTCCCAATTCCAAGCCTCAGGAACATATTCGTACAGCGATGTTGAGCACACAAAAGGTGATCTGGCAACCCACAACATACCCGTCTTCTAGCCAGTGGCGTACATTCAGGGGAAGCAACCAAGGCACTGCTTCAATAACAGCTGCAATAAGTGTGAAAATTGAACCGAGAACTTTTGCCTAAAGGTGTACACTAACATGGCGGAGTTTCCCAGAGATGAGATACACATTTATTAATAATATACGCTATTATAATCACCTATGTAGTTATCCAATAATGTATGGATAAATCGTTACACTTCTTCCAAACACGTAGAGCTAATACCATACATGACCGACAGGGATTTTGAACCAGCCGAAGAAATGTTCCTGCAGCATCAACTGACCGAGCCAGATAGCTTAGGCGTTTCGTCCGTGACTGGCATTCGGGAGGTCGTGGGAATCGATTCCCGCGGCTGACCTCTCTGACCTATGGATTTTTTTTCTAGGGGTTTCCCAGTAAATGCTGGGGGTATTTCCTTAATTCTCCGAACTTCCTGTCCCTTCGTTTCATCCAACCGGTCTTTTTCAGGGTTGTGTCGGCGAGGACTGCGGTGGTGGCACCCTCCCTTGATGGTGACTGCGCTCTGGAAATACAGCTCTCGGCGGTCGGATGGTGTTGGAAATCGTCTGTAGAACCGGGAGTTTGGTCCAATCTGGGGTGCGGGCTTCTAGCGTGGAGATGGAGAACTGGTTGGAATAGGTTAGGGACCTTCCACTGTGACTCTTCCCCACTGTCCGGTTTTGGTCGCCCTTTGACATTACTCTCATCTCATCCTATCCTCCTGAGGTCTGACGTACAATAAGCCACTGACTGCAGTGCGGAATCCCATCCAACATCACACACACACACACACACACACACACACACACACACACACCATCAACTAGTTGCAAGAGAGACTTACGCGCGGGCCATATGTGCAAAATTCTTCTTTTTTTTGTTTTGTTTTGTTTTTTTTGGTGGAAGGGCCTTTGTTTATTTCTACTCAATATATCCCTCACCTATCGATCCAATACATCCTTCACCTATCGATCCAATACATTCCTTTCCTATCGATCCAATACATCCCTCACCTATCGATCCAATACCTCCCTCACCTATCGATCCAACCGAGAGGAACTGATAATAATAGTGAGAGTAAGGTAGTGTATTACAATCTATGTAAACAATTTGAGAAATGATGTGGTCAATAGACAACATAGACTGCTAATCACCTAAGATCGTCTGTAGTTGTAGTTCTTTTAGGGAAAATAGAATAGAACTTGCATTTGATGACCAGCTTAAAAACAAAATAGGTCTACACAATTTTAAAAAGTGGATTAGGAGCATCCCTAAAAGCTTGCTGTAGCACAGTACCTACTTTAGAAACCTCTAGTATGTTTAAAGGAATTTATAATTGAGTTCAAAACAACATAATACAAGCCATAGTTTCGACCCTTTTGTCATAAAGCATGCCGCTGTGAATTGCCTTCCACGACGGTGTTACAAGGGCGTCTTTAGAAACCCCATGAAATTATACTCGTAGCATCGAAAAAACTCCTAACATTACTATGGAGTTTTTCAAGTTTGAAGCAGAATTTTTAAATACGTACGTTGCTTCATTTCACTCTTAATAGCGTCGCTGCACGACACCTAACTTCCGCATACAAACTGCACATCTGAACAAGCCCACGGCTTCGTGAATTATCAAACAGTAGGACCAATTAAACATCTCACCAGGAATTCATTAGCCGTATCCATTGATCAGAGTTTGTGCATTCACTTATTTACTGTGCATCATTTTCTTAATTCTAGTCCAGTATCTACATGTTTTTATTTTGTGTGCCTTGCATAGGACTTTGCTGTATATTTCGAGAAATACCAAACACGTCTGTCAGAATTGGTGTTAAACCGTTTTAATTCTAAAGATATTTTGTTAGTAATTCCTGTTATTTGATCGTATTCATTTTATTTGGAATTTCATTTTTACTTTAAATATATTTTCATGAAACCAGTAAAGTAAAATCAAAAAATCTGATGTGTTACATTCACATGACTTTGTCTATATCTCTGCAATAAATTATTTTTAAAAAGCTTATGCTTCTATTTACTTCGTGCTAATCGAGAAAAAATTAGCAGAAATAGGCTTATTACTTGCTAAGTAAAAGCGAAATAAGGAAGTACTATAAGTTAAAATGATAGTCAAAAGCTGGTTGCTATGTGTCTGAAGTTCCTTTGTTTGTATGGACACGAGTTCATAAAGTCCTGTATGAGGAAAATGTTTTTTATAGCTGAAGCGAAAAACAAGGAATATCTCAAAAACAATCACTTCCACAAAAAAATGTATATAACATAAATTGTGTGTTTTAAAGTGCTCTACATTTGTTGCCAGGTAAGTTTTTGTCCATCTCTTACGGTTTAGCAGTTAAGCAAACTTCCGTAAAGTTGACCCACAAAAAAGTGGTCTTCAAATGCTAATCCCAGAAAATTCAAAATATACATTTTATTTGTCAGGAAAGTATCTTTAATATACGATATTTTAAGCGAATCGTTAGAGCCATTTTTTAGAAAATAAAACTTTTCGAAAAACGTTCTATGTAAAGGGTAGTTTGGGGTGGGGGATTTTTCTCAAAATCTTCGTGTCGCATCCCTGAAAGTTTGGTATTTTACCGACTTTCGTTTTTGAGTTATCGTGTTCACAGACACACTGACACACACATACCTTTTTCTGAAAATACTTTTTTTGGATACAGGGGACCCTAAAACATATATTTCCGGTGAAATCTCGGTATCGAATTTTTTGGTGGAGTGCAATACCTTCTCTATACATTATGTACATATTGCGTATAGAGAAAGTAAAAAGAAGGTTAAAGTTAAACATGCATAATTAAGGAAAATAAACATATAAGCAAGTAGTGGCGCGGGGGTAACCGAGCAGTTTTGTTCAAGGCTCTCGTGCTGATGGTAGTGGTTTAATTCCCGGTTATCGAGTGGTGATTTTAAGTGGACCATATCGACCTCTGACTACCTCATATGGATTTTCCCCAAGGCCCAACGTTGTTGAAGCTCATGGTAAAAACTAAATCATCTCATACTACCGCTGTTCTCATCATTAACCTACCATCGGAGGTAACAGAGCAGCCCCCGATGGCTGACTCCACCTCAAGATGGGTCAATCCAGACTCATTCACCAAATGGTTCACTTGGTGAAATGAGGTAACCTCGACGGTCGTCACAGTGGAGGACGGCGGATTTTTTTTCGGGCGTAAACATCCTTAGCAAGGCTTCCATCGGAAGTCGTTGGTCCGTGTCATAGATTTACGACACGTAAAAGAACCTTAAGCTTGATAAAGATGCAAAATTAAGCGGACTTTCACGTCAATATAGAATGGGACGCTGAGAATCACAGCAGTTAAAGAGAATCCATAAGTAAAACTCCATCTCTTTCTTTCCCAAAGGTCGATTAGAGCGAATGGAGAGTGTTGGTTACCAACGTAAAAGAATGGTAATACATATAGAAATATATTTCAAATGTGATATGTCATTGCAGCTCTCGGTTCGAAAAAGCCAAATTTCGAGCCAAAATATTGTACATCCCTCAAGGATGAATTCTAATCCATTTTATGAGCAAACCATTCAGTTATTACATACTAGGATCGGCTGATAAGCCCCGGGCCTCTCAATGAAAATTGCATTTAAAAAAATTGCTTTATTTCTCAACATAATCTCCATTTGTCATAGCGATGTTCTAATTTAATTAAACATCTCGGTAGTGCGATTTGTCAAGGTCCTCAAAATAGCTATTTAGCGCATCAATACCTCGTTGCTGTGAAATCTGCGTTCTCCAAGAAATTTTTTGAGGTTTGGGAACAGGTGATAGTCACTGGGTGCTAGAATTGGCGAATAGGGTGGATGTTCAAGCAATTCCAACTAATTCGCACATTTTTCCCATTGCAATGACTAAACGATGGGCCGGAGCATTGTGATCAAACGAAGATCTTTATTTTGCTAAATGAGGTCTTTTTCTTTTCACCTCATCACCCAAACGTTGCAGTTAGCTTGCTTAGTAGTCACCAGCGATACTTTTACCCGTTTCCGAGTAATCAATAAAAATAATTCCCTGTGCATCCTAGAAAACACTCGCCATAGAACCTTGTTAGGTGACAAAATTGACTTTGCCTTTTTTGGAGTTGGTTCGTCTAGCGCAGTCCACTGTTTTGACTGTGATTTACTTTCTGGTGTGTAGTGATGTATTCAAGTTTCATCCATGGTAATAAGCCGCCTCAAAAATTCACATTCTTAACAGAAACAGTTTTTCTTTACAACTTTTGATCAGGTGTCAACAAACGCGGCACCCATCTTGCACAGACCTTGTGAAAACCCCAAACATTATTTAAAATATTACATGCAAATTTCTTTTGATATGTTTACAGCCTCTGCTATCTCAAACACTTTAATTTGCGGTCTTCCAGTACTAAACGATTTGTTTCAATTATCTCTACAGGGCGTTCAGAGCGAGGCTCATCAGCAGTGCTCGTACGTCTCATTTTAAACTTTGCAACCCACCTTTTAATCGTTGATTATGAAGGGGCAGAATCTTTCAATGTACTGTTCATTTCCTCCTTGATTTCCTTAGGCGTTAAGCCTTTTAAATAGAAGTATTTAATCACTGCTCGTTTTTCCAAATCCTCCATTTTCGTGAAAACTCTATAGTTGTCTTGTTTAAAATGCTGTCATTCGAAAACTAAACAAGCTATTCACCTGTAGCTATGGATACAAGCTTATCTAGAGTTAAAACTATACGAAGCTACCGTCTAACTGGCCTAGTGGCGCAATATCTGTGTGAGGCCTGGGACTTATCAACCGACCCTCGAACAACGCAAAAGTCTATTTTCTTACTCCACATGTGCGACGTGCCTATGGTCCTCTCTTATTGCTGCTGGACTTGTATTTCTTACCCGGCAGGTACTAGTTCTCTAGTTAAAATAAGAATGTATTATCTGCATTCAGAGTATTTCAGTCAAATTATTTTCCTTTCAAGCAATGATGCATCTGTAGATTATTATTCTAAGATACCAGAGAGGTTTACCACCCTTGTTTATATTAGCAGTATGTGCAAGCTCATTACCGCATCTTCATTAACTTCAATTCATTAACGGTTATTGCTACAGATGGCGAAGAGTGTATATTTCTTATTACGTAAGGCAAATCGTTCATAATGGCAAGAAGAAAACTGGAAAAAAAAAACCCGTACTCGGCAAGTCTGATGATTTGAGTGAGCAATGCGATGAATTTATGAAAACTGCCTCGTGGAAAGAAATAACACTACATTCAAACTGCTATAGGAACATTGTCGCAGGTTAACATCAGTTGGAAAGGAGTAATTACTCACATGGCCAAACTGGAAACAAAACAGGTGGCAATACTATTGAGAAGGTGCTCATTAACCTTGCTGAAAGTTCATCTGACAGTGAAACTGACGTCGCGGAATCAGTTTCCGATATAGAAGGGATCGCTGCTAATTGTGGGTTAAACATACTTTATACATTTGTTGCATGCTTAATTTACATCAGTTATGCACGTTTGTTTGTTCTCTCTATATATAAAAGTTATGTCATCTGTTCACTCCTTGTGCTATATAAGCCAAAGTTACGACGAGACTAATCTCAGCCAATCAAGGGAAGGAAGGCGGATTGATTCATTTAGGTGTGTTTACATGGGGAAAGATAGTAAAAAACAAAAACAAAGAATAGTATCGCAGTTCCACGCATGCGCACTCGTCTCTCTGGTTCATTTGTCTGTCCACTGACGGCATTATAGCCGGATTGTACTGTGTTTAGAGCTGTTTGTGATCATTCAAAATAATTAAGACAATTTCTGATCCCGCCGACTATGAAGTGCTTTCCACAATAAGGTTTTTGAATGCAAGGGAAGTTAATCCAGCTGAAAGCTATCGTAGAGATTTATGGTGAAAATGTAATGACAGAGGAATGGTGAGAAAGTGGGTTAGGCAATTGAATGTTGGACGTTCCAATGCTCATACCGAAACACGGAGTGGGCGGCCTTCTGTTGATACTGAAGGTTCAGCAAGTATATAAGGCAATTCATGAAAATAGATGATTGACAATAAGCATGCTTTGTGATGTGTTTCCACAAAACGCGGTGTTCAGCAATGGATGTCTTCAGTGGTAACAGCTTTCTTTGAAGAAGGCATACAAATGCCTGAATAATGTTGGCAATCATGTTAAGGAGTACTCTTTCATATACAAACAAGTGTTGTTGCAAAAACAAATATTTTATGCCTCTTTTTTTCCAAACTGGTACTTCCAGATATGCCTTGTGCTTTTTATAGTATTTCTTACATAACATAAAGATCATAGCCAACATTCTCGTTTATTCACCATGTATTATTATGCATGCAAACATTCTTTTCAGCATTCACAACCATATGACACATCTGTGGTAATGTGCAGTAAGCAGAGAAATAAATACAAATGTTTGTGCATATTTCCTTCTGCACAACTAATTGTGCAGAGCAGGTTTAGTCAATTTTTGCAGTGCTGTCCTTCTTAGAGATGGCTATTATACAATAGCAGATAAAACACCAACGAATTTCCCTTTGCCAATCAGTGCATTCTATGTCACTATTTCTGTATCTCTTTCTTCCCTTCCATATATTGACATCAGGAATATTCTTGTGTGAGTTGGATTATAGCCCATTTATCTTCTGGGAGGGGTTTTGAGTAAAATGCACATGCAGTGTAAGAAAGAGTGACATCAACAAGCGTTCAAAGTGAGGTTGTGTTCCTGTTGTATCCCCCATATAGAATACTGCCAGCTTTTCTCTTCCTACCCTAGACTCCTCCACTGCATTTCTGCAGGGTCAGGTGAATTCAAATACGTTATACTTCATTTAATTGAAATAATCATAAACCTTTGCAAATGTTTCATTACACATTTTGTTACAGATTCATGGGGGGATATTGGTTTTAAAAAAAAGAAAAACTGATATTCAGATGTTTAACCCTTTAAGTGTCAGCCCAAATAACAGCTTGCTGTCTAAAAAGTACAAAGCAATTTTAGTGCAGAATGCAAGTTTTTAAATTACATATATAAAAGAAAGTCGTGTTAGTTACACTATTTATAACTTAAGAACCGCTGAACCGATTTGGCTGAAAATCGGTGGGGAGGTAGCTTAGAACCAGGAAATGAACATAGGATACTTTTTATCCCGTTTCCATGGGATGTGGCATAAAATGTGGTATAACAAAACGCAACACAGCTAAATGCATTGTTGTCTATGGTGTTTGTTTTGAGTTTCTATTAGCTTATTGTGCCGATATTATCATTAACAATGCCACGACCAAGACAATTGAATCTTTCCCGACAAGGGATTTGAAACATTGTGAATAAAATTGCACATGAAGAGCAACTATCCAATTAACATTTTAAACTCCTAGCATGTGCCTGGCTTACCACCGCACAATTTACGACTAAAGGTTGGCTCCATAGTAATCATGCTTCGAAACATAAACCAACCAAAACTGTGTGATGGAACGCGTTTGGTGGAAAGTAAATTGATGAACAATGTGATTTACGCGACGATACTCAAAGGAAAATTCAAAGGTGAGGAAGTTCTCATTCCGAGGATCCCAATGATCCCAACCGACTTCAATTTCCGATCCATCTTGCATTCGCCATGACCATTAACAAATCACAAGGCCAATCCTTGAAAATTTGTGTTCTGAATCTAGAAAATCCATGTTTTTCCCATGGTCAATTATATGTGACACGTTCACGGGTCGGAAGACCATCTGCGTTATTTCTTCTTGCACCTGATAATAAAACAAGAAATGTCGTCTATCACAAGGTGCTTCACTGAGAGTGCAACCCATGCACCAAAATATACGGCCAATAAATAATCATTAAAATACTTGATTTTTTGTATTTATAATCCTTATAAAAAATTTAACTTAATAAAATCTGCTCATTTATTGCTTCTAAGGTGGAGGAAAGTTTGCTGGGTCAGCTAGTTAGTAATAAAATGAATATCAAATGACATATGTGGCTGATTTTTTTTTTTTTTTTTTATTTTATTTTTAGTAAACAGTTTTGTTTACCATATAATATGTATTATATGGATGAGAAATGTATTCATTATTTTTAAAAACATACAAACAAAAGATAAATTTGAAAATAAAATAAAAAGTTAAAAAATAATATATAGGATACAAAACTTTACTATTCAGACCATTTGTGTTGTGTAGCTGAATGGATGATTCACAGTGTCTCCATTGTCTAGTTACACCTCCGTAAATCCATTTTGATAAGTTCACTGATTATTTGCATGTATTAAAGGAATTTTGTTATTGGATGAATTTTCATCATTGAAGCTAGAAAGGAAGAGTGCTTTGCGTCAATGTCAGAAATGCTTTCATCACTCACTTTCTTCAAAAACATTACAATCTGCAGTTCATATTTCTTCTTCAGTTTGTAACCTTTTGCTAGATGACAGCATTTTTCAAACACCATAAACAAATATTGGCTAGAGAAATTAAATTTGGAGATTATGTGTACTTTGGAGTGTAAAGATGAAAAGCTCCAGAAAACCTTTCTCTATGTCCATGATGTAGAAAGTACACAGAGTTTCCTGCTGGAAAGAATTAAAACGATTAGATTGTGACTGGCACTAAAAGGGTTAAAGAGGTGTCTCTAAGCTGAGCTTGAAATTCATTACTCTTAGGACATTGCAATAAACAACAGTAAACAGTGAAAGGCACTTTAAAAGTAACTGAGAAATTCAAATCAATAACAACCTATATTTTGGAAATTGTTGATACCAGCGACAGAAAAGGTTATTTGAAATAAATGATATTTTTAAAGCGTTCTACATCTTCTTTGTACCCCAAAGATCAATCAGACCATATGGAAGCATTGGAAAACAACTCCTTTTTAATGAGAACTATAGTAAATTCAAAATATTTGTCATTTAAAAACTTGACTATCTAGTGCGAGAGTGATTGAAAGTTTTGAGAATGAGCAGAATAAAATTTTAAAAATTTATGTTTGATCAGTGTATCTTTTCAAACATTGTACCTTGTAAGGTCTCATCATTTCAAACCATTTTTCAAAGGCCTAATGCCACTTTTCTTTAACATTCTTCATAAGAAACTACTACAGCTTTAGGTGATTCAAATCCTAGAGCTATAACTTTTTCTTTTATTTTGATGAACAGAAAAAAAGTTGCATGGGACCACATCTGGATGTAGGGAGGATGGGACAAATTTTTGACTCCTGCAGAAATTTGTTTCTAATCCAGTGAGGGGAAATATTGTTATGATGCAACAAAACTCCATACAGAACAGTTTTAGGACACTTTGTTCTCAGTTCATTAAAGACTTGTGGCAGATATTTTGTGAGTCTTTTGGCCCTCAAGTGGAATTGTACAATATGCTACTAGCTGAGAAGAAAGAACTGACCATTTTCTTGCCAGCACTGTTTGTTTGCCTCACTTTTGTTGGGAGATCCTCTCCTGAGAAGACCCAGACTGACGAATGTGACCTGGTTTCCAAATTGTATTTGTTTATCCAGTTGTTGTCCCGTTACAGTGCTATAAAATATGTTACAGTAGAACCTCCTTAATGCAGTCTAATTGGGGCTCTAGCTTGTCCAAATGAATGAAAGTATGGTTTAAACAAAATAACCAAAGAAATCAGCCAAGTTACATATTTAAACACTGTTCAGTAAAAAGAAATTTAAGAAATACAATATTGTTGCGCAGTACAGAAATAGAACATGACAATCAAGGCAACACTGTCATTGCTCACATTTGACACGTTTAATAGTTTGAAGAAACTATTGATCTTTTGTTGTCTTCCTTTGACATTTATTTCTTTAATAATTAATTCACACAGATGCTTCAAATGTTTGTAATATGCAGATATGTTTTCATTATTATCATCATCTTCAACCTTGGGAAGCTCAACAATCTGCCACTAGCTGTGGCAATAACAGACGACCGGCCAACTGAGAATGATGGGAGGCAGTGTAAGTGAAGTTTGTCATGTATTAAACAGCTGTCCAGATTAATGGGGTTCTACTGTATATTTTTTTAAACTTTCATAATTTATGATCAATCTATATTTTGTAGTATCTGATGCGATATGGCTCATGAAATATTGGAGGAAGCTTTGATAACTTCTTTACAAATAAATAAATTATGTATATAAATTAACCTAAATTGAAATAATTTTACATAAATTAAATGCATAAGTTTTGGAGTTGCAAGGCTATAATGCCTAGGAAAACAGAGCACCTTTATGTTGTTTTTTTTTTTTGTGCAAATAATGAGCAGTATTTTTCTAATTTCCAATTAAAATGAATTAAAGTAATTCTTTTATAGTAAGCAATCAAAGTATCTATGGCACAATATATTCACTCAGGCCAAAACTTACTTTGCTGAAACATGATGACGTATAAGAAGTTTTAATGCACTTAAGCCTAAAAGACTTTCAGTCATTGTTCAAACCTCCATTTGGTTTAGTGCTGCATCTTGCATGGTTGTTACTGGGCATTTTGACATTTTTTTCCTACATATTTTCACCTATTTCTCTGTAAAGTAGTAAACTCTAGGATTAAACATGCAAATCATTAGAAATTTCTCAGCTGTGTTTTATGATATACTCATGATTTTTTCATTACTTTTTTTTACAAAAGAATATAAATCTAATGAAATCAAACATCAACAACATACTTATTGAATGTCACAAATACTATTAGCACAAATGTTAAATGTTCTTAAAATTTCACTGAACGCTTCTGTTTAGAGCAGTCTTCCTCGGCACTCAGCAGATTCACAGTAGCAGTGCAAAACTTTGCCTGGTACACTCCCTACATCATAATTGTAATCCCATGTGAGCTCTGTTCCAGCATCAATGTACGTCAGCGCGAAAAATGCCACCCAGGGGAAGCGAAGATCATGTGTGTCGACAAAAACATTTTGTACAAAGACGTTGGGGTTACACGAGTGCTGCAAACAAATTTATACTTTATTAAAATATGAATGACTGAATTTATTTTATTACCAATATACATAACTGAAATCACTATACAGCTTATCTCTATTACGTACTTACACCACCTCTTCCTTTCTGGAAAAACAACCTGTATACATTCATTTGAGTTGCCTCTGGTGCAAATATAATAAACACCATGATTATTAATATATTAAACAACAGGCTCACTATCTACCTAATTGTTAACTCCCTTATATTTAAATATACCAATTTTCCGATAGGCATCCTTCTAATTTATGAATTTAGTATTTTAAAATTCCTCTTTTATATTTCTCTTTAGTCTTTCCTAACAATTCACCCAACTTTCTAATCTCATCTGTATTCTTAGATTTCCTAATTCTCATTTTAATTATTTCTCTTGGTAACCGTGACCACCTAACTGGTACCCATTCATCCCTCCATAATTTTGTCTCTTCACAATCTAAAATAAAATGCAGGTCACTTTCTATTCCCCCACGTAATGAGCACTTCTGTGGGTCCATTTCCCCTTTCATTTCCCCCAATTTCAATGCTCCAGTTCTATAGCATCCCTCTCCAATTTATTACACACTTCAATATATTTTTCCCTCCACCAAACTTTTTTTAATTTTTCTATATAATACAAAGGATCTCTTATCCCTAATACTACTAAAAATTTCTTGTATATTGATATCCTCTACTCTCCATCTGATAAACCAAAACCCTCCAGAGATTCTCTCTCACTCCATACCTATTTCCTCTATAATATTTTCTAATGTTAAAGACCAATTATCCAGCATTAAAACTTTCTCTTACATAATCATACATTGTTTATCGATATTTTGATCTTCCAATAATCTAACCCAATGCCAAAACTTTCAATTATTAGACCTTTACTTCCTGTTCTCCTAGTTCCAACAGTTCCCTTTGGTGATGTGAATGGTAGACTCATAATCAACCGACAGGAGCTTCTATGTAATTAAATAGCAACGATAATATGCTTAAAAAGGCACAATACATATATTCAAAAGGTGTGTCCAGAAAGTAAGTACCATTTCATTTTACTGTCACTGCAACACTCTCGTCTATCTGGTTCATTGTCTGTTTTCTGATGTCATTACAGCAGGACTGTGTTGTTTTTACAGTTGTTAGTATTGTTCAATTTAATACATTGTAATGCAATTACATACATATACATTTGTCTATTCGTATAAAACTCTACACTTGAATTCTTCCAAGCTATAACATTTTTATTTTCTTTAGTCTGAGTTCATTTCTATTAATTATTTTTAATTCTTCGGGTAGCTTATCGTACAGCCCCTTTCCCATACTCTTACTACTATGGTTGTTTAATGCACCCCTGTGTATAAATCTAAAATAATCATATTTTATACCTTTATTTCTTGGTTTGTCTATTTCCTGTAAGATAATCTTTATTGTTTCATATGGGCAAGCAACAGTTAAAATACCAAACTGCTTAAACTTCAATCTGCAAGACTGTCTATCTGTCTTTTGGATATTTAAAATCTTGTATGACTGACAATGGATCATTTCTTCTAGCTCTATGACGGTAAATAGTGCAAGAGGAATTAAAAATTCACAGAGAGAAATACAACTCAAACCCTTTGTACATGATGAAACTTTTTATCAATTCAAGAGTTTGCAAGAAAAATTGCCAAAGGTTGAAAATATTTGACAACATTGGACAAGGTTTGACAATACCTAGCAAGACATGTCATAAATGTGGTAATTGTGATGGAGTTTTATTTATGGACACACTTTAACTGCTGTGGTTCTCAGGATACCATTCTATAATGGGCGTGAAAGACTGCTTAATCTTGTTCAGAGGTCTTTTTTATCAGGCTTGAGTTCTTTTAAGTGCCAACAGCTTTACTTCCCTTCTCAAGGAAGCCATGCTAAGGATTTTTATGCCCGAAAAGATCCATTGTCCTCCGCCCGGTTTGAACTTGCAACCTTGGGTATACGAAGTAGCATGATAATCATTACACCACAGAACCATGGTAATCATAAATATGATACCTAAACATATTTTTACCAAACTGAATCTCTAGGACCCATTGTAATAATTTATAACCGCAATGTAATTTATTATTAGTATCACAGCATAACAACTTGCAATGAAAATAAAATGAATTGATAGGTTAGCAGCACTATATTAAATTGCATTATTGTATACTCTGGAAATCTGCTTGGCTTTCTTTATCTTTTTCATCTTGTTTTAATGATCCATGGAGCCCATAAGGTATAGAGGATGGCCAGTTTTTGTAAAACTTTATCAGCTTGCCCTCAACTAGGTAGCCATTTCTGTTTACTTTTTGCTTTCAGCCATGTTACAGACTTTGTGACGCACTTTTAAATCCTCGCATTCATTGGCAAAATCTATAAAATCATTGTCAAATCTTTGAAAATTTAGAGCATGCCCTTATTTATTTTCAAGATTTTAAAAATATTGGAAGCAATTTGACAAAAAAACGTGAAGATTTGATAACTCTTGCAAAGTCTTGTAAAGCATTGAATTTGACAAAAATTTGATCATGTACAGAGATCTTAAAGGAATTCTTAATTACATTATCATGGCACACATTTCAATCACGCAAGCATTCTAGTATTAATGCTGATTAAAATGTTCAAATTGATATTGATCATTGGAAATATACTTACATTCAAATATCGTCCAATATTTCCATTGTTTTTGGCATCCATAATGTAGCAATATTCCTCTGATCCAAAAAATTCTCTTACTGATCTTAGTTTTGGTTTCTTTGTATCCACAGATGTATTAGGATCCACTGCAAATTTTGAAGGTTGTCGTTCTGAAAAAAATAGAAGTTTTATATTAATTTATTTAAAGCATGGAAGTGTAAAACATATTAAATTAGTTACTCAAGAGTATCTATAACTTTGATGCAGCATCCAACGAAGAAAGAGGTACGAGGGATGATCAGAACTTAAGGTTACAAGACCCATATTCTTGGTGTTTCATCTTTCACAGCTAACTTAGTCGTGTGCAGTAATTCTAGTACATGTGGTTGCAGAATTTTAACAAACCTACAGAGCTACTGCAAGGCAAATACACAAATGGTGACTTGTTTGGAAAACTGATCTTGGAAAGAAATCCACTCAGTTATTTGATTTCTATAAGCAAAACATGTAACGGCGGCTGACATTCATCAACAGCTGGTGGAGGTTTATGGAGAGACCAATTAGTGAACAAACCATTCTCACAGTTGAAAATCAAGGATAAGTTGGTGATTGTCAAACAGGGGAGGCCTACCAGCTCTTCTGCACTTGCAGTGTGTGAAGAAGGAAAAAAGAGAACTCCTTACAAAAAGTATTTAATCTAAACAATTATGAAAAGTATGTGTACTGTGTGGGTCATGAAAACTAAATAAATCTCATCAAATTTAGCATATTTGATCACGGTTCTGGATAAACATAAGGGATAAACAACTCATATAAAATAAGATTTAATGAACAATCGCTTATATTGTTCCAACTCTGGTAGATCTAATGATAACCAAAGTCATAATCCCAGTATATGCCACTAGATGAAAGAGTATATAAGGTGCTTCAATATTTTTTGTTTGTATTTATTTACATATTGGACGAGGAATATATTACGGCTCATATAAATTCTATTACACATGAATAGTAGGTGTAGTAATTTTATTTTTAGTTATAGCAACAGCATTTATAGGTTATGTATTACCTTGAGGACAAATAAAAGAGTTTTATGGAAATTTTTTTTGCTTTCTGTGTTTTAACAAGATCCAAATTTTTTGTGTAGTAAGTTTTTGCCTCTCTTATGGTTTGAAAAACCCAGCAAAATTCATCCACAGTAAACATCTTCAGAGGCTATTCCCCGAAAATTCAAGATATACATTTTATTTGACATGTAAATATCTTTAATACACAGTATTTTAAACAAAATTGTTAAGAGCATTTTTCCAAAAATACAAATTTTTGACCTTTTTTCCATTTAAAGGGTAGTTTGGGGTGGGGGAATTTTTCTCAAAATCTTTGTATTGCATTCTTAGAAGATACTTATTTAAACACCAAGTTTGGATTTTACAGACTTTTTGTTTTTGAGTTATCGTGTTCACTCACTCACCACGCATGCGTGCATGGACCTTTTTTCTGAAAATGTATTGTTTGGATACATGGGGCCCTAAAATGTGTATTTCTGGTAAAACTCATTCCACTGGTTTCATAAACATACCCAAATCTTAATTATTACCATTATTTTCTCATTGGATAATATACTATTTTCTGAAAATAACTTTTCTCGGGCTATCAGCCAGGTGAATTCTGGAATAATTTCCAAGCTTTCAAGAGCTAACGTCGCTCTCATCTTCAGGGAATGATGTAGAGACTCCGGGTTCGCCTTGTATATAGTAGTCCAGTGGGGGACTGGCCAGATGCCGCTCTGTGATTGGCCGGGTCTGGCATGGGAGGCGTTGACTAGGGACCAATGGTCTCTGTTGCCGGGACGGACTGCTCTGATTGGCCCGCTGCCAGATGTGAGTCTGTATTAAAACTAGGGCTAGCTTTTGGCAGTTTCACAAATCTTTGCGAGTGTTTGCTGAGCACCGAACTCCAAATGCCATTCACTGCAAGCCGCTGTCTCTGTTGATGTTATTTTCTTCGTATTTAATAGCAATGGCTTCTTTGATGAGCAGTCCCAATAGCTTGAAGATTTAAACTTAGTGGTTGTGTCGCCCAGTCTCGGTCTGTGTCCTTCTTGGATGCAGTGCTCTGCAAGACCAGATTTTTCTGGGTACATCAGGCGGATGTAGCTCTCACAGAGCGGCATCTGGCCGGTCTCCCACTGGACTACTATATATAAGGCGAACCCGGAGTCTCTACATCATTCCCTGAAGATGAGAGCGACGTTAGCTCTTGAAAGCTTGGAAATTATTCCAGAATTCACCTGGCTGATAGCCCGAGAAAAATTATTTTCATACCGCCGCCAGGAAAGCTTCAAGTCATGGTTCATACTATTTTCTGTCAACTTTCAGCTGTTACCACCTTAATATACAATAGTTAAAGATTACACTGAGGAAAAGAATACACTATTGACTACATCTACTGACATTTTAGGTTCAATGTAAATTAAAGATAAAAAGAAAATATGGTATTACCTCCCATTTCTTCTTCATCACTCTCTGCAGCATCACTGCTGGTGCTGCGTGCAGCCTTTTTGGGGAGTGGCTCTTTAATAGGTTCTGAAAAGAAAGTATATTTTTATCAAATGATGAATAACAGTTACATTTTAGGGGATGCCAACAAATGTCATAAAATATGATATGATTCCTGTTTATTGAAACTTTCTGCAGATGTGCAGTAGCAAAATTCATCTCCAATTAACATATATTCTACAATCTATGATGTATAAAATGAATTAAGTTGAATTATCCCCCCCCACCCTTTTTTTGTTACAGAATGAATAAGATACGTTTAAAGAGCATTCTTAAGCCTGGTTTCAAAGTATAAGCTTAAGCTTCGAATCAGGCTTAGGAGCAGACTTAAGCTATAATTTAATAGTTTTACTTCTGAATCTAGTGACAACGTTTACAAGCTAAACACTTACAGATTCCAGTGACTTTTATATCTGCATAATCCTGAAGGTACAAGGCACATATTAGGCAGATAATGTTGCTCAGACAAAATCATTTTACTCATCCACCTGCTCTTGTTTGTTAGCTCACTTATTTCGGCAAAACTATGCCATTTTCAGCTCAAAGGTACAAAAAGAGTGCCATAAGTAGCGGCTAATAGGTGTGGCCAACCTAGGAAATGAAAATACGGCTATAACAATGTTCCAAATGATGCTGAAAGTTTTACGATAAAAATTCGAATAAGCAAGGATCTGTGAAGAGCAAACCTCACTGAATCCTGTGTAGCCGAGGGATGTGTGAGGTCCTGAATCCTGTGTAGCTGAGGGATGTGTGAGGTCACTGATGTAATAGCCAATGGCTTGAGGGCCCTATGCTATTAAGCATTGCAGAGAAAGTAGCAGAGGGATGTTGACATTACTAGGTTGCAAATGACTAACTTGCTCTTTATTTAGAGCACATATGCAAATTAATGCATTTAGGATTTTAAATTTTATGCATACCTTATGCAATTTGTTCTTTATTTGGCATATAATACACAGTGCACAGGCATTTCTACTTCTTTGGCTACAATTTTACTCAATATATGATGAAGCAGGATTATTAATTATATGTTCAGCCATCTCTCCTCTCTTCAGAAACCAATCAGAGCCTACTTATTCAATTACTGTAAAATTAAATCAAAATCCAGTTATTTTTCTTGCCAGTAAAATATTCACAATTTAATAAATACACATTTAACAACATCCACTTTGGATATGTTGACCAAGGAGGTGTATTAAGTGCAAAATCATTGTTAATGTCACATTATTTGCATCAATATCACACACATCATGTGTCAAATTATTATCAACCCTCCTTGGCAGAAAAAACATTCTGAAAGATCCTGATAGTTCATCAAACCACCACCAGGGACAGAGACAACCACCACAGCAAGCAATACCGGTAGTCGACCAAAGGAATTGACAATGGAAGCACATGGCTTCTGAAACATGATTTCCGAAATAAAAAAGTAAGTGATGTAGTGTTACAAAATCGACTCAACTAAATTTTAATTGTAAGAACTTGCCATGTTTGCTTTTAAACAGTAAAATGGAACTATTGGAAAAGGTTGAACAGAATTGCTAAGGGTTGGAAATACTGACCTGCAAATAACAAGAGACACCTCTGAATGCCCTTAAAACATACCATTTAAAATGAGAAGGTTTCCTCTTCCCAGTGGTATAAAGGGCTTCCCCATAAGGTATTTCAAAAATAGCTTTACAGTCTCTCAAACACTGTGTCAATTAGATCAATGTTGCAGTTTTAGAGTTGAAACCATTTAAAGGCCTTGGCGGCAAGAGGGCTAATTGGTATATAGTATATCAAATCCAATTCAATAATTCAAAATAATTACATTACTGTACACTTCTTCAAATATAAGAAATATTTGAAATATGCCCCATGTTTAAAGATAGGAGTAATGGAATATACTAGTTTTTTACTAATGTCAAGGTTTGTTTTATGATGTGTATTAATAACATACCTTCAGGCTTTTTTGCCTCTGGTTTTGGTTTCTTATCATTTCGCTTGTCTGAATCTTCTGAAGCAGTCCTTGATGTTCTATCCCTCAGTCGTGTCCTGGAACACAATGTTACATGAGACATTAATTTTCAGAACCAGAGTTGTTCATCTTTCTAGTATTGAGACAACACTTAACAAGCTCTGACCCACAGCACAGTAAATGAATGTGACACTCTGGCATGCAAATTGATAGGGTTCTGTACAGTTTCAGCAGCAGTTTGAATGTGGTCTGCTTCTAAACAGTGATAGATGTCATTATTTTGATTTATATAAAAGAGACTTGTCAGGTTTGAAATATATATCTGAAAGTATTATTTTATGTTTATTAATGGGAAACTAATTAAAATGTGACAATGTCACCTTGCCAGTGTAGCCAACAATTTTATCATAAAGCGTACCTTTCTGATAGAGGCACAGAGTTAAAAATAAGAATCCAAAGCGATAATTTGAAATTGTAGGTGGCAAAAGCTTCAAACCGTTCCCACATCTACAAAAGGTGATAAAAAACAGAAGGTTACTTTCATAAAAATACAGGGTGGCGCATGAAAAACTGGCTCTGAGTAAAGACTACTTGCCTGCCAATTATGCACAAATTGTTGCCTGCCACGAGCAGATACAACACCAAATATGTAAACATGTAATAATAAAATTAGATAATAAAGAAAAAACAAATAAGCTAATGCAAAGTTCTATATTTACTGAATTGATCTTGTCTTTCACAATACATTACATTTGGTGCTGAAAATGACCTCCGCATGCCTTTAATGTTAGTGATTACTTTGCACAAGTCTGTTGCATCAATTCTCGAAATTTCATAATGGATATGTGCTTCGAGTCTTCTAACATTTTTGGGATATTTGGTACACTTTCCCCTAGACTGCCCCACAGATAAAAATCACAAGTGGTAGGTCCCGCAAATGTGGCAGCCACAATCCTTTTCTGACAGTCCTTTCATCTGTGAATTTTTCAGGGATTTGTGAGACTGACTCATGTGAAGTGTGACGGCCGCCCCTTCCTGTTGAAAGACAGCATATGTATGTTCATGGCAGGGTCATCTGTACATAAAATTCCTCAAAGATTTGCATCGGTGTTTATTGTTGTTTCAAAAAATTTGGGACCCACAATCTGACTTGCTGACATGGCACACTTCAAATTTTTCACCATGAAGAGGTTCCTCATTAATAATATAGGGATTATTTGTTGACCAGTATTGTGTTATGGGAGTTCATTTGTTCTGTCAAATGGAACCAGGCTTCATCACTAATGAAATATACTAGCAGACCCAACATTTCATTCTCAATTGTTTGACTTGGCCACATGCAGTAATTCACATGTAGGGATCCTTACAGCTACGCCTTTTCGAAGCGCTTATAGTCCCTCTATGCCTCTACATCTGGCTTCTCTAGTTACAGAAAATACAGAATCCAGCTACTCGGTATGTTGATGCTTCCCAATGAGGCTACTACATGAAGCTTTGGCCCTCCAATACGTGGAGGATGTAATTAGGCGCTGGGCTCAAAATTTCTATGCCAGAATGAGCCAACACGAGAACGCCTTTGACAGATCACTGGGGGACTACTTACCAACTGAATGTGGATGCAGGCAGTACCAGGTTCCCTACTTGGCTTGCAGGCACCCCCAGTAACAACAGCTGCAACCCAGCCAGCATATATATATATATAAAAACTGAACTAAGCACTTGCCAACCTTGGGAAAGATCATCTAAAACTCAACACAAACTATAATGACAAACAAAGCACCAGCAGAGCAGTGGATAAGACGCCTGTTCTTGAAAATAGCATCTCCTTAACATCAACACACTAAACTTCACCAAAACATACCAAACCTAAACCCATCCCTACATTCCTGTGGTTATGCCCTTACTAGAGTAGGTACACAGCAATACCACCTAGGTTCACCAGGAGTCTACCAGATCTTGCATGCATGCATTCACCCCTATATGGTATATGAAATGTTCACTTGTGACAATTTACATGTTGACTTCTTTGGACTCTTGATCATTGGTGCTCTAATATTCATGATCACAGCAGGTGTACAAATGGATAGCGCTCAATTCTGCCACTTTGTCCCTAAATACTGTATATTGCTCTTTGTTATATAGAAAAACCTGGAAATTTCTTTGCAAAATTAACCCATGTTTCCTTAAATGAACCACTATTGCAATTCTTTCTTGAGAGTGTACATCTTGCTGAGAAATTTACTTTACATGTCTTAACCAACTCACAATGACTTTCGTGTTTGCAACAGTTTTGCAACACTATATGACATGACAACTGGAATGTAACAATGGGCAGTCAAGTACTCGGGGCTTGTTTTTCATGTGCCACTCTGTAGAATCTTTTTTGTTATTCTATGCCCAACCTCTAAAAACCTCAAAGGTTTTACTGCATGTAAATCAAAAATTGAAATCTAGGCTCAGACCAAATATTCAGCATTTCAAACATTTAAGAGATTAATGGTCACAGTTCTGTAGCTCATTTTATTAAAACATAAAGGTGATAATGGAACTAGCAATGTTACAAAAAATGCTAATTTTTTCTAACAGATATTAACTAATCTATTAACAAAATAACTAAGCATAAAAAGAAAAATATGAAAAATCTGATCTGTTTCATTCACATAACTTTCTCTAGCTGTTTCATACACCAACTTTTCTTACAAAAGAGTATTCTTTTATCTACATTATTCTAATTGAGATAAACATTAGCAGAATTGGTCTTATTACTTGCTTCATTGTAAATAAAATGGAAATAAGGGAACATATTAGGCTAAAGCGATAGTAAAATATTTTAAAAGATTACCAGGTAAAATAATTGAGGTTTGGTTCGCTTTGCATGAACCAGTTTAAGAAATGGTAATTTAAAATTGAAATCAATAACAAGAAATATCTCAAAAACGGTCAACTCTATAAGAAAAATGTAGGTATATGACAAATTATGTGTTTAATGAGATCTACATTCATTTTTTGTGCAGTAAGTTTTTTTATATCTCTTACAGTGTAACTGTTATGCAAAATTCTGCAAAGCTCATTTTGAATAAAGAGCTCTTCAGAAGTATTCCCAGAAAATTCAAAATATACTTTTTATTTGTGATGTGAATATCTTTAATATAAAGTATTTTAAAACAAATCGCTGGAAGCCATTTTTGAGAAAAACAAAATAATTAAACATTTTTCCACGTAAAGGGTAGTTTGTAGTGGATGGATTTTCTTTTTAAAATCTTCATGTTGCATCCTTGGAAGACACTAAACCTAAATACCAAAGTTTGGTATTTAACAGCCTTTTCGTTTTTGAGCTATGCTATCCATGTATGAACACACGTGTGTACACACACACATGTACCTTTTTTCAGACTCAGGGGATCCCAAAACATATATTTCCAGTGAAATCTCGACATCAAATTTTTGGGTAGAATAGAATATCTTCTCTAGTTACTATGTACATTGTATATACACATGTGCTAGAGAAAGTAAAAAGTAGAAACATGCATGTAAATATGAAAAGAGGAGGTACCTCATGGAAGTCTGTTCAATTGCTGGCATAGAATTTTTGCCTTTGTCATAACTTGATGGGTGAAATTCTTCATCAGAGTCCCTTGTGTCATTCTGTGGTGTCAAATCATCATCATCATCATCATCTTCCTCTTCTTCCTCCTCTTCCTCTTCCTCCTCTTCTTCACTAAATTCACTCACATGTTGTGGTTCCAAAGCAGAGCTCACTATAACAACAGAAAAGGTTTCTAAAAGTCTATTTAATAAGAATACTAACTGCTACAGATATTTTTTGGGGGAAAAAAATAACATGGAATTGGACAATATCTTGTAATATAATACTATTCTTTTTAAAGCTGAAAAAGCAAAAAGTTGTCTCTTGATTCAAGGACCAGTTTGCATCCTTTATTGAATTATAGGCAGGTACATATTTGGTATGTTGTGCCATTCCATTATTAAAATGAAGTATGCATTGTCAAATATTAATTTATGAGCAATGCACTGCATATCTAGGGAGTCACACTTTGTCGAACTCCAAGAGAAGGACCTTACCAGCTTAAGTAAAAGAAATATAAACATCAAAACATCATCTATTCAAGCTTTCATGTTGTTACACTAAACCATGATAATATTAAAACTTACATCAGCATTTAAACAAGAAATATGATAATTTCATACATTGTAAAAATACATAAATTATAATTCTGTTACAGGTAGAAGTCATTAGTAAAGGCAAGTTGCTTTGTGGAAAGTAATTAGCTTAAAGTGATTGTAACATGATAATTAGGTTTCTAATATGAAGTGTAAAATTTGGCAATGTAGAACATAGGAATTATGGTGAGCTAGCATGATGTAGGTGGGTCTTAGGTTAATATAAGGGCATGTACTTTTAAAATTTTATTATTCTGGTGCCTCCTGCACTTCAAGTTATATGCTTACTCTGGCACCTCTTGCTATGGCGATTGTAGTTCTGTGTTAGGCTCATCACCCGTTTAATGGTGAATACAAAGGGATTCACCAATAGCAGTTTAGTGGACCATGGTAATTTAAACTCTTAAATTTACCATGGAAACAAATTTTTCCAACAATGTTAAATTTTTAATACTCTGAAAATTAGCACATTTACTACAAAGCAGTTATAATTCATTGTGCCTATACTGTAACAAATTGTGTTGTTTTGGCATTTTGGTAACTTTTTATTTTTTTTTTTAAATGAAAACCATAAGTTGCTATTTGATATGCCTCAGCTTCTCTTCTTTTTTAGCTCAGCTCATGATCCCAGAGATAAGACTTTTGAGCTAAATTTTACTAAATAACAGCACAATATTTAAGCTAAAGTGTCACTAATTTACTAACTTCAAATCAATAAAGAGAAATGGGTGGCCTCTCATTATACAGATGCAACTTTTGTAAGTAATCCAATGCAAATTACATACAGTGTATGTCCTATGCATCTAACTTAGACGGAACTGATACTATGAAGAGTTTTCCCACTACTTCAAAATATCCATGATGCTCTACTTCTTAGATAAAATTGCATTTATTCATCATATTAATATTACATATTCAGCTAAATTATTCAGACTGTAACTGCCCTGTAATAATGTAGGATTAAATTATAAATTTTTATGTCTCTTTTTCTCACAATATTTCTTTGTATATGTATTTTCTTATGCACACTCCCATGCATTCTTGGTGCCTTTTATCCTTTCTTAACACATACATAAATTGATGCATTTAAAAACATATTTTCTTACGCTATTGCCTAAAATAGTTTCACAATTTTCAGGAACAATTGAATGATTATTCATTTTAAAACAATCAACAACTTCAAAACTTGCAAATATGCATAGAAGCTTGTGACAGTGATGTGATTAAATAAAAAATAAAAGAATTTGAGTCGGTTTTTGTAACACAAACATCACTTATTTTTAGTTACTGGGGAACGGTTTCGGGTAACAGTTGCTCCCATTTTCAACCCTTAATTCTGACTAATCTTTCTTCGTTGGCGTCAACGATGGGGGTGGTGGTGTATTAATTGTGGAGGCATCTGTTGCTGGATCTATAAACTTCCAGAGTTTGCTGTATGGTGGCAAATCAAAATTCATGATATGGTTCTTTTTCTTCATGATGTAGATTTTTTTTTTAATCAACAACTTGTTCCGAACAATCATTAATTTATTAATCTCCATTACATATTCTCATAAATTTTAGCTGGTGTTGCAAACCATGAGAGAGAAATATCTCACAGTTTATGACTAGATCAACCAACAGGCAGCACAGAAGTGTTATAAGTAACTTGTGACAGTTCACTCATAGCAGGGAAGTGCAATATGGCAACAGGCTACCCCTAAAAATTCAGTTTACAGGTGAAGGTTGTTGGGAAATCACACAGAAACATGCCCTTCCAGTAACTGTGATTCCCATCTTTTGTTAAAACATCTGTAAAAAGGTCAATACTCACATTTTGTTCTCTTATGTGGAGTGCTCTTTCTCTCTTCACACATTTCTTCATCCTCCATGACATCACTTTCATAGCCTTCTTTTAGCTTCTCTACAACTTCAATATAATCTAACTCTGCTAAATACTCATCTCCATAATTTTTGCCTCCCTGGAAAAAAAATTGATAGTTCATGTGCATGATGAAGCAATAATGTGACAACATTCTAGCATTCTTTGAATGCGAAAATTCTTTTTACTACATCCCAAAAACGTTTATTATTTTGTTTAAAGTCCAAATTGTTTGTTTCATTTGTAATTTAGAGTAGTACCATAGTACCATATTTATGCAAATCTATGACCTCGAATGCAAGACGACATCCATTTTTCAGAACTTAATTTTGGAATTTAGCATATCATCTACATAAAATGAAGAATTTTTAAATGAAATTTAAAGGTGTGCCATATATTTTGAACAACTAATGCACACTTATGCTGTTTAATGGAGGGTTATAAAATAGTAGCTTGGTACTGTAGGCAAAAACTCTCTAAAGGAGGTGTGAGTATCTTTGTTAAGAATAATATAAGCTTCAATGTAATTGATCTTGAAAAATACTGTATGGAACAAACGTTTGAATGTTGTGCTGTTCATATTAACACAGTAAACCAACTAATTATATTAGTGGTTTATAGAGCGCCCACAGGAAATGTTGACAAGTTTCTACATAACTTAGACATTATTCTAAAACTGCTCTTCAAGCCAAAGATTCAATTTATTTTGTGTGGTGACTTGAACATAAATTTCTTGATAGACAGCAATCAAAAGATGCAAATTTGTTCACTATTAAGATCATACAATCTTATGCGTACAGTCAATTTTGCAACTAGAATTCCAAAACGGCTATCGACAATATTTTTATAGATATGTCTAAAAAGGAGTACCATGAAATACAACCCTTTGTTAATGGACTTTCAGACCATGATGGACAACTCATCAAAATTGATTATTATACATCCAATTCCAAAAAAACAAATCTCGCAACCAGCTTTAGAATTATAAATAAAGAAAACATTTAGTGTTTTAAATCTAAACTCTCCGAGGAATCGCGGGAAGAAATGCATAAACTAAATAATGTAAATGATAAATTTAACTCCTTCTTAAACACTTTTGTAAGAATTCATAGTTCTAGTTTTCCACTCCATGTAAAGAAAATTAATAACAATTCTAAAATTGACTGGCTAACTCAAGGTATAAAAATATCATGTAGACGTAAAAGAGAACTTTATTTAGCAACTAGAGAAAGTAAGTGTGGTAGACGTAGACAACACTATAAAATGTACTTCAGAATTCTAAAAAAGGTTATAAATGCAGCTAAAAACTTTGTTATGAAAAACAAATACAGTCCTCTCACAATAAGCTAGCACTATATGAAACATTATTAAAAAAGAGACTTGTAAATATCACTTGAAAAATGACATAAAAGAAATTAAAGCAAACCAAGTGACCATAAATGATCCCCAGCAGATAGCAAATGCATTTAATAAATATTTCAGTTAGGTGACAGAAAATGTGCTGACAAAGAAACAGCCTAACACAGATCCAAATTCGTACATTCAGGAATTCTGTATGGAAAATTTTATAACCGAAATAAAAAAAGTAATACAATCCCTGAAAAGCAAAAATTCATCAGGATAAGATGAAATAAGCACGAAAACACTAAAGATATGTGCTGACATTATTTGTAAACCTTTAAGTCATATATGTAACATATCCATGTTAACAGGAACATTTTCAGACAAATTAATATATTCGTCGCTAAGCCATTATACAAGAAAGGGCAAATCTCAGAAATGTCAAACTATAGACCAGTATCTTTACTTACAGCTTTTTCGAAAATCTTTGAAAAAATTATATTTAAAAGAATTCATCACCATCTAGATAAATATAATATTTTAGCAAAAGAGCAGTTTGGATTCAGGAAGAGCATATCAACTAGTGATGCCATCTTCAATTTAACAAATGAAGTTCTCAAGTCATTGAATGGCAAACTTAACACATTAGGAATATTCTGTGATATATCAAAGGCATTTGACTGCGTTAATCATGAAATATTTCTATCAAAATTATTACACTATGGAATTAGGGGCAAAGGGTATCAATGGATTATATCTTACTTATCAAAACGAAAGCAAAAGGTTATAATAAATACTTCAAATAACAGTAATGTATATTCTGGATGGTGTGAAATAAAGCATGGTGTCCCACAAGGATCTATTCTGGGTCCCTTATTATTTTTAGTTTATATAAATGATCTATCTGCAGTAATAAACAACGCCTATCCAGTTCTTTTTGCAGATGACACAAGTATTATAATTAAAGAACACAATGTCAGTCAGTTCCCAAATTCATCTAATAAAATTTTCAAAACACTAAATGATTGGTATGAAAGTAATAAAATCTACATAAACTTTGAAAAAACTAACTACATTAATTTTTGCACAAAGCATAAAAACATGACAGACCTAAGGATAGAATATGAAAATAATCAGATTGCAGAAGCCTATAATACAAAATTCCTATGTCTTATGATTGATCATAACATTAATTGGAAACACCATATTGATTATACTTACCCAAACTGAGCTCTACATGTTTTGCAATTTGATCTTTAATTCAGCTTATAAATAAGAGAATACTAAAGACAGCTTATTATGCATATTTTCATTCATTGATGACCTATGGAATAATATTTTGAGGAAATTCAGTAAATGCTACAAAAGTATTCATTATGACAAAAAAAAAAAAAAAAAAAAAAAAAAAAAAAAAAAAAAAGTAATAAGAATAATGGCAGGGGAAAGACAATCAACTCACTGCAAGCCATTCCTCAAAATGTTTGGAATTTTGCCATTAGCCTGTGAATATATTCTAGCCATATTGTCGTTTGTAATAAATAACCCAGAATAGTTTACAACAAATACAGATATTCATAACAAAGAGACCAGACATAGGCAGGACTTACATAGTCTAACAAATAATTTGCAGTTATTCCAAAAAGGGGTTTACTACAAAGGAATAGTTTTGTTTAATTCACTTCCCTCTTCTATAAAAGAATTGCAAATGAACAAAAACAAGTTTAGATCAGAATTAAAAAGATACCTTATTAGTCACACCTTCTATACAGAGGAGGATTTCATTCAATCAAAAAATACTGGTAATAATGTAACAATGTAAATATAATAAACATGAATATTCTAAGAATGCAAGTGTACGGGTAGACTTTTGGAAACAGACATGTAATTGAAAATTATGCAAAACTGACACCTCTGAAAATTCATTGTCAGAGTTATTATATGTAAATAAATGTATTAATAAGTATGAATAAATGTATGTGTTGACATGATCTACATCCTAGAGTTTGGGCTCTGATCTTAGCTCATAATAGGATCTACAGATTGCAATGTTATGTATGTATGTATGTATGTATGGTAAATGTTTTTACCTAATTTGAATCTGTGCAGAAATTCACATTGCGAGCAGGAGAGGCAGAAAAGAGAGAACGAAATGTATGGTATATGTGAAGATAAAACGTAAAGGTAGTGCTGGTGGCAGTGTAGCTGTAACAGCAATTATTTATGGATGCTATTTTCTGTTAAGACAACATATTTAATATAATATATCGTAAAACATTTTACCTAGTTCAAATTTGTACATAAATTCACATTTCAGAATACGCGTGGCCCGAGGAGGGGAAATGCACAGCTAACATATCCTTTCTCTTTCTGCTTGACCGTTGACTTCCAATACAATATTATATCCAACCACTGATGTGAACGAAGTACTCTAATTTTATTTTAGTCTGGGAAAGTTATCTTTTTTCCAACAAGAATGTTCATAAACTCCTTAACAGCTAATTTTCGACACACAAAATCTGCCGCATATGTCGCGTCCTTGTGTTAATCTACACCATTTCCTCCAGGCTTTGCCACTGCCTTAACCAAGAAGCTTGAAACTTACTTTTCCCCTCTATGGTATTCAGAAAATATATCGCGAATGCAAAACGACCTCCAGTTCTGAACATTAATATTGGGGAGGGGGGGGATAATTGTCTTGTTAATAAATATGATAATTCTCAATTGGTGGGTTGGGAAGGATCACAGGCAGTGTATCAGGGGATCACTGGAGAGTTGAAAAATTGTTTTTAGTTTTTAAATAAATAAATTGATAATAATAATAATAACAACAACAACAACAACAATGTTATGTTTACTTTGTCATTCATAACATTTCTCTAGCACTATCATGTATCGTTAAATGGATGTGCTTAGGAAAGCAGACTTCATGCGTTGTAGGAAAACATGGAAGGAATTATTTCAACTTCAATCTAAAGGTCCTCACACTCACCTCATTAGCACCTTGTTCAGTCAGCAAGTTTCCAGCATAGATACAAATAAATGCTCCCTGAGGAACATCATTAAGGCAGCGAATACCCCATCCCTTACGCTCTGTCATGAACACTTGCAGCTTCAGATGCAATGGTTGCTGGGCCACTCTATTCAGACAGGTCTTTGCACACTTGCATCTAAAGTGAACACAAGAATAAATATAGCATTCTATTCTCACTATTTTATGCATTATGCATTCCAGTTTTACTTTAAAAGGATTGGAAACGTATCATTCAGTAAAAAATATGATATAGGAACTACTGCATAACATATTAACAAGTTGATGCATAAATCCAAGATAAATAATTGAACAAATCCAAGGCTTGATTTTGAAATGAAACATCTGATGTGTTCTATTCACATGACTTTCTCTACAACTCTGTAACAAATTATTGTTAAAAAGGTTATGCTTCTATTTACTTCATGCTAATCGAGAAAAAAATAGCAGAAATAGTCTTATTACTTGCTTCCTTGTAAGTAGAAGCGAAATAAGGGAGTACCATAGGTTAAAGTGATAGTCAAAAGCTGGTTGCTATGTGACTGAAGTTCCTTTGTTTGTATGGACACAAGTTGACAAATTCCTGTATGGAAAAGTAAGTTTTTCAAAGCTGAAACCAAAAACAAGAAATATCTAAAAAATGATCAACTCCATGATAAAAATGTATGTTACATAAATTGTGTGTTTTATCGTGCTCTACATTTTTTGTTCAGTAAATATTGGTTCATTTCTTAAGGTTTAGGAGTTATGCAAAATTATATAAAATTGAAATAAGAACTGAAGCTTTCCTGGCGACGTATTAATTCAAAATCTATCCAGAATAAAGTAGTCTTCAGAGGCTATTACCAGAAAATTCAGGATATACATTTTATTTGTCAGGTAAATATATCTTTAATATACAATGTTTTAATCAAAATTGTTAGAGCCATTTTTAAGAAAATCAAAATGTTCAAAAAAAGTTTCATGTAAATGGTAGTTGGGGTGGGGAGATTTTCTTCAACATCTTGGTGACGCATCCTTGGAAGATACCAAACTTAAATACCAAGTTTGGTATTCATTGGTCTTTTCGTTTTTGAGCTATGCTGTCCACAGACAGACACACACATACACACACCTTTTTCTGAAAATGCTTTTTTTGGATTCAGGGGACCCAAAACATGTATTTCTGGTGAAATCTTGGTATCAAATTTTTGGGTGGAATGCAATACCTTCTCTATACACTATGTACATAGTACGTGTAGAGAAAGTAAAAAAGGATTATTGAATTAATTTTAATTGCAGAAATAATCCTAGGTGATTATCTATGTATACAAAATACACAGCATTATGACTTGCTTTCATTTTGCATATACATTCAACTTTCAAGTGAATAATTTGCTTTGCAGAAAATTTTAGGGACCATCAACCATCAGTTTTTATTTTGTATTTATGTTAATGGACGACAATATTTTATTTCACTTCTCTTAGGCCCCTCTCAATCCTCCCAGTACAGCATGCAATCAAAGCTCAACTACTACACAATAACATAAAGATAAAATTTAAATTATTATTTTGGATATGACGAGTAGCTGTCCTCATCATATCCAAAATAATAATTTAAATAAACAAATCATTTATCTAGTGACAAATCTGTTAAATGTACAAATGCAACAAAGTTCCTTGTGAAAATTTTATGAAAATTTTAAACGGTGTGAAAATATTGAAGTATTATTAAAAAGTTAAGCAAAGTTTGTTTTGCAATCAGATTAGTTTCAGAAATATTAAACATAGATTCATTACAGGTTTCCTATTATTTATCCTGTAATTCACTCATGTTTTGGGGAAATTCAATAATAGAAATGCTGTATTCAAAACTAAAACAACGTTTAACTAAATCACCAGCAAAAATTACCTGTCAGGAGTTAAAACAATTACACTGGTATAATTTTATTTAATCACTTACCAAACATTAAAAAAAATGTGACTAATGTCAACACATTTAAAATAGACTGAAGGAATTCATGCCATCATTTTTTTTTACAGTAAAGAAGAATGTTTTAGCACATGTAAAAATTTTTGTGAGGTAACTTTTTGTCTATTTCTTATGGTTTACCAGTTAGACGAAAGTAATCCAGAATGAAGAAGTCTTCAGAGACTATATTCAGAAAATTCAAAATATATGTTTTTTGTCACGAAAATATCTGAAACATATGGTATTTTTGTTTTTAATAAAAATCATCACAGCCATTTTTGAGCAATAAAATTTCTGTAAAATGTTCGATGTAAAGGGTAGTTTGGAATGGTGGGTTTTACCGAAAATATTGGTGTCACATCCGTGAAAGATACTGAACTTAAAATACTGAATATTTAACCAACTTTTCATTTATTAATTATGCTGTTCATAAACACACACACATACATTGCAATGAACCTTTTTTTTTAAAAATGCTCTTTTTGGATTCAGGGCATCTTAAAGTATATATTTGTGTTGAAATTTCAGGATAAAATTTTTGGGTGGAATACAATAGCTTCTCTAGCTGCTATTACATTGTATTAACATGCAGTGCAGAATGTATCAAACATGACACCACCAACCATATTACTTTGAACGAGTGAATGAAATCCGAAACCTGGTATCATATATGATACTTATGGATGCTAAGACCTACCTTGAATTACACTCATATATGCCAGTCATTACTGGCTCTTGCAGTCTTCTATAGTAATATCCAACTGTTGAATCTACCTTGCCACCTGGACCATATGCTGTCCCCTGTATTGTCAGCTGCCAGCATGCACATTTTTCTTTATCCTGAAACAGTATTATTAATTATACATTGCTGCTAAGCCTCAAAAAGCCCAATGAAAGAATGCAGAACTCTTAGTATTGTTTACATCTTCTTTTGAGTTAAACCAAGAGTGCAACTAATGATGTTTGTGTATTTTAAATTAAATTAAACTGAATATTATTTATGGATGCTCTATAACAGCTGTGGCTATTAGCATCCCATTATATCAGTAATTTTAATTGGAGTCGAGTATACACACATGTGCTTCACAAAAACTTACTTATGCAGAACTAGTTTCACATGTTGAATCCGTTAGTTGAAAGCAGTAGACAATGCATGCAACACGCATGTGAAACTAGTTCTGCATAAGTAAGTTTTTGTGAAGCACATGTGTGTATACTCAACTCCAATTAAAATTACTAAACACTTCCAGTAATCAAAAATTATATCCCATTATATATTGGGTGTGAAAGTTTGCTTAATTTTGCTCAAAGGCCTCTTTATCACACTCAGGGTTCTTTTATGTGCTGTAAATCTATGACACAGGACCAACGGCTTTACTTCCCCTCTGAAGGAAGCTATGCTAAGGATTTTTATGCCTAAAAATATTACTTGGCCCTCTGCCAGGTTTGACCCAAGACATTGGGAACCAGAGGCTAGCATTTCACCCCCAGATCACAGGGAAGACATTTATGCATTTTAACATACCAGTAGAGATAAGCAAAATATATTCTAAACTGTGCCTGCTATCATTGTGGGATAAGTATTTTTACTTTTTGGAGTGTATAGAAAACAATGGTCGTATTTAAAAAATTTCATATTTCACAACATTTCTCCCTATTTGGAAGGTGTTTATTGTTTTAAAATAATTTCTGTTGACAATAAACTGAGCTTTTCAATATTGCAATTGGGCAGTTTTCTGTAAAATAAATGAGAGTGGTTTGAAAAGTCTGGTAAAAAGCAAGAAAAATAGTATTTATGATACAAGTGGTAAAAATGGTGTTTTATATTGTGAGTAAGGCCAAGTTTTGTAATCCTACGAACAATATAAAACAATTTTAACATGTGTGTCATACACTATTACTTTTTCTAGCCCCATATGCACTAGAGAAGGTATTGTATTCCATCCAAAAATTCAATACCGAGATTTCATTGAAAATACATGTTTTTGAACCCCCTGAATCAAAAAAAAAAAAAAAAAAAAAAAAAAAAAAAAAAAAAAGCATTTTCAGAAAAAGATTGCCGAGCGCATGTGCATGTGTGTGTACACAGCATAGCTCAAAAACGAAAAGACAGTTATGGTATTTAAGTTTGGTATCTTCCAAGGATGCGACACAGAGATTTAATTAAAAAAAAAAAAAACACCCGAAATTACCCTTTACATGGAAAATTTTTCGAAAATTTAGTTTTTCTTAAAAATGACTTTAACAATTTTGATTAAAATACCATATATTAGAGCCATTTTCATCACAAATAAAACATATATCTTGAATTTTCTGGGAATAGCTTCCAGAAAATTTTGCTGGATGAATTTTGCTGAATTTTGCATAATTTAGTAAACCGTAAGAAAGAGACAAAAACTTACTACACAAAAAAGATCTCATTAAAATGCACAATTTATGTTATATATATATAAAATTCGTGGAGTTTGCCGTTTTCGAGATATTCTTTATTATTAGTTTCAATTGTAAAGTACTTGAACTTTCCTCAGACAGGAAGTGTCCATTTTACTTTTGTTCTACTCCTGGCCAAGCAAAGAAGCAATTTGCAATGACAATCCCATAATGACAGTTTTTAAAATATTTGACTATCACTTTAGCATAGAGCATTCCTTTAGTTTCCTTCTACTTATAAGGAACTGAGTAATAAAAACATTCTGCTAATGTTTATCTCCATTAGCACTGTGTAGAAAGAAGAATAACCTTTTGTAAGAAGTTTGTTTGTAGACCAGCTAGAGAAAGTTCATGTGAGTGTAACACATCAGATTTTTTATTTTTTTTTTAGACAGTCCTCAATTATTATAGACATATTATAATTATAAATAGTCTATTTTACCTATTTCAAAGTGCAAGCTTAATGGTTTGCCACATTCAGTTGTTGCCTTGCTTAGCATCAGTGTTGACAACATGATGACTTACTAGTACAGAACGAAAACATTCTAAACAATGAAGGCAGGTAGCAGTAGTAATTTTGCTCTCTACTCTGTTTGCATAATTTCATCTGGTTCAGCAGATTCCATGCTCATGACAATGAAATCAATCGCCATTTTATGGATCGACACAAGCTTTTAGAGTAATAGCCTACTTGAACGAGGCTGTGGACGCATAAACCAAAGTTGGCTACATTAGAGTGTTATCATTTTACAACACTGAGTGACAGAATTTTCTAATTTTAACACTACTGACATCTGGTAAAAGACTTATTTTTAGTATCAACTGACTAAAAATGTTTGTTTCTTAAACAATTCACCTTACATGTTGAGATAGTGTCCTTTGAGGGATATACACTTGGTCCAGTGATCTTCTAGCTTTTTCAACACTTCGGAAATATAACATCTCTCAAACTCTTCAAAATATTTATTGACCAGAACTATCATTTCCTGATTTGATGAAAATTTCTTCCAACCAAGCCAAAATTTCAAATTAGGGCACAGGAAGAAGTCACTTGGGGCTAAATCTGGTGAATAGGGTGGATCAAGAACCAATTCCAAGTCTAATTCATGCTATTGTTATTAGTGATATTCATTATCCTGGTGAAACAGTGCTTCTTGCGTGCAAACCTTGGTCTTTTTTCAGCCAATGTAAGTTTCAAACAATCCAACAATAGCAAAGCATAATAGAATACAGTTATGGTTCTGCCTTCTTCCAAGTAAACTATGAGGAATTCCTTGGAAATCCCAAAAAAACAAGGCCATCACCTTACCAGCTGACGAAATGGCCTTTGTCTTCTTTGTCCACTTTCACCAGCCTTTGTCCATTGTTTTGACTGATTTTCTTTCCAGCACTTCTGCAACTTTGTTGGTGGGTCAAAATCTGGAAAGCACCATACTACTGATTGATACTTTGTTTCAGGATCATAGTGGTGTATCTATGATTCATCCCCTGTGATAATATTGTAGGGTCTTTGGAACACTTTCGATTGGTGGTTCTGGTTAGTGCGAGTCCTGAAAAACTTCCACAAAAAACTGGTGACACTGCTCCTCCATTAGCCTCTTTTTGAAGTCATAATAAACAATGGCACGAAAATCATATCATAACAGCTCATTGCATTTGCTCATCTGCATAACAATGAGCATGTTTTCTTCCATGTTCTTGCAAAACACCAGCCACATTATTGTGCAGTAAAGCGTGATTATACCTTTAAAATATCCTTCTTTCAAATGAAAGCACTCACACTGCTGTCACCACAATGGTTTAACTGCTGCTAAAAACTTTTGAAGTGACCCCTCATCTTCACCTCTGCTTTCATTTGTACTGGTGATTTTTCATCAACTACTCATAGAGGGCAGATCTTTAGGGTATTTGTTGTAGATATTAGAAAATCACACCATCTATATCTTTGTTTAGATTAATATCTGAAAAAAGTCCCATCTAAATATTGGAGTGCATTAAAACAAATGATTTCATTATCAAGCATTTAACATTAAATACCAACCAACCAAATCTGAAAAAAATCTAATGCTTTCCATTCACATGACTTTCCCTACATCTCTGCAACAAATAATTGTTAAAAAGTTTATTCTTCTATTTACTTCATTCTAATCGAGAAATTATTAGCAGAAATAGTTATTACTAGCTTCCTTGTAAGTAGAAGGTGAGACGGATTATCACCCAGGTGAATAAGTGCATAACCAATATTTGTAATTGATTAAATTGTTTAGGTTAATTAGTAAGTAAGATATCATGTATTTATTGTATATTGGATGTTCAGAGAGATTGTTCCCGGAAAACATTTCTAACTTCAACCCCCAGAGTTCTCAAGCGACGAATTCAGTTGTTTACACTATTTCTTTGTCTATTGCAAGAGGGGAAAGATGCTATTGTGTGGTCACGTCTCCGCAAGAGAAAGGTGACACATAAACCGGGGAACCACGAGGAAATTTAGGCCAAGAATCACGTGAAAGACGCATTGACCAATTACAATTAATCACATCATGGCAGAAGCGCACTCCAAGCCACTTTTGGGGCCAAAAATGGGCCAATGAGATTACGAGTTGAGGGTTTTGCGCATGGGTAGAATTTGTTATAAATATAGAGTATTCGCCACAATTTTCAGGCAGTTGAGATGTAACTCCAAGGGGAAATCTGTGACACCCAAAACGAGTGAACGCGCGAATTAGCAGAGTTATTATAGTGATGAGGCAGTTCGAATGTAACTACACATAGACTCTGTGATGCCCGAATCAAGAATCCTCGTAAATATACTAAAGTTATTACAGTGATTCACACAGTTGAAATAAATGTCACGCATAAGGAAGCCATGGCGAAAATTTAAAGTGTCTACAATTATTCTGCATGTAACTGTTGCACTCGTCACCGCGTAAAGTTTAGTTACCTTTATGCGCGTTACGCTCTTGTTTGAGGGAAATTATCGAAACTCAATCGTGTCAGGAACATTCTCGGGAACGCTTGTAAAAGAGAAATACACTTTGAATGAACGAAAAGTGCCGATGTTATTTTAAGTTAATTTCCGTACCACACCCTGGAGATCACCGTAGCTAAATACGAAAGCTAGATACAAATAGATCTCAATTGCTCGTCACTGAGCCCACCAATAGCCGAGGAGCATCGAGAATCAACTTTAGCAGCTGCAACGCTGCGCAGACCAGTCGTCGCTGCACAGCTCAGACCCACCAGGTACGTCCACCAGTTCCCGCCTCAAAGGGAAATAAGGAATACCATAGGCTAAAGCAATAGTCAAATCTTTTAAAAGCTGGTTGCCATGTGATTGAACTTACTTTGTTTGTATGGTGAGGAGCGGACAAATACCTTTATGAGAAAAGTATAAGTATTTTAAAACTGAAACCAATAACAAGGAATATCTCAAAAATGGTCAACTCCGTGAAAAAAATTTATATAACACAAATTGTGTGATTTAAAGAGCTCTACAGTTTTTATTATGTAAGTTTATGTCTATATCTTATGGTTTCCAGTTATGCAAATTCAGAAAATTTCATCCAGAATAAAGAGGTCTTCAGAGGCTATTCCCAGAAAATTCAAGATATACATTTTATTTATCATGTAAATATCTTAAATATGCAATATTTTAACAAAATTGTTAAGAGCCATTTTTGAGAAAATCACAATTTTTGAAAAGTTTTCCATGTAAACAGTAGATGGGGGTGGGAGCTTTTCTTAAAAATCTTTGTGTCGCATCTTTGGTGGATACTGAACTTAAGTATCAAATTTGGTATTTAACAGACTTTTCCTTTGAGACAGAGACACACATACACACGCATACACTGACATTTTTCTAAAAATGCTTTTTTTGATTCAGGAAGTCTCAAAATACAAATATTTTTGGTGAAATCTCAGTATCGAATTTCTGGGTACTATACAATATCTTCTCTATACAATGTGTACATAGTACATGTCGAGAAAGTAAAAACATTACGCATATAGCAATAATCATAAAAACTGATTAATATACCTGGCAGTCATCAGTGCAGTCACATCCAATGAGAAACTCTGTATCAAGATTTAGATCTACACCTTCAGTGGGCTGTCTCTTTGTTGAATAGTTGGCAAACTCTGGTAGATTTCTATCAAATGTATTGACACAGGATACTGGAATTTGTTCCTTTCCATATGACAGATCCTAAAAATATAAGTAATACATTTATTGACTCGAGACTGCTGATGTGAATAATGAAAATCTATGATGTACAGGACTGTTGATGTGAATAAAAAAGATTTATGATGTGCATTGTTAACCAAGATTATGTGAGGACACTAGAGATTTTAAACTTAAATAGTATTACAATTTTAATTAATGGAAATGGTATACTGTGAAGTTAGCAATTAGTTTTAATATTGGAGTTGAGTGTACACATATGTGCTTCACAAAAACTTACTCACGCAGAACTAGTTTCGCATGCAACGTAAAAAAAAAAAAGAAGAAGGGCCCAACAGCTTTACTTCCCTTCCAAAGGAAGCCATGCTAAGGATTTTTACACAAGAAAAAATCCATCATCCTCCACCAGGTTTGAACCCGCGACCTTGGGTATATAAAGTTAGCATGGTTACCATTACACCATGGAGAACAATATGCATGTTGTATGCATTGTCTACAGCTTTCAACTGAGAATCCTTGATATACAACTGCCTTCCCTCTGGCGTTGGATTAATGAACTTCATTATGGAGTTCTCCTCAAAAGGACGGTCAAAATTTATGAGGTGCTTTTCATGTTTCTTCATGTATAATTTCTCCCATGTACAACAGACGCAGAACTCGACACATGAGAGAAAATACACATGAAGAAACATGAAATGTACCTCTTGAATTTTGACCGTCCTTTTGAAGAGAACCTGCTAATGAAGTTCATTAATCCAACACCAGAGGGAAGGTAATCGTACATCAAGGATCCTCAGATTTAATCTGAGAGTCAAAAGCAGTAGACAATGCATGCCATACGCATCCAAAACTAGTTCTGCATAAGTAAGTCTTTGTGAAGCACATGTGTGTATACTTGACCTCAATATTAAAACTAAATCAAATAGTATTGTTAAAATTTTATGCCAACTTCTGGAACTCTTACCTTTATGCTTGCAACAACAGGTTCAAGTTTGAATTCCTTAAAACAGTCCACCCAGATATCAAAATCAAAAAGATCCACTGCCATGGTTGATTTAGTTAGACGCAAATAGCGATGCAGTTCAACCATTGTTCGCAGTCGGCGGCCACATGGTGCTACATACATAATAATTCTTTTCCCATGACACTTTACGTTTTGCCTAAAAATAAATGCAAATAATATATTCAATTATTTACATCTAAATATAAATGCAGCTTACCAGTAATTTATTTAGCAATTTAATTTCATCCATTTATAAATTAAATGGTCATTCATTAAAACCATTGTTGTAAAGTGGAAATGACAGAAAACAAAGTGAAGTGTTATATTAGTAAATACAAATTAACAGATCCTTTTTTTTTTTAATTTTTCATTTTAATTACTAACTACATTAATTTTTACACAAAGCATAAAAACATGGCAGACCTAAGGACAGAATATGAGAATAATTAGATTGCAAAAGTCTGTAATATAAAATTCCTGGGTCTTATGATCAATCGTAACATAAATTGGAAACAGCATATTGATTGTATCTTACCCAAAACTGAGTTCTGCATATTTTGCAATCCGATTTTTAATTAATTTTTTTTATAGTGTTAAATGCCCTCTTTAACTACCATGGCACTGCAGGCGATGACACTAATGATACATGGAATAAAGATGGAGTACCGGTGATGCGTGATGGTAGGGGAAACTGGAGAAAACCTGCCCCTGCGCTGTTTTGTCCACCACAAATCCCACCTGCAGTCACTTGGGATTGAACCCAGACCATCTAGGTAAGAGGCAAATGGTCTAACAACTCGGTCAAGTGTGGCCATCTTTATTTCAGCTTATAAATAACAGCATACTAAAACAGATTATGCAGCTTCTCATTCATTGAGGACTTATGGAATAATATTTAGGGGAAATTCAGTAAATGCTAATAAAGTGTTTATTGTGCAAAAAAGGATAATAAAAATAATGGCAAAGGCAAGACGCTCAGCTCACCACAAGCCACAAAATGTTTGGAATTTTACCATTAGCCTGTGAATATATTCTAGCCATATTGACATTTGTAATAAATAATCCAAAAAAGTTTACAAAAAATGCAGATATTCATAATAGAGAGACCAGACATAGGCAAGACTTACAGACCAACAAATAATTGATTTGCAGTCATTCCAAAAAGGGGTTAACTACAAAGGAATAGTTTTGTTTAATTCCCTTCCCTCTTCCATAAAAGAATTGCAAATGAACAAAAACAAGTTTAGATCAGAATTATAAAGATATCTTAGCACTCACAACTTCTATGTAGAATGCTGGTAATAATGTACGAGGGGCATACTGAAAGTCATGAGCAACACTGTTTTACAATCTTAATATTTATTTTTAAGCCAAACCAAATACATCATCATAATCTACAGACTTTCTTTCACTTTTCGACATAGTCTCCATTGTTTTGCACACATTTTTCCCATCGTTCTACAAGTTTGAAAATGCCTTTGTGATAGAACTCCGTTCCAGCTGCCTGCAGACCCTGACGCACTGCTTTCCGAATATCCTCCAGCGTCTCGTAGCATTGGCCACGCATCTGCTCCTTCACAGAACCGAAAAGATGGTAGTCGGAGGGTGCCAAGTCGGGACTGTAGGGAGGATGTGGAAGAGTTTCCCACCCTAATGCCCTCATCTTCTCCATAGTGGCATGGGCAGTATGCGGACGCGCATTATCCTGTTGAAGGATGACCCTCTTTCCAGGGCGTTTATCACGCAAAGCCCGACGGAGCTTCAAAAGTGTCTTGATGTAGCGGGCAGAATTTATGGTTTGTCCAGGTTCAAGAAAGTCAACCATAATGCAACCTTGTGCATCCCAAAAGATACTTCCCATAACTTTTCCTACAGACTGCACTGTCTTCGCTTTCTTCTTCGATGGTGAGTTCAAGTGGTGCCATTCCATACTTTGACGTTTCGTTTCTGGCTCATAGTGATGGAACCAGCTCTCATCTCCAGTCACAATACACGTCAAAAATTCATCACCTTCATTATGAAATCTCTGAAGAAGGTTTTGTGCAATGGTTCTTCTCTGAAGTTTGTGGTCTTCAGTCAATAAACGGGGGACCCAACAGGCACAGACCTTTCGATAACCCAAGCTGTGGATCATTTCTTGCACGCACTACGTCCTATTCCAAGTTGCGCAGCAATTTCATTCACAGTGAAACGCCAATCTCCTGTAATGAGCTCATCAACTCTTTCCTTGTTGTGTTCTGTAAAGGCAGTTTGAGGACGCCTGCTACGTATTTTGCAGACTCGTGTTTCCATCTTTGAAATGTTTCACCCATCTTCTAACACTGCTGGCACCCATGCAGATACCTCCATACGCACGTTGAAGTCTGAGATGAATTTCAGGAGCAGATTTTCCTTCTTTCACAAGGAATTCAATGACAGCACGCTGTCGAAACGAAACATCAATGTCAGCCATTTATCAAATACCGTCTGTGGTCATGTGATAGAAGCTAATGACGTCACAATATGTCAACATGTGGCTTAAAGTCTGTAGATTACGATCCTGCAATTCGTTTCGTTAAATTTTTACAATGGGTTGCTCTTGACTTTCAGTATGCCCCTTGTAACATTGTAAATATAATAAACATGAATATTCTAAGAATGCTTGCATACGAGTAGGTTTTTGCAAACAGACATGTAATTGTAAATTATGCAAAACTGACACCTCTGAAAATTCATTGTCAGAATTATTATTTGTAAATGTATTAATAAATATGAATAAATGTAATTCTTGACTTGATCTACATCCTAGAGTTTGGGCTTAGAGTTTAATCTCATAGTAGGATCTACAGATTGCAATGTTATACATGTAGAATCCATATGGCATAGTACTTTTTCTTTCCAGTTTTCATATTGCTCTGTATTAATCCTTTCTCTGAGTTGGCATAAGAACTCGCCAAGGCAGTGCTATTACTTCTCTGGTATTGATGTATTTTTATGCTTTGATACACACTTCTACTCTAAAGTGTTTGTTGATTCAGATACTAAACTGAAACACAGTATATTTATGTTAGATGCTTATTAATTATCTTCCTCTAATCTTGTGATTCACATTCACCTTCGTGAATAACAGAGTAAACAACAAGTACATTCCAATAGATGAACTTAAGACATAATATTTGTGAAATTTTTGCAGACAGTGAAAGTAATGATAAAATGCTATTACTGGATTTCAATGAACATGATGGCTCTTATTTTCCAATATGTGATGCCAAATTTTTCTATCACCCTCCTCTAGGTTTGAACCTGCAATCTTGGGTTTTAGAGGCTAGCATGGTAACCACTATGCCACGGAGGATGACCCCCCCCCCATCTCTAATGGTAAATTAGACATTCTTCTCAATCTGTAGTTTTGTTCTTATTTCTTTACTTTCTTCACACTCCAAAATTGCATACCAATAGTTGTCTTGAATTTCACCTATTGGGCATTCCTCTATATTTAAACCTCGTCTTGAAACTTTCAACTCCACTACCCCTGTTTATACAGATCCTTATGTCATCCACTTGTCACTTCTATCTATGTAATTCTTTCTATCCCATATTTTCTTTAGCTCCCTGTATATCCTCAGCGACTTTTTGTTGCTGAAACTACTTAATATCGCCTGCATTTCCATGTCATCAATTCTTTGTTTAACTCCTTCCCAAAATCCACTTTCCTTGCTATCCAGCCACACCCTATCCAAACTGATTTTTTCCATGATCTTGTTAATTCTATCAACCCAGATGTCACTTCCCCTCTCTTTCTTTTCAGTTACTGGACAATGTTTCAAAATGCTAATCTCAAAAGAAAGAAAGAGAGAATGAATTAATTAATGAAAGAAAGAAACACAATAAGTTTCCAAGATATCCTTGTGAAGCAAATATGATTAAATTCAACTTTACATGTTAGTATACATTAAATATGTATGAAATAATACAATTTTCATTACTTGTATTAACCAAAATATTTTTATATGAAAATCTTGACTTACAAGAGTCAAACACACATTATAACATATCTCAATAAAAGAACAGAAGCAAACTCAGTACCTGCGGAATCCACACATCATTGGAATCATAAATGGGTTAACTGAACGTACTAACTCAGGTGTATATCTCTGTAGTGATTCTTCAATGCAAGCTGGACCACATTGATGAGGAGTAAATTCCTTTGGATTCAAATCTGTTTCTAGTTTCAAAACCTTAAAAGAAAAGAAGCAAATTACAGAATTCTAATTTCTCCACAAACTATTGTTACAAAAACTTATTCCTTTATCTACATCATGGTAATTGACATAAACATTAGCAGAAATGGTTGTATTAGTTCTTTCTAAGTAGAAGGGATATATGGTTATACACTAGACTATGACAATAGTCAAAATCTTTTAAAAAGCTGGTCGCTATGTGTAACAATAAAAATTTGGTTCATTTTACATGGCCAGAGGAATGAAACAAAATATAACCTCACATTTTAGAAAAGCTTTACCTCTTCAGTGATATGTCCTGTGCATGACTGTCATATAACCTATTTTACCAACAGATAACAAAGGATAACTCCATGATTTAATATAAAACGTCAACAACTTGAGTTATGGCCATATGGTCTAAGGCAAGATAGGAATAGCTAACCTGTTCAACCAAGAATTGTAGGATCAAATCCAGTCAAAATGTGTGTTCTACATTAAAGAGTACTGTGGAAAAGGATGGGGAGGGCCCAACTAAAGCAATTAGTTGGTGGCATGATTGGATGCTGATAGGTTGTGATTGAATGCAGATACTTACATTTTACAATTATTATTTTTATTTATTTATTTGGTAAAAAATATTCATTCTCATTATTATGCAGCAATATAAGATCAGATAATACTGCAGTTATCATTGTCCAAATGGCCACACAGTCAAAGACATGGTAAATGAGAGCTGACTATATTGGTAAGGTCATAAGTTCATACCCCACAGTATATATATAAAAATAAAATAAAAAAAATGTATTTTCTTTGTTTATTTATCTTAACATACACCTCTATTATTGGTTATCCTTAAAAGGGTTAAGTAGCTTAAAATTTAAATCAATAGCAAGGAAATCTTGGAAACAGTTAATTCTATGGAAAAAAAAAGTATACAACATAAATTGTGTATTAATGAAATTTTTGTGTAGTAAGTTTTTGTCTATCTCTTACAATTTCCCAGTCATCCAAAATTATTCCAGAATGAAGAGGTCCCCAGAGGCTATTCCCAAAAAATTCAAGGTATAAATTTTATTTCTCATGCAAGTATCTTTAATATACAGTATTTTAAACAACAGTTTTAGCCATTTTTGAGAATAACAAAATTTTCCTCATAAAGGGTACTTTGTGTCAGGAGGATTTTCTTGAAAATCATCATGTTGCATCCTAGGAAGACACTAAGCTTAAATAACCAATTTGGTATTTAACAGCCTTTCATTTTTGAGCTAGACTGCACACATACCACACTCACACACATGGATCTTTTTCTAAAAAGGAATTTTTTTTATTTATTCAGGGGACCTCAAAACATATTTCTGGTGGAATCCCAACATTGAATTTTTGGGTGAAATATAATACCTTCTCTAACTACTATATTCATAGTAAGAGACAGTGAAAAAGCTCATGCTAATGATACTTTGCTAATGGTTTTAGAATGCCTCCTCACTTCCTTTGTCCATTTCTGTATACCTTGTGATTATAGGTAAAAGCAGGTATTTCAAACCTTTCTTTTTATCTTAATTTTTTATTTTTCTCTATATCAATAAACTGAGCTCAAATAAATAAATAAATAAATAAACAAATAAACAATTACATCCTTTTCCTACAGTCAGGGGTGGATAGGACATTAAATCTTTAGGCAATCATGTGCCTAAAATTAATGGAGACAGAAATTTAATTTGACAAGTCAATTAATTATACTAAACAATGCTTACTAAGGATTTTTGACAGAACATGTTTGAAGGACTAGTTTCCTTCACTTTCAACCGGACATCAACTAATTCCTTGTGGTGAAGCTGGCGATGTTGTCAGTGCTGTCTACTCTGGTGGTGGTTCAATGAACTTGCTAAATGTATTCTTCTGTTTAATGTAGAATTGAAGACTCTGTTCCTATTTTTTAAGATGAAGATGTTTCCCATGTGGCCAGCTCTTGTTTTCTGTTATGTGTTTTAGAAGTTTTGGTTCTGAATTTATATTGTGCTTTTCGCCCAAAAGTAGGTGGCAACTGCTCATTTTCCCAATTGTTTGTGATTTATATTACTGAAGTGATCTTTGGATTTTGTTTCTAAATGTCTTTTTGTTTTCTCTATATAAATCTGATTACAATAATTGCACTCCATTTTGTATATGCCCAATTTTTTTCTTTGCTGGAATATCGTCCTTGATATTATAGGGAAAACAAAAATAAATTTAGAAACAAGATCCAAAGAACACTTCAGTAACATAAACAAAAAACAATTGGAAAAATCAACAGTTGCCACCTACTTTTGGACAAAAAACACAATATAAATTCAGAACCAAAACTTCTAAAACACATGGCAGAAAAACAAGAGATGGCCACCTGGAAACACATCTTCATCTTAAATAATAGAAACACAATTTTAAAATTTGACATGATGCAGAAGAGTTGTTTAGCAAGTTCATTGAACCACCACCAGAGCAGCCAGCAGATATCACCAGCTTCACCACAAGGAACTAATTAGTTGATGTCCGGTTGAAAATGAAGGAAACATGTTTCGGCAAAAATCCCAAGTGTTGTTTAGCATTATAAATGGACTCGCCAAATTAAATGATTATAACAACACTATTTTCAAACTTCCATGATAAGAAAAGTGAGAAAAAATGTTTCCTATAGTTCGGAAATAATTTTCGTCAAGATGTTCATGCTACATTTTGTATGGGCTAAATCTTAACACTGGCATGTTTTGATACATGTCTATGTTTAGAGAAGCTTACTTTACTATGAATTAAACAAAAACTAGTTCATCTAGTTTTTATTACTATAGGAGTTAGTGTGTGTTTTTGTAAATAAATAATCCTAGTTTCTTATGCTATTCATCAAATTACAATAATTCATTTTCTCAAGTCATTGAAAATGCTGTATTGGTATTGCAATACAATCATCAGTTTTGTAAATCTGTAAATGAAAGTGTTTCTATTTTTAGCACTTAATTTTAAACATCCAAATACTACATAAGAATAGATGCATACCTCTGCTTTTCCAAATATCTGATTTTTGCCCAAGCTATACTGCGGTCGATCAAAGCTTCTTTCAGCAGTCTCAGATTGTTTGGTGGTGCTCTTCTTCGCCACAGCACGTGAAGGTACTAAAATAAAGATTTAGGTTACCCGATTACAGATTGCTAGACCAATTAACATGGCTAATGAAAAATGATTTGTTCCACACTGCTGATTTGGAGAGAAAATAAATGGCATGTTATTTATGGATGCTCTTTAACTGCTGTAGTTCTCAGTGTCCCATTCTACCTATAAATTGGGTATGAAAGACCACTTAATTTTGCTCAGAGGCCTCTCTATCAGGCTTGAGGTTCTTTTACATGCCGCAGATCTATGATACGGGACCAATAGCTTTACTTCCCTTCCGAAGGAAGCCATACTAAGGATTTTTACACACACAAAAAAAAATATCCATCGTCCTCCGCCGAGTTTGAACCCGCAACCTTGGGTATATGAGGTTAGCATGGTAACCATTACACCGCGGAGGGCAACACTGATTTGGAGGTCATACATTCTCTGGAGACAAGATAAAATCCTATAGCCTATACGGGACCATATGCATAGTTTTTATCAATATATACAAAATGAAAAATCTGATGTGTTACATTCTCGTAACTTTCTCTAGCTGCTCCAAATACCAACTATTCCTACAAAAGATTATTCTTTTATCTATATTATACTAATTAAGATTAACTTTAGTAGAACTGGTCTTATTACTTGCTTCATTGTAAGTAGAAGGGAAATTAGGAATAGGTTATGCTAAAGTGATAGTCAATCTCTTAAAAGCTGGTTGCTATGTGAAACAATTGAGGTTCGGTTCGGTTTGTTTCGCTTTGCATTTTCCCATTTGACAAGTTAGGTAGCTTAAAACTGAAAGTGAAATAAAGAATATCTCAATGGTCAACTCTACAAGAAAAACATACATGATATAAATTATGTGTTTTAATTAAGATTTTTTGTGTGCTAAGTTTTTGTCCATTATTCATGCTTTAACTGGTATGCAAAAGTCTGCAAAACTCATCCAGAATAAAGAGGTTTTCAGAGGATATTCCCAGAAAATTCAAAATATGCACTTTCTTGTGATGTAAATATCTTTAATATTTTAATCAAAATGTTAGAGAAAAATTTTCCATGTAAAGGATAGTTTGTCAAATCCTAAACATAAATACTAAGTTTGGTTTTTAACAGTCTTTTTGTTTTTGACTATGCTGTCCACAGATAGACACAGATGGTCCTTTTTCTAAAAATGCTTTTTTCGGACTCAGGGGACTTCAAAACACATTTTCAAGTGAAATATTGCAAAATTTCTGGGTGGAATACAATACTTTCTCTAGCTACTACGTACATTGATGAGAAAGATACTAGAGAAAGTAAAAAAAGCACTGTTAACACATTCAACACCAACCATTATTATCATGATATTCAGATTTCAAGTGTTTTGTATGCATGAGTTTTCCTTGGCTGGCCTTTGCCTCATTAAATGAATTGATGTTTTGTGTTTTATCACACGTGAATTCACTAATTATAAGTTGCTTATAGACCCATTTCTCAAGACATCTGTCTTAAGGTTTAATTCCAGAAATTTTATATTTTTACTAACTGTTTTAGTGAAAGAGAGGGACATCATGATAATTAACAGGACTTGACTAAAAATAATTTTGAGAATTTGATGACTATAATTCTCATTCAAGGAACAAAATTTCTCAATCCATTCTCAGCTGGATTCTACACCATTTCCCTTATTTTTCTACTACTTTAATCGAAATCATTTCAATATTTTAATTAAAATCGTTAGAGCCATTTTTAGAAAATCAAAATTTTTGAATTTTTTTCCATGTAAAGAATAATTTGTGGTGAGTGATTTTTCTTGAAACCTTCATGTCACATCCTTGGAAGATACTAATCTTAAATACATGTTTGGTGTTTTACAGATTTTTCGTTTTTGGGTTATTGTGTTCTCTCACACACATACAACACAAGAAATAAGAACAGAGTGGATATACCATATTTACGACTTCAGAAGTCATCTAGGTACTGCAAGTTAAATTATATAAATATATTTAATTCATTTCCTTTGGAAATACGCAAAATAAACACTAATAAATTTAAGGATAAAATATATAAATGGGTAATAAAAACATCATTCTATAACATACAAGAATTCCTAGATATAAGTAAACATACATGTAAAACATATGTAATATTACTATTTCTTCACTGTACATATACGAGGTACGTCCAGAAAGTAAGTTCCGTTTGGTAATAAAATTAAATTGTGTACAGATACAGAATAATTATTTATTGCATAAAATTCTATAACTCTTAAACTACTTTTCCACATAACTGCTGTAATTTTGCAGGCATTTGTCATAGCGTGGCACAAGTTTTTGTATACCTTCTTCATAGAAGTTTGTCGCCTGTGTCTTCAAAAAGTTGGAAACATTTTCTTTCAGCTCTTCGTCATTGTTGAAGTGTTGACCGCCAAGGAAAGACTTGAGATGTAAGAACAGATGAAAGTCGCTAGGAGCGAGGTCAGGGCCCTGTAGGAGGTTTTTCGTCACATTTGCAGTGTGTGGTCGTGTGTTGTCATGCACTTCACTACGCCCTTCATTGAACTGTCGGACCCATCTTCTCATCATTGAATCACTCATCGCATTTTATCTGTAAACTTCGCAAATTTGCCGATAAATTTCAATTGGTTTCACTTTCTTAGCATTCAGAAAACGAATCACACATCTGATTTCACAAGCGGCGGGGATTTTCAATCAACACCGACATTGTAAACAAGCACAACAAAGTGTATGTGGCTGACAGCGATATCAAAATGGCGCACGTTTCTTCTTCTTGATACAGAGCATCTACCGCGCATGTGCAGAACTGTGGTCTCAGCGCTGATAAATTGAAACGGAACTTACTTTCTGGACGTACTTCGTATGTATATATAAGCTATGACAAAGCCTATTGTAATTACTAAATGATGAATAAAATATTAATATTCTCTCACTCTCTCTCTCTCTCGCACTCAGTCACTCACATACACGGAGATCGTTTTCTTAAAATCCTTTTTTTTTGGATACAGGAGACCCTAAAATGTTTATTTCTGGTTAAGTCTCGGTATGAAATTTTTGGTTGAAATACAATACCTTTTCTATACAACATATACATAGTAGGTGTAGAGAAAGTACAGATGGAGGGAGACCATTTTAATATATTTCAATAGTTGATTACATTGCTTCTCAGAAATTGCATACTTTTCATAAGTGTTAGGGCTTATTTTAAATTTTATTTCCAATATATACAAGTTTGAGTTATTTTAAAATTATTTGGTGGAGAGTAAGCTTTTTAAAACTATGCTTAAATTTTTACTTTCTCTGCTTAATATACAAGTAGAATATGGAATATTAAAAAATTCATTCTGCTTCAAAGTTATAATTATTTTTAGGCAAGGAATATAAAATTTTTTTTTTTTTTTTTAGCCCTCTTCAAATAAAGGTAAAACTTAGAAAACAGAGGCAGACAAAAATATTTGCACATGAGTCATGGAGGGGGGGAGGGGGAACACTTTAACAATCTAATATAGTCCAACAAACATTTTTTCTGCAGTAATGAAATCCTTTCACAAATTTTAAATTCATAAATTTTTTAGAAATTTCACTTACCAGAAGTAACATCTCTTTTTTCATCTCCTTCAGTTCCCCGGGTATACTCAACGTATGGCATATTTCTCTGTTAAGAAATGGACAAAATATAAATACAGTATACAATTTTTTCAAATAGAGTAATTATCAAAATTATAATTATTTACCTTTTTCAATGAAGCAACACCTAAACCTCTATGTCTGCTGAAGTTGCCCTGAACAGTTCGCTGAGCAGCGTTCTGTAGCTCAGCATATAGAGGGCCTAAGCGAGTGGATCCACGATATATCCACTCAGTACGACTGTCTGCATCAAAGTGCATTTTAACCAAAGAACAATCTACTTCAACTACCCTGGCAATCCACCATTTACCTGAAAACATAGAATTATCTTAACATCTAACAATCAAATGTATAAGCTTTCTCAAATCAATAAACTGAAAAGTACTTAAACAGAAATAGTTATTTAATTTCTTGTACCATTCCATTCTGTCTTGACGATTTGACCTTCTTGCATTTTCACCATAGGTCTTTCAGGGTACTGCTCTAGGTATTTTCTAATGAATGGTCTGGAGTCAGGATGGATATCTTCCCAAACTTTGGAGGAGGACTCAACCACAACCAGTATTTTTTCATGGGAAACATATTGTGCATAACCATCATCAAAGAACACCAGGTACCTGCACATGCAATTGATAAGTTAATTTTTGGGTTTTCCTTGGACCTCACAACATGTATGGTTCAAAAAAGAACATATCAGGCAAACAAACATATGATTAACAGAATTTTTCAGCTGATTCTAACATATGAATTCCTTTTAAAGCATTAAAGATGCTAGGGTAACTTAATAATGCTTGGAGAATTGGAATCATTTAGTTACACTGAAAATTAGAGAGCAATCATCATGGAGACAATCTATGAAACATGTTGCTACTTATTAGTGTAACTGATTCAAAATTTTCCAGTAATATGAACTCTTTTTAATTAAATTACATAATATGTTGGACTTTGTAACAGTGATGTGTTCTAATCATTGAATTTAATTAGTGAGTCTATTTTTGTAACACTTCATCACCTACTATTCTTTATATGAAAACATGTTTCTGGAGCTATGTTCTTCTACTGGCAATTCCTGCTCGACTGTTGGTATCGTAAAGTGGTTCATGTTACAAAAATTGACTTACTAATTGAATTCAATGAACTCTTTTGTTTCATTTTTCTATGATTGCTTTATTTAGGACAAGCTAAAAATCTGATGCATTCTATTCATAAAACTTTATCAATTGTTCTTACTAAAGATCATTCTTTTAACTGCTTCAGCTAAGCAAGATAAAACATTACCAGAAATTGTCTTATTGCTTGCTTCCTTGTAAATAGAGGAAATTAAGGGAATACTCTAAGCTAAAGCAATAGTAAAATCTTTTAAAAGACAAGGTCTTCCAGAGGCTATTCCCAGAAAATTCAAACATTTTATTTGTCACATAAGTATTTTTAATACATGGTATTTAATCATCTTTAAGAGCTATTTTTTCAGAATACCAACATGTTTGAAACCCTTTCCATGCAAAGGGTAGTTTGGGGGGGATGCCGAACTTAAATATCAAGTTTGGTATTTAACTGTTTTTTTTTTTTTTGAGTTATGTTCTCTCTATCACATGTACACATGCATGCATGCACAAACACAGACCCTTTTCTGAAAATGCTTTTTTTGGATTCTGGGGTCAAAACATGTATTTCTGGTGAAACTTGTGTATCAAATTTGTGAGTGGAACACAATAACTTATCTATACACTATGTACATAGTACATGTAGAAAAAGTAAAAAGAAGACATAACTTAATTTTTAAATAAAATAAAAATTTTGGCATATATTTTGAACAAACTAACTTAAGCTGGTCAGGCCATTTTTTGTTGTTGTTTATTTTGTTCTACTAAATTTAAATTTGTGCAGAAATTCATGTGGTGTATAAGAGAGAGGAGAACAGATGTACCAGTATATGTGCAACCAGAGAAGGTGAAAGCAGCTGCAGCACAACTGAAACAATGATAATTGACAAGATTTTCTATCAAGATAACATATCTAATATAAAACACTGTTGTATAACATTTTACCTAAATTAATCTTTTGAATTTGCTTGGGAATTCATTTGAGTGGGAGAGAGATGGAGAGGGGAGTATGGAATGTGCAATGGTAGAAATGTGATGGTGGTGGTGGTGACGTCAGCAGTGTAGCAGTAATGACGATGATGGATACTGTTTTCTGTTTAGACAAGATCCTTAATAAAACCATTGCAAAAAGGTTAACCTAATTTGAAATTCACACAGTGAACAGAAGAGGGATGGAAGGGAGAATGGAAAAGTACCAGTATGTCTGTACTCAGTGGTGATGGTGGCAGCTTAGCTGTAACAATGAATATGGATGGAATTTATTACGACACATCTAAATATAGTACATCGTAAAATGTTTTGCCTAATTCAAATTGGCACATAAATTCATGTTTGAGTGGGAGAGAGATGGAGAGGGGGGGTAAGGATATGCGATATCAGAAATGTGATGGCGGCATGCACAGCAATAACGATTATGGATGAAATTTTCTATTAAGACAACACACAATGATTTGCCTAATTTGAATTTTCACATAAATTCACATTGAGGGCAGAACGAGAGGCAGAGGAAATGGAAATGTTCAGGTATATAAGTCATTGGAGCAGTGGAAACGTGCAGCTGACCTCTTTCTTTCTGCTTGACCATTGGCTTCCAATGCAATATCACGTGCAATTACCAATGTGATAGGAAGTCCTCTAATTTTATTTCAGTTTTTGAGAGAATTTCTTTTTCCAATGAGAGTGCTCATAGGCCATGAACGGCTAATTTTTGGGCTGAAATGAAATGCACAAAATCTACCCATAAGTCGTGACCTTGGTGGTAATCTTTACAACTTCCTCCAGGCTTCATCACAGCCGTACCCGCGAAGTTTGAAACTTAATTTTTCTCCACATGGTAATTGGAGAATATACATTGCAAATGCAAGATGATCTACATTAATATTTTGGAAAAAAACATAGGCTTATATTTGGATAAATATGGTAGCTATATATGAGAATGGCCACCTGTAGCTGCTTAAAGCTTTGCTACACCCAAAACACAATGCAAAAGAAAAGTAAGGAAAATCAGGCAAGATTTGCAGCGTTGGATTAAGGCACTCAGCGAAGTGTGGAAGCCGTCTGTTAGGACCAATTACATATTTATTCCCCATGTGGCACTGGATATTCAACTATATTGGAGTTATGCTGAGTCATTTATTTACACTCACCTCCATTTAATTAGTTTGAAAAACATTGAAATGTTTTCAAGATCATTTGTTGTCTTCAGCAGTTTGGGAACTGATGCTCCTTTTCTGCTTCCTCCTCCTCTTCCTATAGTTTCCCATCCTGTTGTCATCTGGTGTTGGGGATGCAAAGTTTCAACACTTCATTCAGTGGCAGGATTTCAAAATTTATTACATAATTACTGTTTTTTATTGTATATATTTTCTCCCAGATGGCCAATTCTATTGGTGACACTAGTAGTTTTAACAATTTTATATTTTGTCCAATATTATGGTTTCCTGTCCAAAAAAGGTGTGACACAGTGGATTTGTCTATTTGCTTCAGTTTTATGCTTCTCTGGTGCTCCTTTAATCAGTTTTCAAAGTTTCTCTTTGTTTTGCCAATGTAATATTTCTGTCTTCATAATTAATCTGGTAGATTCAGAATTTTAATGTGCTTGAATTGTATTTTTAAGAGTTTTTTTTTTTTTGGAATATTATTCAGGCTGAATTTGTTTTGTGGAGCAAGTATTATGTTGAATTTGTTAAAGATTTGTTCAAATTTTTTAAAGGCCCAAGAGGTATAGATGACTTTTTTATATTTCCAATTTGTGTTTGATAATGGCGTTAAAGCTGCAGTCAGAAAAATTTCCTGAGTTTTCCTTTCTTTTTTAGCATTTTCTTTACGAGATCAACTATGTTGCCAATCCTCTTTTAAGCAGAGCATGTGCTGGTGAATGGTTGTTTGCTTTAGTCCAGGCGAAGTTTGCTTTTGTGTGTGTGTGATTTACTGTGCTATCCTTGTTATAGTTATTCTTCTGGTTTTTGTTATAATAGTTGTAGTTAACATTACAGCTTTCATTGTTTGCATTTTATGAAGAGATAGCACATGAATACACAGCAGTAGTAAGAGTAGGCAACAGTGCCTCAGTTGTGCAAAATGCCAGAGCTGGAGGTACAGTGATGGTACTATAAATAACTGAAAAAAACGTCCTGTTATTTATAGAAATGGATATGAAATGTTGATGAGCAAATACACAACTTCTTATTGCAAAGATACTAACAGTAACAAAACAAATATTGCATGCTCATATATATTTTAAGGAAATCAAACATGTTCCTTGAAGAAGATTATAGCACTGATATTATTTCACCAGCATTCAAGTTTTTTGTTTAATGAATGCAGGCAATGTAATGAACCTGGTACTTTGCAGCAATGCCCCTCTGACAACATTAACCAGCTGATTACCTCTGAGGAGCAAACTTAATTTTACCACTCAACCAAGGGCTAAATCACTTCAGACCTTGAATCTTACATCAATCTACTAGAGCTATTTTTTTTTTTTTTTTTAAGTCTGATCATTTAACCTGGTTGGTCATATTGGACAATGAGTGATATCAGTTATATGATGCTCAAATCATCCAAGGAGCTTAAAATTACTCAATATTTTCTTCTCAGGATAATGGAAATCTCCTCAAAAAGCCCTATCTGGGTAACTCACTCTTAGTGAGATTTGAACTCCCGACCTTTCAAATATTTTTTTCTCATAGCCTAATGTCCATATCCATTGATCATATCGGACAATGAATGAAATTGGTGAAATGATAGTCAAATGATCTCGGGGTCCATTAAGCTTAAAGTTACTCAACATTCGTCTTCTCAGGATAAAGAAAACCCCGAGGAAAAAAAAAAAAAAAAAAAAAAAAAAAAAAAAAAAAAAAAAAAAAAAAAAAAAAAACCACAGCGAGATTTGAATTCGCGACCTGTTGAGTCTGAGACACATGCTACCTCCACAGAACCCAGGCAGGCTTAATAATTCAGTCTATAGTAAATACAAATTATTACTCATAGTGCTCTGGCCATGATTATGGGCATGTAACTGAATTTTCCTGCAGCAACACTAGAGCTAATGAAACCTCGAAGCCATGTTGGAGCAACACTAACCTGAGTCGACCATGCTCAAAATGATTCTAATACTTTAGTAAATTAAATTAGAGCAATTTAATAGTTCCCCATAGTAAATAATTTCAACCAGGCAAACGGTTCAAAATAGTGCTGCTGGCTGCAAAAGACCCACTGACTGTTGTGCAGCCCTGATCTACAGGTAGAAATATAGCTGTTATCTATCAGTTACTTACTGGAAGATAAGCTGTGATAAGAGTCCTAACAATATGAAACTATCAACATACCTGAATTTATTCATAGATTTAGGTGGTTCTGCTATAACGCCAGCATAATAACATTCTTTTACCCATTCATTGTCTCGGAAAATGGCAATGACACGTGTGCCAACATGTAACCTTACAGGGCTTGCATTTGGATATGCTAACTGCTTTCCTGTAACTTGTTTCACAGGATTTGACTTTCTATAAGATGACTCCAGTTTAACTTTGAATGTGTTGTAAGCTGTAAGTCCAGGGCTGCCTGGAAGCTGCAACAAAGAGTGGCATTTTTAACATTAAACCAGTTTGCTGTTTTAAGTCAATTCTGTATAAAGAAAAAAATGTCAGTTTAACAGTAATTTTCTAGATGAAAATATGATGAAAGTAAGACATGTGCTACAGCATTTTCTTCTAGTTTCTAGTAAAGAAATTAATTCTTCAATTTCAATACATATTTTGTGACAACGTTTCACATATCTTATTAAGATATAAGATATATTTTAATTAAACTTACTATTTTAATTTAAATGGTTACTTATGCACTTAATGTAGCAATTAAATGATTAAAATTACCTATAAGATGAATGGAAGCAAAAAGAAGAAAAAAGAAGGAAAAAAAAAAACAAACAAACAAACAAACAAACTTGATAGCTTATTAAAGCTGTCAGTGAGAGCAAACAAATTAAGACAAGCAACTTAACAATTTAAGGAATTGTAATAAAAGAATTATTTTTATTTAAGGTCACTTGGTAGAGACAGAGTACAATTTCCATACTGAACCTCAATGAAATATATATTAAGGTTTCTTGAAAACTATACAAGTTATCATAATGAAAATTTTACCTCTTTATAACTTCTTTTTATTCATAAAACATAGTCAAATCATAACTTAGATAATAATTCCCTTTCAAACTATTATGCCTGAAAAAAAAACCCATAGAAAAACTTAAAATTATTCTAATCCAATTTCCTTACAAGCATATCCTTCTAACAGTTACAATGGGAAGGGCGAGAGGGGGGAAACTTGAACTTTCATCACACAAAAATCAAATTCATATTTAAATCAAAAATGAGAACTTTTTATAACCTACAAATGATTTCATTTTTTTTAATATCCATATTCTGCGACTCAGCAAACTGTGTGCCCAAAGCTCAATTAGTAGTCAGTATCACAACTTTTTCAAAATGCTAAGTTGTACAATTTAGCAGGGGAATGCAATTGTAAAATCACTCACTTCTGTTCCTTTTGGTATAACCTCCAGAACTTTAGCCTTAACCCAAACACCATAAAAGCTCAGCTTCATGACGTAGACATTATCTCCAACACGGGGTCTCGGTCTGTTCAGAACGCCTATTGGAGGAAGAGGTTTATATTCCACATCTATCTGCTGAATTGCCACAATATCCTCTTGCTTCTGAAAACAAACACATAACAATAAAAAATAAAAGAATTTGAGTCGGTTTTTGTACCACAAACATCACTTATTTTTACTTACTGGGGACTGGTTTCGGGTAACAGTTGTTCCCATTTTCAACCCTTAATTCCGACTAAATCTTTCTTTGTTGGCGACAATGGGGGTGGTGGTGTATTAACTGTGCAGGCATCTGTTGCTGGATCTATGAACTTCCAGAGGTTGCTGTAAGGTGGCAAGTCAAAATTCATGATATGGCTCTTTTTCTTCATGATGTAGATCTTCTCCCAGACATCTAATCCTGTGGGTTTGTAAGCTGGTTTTAATAGTTTTATATTTGGTGTGATTTCGTGTCCTGATGTCCAAAAATCATAGGCAACTGCTGATTTTTCTATTTGTTTGTATTTTAGGTTTCTCATGTGTTCCTTTAATCTGGTCTCCAAACTTCTCTTTGTCCTTCCGATATAAACCAGATTACAGTCTGAGCATTTAATTTCATAAATTCCCGATTTTTTGCCTGCAGGGATAGGTTCTTTTAAATTTCTGCCCAGCAGTTTCTGAATGCTGTAGTTGTTTTTTGGAGCTAAGGTGATGTTATAATTCCTGAATATTTTCTGAAGTTTGTTGTGTGCCCAAGGATGATAGGTGAATTTTCTGTATTGAGGTTGGTCACTGGAGTTCTGTAGGGTGGTTGTGTCTGTTATGCGATTCAGTTTTTTGTATTCATGTATTCTTTTGTCTACTGCACTTTTTTGGAAACTGCTGTTGGTAGCTGTTTGGAGTATCTGTTGGTATTCTTTTTGGTATTCATTCTTCTCCATGGGAATGTGTACTAGTCTATATGTTAAACTGTTCAGGACTGCATATTTGTGTGTTGTAGGGTTGTAGCTATCAAACTTTATATGGTTATCTGTATTGGTGGATTTCCTATATATTCCAAATGTCAGGCTATGTTCTTTTGTTCTTATTATTGCAATGTCTAGGATTGGCAGGACTCCTTCCTGTTCGGTCTCAATAGTGAACTGAATGGACTTGTTTTGCAAGTTAAGAAGTTTGAGTGCAACGTTTACAAGTTTTTCTGGAACTATGGCAATGATGTCATTACCATTTTTTGTATATATGTGGAATGAGTCAGTGATGTGTATTTCAAAATTACTCATGTATAGGTCGACTAGGAATGGTGATAGAGGATTCCCCATTGCAAGTCCTGTTGTTTGTTGGTAGCATTTATTCTGGAATGTGAACAGAACCACTTCACATATATACAAAAAATGGTATAGGTATGTAGATGACATCATGACGAAAAAGAGCCATATCATGAATTTTGACTTGCCACCTTACAGCAACCTCTGGAAGTTCATAGATCCAGCAACAGATGCCTGCACAGTTAATACACCACCAACCCCATCGTCGCCAACAAAGAAAGATTTAGTCGGAATTAAGGGTTGAAAATGGGAACAACTGTTACCCGAAACTGGTCCCCAGTAAGTAAAAATAAGTGATGTTTGTGTTACAAAAACTGACTCAAATTCTTTTATTTTTTATTTAATCATATCACTGTCACAAGCTTCTATGCATATTTGCAAGTTTTGAACATAACAACAATTTTATTGCAAACACTTTCCTCTGCATTTATTTACTTTATTTTAATCATACTGCATGCTGCCTTTCTTAAGTATTAAACCTTATATAAATGGTCATGACCTATTACCTGTCCAACCTTTGTTCACCGGCAATGTCAACAAACTAGAATGTATTATTCTGCAAATGCACGTGGAGCTTAGCTGTGTTCATCTCCTGTACAATTACAAAAAAACGCATGCCTACGTTTCATTAATGGCAGGAAATAAATATCTATCTACTTTCACTCTTCACAGATACTGATTAAAGCTATGAAATTCATCATAAATCAAAGAAAATAAAACAAGTAGACGAATAGTTTTTCACTATGAAAGGTGAAATTCTCTCATAAAATTAAAAGATTGCAGGCATGCTGTTCTATGGTGTATCACATGCATTCATAACTCCAAATACTAATATTTTATGTATATGTATGAGAACAACCATATATTGCACATTGCTTTAATATACTGCAATAATACAATGACTTACTCAGAAGAGTTAATCTGAAGATGGAAGTGGTTCCACTCTTCAAGATCCGAGTCAACTGTTGCAGTTGCACTAGAACTGTCTGAATCTTCACTGGGATTGATAATTTTTCAGTCAACGACAATGTCCACCATTCCCTCCAAATCCCATATTCTCTTCCCTAATGTCAGTAAGTTAAGTCATTGAACTCAGGATAATGTCTAATGTATAGTATTCTTCACAAGACTTATTGTATACACTAAGAACAATTGTTTTCTTGCCACTTTCTAGAGGACTTCCTTGCTTCATTTCACTACATTGGTATCACACCACTGCCATTGCTTTCATACATATACAAAGCTTTCCACGTGGTAACTGAAAATCATCCTTTACAAAATATGAACGACACAACATGTGCATTGTTGCATAAGGGAGTAATGATTAAAATTCAACCAATTTCTGTTTATTAATAACTCTTGCTATGTTATTATGACAACATTGCATAGTTTAATGATATTTGTGTACTTCTTTTAGCAAATTAAGATGAACTATTTTATAGAGAAAAGCGCTAAAATGTTCAACAACCAATCAGAACTGTTTGATTACATTACCTGCTGAACTAAGGTTGGACAGATAATAGCTGAAATGTAGCAAAAATAAAATATGAATCTATCACCTGATTACAGGCATGAATTAGATTTCATATATGCACAATGCTTGTGTTGTAAATACTAAGTTATGATGAGAGATCAATCATTTGCTATTCGTTTGTCAATGAACAGATGCTTCTTGTATGCAGGCAGATATAAATACTGAGCAAAAACAGAGTGGGCTAAGGATAATACTTTGGTCACAACAAGAGACTACAGAGTATTTCAAGCATTGGAATTCACTGATGGTTCTTGTAAAATCTGAAGAAAACGATGGATGAAGGGTTACCAAAAATCTTTGTTTTAATAAGTAAATGAATGAATTAACTTATAAATCAAAATACAAACTTTTGCTACATTTCATACAATAATATACCTCTCTTCCTTTTTTTTTCTCTTTCTTTAAACACAATCAGCTAATCAATTAAGAGTAAAAACACAGCATCACACTCAAACTTCACTAGTTAAAATAAGTAATTCACTTTGGACATGTTTACTTCAGACAAAGTCATAAATATTGATACACCACAAACAAATGGTCTCATCTCGAAATTCATCTACCCAGAAAAGAGACCTCTACAGGCTGCTACCATGAGTTCATCTGTAAATCTCTGCTGAAGATGATGGGCAATAGCAGCTGAAACATGTTTGAAGTGAATTACTTTTTCAATTAGTGAAGTTTGAGAGTGATGCTCTGTTTTTACTCTTAAATGATTTGTTACTTCACTGTGCAATCCCAATAATGTTTTAACAATCAGCTAAGTTTCTATTCTTGAGAGTTGCTTTCCTTTGGACCTTATACACATTAACACCTGGTTACTGGTGTATAAGAGTCCTGTTTAACTAGTACTAAATAATCTCATTCTCTGGTAGTGTTTAACGCCCACTTTAACTACTTATGGCACCACAGGCACTACTTATGGCACTGATGATGGAGCACCGGTGGAATGCTATGGCGGGGAAAACCGGAGTACCCGGAGAAAACCCGCCCCAGCGCCGCTTTGTCCACCACAAATCTCACATGTAGTCGCTTGGGATCGAACCCTGGCCATCTAGGTGAGAGGCGAGTGGTCTAACCACTCGGCCATGACGCGGCCGTACTCATTCTCTCCTCCACTCCTTTAGTAGCATTACATCGGTTATGTGCAATGTATTTATCCCCAGACATTGAGGCTTTAGTGATTTTAAAACACTTGTAAGATAAAATACCCTTCATAAAAAATAAATAACAAATGCATGACAATGTTTTCATAGTTTAGTATACGAACAAGCATATGCTGTGCAAAGGTGATGTACATAGTTTGCCACTGAACCCAGTAGGGGAGGTTTTTCCACATCACAGCAGTGAAAGGATGACTGAAGTGTCAGGACAGCAGCATGAGTTCTGCAATCCATACACAGGCTTTATTCTAAAAATCTTTCTCTACTTATTCTACAAACAAACTTCTTACAAAATATTACTCCTTTTTCTACTCCATAACAACAAGATAAGCATTAGCAGAGTGGTCTAATTACTTAGTTCCTTATAAGAAAAGGGAACTAAGCACACCACACTAAAGCGATAATAAAATGCTTTAAAAGCTGTTAGTTGCTATGTAATTGACATTGAAACTCACTTTATTGCATGGCTTAGAGTAAGGCAAAAGAAACACAGATGAATTCCTGTTTGTGAAAAGTATAAGTATTTTAAAATTGAAATGAGTATCTTGGAAATGGTTATCTCCAAAACAAAAACTTAAGACATTATGTGCTTTGACAAGATCTATATTTTTCATATAGTAGGCTTCAGAGGCAATTCCCAGGAAATCAAAAATATACATTTTGTTTGTCATGAAAATATATTTAATATACAGTAATTTAGTCAGTATTATTAGACACATTATTGAGAAAATTAACATTTTCAAAAACTTTTCCATGCATAGGGTAGTCTGAGATGAGGAGGGGGGGGGGGGGGTTCTTGAAAATCTTAGTCTTACATCCTTCGAAGATAATAAATACCAAAGTTTGGTATTTAAAGGATGCTTTGGTTTTGAGTTATGCATGTACACACATACACATAGACCCTTTTCTAAAGATGATTATATTGGAATATATTTCTGGTGAAATCTTGGTATCAAAATTTCGAGTATAATACAACACCCTATCTACTTACTAATGTATCTTACATTAGGCAAACATCCTAGAGAAAGTAAATATTAATTTTAATATTAAGAGTCCTCAAAACATGTATTTCTGGAAAAATCTCGGTAGCAAATTTTCTGATGGAATTCAACCTTCCCTACCTATTATGTGGATGCATAGCAGGGGTAGAGAAAGCAATATATGTACTTAAATGTTCGCTCTTTGAACACAAATATAGCCAAGTTTATTACTGCAAATCTTTTTATGTTTTTAAAATTTATAATTAATTTTACGCTATTTATCTTACCGGAGATGATATTTCTTTTACTGGAGATGAGTTAGCACTTCTCTGCATTGGTGTAACCTTCTTCGTTGCCACTCCACCTGCAAAATTGGCAACACTTTTAAACCTATCATTATATCCGAAATTCTTGTGAATTTAGTAAAAGCCGTGGAAACAAAATAGGATCAAATGATGCATTATCAACTGAGACAATTTTAAAACTACATTACAACCATAACAGAAAATCCAAGTAAATACTCTAATGTAATATATTTTAATCACTAAATCTAAAGCTGAATAACAGTGCAAGAGTTGCTATTTAGTACTATTCTAATAAATATGCAAACATTCACTCTCACATAAATACTTCCAAACTCTAAGGGGAATAGGAAATGCTAAAGAAAAAATTAATGTATTTCATTCACATGACTGTCTCTACTGGTTCCGCAAACAAATTATTCCTACAAAAGATTATTCTTTTACCTACATCATGCTAATCAGATAAACATTAGCAGAATTGGCTTTCATTATGTGCTTCTTTGTAAGTAGGAGGGGAAATAAGCGAATGCACTAAGCTAGTTCGGACATTTTTGGATCACCCAGTATTTTCAACTTCTTAGAACTTAAAGTAGACAAACTGTACTCTTTGATAAACATCTGACACTCAAAATATTTTAAACATAAATAAAGCTCTTTTGCTAGGATTCCTTCTGGTCTGATTTTCCCAGCATGCAATTATGGTTACAGAGAGCTCTAGCGGCCATTTTACTTCACAGCCGCATGGAATAATTGCTATAATGAAGAGTCCTTAAAGTGAAGAAGAAGAACAAGAGTTTGATATGCACAATGTGGATCATGTATACTGTGTCCGGGAATGAGAACATGAAACTTGAATTCAGACATGTCTTGCTTCTTGTTCCAGAGGCCCAGGAAGGCTTTCTGTCAGTTGTGAACGCTTCCATTGAAATACATGTATTTCAACATTCCTGCCTCGAACTGGTTTCCATTGATGTTTATTGTGAATCAACCTTAACTTTTGTCTGAAAACACCAACTGGAAGTAAGGCATAACATTTAGGTTCTTCTGTACAACAAAACTGTACCACCATGTTAGAAGTGTTCAAAAGGTTTGCTATTTTAATGTTAAGTACAATTGCTTGTGTGAGTGCAAAAAAGTCGGACGTATGAGGTGAACGCTCATTAAAACAGACAGGGGTATAGCACTACAGCTGTATAGAGCAAGCATTGGACTGTATAACAGGATGAAAATAAGCAATCTGAATTTTGAATTGTGTTAATGCTGGCAGTTCTACTAGTAATAGGTGCAGAACTAAATCCAGGACTGGGAATGTTGATAAACATAGCAGAAAAAATAGATATTATAAGAATGGGAATAAAGTTAGCAGAGATGAGAGATAGTGGTTAGAGGGTAGTGAATTCGAAGTTGTAAACAGTAGTATATAAAATAATACAAATTGAGTCGACCAAACACACTATGATTTCACATACCTAACATTTATTCCAGACACGTTTCACACAAAGTGTCATATTTCCATATTTAAAGATTTCATTAAATTAATTAAACTTAAGTACGATAATACAAAATTTAAATTTATTCCAATATATAAAAAATTTCTTTAAACTAAAAAACAAAACTCCTATAAGAATTCCCATGCAAATTTGAATTAAGTAAAACCGTTTACAATATGTTAGTTATATTGTATTATTATCCATCATTGTCATTGGAGCACAGCTGCCATTGCCATCACCTACTATGTACTAACACATTTCCATTCTGGCCCCCAATCCTCACTCCCACCCATTATATGAATTTCCAAGCTATTAATCAGGTCCATTACTTTGTCAAAATGTATGTTCAGAATGTGTGTTGCAAAATTAAGTTATCTATATTATTATATATTATATTATTATATAGATGATAGGCTAAATTCAAAAATTAAGTTTTGAAAAAAGGGGTTTGTCTTGTATTTGTATATATATGGTAACAAATTCTTTATGATGATAATCTTAAAAACATCTAAGTTTTCCCTTTAGAGATGTTGATATCAAAATATATTGATGATACCTGAACAACTCTATTCATTTTATGAGTTCAATTTGGGATTTATGTTACTAAGCACTTTTTTGAATTTGTTCCTACTCTCTGCTGTCTGGAAGTATACATACACTGAATGTGAGTGTGCTATATGTTAAAATTGATATAAAACCAACATTAAAAGAGCTGCAAACAATAAGGTGATTCTCAAACCAAAGCCACAGAAATTAAAAGGGACTTAACGATTGTTGTCCTCAAGTTAAAAAGCAGCCAAAACGACTAGAAAGGAGACCTGAGAAATGCTTAGGCCAGGGACAGATAATTTCACTACAAATTAGTTATTCTGTATAGATTTAATGCAAACTGATAGCAAAGGGAAAAACATATATACTGTCATTAAATTATAAGATAACCCCTCTCGTGGCCTTTCTCCACTGTACAAGAGAGCCAAGAGTTGCAACGAAAGTAGTGCCGGCAAAAATGCACTAAAATCCTTATAGTAGATGCTGGAAATGTTGACCTTCTGCTTCCTCTCGTGCCCTTTCTCCACTGTACAAGAGAGCCAAGAGTTGCAACGAAAGTAGTGCTGGCAAAAATGCACTAAAATCCTTATAGTAGATGCTGGAAATGTTGACCTTCTGCTTCCATACAGACAGCACATCTTGTAAAAATACAGGGTTATTCAAAAAGAAAGAACAGATTTCAAACAATTATTGCTTCCAAACTACAAAAGATACAAATGTGATTCCAACGTTCATAGAGAGAGAGAAAAGCTTACAATTGAAATAGCGTGGAGGGTAAAAGTTCCAATCATGGTCACATTGGCACTGTTGTTTGTTGTTGTATGTCTGTAGTGAAATGGCGGCAACACCACAAGAGAAATCATTTTGTGTGCTGCATCGAAAATTCGTAGAAGATGGTTGTATCTACAAAAATTGGACGCGAATGTCGAGTATATTCGTACACTATAAGAAATAAGCCCAAAGAAATCCACATCACAAGCAAGAATGTAACTTGACGGTATGGCGAGTTCTAACACATCGTCTGCACCTGAAGCCATACAAACTGCAGTTATTGCAAGCATTGCATCCTGACGACCACAACAAAAGATACAAATTGTGCATTGGCATGTTAGAAGATATGAAAGAAGACAATTTTGCTCAACGATTAATTTTTTCCAATGAATGCACTTTTCTTCTTTCTGGTAAAGTTGATCACCATAACGTTCGAATTTGGGCAAGTGAAAATCCTAGAGTAGTTATTCAACATGAAAGACATTCGCCAAAGGTGAATGTCTTCTGTGCGATGTCTGTAACCAAGGTTTATGAGCCTTTCTTCTTCATGACAGGACTTATCTATCTAGACATGCTTGAAAGCTGGTTAAATCCCCAACTTGAAGAAGATTCAGATGACATCATCTTCATGCAAGATGGTGCCCCGTCTCATTTCTCTTACCGTCCAATGTTACTTGAATAACACAATTTCCAGGACGTTGGATGGAAGAGGAAGAGCGGAAGATCAACTTTATCACAGGTGGTCTCCCAGGTCTCCAGATCTCAATCCATGTGAATTTTTATTTATGGGGTTAGTAAAAGATCGTTTTTATCCCTCCTATGCCTGGCACTCTTGAAGATCTACGACATCGAATTGTTGAAGCCGTGAATTCGATAACTGGAGACCACCTGATTTGTGTGTGGCAAGAAATGAGCCACTGTTTTGACATATGTCGTGTAACACACGGTACTCATGTTGAATGCACATTATAAAATTGTACACTTTTCTCTCTCCATGAACGTTGGAATCACGTTTCTATCTTTGTAGTTTGGAAGCAATAAATGTTTGAAATCTGTTCTTTCTTTTTGAATAACCCTATAGTGTGTGTCTTTTAAAGTGACAGATTTTCAGTTTTAAAAGATGTGTGGTATTTCTCGCAAACGACAGAGGTACACCTATTTGTTGGGCTAATTTGTTTAGTGATTTTCCAGATGACTGGTGTAAACTGGCACTGATTTCATCTGCTTGAATGTTTCTTGTGTAATATCAAACCCAAAGCTTCAATAAGTACAGTAAGACTGGAAAATTCAATGCCATAGCCGGGATTTGAACCACGGATCTCTTTAGCTGGTTGCTCTGCCACTGAGCTACCATGCCAACACACTGGCATAGCATTAAATTCTTCAATTGACTCGCATGTTTCCTGGCAAACCACAAGGTGATCTCAAATTATTTTCAGATGACATACCCCAATGGCGACTTACAATGTCTTAAGTCCTGGGCTTCATAGCACAGCCAACCATTATGGTCAATTAGTGTTAATTTGTTTTTTCACACAAGGCAGGTGTAGGACAGGAATTGAATAAGTAGTCAGACTGAAAAACTCAATGCCATAGCCAGGATTTGAACCACAGATCTCCTGGTCTCTAGCTGGTTGCTCTACTTGTCAACTCCTGTCCTACACATGGCTTGTTATAAATTATTATAATTATAAATAGTGCTGCCCTCATAAACTAACAAACTGAACATAAAATGATAATATTAACACATTAACGGGAATGTACAGTGAAGTAACTAATCAATTAAGAATAAAAACATAGATTACACTCAAACTTCACTCTTGAAATAAAGTAACTTACTTCGGGCATATTTTGGTGGCTGTTGCTACCATTTCTTCACTGATCTCCATTGAAAATGGTGGCAACAGCCATCGAAACATGTTTGAAGTTACTTTATGTATTTCAAGAGTGAAGTTTGAGTGTAATCTATGTGTTTACTCCTAATTGATAATTAATATATTTGAATAATTACATTAATTGCAATAATGTTAACTGTTTTAGGAACTTTCTTGTTGATTTAAAAATATTGACAGCATTGTGTTGTTCCACAGCATTTCCTAACGAAATTGTAGATGCATATGTCTACTCTACAATACATTACTGCAGCTCCACTCAAGCTGCATTCATTACGCCCAGCAACTGGCAGAGTCAGTCTGCTCTATAGGGTAAAGGGAAGGCGGCCTATGGATTATCTTATAATTTAATGATTCTACACATGCACAACTGTCATTACCCACAACTATTTCACTTAGCATAGGTCTCCTTGGGTAGTCAGGTGGCCCTATATCAAGTTAAGGTATTTATGACCCTTTAAAAATGGCCTTTTAGATCAAAATTTGGTATCTTCTGGTTCCTTGTTTTCAGTTGTACAAAAATATATAGTTTATACACGATATATTTTTCTAATTGGAAGCAGTGAAGACTACAACCACAATTCAGAAGTTTGTCCCTCGTTTTCTCATGTATTGATTTTTATGCATTTTTTTTATTTTCAAAAAATAACAGAACCATCACAAAGTAATTTAAGGGGACAAGGTAGTCTGAATGTACGGAAATTATACCTTAAGTGAGTTCAATTACCACTTGTTAAAGTATTCAATTATTTTTCCAGGAATTTGTATGAATTATTCTATAAATCATGACAATTATTTTAAGTGATTGTTTGCATTAATAGCCTATGTAGTTGAGACCATAAAAAGTATTTCATTCAGCAATAAGTAATAAATAAGCCATAAAACATTTGAATTCGTGTACCTTTTTCTCTGATACTGCTTGCAATACATAGCCACACTTTTGCATGCTTGTTCTTAGTAAAATCAGCAATCTTCTGAACCTCAATTATTTAACTATGATACAATTTCGGTAGAAATTAAAAAAGAAATATATTTGCAAATTCAAAAAAGTAAAAATTTGGAAAATCTGCAATGTTGTTGCTTTCATAATATGATCAATATATATTATAACATTATGATTGTGGTTCAGATAGTGTTTTATATATGTTCTTAAAATTTCAGCTCTCATACTTTCTAAGAAGAAGGTACATAAGTATCCAAAAATGCTGTTTCGAGAAAACTGAATTTAAAGATACAAATGCTCTAAAACAGATCATTGAATAACAGCTTTAAAGAAATGTAGACTAGCATTTAATTTATATTTAAATTGATTAAAATTGTCTTAACTCCCTAAAAAGTATACATTTTCAGAAACTAGAAATAATAGAGGTTTTATTAGTGTTTAAAACAAAAAATTTTACTTTTTACCATTCAGAGTACCTTGTGCCCTTAATGGCTCCATCGGATATCTAATTAAAGGATTAAACATTCTATGTCTGAAGCAAATAAACTTGGGAAAATTGCAAAAAAATAATTTGTACAATAAATAGAAAGATATTGGGGGGGGGGGGGAACACTCTTGCCGAAAAAAAAAAAAAGAAAAAAGAAGAAGAAGAAGATTTAAACTTCAAAATGTATCTTGTAATAACTTTCTGAGGTTTAAAGCATTCTAGAATGTCTCAAAAAAAAAAAAAGAAAAAAGAAACCCAGTTTAAAGCCATTGTTACAATTTAAAATGTTTTTAAAAAAAATTAACAAATTGTGTGTGTGTGTGTACACGTGCGCACGCGTGCCTACACTTTTTTGTGCTGCTATTACAACAGTTTTTATTTCACTTTTTGCCCACAGAACCCTTAGTATTGTTCCTTATGAATCTGTAAAAGTTTGAAGTATGTATGCTTTCACAGCTAGTGTCATTAGATAATACATAAAATTCCAGGCTTATAGACTGTGGTTTATTAGAAATTGTTTTTCCGCACGTTTCGTCCGATGCTTGCATTGAACTTCAACAACAAAGGAACACTTCGGCCTCTCCACTGATAATTTTTGATGCAGCTTTGGATGAAACATATGAAAAATAGAACACGGTCTACAATCCCGGAATTTCATGTATTATTTGCTAAAATTGCTTAATAATTGCAGATTTTGTAATTAAAGGGTCATGAATATCTTAACAGGAAAGAGAGAGAGCAATGGAAAGAACAAAAACATGCCAACCATCACTACTAGAGAACTGTGTCTCACTCAGCGCAGGTCTCCTCAATGGGTCACATCCCTGAGCAGTTGACTGCAATCCTGAATTACTGCTGTTATTGAGGGAGTATCCTGAATTACTGCTGTTATTGAGGGAGTGCTGTGGTCTCATTTGCTGTGATGTTGGCCCTCTTCTACCAGCAAATGGTGTCATTATTCTGATTGGAGGCTTAGGGTGATGCTGATCATCGATTGTCAGTTCTCCCAGATGCTGAAATAATAACACTTTATTCAGTATTTTATACACAGTTACATTAATATGCATTTTCCTATCCACTCCTCCACAAACTATTCTTAAAAACGTTATTCTTCTATTTATTGTAAACATTTGTAGAAATGCTTTCTTAAAACATCTGATATATTCCATTCACATGACGTTCTCTACATCTATGCTTCTATTTACATCATGCTAATCGAGAAACAATTAATTACTTGTTTCTTTGCAAGTAGAAGTAAAATAAAGGAGTAACATAGGCTAAAGTGATAGTCAAAAGCTGGTTGCTATGTGACTAAAGTTCCCTAGTTTGTATGGACAGGAGTTGCCAATTCCTGTATGAGAAAAGTTTTTCAAGGCTGAAACTAATAACAAGGAATATCTCAAAAACGACCCACTTCATGAAAAAAAGGTATATAGCATAATTGTGTGTTTTAACGTGCTCTACATTTTCTGTTTAGTAAATTTTTGTCCATCTCTTACGGTTTAGCAGTTATGCAAAATTCCGTAAAATTCATCCAGAATAAAGCAGTCTTCAGAGGCTATTCCCAGAAAATTAAAGATATAATTCCATTTGTCAGGTAAATATTTTTAATACACAATATTTTAATCAAAATCGTTAGTCATTTTTGAGAAAATAAAAATTTTCGAAAAAAGTTCCATGTAAAGGGTAGTTGGGGTAGGAGGGATTTTTTTTTTAAAATCTCGTGTCGCATCCTTGGAAGATACCAAACCTAAATACCAAGTTTGGTTTTTAACAGTTTTTTCGTTTTTAAGCTATGCTGCCCACAGACACACACACACACACACACACACACACACAGACAGATAGACAGATTGACAGACACACACACACATGGACATTGATTCAGGGGGACTCAAAACATGTATTTCCGTTGAAATCTCAGTATAAAATTTTTGGGTGCATTACAATACCTTCTCTATACACTATGTACATAGTATGTGTAGAGAAAGTAAAAATTTGTGTAAGTGACAACATGCACTGTAGGCTTTAGCATTAGACAAAAAAGCAGGTCAGTATATGATGGCTTTGAAATTCAATGTTCCTCACATGACCACAAGAAAAAAAGAATAGCAACTTACACTTGAGTAAAGTATAAAGTTACATGAAAATAATTTGAGTAGGAATTGTAACATAAAACATTACTTATTAATTACTTCCCATTTTCAACCTCTAATTCTGACTGAATCTCACTTCATTGGTGTCAACTATGAGGGTGGAGGCACATTACTTGTGGAGGCATTTGGTGCTGGAAATATGAATTTCCAAAGGTTGCTGTATGGCGATAAATCAAAAATTCATATTAGTTATTTTTCTTCATGTGTAGATTCTGATGACCAAAAATGATAGGCAACTGCTGATTTTTCTATTTATTTGTATTTCAATTTCTCGTGTGTTCTTTTAACCTGGTTTCCAAACTTCTTTTTATCCTTCCTATATATACTAGCTTGCAGTCTGAGCATTCAATTTCATAAATTGAAGTTTTTTGTTTGCTGGGATATGATTCTTTAATTTTTTACATAGTAATTTTCTGAATGCTCTAGTTGTTTTTTGGAGCTAAGGTGAGGTTATAATTCTTGAAGATGGTCTGAAATTTGTTGTGTCCAAGGATCAGAAGTGAATCTTTGGAACTGAGGTTATCACTGTGATTCTGTTCACTGCTTCTCACTTGTGATAAAATCTCTCTCTGCCCAATCCACTTCTTGGATGGCTCCCTGCTTTTTTATGCTTTATTTATTTATTTTACAGCTATTACATGCTCAAGATAGGGGACGATAGTTTTGAGTTTTGCAAAAAATGAGTGAATTTGAGAGGAAGAGGATTTCTCCGATTTTTTTGGGAGGGGGGTGGTGGCAGCATTTCTTAGAGCACCTCTCATATTGTGTTTTGAAGCAAGTATTTCTAGCATGTGGATGAACATGAAAATGCACTGTGTACTAACCTTTATGATATGTTTAATAATACAAAAAGAGTGGCAGCTAACCTTGGTTGGTACTGTGAACTCCTTGTAAAAGCTATTACGTAATGCATCTACCTTCTTCTGCAGGTCTCCCAGTTCAGAATCTATTTCCTGTGCTTTTTCTGGAAAAATATTTTCAAAAGTATAAATAAATGTTAAAAAATACATGGAATATAAAACAAAACAGTATGAAATACTCCATGTATAACTCTTAGAGCACAAGATGAACATTGGAAATCAATAATTAAACTCTGATTCACAATACATCGGTAATGGTAACCAGAATGAACCTGAGAATGGGAAGCTAGACAGCATTTAACATTTTGATTCACAATAATCCAGTTTCTTATTGACCAATGGAATCTCCAGTCTAACCAACGTAATCTATGAATTAAGTCAAAATACTCAGATTAGTCAACCTCAAATTTTGGAAATCACTGCTACATTGCGACCCAAAAACATCCGAACTGCTGCGCTGTCTTTTTTCACAGTGCACACAGAAACATAATAACCCACAGCTGCTATACACAAGGTCAGGGTGTTGACTTGTTTTTCTCTGCTCTGAAAGTGCAGTATTGAGCTGGCAACGATATCGTGTGGTTGAGTTATTACTGGTGAATTTGTCCTGTACTTAGTCACATAGTGCATTATGGCTCAGCATTTGTTTTCTATTGCAAACGTGTGCTTATTTACGATTTCTATGTGTTGATTTTGTGAGTGGACTATGGATAGTGTATACAATGGTGAATATTTTTCATGAACGAGCTTGGTTCCACTTTCATGAATATGTGCACACACAAAATAATCATTATTGAAGCTCTGAGAAACCTAAAGTATTGTTCATGAAATACCCCTTCATAACAAAAAATTGGGGCATAATGCATCATTAGCAGAGAAAGAGTTATAGGCCCAATTTTTTTCAAGACAACAGTTGATGCCCATATGTAAGTGAATAAATTTTACCCCCCTTTTTAGAGAATTAACAGATAGGGAGAGTGGTTTTGCCTTTTTTTCAACAAGACTCTGCAACAGTTCATACAACCAATCTTTAGATGAGAACAATTGAAATGAGTGTTTCAGGAGAGAATTATTAATAGAGATTTGTAGCACTCTTAATCCCCTGATCTAACCCCCTGCGATTCCTATCTCGGGATAACTTAAAGCATAAAGTGTACAAGGCAAACCCACACACACTGGAAGAATTAAAACAAAATATCCACCATTTCTCAATGTAAACTACAGCAAGTGATGGATAGTTTCCTAAAGAGGTGCCAAGAATGTATGGACAATGGTGATGGGCAGTTTCGACATCTCCTTTAATAATATTGGTAACTAAAGCCTTTAAAAGTAAATTTAAAAATGTTGCATGGTCATCTGTACCTTTCTAAGATACCGGCAGATGGCAATGACTGCCAAGGGCATAGACAGGCAAATCACTGCACAGCCGGTTCAGACGTTCTTGAGTCCTTAGAACTTCTTAAGTAGCCAAACTGTACGCTTTCGATAAACAACTGACACTCATAATATATTAAATATAAATAAACTCTTTTGCTGGGATTTCTTCTGGTTTGATTTTCCCAGCAAGGGATTGCAACTAGAGAGTGCTCTAGCGGCCATTTTACGTCACAGCCAGGTGGAATAATTGCTACAATGAAGAGTCCTTAAAGTGAAGAAGAAGAACAGAGAGTGATAATCACAATATGGATCATGTATGTCTTGCCCGGGAACAAGAATGTAAAACTTGAACTTGGGCAAGTCTTGCTTCACATTCCCAGCGCCCGGGAAGGCGACTTGTCAGTTGTGATCGCTTCCATTAAAATACATGAATTTCAATTCCCATCCTCGAACTGGTTACTGTTTGTTGTGAACCAACCTTAACTTTTGTCTGAAAATACCAATGGAAGTAAAGCATAACATTTAAGCTCTTATGTATAACAGAATTGTGTCGCCATGTTAGGAGTGTTTGCTAGTGTCAAAAGGTTTGCTATTTTAATACTAAGTACAGTTGCTTGTGTGAGCGCGAAGAAGTCGGACATGTGAGATGAACACTCGTTAAAACAGAGACATGGGTATAGCACTACAGCTGTATAGAGCATGTATTGGACTGTATAACAGGATGAAAATAAGCAATCTGAATGGCAACAAGAACATTCATTAAGGACACTAAGTAGTTGAACCGTGTAATACCTGCAGTCCTACTAAAAATAGGAGGTGCAGAACTCAATTCAGGACTTGGAATGGAAGAAGTGATGGCAATGTTGATAAACATAGCAGACAACATAAAAGATATTGTAAGAAAGGAATAATCTGAGCAGAGAAGAGAGATGGTGGTTAGAGGGCAGAGAATTCAAAGTTGCAAACAAGTAGTCTATAAAATAATACAGATTAAGTTGACCAGACATTCCATGTTTTTCACATAGCTAAACTTTACTCCTGATACGTTTCACCTTCCATTGAAGGCATCATCAAGGTGTTAACGATGATGCCTTCAATGGAAGGTGAAACACATAGAGAATAAATTTAGGTATGTGAAGCCATAGTGTGTCTGGTTGACTCAATCTGTATTATTTTATAAACTATTAGTGCTTCACAGTTTTCTTTCAATTGGTTTTTCAAACTATTAGTATGTTGTAAACAAGTTTGATTACTCAATTACTTAGGAGTAAGGATAAATAACAATGGAAGATGGTCAGAGCAAAGGAAAACTGGCTCAGGGGAAATTGGCTATTAATAGCATAAGAACATGCTTAAAGAAAATACCAAATATGAGAGTAAACTGGCTAGAGAATATATGCAGCAACAGTGGAATCAAGCATGATGCATGGAGTAAAGATTTGAAAAATGGTGGGAATGTAGAGATAAAATTCATAGATCCATTTGCAAAATGATATAGGGATTATCAAAAATAGCTCCAGATGGGGTAGCATTAGTTGAATTAGGGAAAGCTGAAAGGAAGGGAGCAGTAGTTAAACGGACAGTGAAATAATGGAACAGAACCTGAGCACTAGAGGTAGGAAATATTGTCAAAGACTGTTTTAGGGCACAAGAAACAGCAAAATGGGAAAGAAATTGGATATGACAATTAAAGGAAATTGTAAAAGAGGTTAGATTGGGCAAACTAGCCAATCATCAGACAATAGAGGAGCAAAAGCTATGGAATAAAATGAAACCAGGATAGACGATATAGAGAAACAAGAAATAATAGGTAGCTTAGGGGATACAGTACTTTAATAGTATACAGGAATGTTAACAAAGAATGAGGAAGAGAAAAATACATTGATGTTTGTGAAAAAATGGAAAGAGAGGGTCTGGCATGGGCAAGAACAGGAAGAATGTTATTAAAAGGTCTGATAGTTGATAAGGCCTATGCCCATTATGTGGAAATGTCAATAATTTACACTGTATAATTGAGTGCAAGGAAACTAAAATGTGGAGACAGAAAATATGGAATAAAAACTGGGAAAAGTTACCAGCAGAGGTAACATATTTAAAACTTTCTGGAAACAATAGGAAAGAATTTCTGAAACACTAGGTAATTATACAGGGAAAGTAAGAGAGAAATGGGGGAGGAACATTCCCAAAGAAAGAGAGGATTTCAATAATAAAACTGATGAGGTTGTAACTTACAAAACAGAGATGAGCAGATTAAGTTGGTAGGGCATATAACTGTACAAATAAAGGGAAAGGTACATATACATAAATAACCTGGGTGTTAACTGTATATAATACCAAATTCAGTTTCTCCAGGAAGGCAAAATAAATTATCTATGTTAAGAAAATAATATTCTATATATACCTTTCAAATTCCCAACTCTGTCAATAAGAATTTGTTTTGACTGAACAATTTGAAAGTCCACATTATAGTTTTCAGTGACAGAATCAATAACTTCTTTCAGCTTTGACTGCAAATCCAAAATCACATCCTCTGGTACAAAATCTCCTGCAAATACATTAAGATTCATTATTTATGGAAATAATGGAAATAACTTGGGTTGAGCAAACATGAAACAAAGGTAGTAACTATAAACACCTACCATCTGCCTCTTCTTCATCCGAGTCTGAAAGAACTACTGTGTCATTACGACTTGGAAACTCTGCCAAAAACAGTGGCTTATGCTGAGATAAAAGATAGGCCAAGTGCTGTAACATCACATTTGCTGTTAGTAAATATATGTTATCATACAATGTATAATAGCAATCTGGTTTATTAATAAAGTAACCATAAACAAAACAAACAAAAACATTTGACATTATGTTTTACAGATTACTTCAGATCAACCCTTTAGGACACTTGGTAGAGACAGAGTAGTATTTCCATACTGAACCTCAATGAAATATATATTAAGGTTTCTTGAAAACTATACAAGCTATCATAATGAACATTTTGCCAGCTATAAAAGAGCTTTTTCTAATTCAGGAACCATAGTAAAGTAATAACTTATTATAAATGAAATGCACACAAGGTGCAAGTATATAAACTGAATTACATTAAGCTAATCCTAGTTTTATTATTGACATTTATCCTCTTTTTTTTTTTTCCCCTAAGTGATATCTTTTAAAATATTTATTGCATTGTTCACAGATGGAGTCTACATCGGATTGGTAAAATCTCTTGTTTTAGTAGAACTTGTGGTGGAAGCTGTGTGTTGTACATCGCAATACTAGATGTTGAAGCTCGTAGTTTGCTTCCATTCTTCCGCTGTGATGACGTCGGTTGAATAGGTCACTCCAGATAGATTTTCTTTTTCTATAAGTATTTGCTGTGTGTTCCTGTAGGCTGTGTATTTGGCAGGAATATCTATATTCTGATGCCATCTATGACAAAAGTTTCTGTTATTAAGACTTAGGCCAATCTTGACGCTGCTGCCTTCCCGATTCCCAGGATTCGTTTCATGCAGCGAGCTTCGACTTTTTCTAAAGTTGTGAGGTTGCTGACTTATAGTTTCTCCCAGATTATGTGGATCATAACTTAGGTTAGTAATTGCTATCTTGTTGATATTTCAATAAACAAGAAGATTTTCAAATATTTTCTTCTTAAGGTATGCTTTTCTAAAAAAAAATATGTCAGCATGATTTTTTTTGTGCATATGCAGCATGTATTGCTGTAAACAGCCAGTGAAAGCTTTTCTGTTATCTGTGTAAGAAATTCTTTAACAAATATTATAAATACCCCCCCTTCATATGCATATAATTATATATATTGTCAGATACATGATTGGCGAGTGCTGTAACTTATATTATTTTGAGAATATTTTATTCGTGACGCTTGAGATTTCATTGGAATTTCATTTTGCAGTTTCTTAAAGTACAGAAGCTTTGTTAGATTGCATAAATAACAAGAAGACTGCAGTCTCTTCTTTTCGGTGGCAAGTCTAAGTGCAGAGTTGCACAGAACAACACGGAGCTTTACTCCTGCTCATATCATACAGGATGTTCTGGAACAAAGCAAATGCTCTATGCTGATTGGCTGCTTCAATTCAAAATTAGGGCGAGACAAACTATATTTGGTACTACCTTGCCATTTTGCAAAGCACTTCCAGAAATGACATGAGGGCCAATTTGGGGACGCTTTCTTGTTGGTACGTGATTCCAGTTGGCACCTTCGGCATGGCATCCCCAGACTCAACCACTCACTCACTTGCTCACTGTCGACACATCTCTCAAGGTAAGACTACCCAACTCAATCATAATAATGCTGTCAGTATTTAACTTAAGAGGTCCCTCTTTTTAAAAACCAAACAACCATATATTGGAAATAAACACAAATTCTTTATTATATTGTTAAGTCAAGCGTTTGTTATTGCTCTATCATCCTAAATTCCAAGTTAGTTATTCCCCTAGTCACCACAACTATAATCGTGACTATCTATATTAAAATTGCTATTTTCTGTTAGAACGTTTTAATATTTCACCACTGTTGTCAAATAACATGTTTTTAAAGTGAGTAACAAGTCTGAAGTGTCTCACTTTAATTTTTTAGGAGAAAAGTGCACCTAAAGAGGAAGATATGTGAACATTTTTGCAAATTTGCTTGTTTATTTAAATATCAACAAGTTAGCAAATATTAACCTAAGTTATGATTGGACTATGGTTTCTGAATTAGAAGATGTTTTTTTATAAGTGGTAACATTTTCATTATGCAAGTTTGTATAGTTTTCAAGAAATCTTAATATATTTTTCATTGAGGTTCAGCATGGAAATTACTACTCAGTCTCTACCAAGTGTCCTAAAGCAAAGTGGGACAATGAGATTCTTCAAACATTTGATTTTTCATTTTATATGTGATAAAAACAGGTAACTTCAGCTTTATGATGATTTGCATATTATTTGTTTATTGACTAACTTGATTATTTACACTTCCAATTTAAACATGGCAAACCATAAGCACACATATTGTATTTTGTCTTTCATCTCAATTAACAGTAACTTGGTATTTTGATACTTTAGGGGCACTTTTCCGAAAAAGTATTAAAAGATATGTACACCCAATTTTTAATGGATATTTCTGGAACTATCTTTTTTGTTCGTGTTTAAATATTTGTGAGAATAAAAAGTCTGATCTGTTCCATTCACATGACTTTCTCTACTTCTGTGTAACAAATTATTGTTAATAAGCTTATTCTTCTATTTACTTCATGCTAATCAAGAACAAATTAGCAGAAATAGTCTTATTACTTGCTTCCTTGTAAGTAGAAGCGAAATACGGGAGTATCATTGGTTAAAGTGAAGTCAAAAGCTGGTTACTAGGCGACTGAAGTTCCTTTGTTTGTATGGACACGAGTTGACAGATTCCTGTATGAGAAAAGTACAAGTTTTTCAAAGCTGAAACCAAAAACAAGGAATATCTCAAAAACAATAAACTCGAAAATAATTTATACAACATAAATTGTGTGCTTTAAGGTGCTCTACATTTTTTGTGTGGTAAGTTTTTGTCCATTTCTTACAGTTTAGCAGTTGTGCAAAATTTTGTAAAATTCATCCAGAATAAAGTAATCTTCAGAGGCTGCTACTACCAGAAAATTCAAGATATACATATTATTTCAAGTTTGGTATTTAACAGTCTTTTCGTTTTTGAGCTATGCTGTCCACAGACACACACACATGGACCTTTTTCCAAAAATGCTTTTTTTTAGATTCAGGGGAACCCAAAGCATGTATTTCTGGTGAAATCTCGGTATTAAATTTTTGGGTGCAATACAATACCTTCTCTATACACTATGTACATAGTATGTGTAGAGAAAGTAAAAATTACTTATTAAAAACATATTGGTCGCTTTCTTATGCTACACAAATGTAATGATGTTTCATTCTCAATAGGTTAAACACATTGGAAAAATATTTTGATCACAATATAAAATTATTTCTTATATGACTAAAGAAAGAAAAAAAATCTGATGTGTTCCATTCACATGACTTTCTCTACTTCTGTATAACAAATTATTGTTAGTAAGCTTATTCTTTTATTTACTTCATGCTAATCGAGAAAAAATTAGCAGAAATAGTCTCATTATTTGCTTCCTTGTAAGTAGAAGCGAAATAAGGGAGTACCATAGGTTAAAGTGAACTCAAAAGCTGGTTCCTAGGTGACTGAAGATCCTTTGTTTGTTTGGACACGAGTTGACAAATTCCTGAATGAGAAAAGTACAAGTTTTTCAAAGCTGAAACCAAAAACAAGGAATATCTCAAAAACAATAAACTCGAAAATAATTTATACAACATAAATTGTGTGTTTTAATGTGCTCTACATTTTTTGTGTGGTAAGTTTTTGTCCATTTCTTATGGTTTAGCAGTTATGCAAAATTTCGTAAAATTCATCCAAAATAGTCTTCAGAGGCTACTACCAGAAAATTCAAGATATACATATTATTTGTCATATTATTATCTTTAATATACAATATTTTAATCAAAATCATTAGAGCCATTTTTAAGATCATCAAAATTTTCGAAAAAAGTTCCATGAAAAGGGTAGTTGGGGATGGGGGGATTTTCTTGAAAATCTTTGTGTCGCATCCTTGGAAGATACCAAGTTTGGTATTTAACAGTCTTTTTGTTTTTGAGCTATGCTGTCCAGACACACACGGACCTTTTTCCAAAAATTCTTTTTTTGGATTCAGGGGGACTCAAAACATGTATTTCCGGTGAAATCTTGGTATCACATTTTTGGGTGCAATACAATACCTTGTACATAGTAGTGTAGAGACAGTAAAAAATTGACGTGTTCATTCACATCCTTTCTCTACCTAATCTGCAATAAACTATTCTTTCAAAAGATTATACTTCTATCTACTTCATGCTAGTTGAGATAAATATTAGAAGTATTGAGCTTATTAATTCCTTGTAAGCAGAAAGAAAATAACAGAATGCAAATACTCTAGGCGGAAGTGATAGTAAATCTTTTAAGGGCTCACTATGTGATTTCATTGAAATTGGATTGTCTTTGCATGCCCTAGTTTAAATGAAAAGGGAAAATAGGAAGAACATGAATGACAAATTTCCAAATTGAGAAAGTATTGAAAATTTAAACCAATCACAAGGAATATACTTCAGAAATGGTTAACTCCACAAAAATATATATTTGACAGAAATTATGTGCTTTAACAAGATCCACATTTTTGCTGTAGTAAGATTTTGTCTATATTATACAGTTTACCAGCAATATTAAGAATATTTTCAGTTTTTTTCTTTTATTGAATTGTTGCTCCTGGGCATTTTCTTTCTGAACTAAAGATTGTTGTATATAAAATGTATAATATCTGAATGAGCTATATGATTTAACCTTTTATTGGCTGTCAGCACTTTTTTTAAAGCACTGTGCACTATAGAAATACGGTTTGTACTCTAGGTTAATTTTGTATTAAACTAAGCTTCAAATATACAACACATTAATTAAAACTATTTTATATTGCAAAAGTATTAAATTTTTTGCAATAAAATTGTAGTGATATTTTTTAAGAAGAAGAAGAATCCACACAGTTGCAGTCAAATGTAATGCTGTCAGCTTCCAAGTGTGCCATTACACCGGTTATTTTACTTGGGCTCTCCCCATCTTACCACAGGCAATTTAACTGCAGTTTGCTGGGATTTGGATTCATGATAACTGACTCTGAATGAATGGCCAGTCCATTATCTATCTATCACCTTAATGCTCACAGCTGTTCCAACTGCTTCAGTGGTGGTGCCTTTGGAAGGGTTATGAAAGCTGGTTTAGGAATTAAGAGGAAGAATGGTACATGTGAGAAAATAATATCAGCAATAAAGGGTTAAATATGAACTTAACTTTTGCTATTTGAAATTTTGGGAGTATAGAGAGGTTTGTTTTTGTGCAATTTGAGGTTAAAGATTAGCATTTGCCTTGACAATTAGACCATGGATGGTATGTATGAATGTAGCATGAAGTATTTACGGAAGCCCAGTCAATATAAATATAGTAAATTTGAAGGGGATAGAAATGATGGATAATAAATTTATAAAACTTAAAGAAATGTTATTATAATGTTTATGCTAAATTATGAATATAAGAGGCAATGCAAGAACACTGCTTTAATTTCTCTGTATATATACATACCTCCTGATGCTCTTGAGCAATCTTGTAACAAGCGGCACACACAAATTCTGGACACCTTGACTTGTGTTTCCGTCCATAATATGTGAGAACAAATACTGGTGCTGACTGAAGCTCTTGTCTAGAACTGCACTCTAAGTTACAACAAGTCTGTATTTTTGGACCTTTCTTTCCTCTATCTGAGTCATCATCATCATCGTCATCATCCAGTGTCACTTCTGCTAGAATTGTCCTACTTTTTTTAGAGCGGCGTTCATCAATTATCATAGGGCTGTCTTCATCATCTGATGCACCTTTTCGTATACCACCAATTTCCAACAAGTTTTCTGAGAGAGATTCAGCTGGAAGCTTAACTACCTCTGTAATGTTTTCTGGAATTCCTGGTGATGAAGGTTCCTCCATTGCATCTCCAGGCCGTGCTTGCTTTGCTGTAGCAAGGGGATCATCAGGTGGTATTTCAGTGATTTCTTCATCTTCTGATGATATTCCCACTGTAATAGAGTCATTAGAGCCGTCGTCCACCTAACACATAGAAACAATATGTCAGCTATTAATTGAAAAGTAAAAGCACATTTCTAATCTGTACATTCACCAATGTTTTAGCCAGGGGTTAGTTAGTACTTATATAAATATATTGCTCAAATATAACAGCATGTTCTTTAACAGCAATGTTTCTTTGTCTACAAGGTATCTATTCTTCACTTCAGGCAGTATGCCCCACCCAAGGAAATAAAGGTATACACATCTTGATTAGCTAAATACCAATGAATGGATAGTATCATAACTGGGGAACTGTGTTAAATGATTATATGTGAAGATAAAGAAAACAAATCATTCTGATTCTCAAAACATAACATTTGGCTTAAAATAACAAAGGAATATCTGTTCACTTTTTGACATGAAGTACAATGGAAGAAAATAGTTATCACATATGCATGATATTTCCATTGCCCTTTATGAGGTAAAATAGCAAACTATGATGTACTAGTATTTACTATTACTAAAACAAGTAAAAAAGACTTACATGAAAAAATCTGATACATTTATCATTGTAACTATAGTACTGCACTAGGAATATTATGGTTACCAACACAACAAAGATATAAAACAATTAAAATGTCAATTACAAGTAGGATTGTCATACGTCCAAAAAATCAGTATTGTCATAGTTTCAGAGGTTGGAAAAAGTCTCCTGGGCAGACAGGTAAATATTCCTGAATCAGCATTTTATAATACTCCGCCATTTCCATGATTTGCCCTATGAAAACATTTGAAATTTCCACTTTCAGCCACCGTATTAAAATGTGATTGTCACTATTTCATTGGAAACTTAACTACAATCGCTTTGGTTTAAATTGATCAATAAGTGTTGGTAAGCTATAACATGAATTGGTCACACATAATTGATGTTTGATGTTGGTTGGTTCTGAAAACTGAGGGACACAGTCTCGTTGCAACCAGCAAAAGTACTACAAGTAACCTATAAAATCTTCCAAAAAGTACCTATGTTTGCTATAAGAGAGCCTAATATCGATAAAGTTCAATGCAAAAATTAACAAGTGAGTGTTAAAAATCAAAATATATAAACATTCCTTTAAAAACCTATGATTTGTACATCAAATTCCCAACTTCTCAATTGGTCTATTACTCATACAAGATATTTGTTTCTTCAATAACAACAAGACTTCTCTCTTAACCTTAAGTTGTGCAATGTGTACAAAATAAATTATCTTTGTTTTTTATTTGACATGTTGACATAACTACAATGCAAAATGGCTTCTAAAAACTCATTTTGGCAAATTCTGGTTCACTTCTATTATCTCCCTATTATTTTTGTTTTATTATCCAGCAAAGGATACATTATGCCTTTACATTAAGCTCAATGAATTTATAGCTTCCTTGTAATCAGTTACCTATATATGTACCAACAATAATCCTGGAAAAAGGGAAAATGAAGCTGAGATTTTCAGCAAAGAGAAGTCAGTGAATTGCCTCTCAGCTCTTCCCAGACAATAAATAAAACATTCCTAAACATAATGAGAAGTGTCTTTCAACTTGTTACTGCACAAAATGTAAATTTTATTACCTTTCAGAGGACCCAGGCCACATGTACTTGCAAGAAATATGCTAATGATATGCAATGAATCTTTCTGGAGCCATAGACAAAGTTATTAATTATGCACTAGGAGAAGTTCACAGCCTTTGGGTCATTTATTCTGTCTTTCTCTGCTTTCCTACGAGACTTCTGCACAAAGTCTCTGGTCTGCCATACATGGAGGAGAGATTAGGCGTAGGGCAGTAAAGTTCAACGCCGGTTTGCTATTCCATCGGAGCACCCTCGTTAGTTCTCTTGTGCACTGCTGGTGTAATATGTGTACAAAATATTTATTTCAGGGTTGAAATTTGAAGCCCAAGCCACTCTTGAAGAATTGTAAGGAGCTTAGCCGTAGCACTTGTTGGAGGTGCTCCTTCGTTACCGGGGATGCCCGCAAGCCATGCGGGGAAGCCGGTATCGCCTGAAGCGGCTGTTTCTGGGATTATAATCCACAAGAGACCTAACGAGAGCGCTCCGATGGAATGGTAAACCTTCGTTGAATTTTATTGCCCGACGCCTAATCTCGTCCTCCAGGTACGGTACACCAGAGGCTTCGTGCACAAGTCTCGTACGAAATCCTAGAAGCACAGAATAAATGGCCCGAAGGCATCTTAAGGGGAACCGGCATCATGGATTTCAGTATCGTACAAGGAGATGCAGCCCCAGTGCCCCTACACCTCAGTTCCCTGATGTGCTCCTCAAAAGTGACGCCCTTATCAAGCTTCACCCCAAGATGATGCTGTTCGTCCACTCAATCCTTCGTCTGAGGCACGTGAATGCGGTAAAACGACGCTTGGTGAAGAGGATAGCGTGGCTTTTCTCCGAGCTGATGGACAACCGCCAACGCTCGCACCACTCTTGGAGGAGGCGGAGGTATATCTGAATGGGGCTCAACATTGAAGCCACGTCATGGAGTATATGTACTTCTTGTCTCAATGTTGTTGCTCTGCTCTTGAAATTGTGCAAAACTACCGAATGAACACTAGGGAGCTGAGTGCTCAAGAAAAGGTGCGCGCATAGTACTTGATTATATCGCAAAAGTAATTTATATGACAAATGGGTTAAAGAACCACAAACTGAACATCCATAAACTGCTTACTTTAATCCTAAAATATTGAAAGCTGTAACTAAAAATCCTTAAATGCAATACTCTTTGTTGTTTAGGACATTCACATAAACTTATCAGTTCATAATTAGGTTTTTTTCTACCACAGTCATATAAATAACTGTACATTATGGGAACTTCACTATATAATAACACAAGAAATAAAGCTTACATAGAAAAATGTTGCAAATTGCAGTTGCAATATTTAATAAGATGTCAATCTATTTGAAAAGCCTGAAATCTATGAGATGTTTTAAGACAACTCTGAAGCAAATGTTATTAATTAGTATCGGTATTGTTATTTACTTATCGTATTTACTCGCTTAAATTTCCTCTTTTTACGTTCTCTACACGTACTATGTACATGGTGTATAGAGAAGGTACTGTAATTCACTCGAAATTCGATACCGAGATTTCACCGGAAATACACGTTTTGGGACACCTTGAATAAAAAAAGCATGTTTAGAAAAAGGTCCGTGTGAGTGTCTGGCTATCTGGAATGTGTGCGTGGGGGGGGGCGGCATGGATAAAAATAGAAAGACCGTTAAATATCAAACTACCCTTTACATAGAACATTTTTCGAACATTTTGATTTTCTCAAAAATAGCTCTAACGATTTCGATTAAAATACCTTATATATAAAATATTTTTATGACAAACGAAATGTAGGTATATCTTGAACTTTCTGGGAATAGCCTCTGCAGACCTCTTCATTCCAGATGACTTTTATGTAACTGGAAAACTGTGAGAAATATACGAAAATGTACTACACAAATAATCTGATGTGTACCATTCACACGACTTTCTCCATATCCCTGCAACAAATAATTCTTAAAAAGCTTATACTTCTATTTACTTTATGCTAATCAGAAAAAATTAGCAGAAATAGTCTTATTACTCGCTTCCTTGTAAGTAGAAGCGAAATAAGGGACAACCGTAGGTTAAAGTGATAGCCAAAAGCTGCTTGCTATGTCAATGAAGTTCCTTTGTTTATATGGATAGGAGTTGACAAGTTCCTGTATGAGAAAAGTATACGTTTTTTCATAGCAGGAACCAAAAATAAGTGATGTCACAAAAACGACGAACTCCACGAAAAAAATGTATATAACATTAATTATGTGTTTTAAAGTGCTCTACATTTTTTGTGTAGTAAGTTTTTGTCCATCTCTTACGGTTTATCAGTCATTCAAAATTTAGTAAAATTCATCCAGAATAAACTACTCTTCAGAGGCTATTCCCAGAAAATTCAAGATATACATTTCATTTGTCAGTTAAATGTGTTTAATATCCGAAATTTTAATCAAAATTTTCGAAAAAAGTTCCATGTAAAGGGTAGTTGGGGTGGGGGGAGTTTTCTCAAAATCTTCGTGTCGCATCCCTGGAAGATACTAAACTTAAATACCAAGTTTGGTATTTTACCGACTTTTCGTTTTTGAGTTATCGTGTTCACAGACACACACACACACACATGGACCTTTTTGTGAAAATCCTTTTTTTGGATATTGGGGACCCTAAAACATATATTTCCGGTGAAATCTCGGTATCGAATTTTTTGGTGGAGTGCAATACATTCTCTATACACTATGTACATAGTGCGTATGGAGAAAGTAAAAATGTAGATCTCATTAAAACATACAATTTATGTCATATAAAATGTTATGTGTACAATTAACCTTTTCGAGATATTCCGGATTATTGGTTTTAATTTTAAGCCACTTAAAACTTTTCTCAAACGGGAAGACTCTGTTTTCTCGTTTGTTTATTCCTGGCAAGCAAAGAGATTGGAATTTCAATTGTTTCACAGAACGATCGGCTTCTAAAGCACTATCGCCTTAGCCTGAGCATTTTGTTATGTCCTTCTACTTATAAGCTAGTAATATATTCATTCTGCTTATGTTTATCTTGATTAGCTTGATGCAGACTATTGTTTTGAATAAAACCAAGTAATAAGGCCAATTTCTGCTAACGTTTATATCGATTATCATGAAGTAAATAGAAGAATAAGCCGTTCAACAATAATTTGTTACAGAGTTGTAGAGAAAGACATGTGAATGGAACACATCAGATTTTCCCCCTAAAATTTTAAGTTGAAAAATCGAGGGGGGGGATATTACGCGGATATTTAAAGAACTGAGCAGTACCCGTGAAAAACGCCTTATCAAAGTCCCTTCCTTCACAAAAAGCTCGTGACCCACCCCTGGCTAGCTTTGAATTCCACTTGTGAAATGTCACGTGTTTTTGCTGCTTCCCTTGCTTTCAACTGTAGCATTACACGTGTTACGGTATTGCCACCATTTCTTAATCCCACAACATAATCTAACAGTTCTCGATCGATCTCGAGATATTTCCCATGCTTTGGGCCGCGAAACGATCGACAAGTCGATTTTGCACTTTTCAACTCCTCTTTTTGGCTCCAATTACGGATTAATTTAGGTTCTACGCCAAACTCTCTTTCCGCATATTTCACTCCGTTTTGACTGCAAAATTCACTACTTGCAGTGTAACTGTTATTCTTTCTACCACTGCAAAGCGATAAAACTGCTTTCACGAAAGGAAGAGACCGAAGTGATTGCTGGCTGAGATTTAAAACATCTGATGTGTTCCATTCACATGACTTTCTCTAAATATCTGCAACAAATTGTTATAAAGCTTATGCCTCTATTTACTAATGCTAATCGAGAAACAATTAGCAGAAATATTACTTGCTTCCTTGTAAGCAGAAGCGAAATAAGGGAGTACCATAGGTTAAAATGATACTCAAAAGCTGGTTGCTATGTGATTGAAGTTCCTTTGTTTGTATGGGCAGAAGGTGACAAATTCCTGTATGAGAAAAGTATAGTTTTTTTAAAGCTGAAACCAAAAACAAAGAATATCTAAAAAAACGACTAACTCCACGAAAAAATGCTTATAACATGTATTGTGTGTTTTTTATGTACTTCACATTTTTTTGTGTGAAGTTTTTGTCCATCTCTTACGATTTAGCAGTTTTCCGTAAAATTCGTCCAGAATAAAGTAGTCTTCAGAAGCTATTCCCAGAAAATTCAAGATATAGATTTTATTTGTCAGCTAAATATCTTTAATATACGATATTTTAATCAAAATCGTTAGTGCCATTTTTAAGAAAATAAATTTCGAAAAAAATTTTCAAGTAAAGAGTAGTTTGGAGTGGGGGGATTTTTCTCAAAATCTTCGTGTCGCATCCCTGGAAGACACTAAACTTAAATACCAAGTTTGGTGTTTTATCGACTTTTCGTTTTTGAGTTATCGTGTTCACAGACGCACGAACACACACACATTTCTGAAAATGTTTGTTTTTTGTTACAGGGGACCCTAAAACATATATTTCCGGTGATATCTCGGTATCAATTTTTGAAGGAGTGCAATACCTTCTCTATACACTATGTACATAGTACGTGTACAGAAAGTGAAACAAACATACGTATATGCACTCTAAGACTGCTAATTAGGTACTAAAAGACAGGCATGTGACAACCCTGTGAGCCACACTCAGGTATAAGGGACCTAGCGACCTTGACCAAGAGGACTAGAAAACGTTCTACCCCTCTTGACCTTGACGCACTAACCGTGGGGAATTCTTAGAAACGAGGCTTCTGAAGATCAAAGGAGTCCAAACTTTTTCGGGAAAAATGTAATTAAAAGTGCCGAAAATCTTATGGGGATATTACGCAAGGGGATATATTCTGCGAGTATATAAGGTCGCGGGTTCAAACTTGGGGAAGGACGATGGCTTTTTTCGGGCGTAAAAATCCTTAGCATGGCTTCCTTCGGAAGGGAAGTAAAGCCGTTGGTCCCGTGTCGTAGATAAAAGTGGCCTCTCTGAGCAAAATAAGAGTGGTCTTTCACGCCCAGTATAGAATGGAACGCTGAAAACCACAGCACCCATTTCCATTTTGCGAGTAAATACGGTAGTTTTAGGATTACATATACTCTATTATTTTTATAATTTATACAATAATTTCTATTATCACAATTGTTATTTTAATTGCGTTAAATTATGCAATATTATTGTGAATATTATTATTGTATTGACGTATCCAATGTTGTTATACTGAAATATGGATGAATAAAAACTGTTATTTAATAACAACTCCATTCTTACATATGTAAGATAAAGGTGAGCGTCTGCTATGGGTCTAGCTTTTCTTCTTCTTCTTCTTTTTTTTTTTTTTGCCACTCCATGTACACTGTAAAATGATAGGATGAGACATACGCTGGGCTCATCTCTATCTCATAAGTAAAACACTTGTGTAAGTTTCAAATGCAGATAAACATTACACAACAGAAGGGTGAACACAATGCTATCCATCTGTCTGTGTTCCATTATATTTAAATAGTGCGTTACATTTATGAGTGTAGGCTTACCAACTTCTGAACTCTGAATTGATGGGAGAAAAATTAGATATAAAAGCAAAGCTAGAAATATTCATAAAAAATCTGATGTGTTCCATTCACATGACTTTCTCTACATCTCTGTAACAAAATATTGTTAAAAAGCTTATGCTTCTATTTACTTCATGCTAATCGAAAAAAAAAAAAAAAAAAAAAAACTAGTAGAAATAATTTTATTACTTGCTCCCTTGTATGTGGAAGCGAAATAAGGGAGTACCATAGGTTAAAGCTGGTTGCTATGTGACTGAAGTTTTGTATGGACAGGAATTGACAAATTCCTGTATGAGAAAAATACAAGTTTTTCAAAGCTGAAATAAAAAACAAGGAATATCTATAAAAAAAAAAAAAAAAAAAAAAAAAAAAAAAGTTCAACTCCAGGAATATATAACATAAATTGTGTGTTTTAATGTGTTCTACGTTTTTTTGTGTGGTAAGTATTTGTCCATCTCTTACAGTTTAGCAGTAATGCAAAATTCAGTAAAATTGATCCAGAATAAAGTAGTCTTCAGAGGCTATTCCCAGAAAATTCAAGATATGCATTTTGTCAGGTAAATATCTTTAATATACGATATTTTAATCAAAACCGTTCGAGCCATTTTAAGAAAATCAACATTTTCGAAAAAAGTTCCATGTATAGGGTAGTTAGGGGTGGGGAGATTTTCTTGAAAATCTTCGTGTCGCATCCTTGGAAGATACCAAACTTAAATACCAAGTTTGGTATTCAACGGTCTTTTCGTTTTTGAGCTATGCTGTCCACAGACACACACGGAGCTTTTTCCAAAAATGCTTTTTTTTTGGATTCAGGGGGACCCAAAACATGTATTTCCGGTGAAATCTTGATATCGAATTTTTGAGTGCAATACAATACCTTCTCTATATACTATGTACATAAAACATGTATTTCCGGTGAAATCTTGATATCGAATTTTTGAGTGCAATACAATACCTTCTCTATATACTATGTACATAATATGTGTAGAGAAAGTAAAAAACCAAGTTATATGAACTGTTCCAGGCATCGTTAAACGTGCTATAGTATTTCTTTTACTCCCGATGAACCTGCCATTTCAGTAACCAACTTACGATTTGGACCACTGTTAAAGGCTCCACTCAAAGACCCCTAAGCTGCTAATAATTACTGATTTTGAGATTTTTATTTGTAAATATAACGCATAATATAAGACTTGATGTTGATGCAACAATTGGTTTCCCTTCACCCCTCCCGTCATCAACCCTGCCGGCACGCAATTCAAAACAACTATTTCCTTCTATGCACTGCCAACCTTTGCATATAACATACTCGTAGATTATAAAAGAATAGTATATACTACTACTACTACTAATAATAATAACAATAATAAAGGAATAAGGAGATATATCATTATTCCGGCAGATTTAATTTCAGTTCCGGGAGCCGGGAGATCCCACTCAACTCCAGGAGACTCCCGGCCATTTCGGGAGAGATTGCAACCCTAAATGAGGGTTACTCCAAAAGTTTTGATAATGGACGACAATGAGTTGTGGTAAGCCAAAGCAGCTTTTCCTAACTTCAGATTGACTTGCTATGTGCAAGTCTGGGTGCATCATCAGCACCGTGCGTGTACAAGTAAGTTCAGTCCTGATGTCAACAAGGCGGAGCTGGCTCAACTCGCCGCGTGTTAACGGTACATGAGCGCACATAAGTTTTGCAACACTAGCGATATATATCAGCAACCTGTGGAGAGTACTTTGAGAAATGTGGCAATTCTGTGTCAGAATGTACTGCATGCAAAATTGTATTTAGAGTCGATGGTTCATTTCTGAAAAAACAATCATAAACTTTACCGCGAATAGCACTTTTCGCAAAATCATCGTATCTCTCCGAACGTTTTTTATATTTACGCGATTTTCTTAGGCTTCCGGATGCTTGCTGTTCCAGTCTAACACTATGCACACTTAATGCAGAAACGCCAAGGAGATCACCCGTTTCTTTTTCGATATTCTTTATGGCCGATTCGGCGTTTTTTTCTTTAAGCACCGCGAAACAATGCACGACCATTCGCCTCTAAACACTTTTTAAAGGCTTGCCTCGGTTGTATTTTATTACGGCTAATCATCCATGATCAAAAGCTTACTGCTTTTAAACTGCATATAGCAAGTCCCCTGGGCTTGTGAGGCATGCGAGATGTACGGGAAATACAGTCTTAAATAACACATTATCAGAGGCGACCCTGCACTATAAACAATAACAGCTTAATCAGCATTCACCTCGAGAATTACCGGTTGTTTAAGAAAGCTGTCTGGTACAGGCTTGTAACTTATTGAGCATATAATACCAATGTTCTTTAGTAATATAAGTTAGCTGCATTTTATTTAACAGTAATAAGTTAATGAAGTCAATATATAATTTCGCCGGTCTTCTGTCTAATCTATATGTTTTTTATAGAATGTGTACGTCTGTTGTAAATTTCCTTTCAGAATTCACGAACCCAGAGCCATCTGCTTGGTATGTGTCGGATATGGATAAAATGTCGGACTATTACCTTTTATAAGAATCGAAGCATTACACACTTTCCTCTCCGAAACTAACTCGCGCAGAGCAATGATCTGAAAACTATTACAGTACTGTACTTTTAGGAGGCTGTTACAATATGCATCCACGTAAAAGTTAACACCTTCCCTGAACAGCCTAACGCTCTTTTGCTTCAGTATCTCTGTCTCTCTCTCTCGCTTCCCTCCCATGTGTTGACATCAGGACTGAACTAACTTGAGACAGACAATAGCAAGGGTTGCTACACCATATGCTAGGATGGCTCTCAAGCAAGAGTATATTCATGCTATGATTCTCTATGATTTCCACTTAGGGGAGAGAGAATGTCTTGAAAGACTGCATTGTGTATTTGAGGATCTTTGCCCTTTGCGATAATGATGGTTGGTGTATAAGGGAGCCCAACTACTGAGGTCATTAGAGCTCTCATAAGACAAGGTTAAATAAAAACACAAAAGGTAAAATAACAATATAAAACAAATTAAAATTAAAAGCAGAACGCCAATTAAAAAAGAGAGAATAAAACAACTGGTGGCAAAAAGACACACATGAATCTAAAATACTTAAAACTGAACGAAAAGGACACAAAATAACTAAAACGCGGTCGACAGGTTAAAATGAATGCGGGAGAAAACAGATAAAATCATTAAAACCCATGAACCTCCGCCCTATTAAAAACAATCGTTATAAAGGAAAACCTAAGAAACTAAATCCTTATTGGAAACGTCAAATTAGATAAAAAGGTAAAAGCTATCGACCGGTCGGCAAGGACCTCCACGAGGGAGACCGGCAGGTGGAATGTTGAACGAAGGTCTGCTAGACATGCCGTACCGGCAATACTGCCCCACAGAGCGGAAGATCCAAAGTCCAAGAACAGGTCGTCCAGGTTTATCTAGACGGAATATAATTTCGCCACAGTACCTAACATAACTATGCCTAAAATTACAGTAACCGATCCGCAAGCAAGTCAATTGCGGGAGTTACGAGAGGAGGTTGCCCAGGTAACAGGAAGATTCACTTCCTCGAGCCGTTCCCGTGGAGAGACGGCTCTTTGCGATTCATAATTTATTCACCATCAAATTTTACAGATATCGGCTTCGTCACAGTCACTATTTACAATATTTGTTATATAATAAACCTAGGTTTAACAAAATTATACAATTATTAATTACCTAATTCGTACTATCACAGATACAAAATATTCACATATATACACGCTTTTAGCTTTAGCCATTTGGTAATCATGCATTTAAACTGTTTAATACTAATTGCTGTTAGTTCTTGTGAGAATTATATGTGGAAGGGATTCCCTTAAAAATGAGTACTGAGCAGGACAGCCAGTTTTAGTAACAATGGATGAAAATGTGAAAGATCATTGCACGCATGGTCAGATTTAAGAAACCCTAAATATTGGAACAGCAACAGAGAAAACAATCCTGAAAGAAAAAATTAACATCAGGAAGCTCTGCTCCCCCACTCCTTCACAAATGAGCAGAAACATGCAACAGTGTCAAAACATTATTGAAAAATTTACCGGAAAAAAATCCTAAAACATATTTAACACTGAAACAGGTGTCAAAAGCTGGATTTACCAGTATGATCCAGAAACCAAACGAGTCAACAGTGTGAGTCTTTCTAGTGGAACATCCCCTAACAAAAGTTATGCAAATGAGATGGGTTGACAAGATGATCTGTTCTTTCTTCTCAGCAAATGGCTGCATAGTGACAATTCTCCTTGAGCGACAAAAGACTGTTACTGCCAGACGGTATATCACAAAATGTCTGCTACAAGTTTCTTACTTACTCCTTCACTATCAGTCTCCGTGCTTAGCTATCTTTAATTTTTCTCTCCATCCTTTCACATTCATAATCTTTAAATCGTTTATCACTCCATCAATCCATATCATTCTGGGTCTTCCTTTTTTTTCTTGTAGAGTACAATGTTGCCTTAAATACACTTAAGGTATTTTATTCATCTCCATTCATTCTAGATGACCCATCCATTGGGTGGGTTAATGCTTTTATAAAAGATACTATATCTTCTCCCTTTTTATCATTTTATTAATTTTTCTTCATTATGACATATTCTCCACACACCCTGTTCTACTACATATCCCTCTTATTTTCTTATATTCAAATGTTCTCAATGCCTCTTGGTTGGACATTGTCAATGCCCAATTTTCTGACCCTAATGACTACCACTCTAATCAATGCCACATATATCAGGATTTTATCCTTTCTAGTTAGTATTGTCTGCCAGAAGGTTCGATGAAAAAAGAGAAGCTAAAGCATCCTTGAGGCTTATATTACACTATCATATTTCTGTGTCACAGAATGTGATAAAACCTTTGATCATATCTTTTATTACAAATAAAGATATATCAAACAGTTAATCAGCTTTAATAATGATTCCTATTTTGCTCTGTTTAGAATGTTAGTTGTGTCATTATATTGAATATTTATAAATATGTTTACTTCAGGTTTCTATTACATTCATCTGCAACATTTTTGTATAACCTAACCTAAAACTTAACCTTAATAACTCCATTTCTTAAAGAGAGTTAATTAATACTACATTTAGGAGTATGAATAACAAAGCCAGCAGCAAATATGGTAATTAAAGATTCTTTGTTCTTCTAAATATTGGCTTCCCAATGCATTTAAGGTTTTCCTCACTCATCTGTATATCCTTCATACATTTCACAATGGCTGCTGCTATGCTTTCACATATTTTTATTCTTTTGTTTCTATTTTTAAATAATTAGGTTTTGAATTGTGAAGCATTTCGTGAGATTTATAATAGGAAACGAGTGGTTTGACTGTAGCCACTGAACATGTGTAACGTCTGTTATTTTATTTTTTTAATCATAGATGTGATCACAGTTGGTGGGTGTAACTTTTATCATAGAAGTATGTCACAACTAGATGTGGTCAAAGATGCTATATTACACTATAAAATGTTTTATTATATCTATTTGATCACATTTCTGCACAAGAAACAATCCAATTTCTTCAGGAGTCAAGACCTCTCTAATCACATTTCTGCACAAGAAACAATCCAATTTCTTCAGTCCAAATTTGGTCATATGGTCAACGATTTGAGTCACCTAAAGCTGTAGTAGCTGCCTATGAAGAATATATTTGCACTCTCTCAAGAAAGAAAGAAAAAAAAAAAAAAAAAAAAAAAAAAAAAATAAAGAAAAGGCGTTCAGCAATCAACAAATGGTTTGAAAAGAATCAGACAGTGTATAGAATTCAATTGAGAATATTCTGAAAAGATTCAATGATCAGATCTAGAATTTTTATATGTTATTGTGTCCATTCTCAAAGCTTTTGGAGTGACCCTTGTATTTATGGAGCATGGTGCACTCACTCTTTTCTGATTCATGCATTCACTTTTATTGTGTGTAACGCCTCATATTAAGATTACATTTATTGTTTCAACTACTTTATTTTTTGTAGTGGTATTAGAAATCATTGTTATCTAGAATAAACATTATAAATAACAGCAGATAATCATTACACAACGTTTATATAATGAAGTAATTAAGAACTGTTAACATAGTAACTTAAAAGATAATGAGGAGAAGTAAAATTCTAAGTTGATGTTTGTATTAGCACTACAAGGAAGGAGGGATTTGCATGGGTGAAAACAGAGTAAGGCCAATGTCAATGGATTGCAGGAAATGTAAATATAGAAAACATGATTATAAAGCTTTTTTACGTTCTCTACCATAAATGTAGTAGTGAGAGAAGGTATTGCATTCCACAAAAAAATCTGATTTCAATGGAAATGCAGGTTTTGAAACTTTCTGAACTCCCCTCACTCCCTCAAAAAGTATTTTTAGAAAAGTATCTGCATATGTGTGTGTCTATGAGCAGCATTAACTTAAAAAAAAAAAAAAAAATCCAGAAAATCCTCCCATGTCAAACTACCCTTTAGATGGAAGATTTTTTTAAAAAATGTATATTTATTCAGAAATGGCTCATTTACAATTTTGACAAAAATACTGTATATTACCCACACTTACATTATAAACAAAATGCATATAATGAATTTCTGGGAATAGTCCTTAGGGTCCCCTTCATACAGAAGGAATTTTATAAAACCTTGTATATCTGGTAAATGCTAAATGATAGATGAAAATGTATTGGACAAAAAATAGAGATTGTTTAAAACACAATTTATATTTTAAATATAATTTAATTTTAAATTATTATAATTATAATAATACTATTCACAATTATAAATTCAGTTACACCACTTGGCTTTACTTCAATATGTCATCTAGGTTTGATATTTTTGTTATTCTACCATTAGTCACTTTGTACTTACTGGACTGTTATAAACGTTTAGGACCCTAAGCCGCAAAGCGTAGCTGAAGGATATTTTTATAAGTAGAGGAGTGGAGGGCATCGCTGAGAGATCTGTGAAGCTAAAACCACAATGATCCCAAGAAGAAGGCAAAATCTTAGCAATCTGATGCAATTCAATTAATATTTTCAACCTTTTCAAATATGGATCACCAGTGGAAGTTTAACCCACCATTTAAGCTACTTCTTGAGAGGGAAGAGTTTTTTTTTGTAACAATTACATCTCTTTTCCTATCTTTTTTTTTGAAGTATAAGCCATTTTTAAGATATGCTTTTATTGGTTTGATTTGTTCAAAACACTCTTTAAAGTCCTGTCTGTTTTCAATGTTCTGATGATTGCATGGAAACAGTATGGAATTTTAAGGCCACTCTTAGGATGACACACTTTTTAGATTAAAATTACTTACGTGGTTCCAGTAGTCAAGATTCTGGAAGGGGTTCCACTCCTAGAAGATCTGAATGCTGTGCAGTTTTATATTGCATGAATATACTTATTTTAAAGACACACCAGCAACTTCTGAGGTCAATGTCACATGGAAAAGGATATGCATGCAGCCAACATGAGTCCCGATGGTTCAAACATGTGCTTAGGTTTGTTTTGGTTCACTTCAACTTAAGGATAAAACAAATATAGTACCTACTATGCAGACAGAGGTTATGGTTTCAATTCCCAAATGGGGTTAACAGACAAAAGTAATTTATTTTTAGTTTTTGCCTTTTAAAGAAGATAACTTTAAACTTACACCTTGAACTATTCTTACAAAAGATTATTCTTTTACGTCATGCTAATCGAGATGAATATTAACATAAATTGTCTTATTGTTTGCTTCCTTCTAAGCAGAAGGGAAATAAACGAGTACACTAGGCCAGCAGTTCCCAAACTTTTTGCACACATGACTCCCTTTTCGATTATTAAACTATTGGCAAGCCCCTCCACTCAATTCACTGCTTAATAATAGTTAATTTGCAAGTTTGCATGCACAGTTCAACAATGTGACATTTTATACAATAATGTATTTAGCCAGTCACATTACCCATTGTTATATTACTGAATAACTGGTCAAAATAATTATAATGCTCAGTTAGTTATACATTCTTAACAAGAACGGACATGGATAATTTCTTAAAGAAAAGTGGTGGAGATGCCTACAGCAGGTTCTCACAAGATGCAAAGGAAGCAAAATCTCGTAAATATTTTGAAACCTATTTACAATTTGGTTTCTCACTGTTGGGTGATCAACCACAATGTGTTATATGTTGTTAAGTATTATTAGCAGAGTATGAAACCTTCTTAGCTCATCAAACATCTTGTTACAAAACATCCATCTCTGAAGGACAAATCTGTAGACTTCTTTCAGAGGAAGCGAGACATTCTCAACAGTCAGAGCACTACAATAACACATGCCAGTAATGTTAACCACAAATCCCTATATGCTTTTTATCTTGTTTCATTAAGAGCAGCTAAAACATGCAAGCCACACACTATTGCTCAAACATACAATATGATGGCAACAGTATTGAGCGCTGAGGATGCAAATAAATTAAAATTAATACCATTATTAAATAATATAGTCTCCAGAAGGATTGAAGAAATTGCTGGAAATATACATGCAATTAAATAGAAAAAAAAATCTTATGTGTTACACTTGCATGACTTTCTCTAGCTACTCTCAAACAAACTTCTTACGAAAGATAATTCTTCATTCAACACCAAGCTAGTCGATATAAATATTAGCAGAATTTAATACTTAGTTCCTTTTAAGTAGAATAGGAATAAAGGAATGCACTAGGCTAAAGTGATAGTCAAATGTTTAAAAAGCTGTCGATATGCGATTGTCATTGCAAATCACTTCTTTGCTTGGCCAGGAGTAGAACAAAAGAAAAACTGACACTTCTGTCTGAGAAATGAAACCAATAACACGCAATATCTCCGAAACGGTTACCTCCACAACAAAAACATAAAGGACATAAATTGTGTATTTTGACGAGATCTACAATTTTTGTATAGTAAGTTTTTGTCTATCTCTTACGGTTTACTAGTTATACCAAATTAAGCAAAATTCATCCAGAATGAACAGGTATTGAGATGCTATTCCAGAAAATTCAAGATATATTTTATTTGCGATAGAAATGGCTTTAATAAGTGTAATTTTCATCAAAATCGTTAGAGCCATTTTTAAGAAAAACAAAACTTTCGAAAATTTTTCCATGTAAAGGGTAGTTAGGGGTGGGGGGACTTACTTGAAAATTTTCGTATCGCATCCTTAGAAGATACCAAATCAAAATACCATGTTTGGTTTTTAACAGACTTTTCATTTTTGAGCTATGCTGCCCACACAGACATTTTTCTAAAAATGCTTTTTTTCGATTCAGGGAGTCTCAAAACATGTATTTCTGTGAAATCTCAATATCAAATTTTAGGGTGCATTACAATACCTTCTCTATACACTATATACATAGTACATATAGAGAAAGCAATAAGAAAGAGTGAGTTTATAGCAATTCAATTTGACGAATCTAATGATGTGGTGCACTGTCAGTTTTATGTTTTGTAAGATATGAATCAGAAGGGTTAGTAAAATAGGATATTTTGTTTTGCGAACGTTTAGCTGGGCACATTACTGGAAAGTGTTTATATGACACTTTTATTGATGCTACACAAAATTCTGAAATTGACTGGAAAAAATGTATCACTATATGTAGTGAGGGGCAAAATCCTTAACTGGTAAACACAGTGGTCTTGTTAAATAACTCCAATCTAACATTATGCCAAATGCTAAATAGATACATTGTTTCCTCCATCGACATGCTTTGGCTATGAAAAAAATGGTACAAGAAGTTCTCAACCCTGCTATTAAATGGTTAACTTTGTTAAAAGTCGGCCACTACAAAACCGACTATTTACTTACTACACAAATCACTCTTCTTGCATTCCGAACTCTGTTGGCTTTCAAGAGGTTAAGTGTTGACCGGATTGTTTGAGCTGAGATCTGAAGCTCTCTTGGTTTTTCAATCAGCCAATTCTGAGTATACCGAGTTTTTCAGAAATCCATCTTGGTTGTTGCAACTAGCCTACTTGGCTGACATATATAGTCATCTTAATGAGTTAAATGCTGATTTGCAAGGGAGGAACAAAAACATTCTATATGAAGAAGATAAAGTCAATGCCTTCATCAGAAAAATAAAAATATGGATTAAATGTACTGAAAATAGAGAATTTGTTAATTTTCCATCACTATCTGAGTTTACTGATTCAATACCAAATTTTGCTGAGAAACAGTCAATTTAAAGTTATTATCAGATTTAATTGTAATGCACTTGCAAGAACTTATGGATCAACTACAAGACTACATTCCCTCAACTAATAATTTAGGCCTGCAATGACTAGTTGATCCATTTAATGAAATAGCTGTTGAATCTTCAGACTTAAATGCGAAATTACAGGATAAATTAATTGAACTTCCTTCAGACCAAAGTTTAAAGTTGACTTTTCAAAAGGAAGATGTGGATAAATTCTGGCTAGCAAGAAGAACTGAATACTCTGATCTGGTGTCTGCTGAGCTAAAAACGCTCATTCTATTCCACATTTCTATCTCTGTGAAGTTGGACTTTCATTGATGGTGAACATCAATACTAAATCTAGGAATAAACTGCAGTTAGAAAGTGACTTAATATGTGTACAGCCAGACATTGAATCATTGATTAATAGCACACAGGCTTGTTCTTCTCACTAATTATTTTGATATGCAATGTAGCAAGTAATAGTTTACATAAAATGTGTACTTGTATAAAACATGATTCTGTTTAAATACAATATGTAATAAGTGACTGAATACTACTTTCCCCATTGTTAATAATAATTATACTTTATTTTTATTATTATTTATTAATAATTCCAAATATCCTCCACAACCCCCCAGGCAGAACCCTGCGACCCACAGTTTGAGAATCGCTACCTTAGCTACAGCAATAGTAAACTTTTTTAAAAGCTGGTCGCTATGAAAACAATTGGAAGTTTGGTTCTATTGTGTGCCCAGGAGTAAAACAAAAGAGAGATGACTTCCGTTTGAGAAAAGTTAAAGCAATTTAAAATTGAAATCAATAACATGGAATAACTAAAAAAGTTAACTCTTATACTAAGAAAAGAAAAGAAAAAAAAGAAAAACAGAGCTGTGTGTGTGTGACAAATTGTGTGTTTTTTAACGTGATCTACTATCTTTTTATCTGTGGTGTAATGGTTACCATGCTAACTTCATATACCCAAGGTTGCGGGTTCAAACCTGGCGGAGGACGATGGATTTTTTCAGGTGTAAAAATCCTTAGCATGGCTTCCTTCGGAAGGGAAGTAAAGCCGTGGGTCCCGTGTTGTAAATTTACGGCACATAAAAGAACCTCAAGCCTGATAGAGAGGCCTCTGAGCAAAATTAAGCGGTCTTTCACGCCCAGTCTACAATGGGATGCTGAGAACCATAGCAGTTAAAGAGCGTCCGTAAATAACACGCCATTTCCATAGTAAGTTTTGTTTATCTTTTATGATTTACCAGCTATCCAAGTATGGATTTAACAATCTTTTCATTTCTGAGCTATGCTGTCCAAGCACACACAATCACATACAAGTGCAGACCTTTTCTAAAAATGCTTTTTTTTTGGTTGAGGACCTCAAAACATACATTTCTAGTGAAATCTTGACATTGAGTTTTGGGTGCAATACAATTCCTACTATGTGCATAGTATGTGTAGAGAAAGTAAAAAGAACATTTGACTTTATCCACTTTTCTCCCAGTTATTCCAGAGATTTTCATTGCAACCACTCCAATTAACTGTGCACATATCAGCCTCTTCTCTCTTTAGCCCAGTTTACAATAACTCTAAAACAGTAACTAAAATGGAAACAAGAATGGGAAGCTATGAGGACACACGATTTTAGTTCACAATAGTCTAGCAAGGAGAACAGAAGTGCATATCAATAACCATATGGATCTCAAAGTGGAAAGTCAATTTTGTGCTTTGGGATGTCATGATATTTTTCACCTGGTACCAATCCAGCCAACATAATTCAAAAGTCACAAGAATTACAACTAGGGTGAGCTCTAGCACTTGTTTCATGCCATGGCAATCTAAGAAAGCTTTCTATCAATTGTGAACACTCCAATTAAAATATATCATTTCAACTTTTTTGATCCTGCTCAGGTTACCATTCTTGGTTGTTGTGAAGTACTCTTTATGGCCACTCTCTAGAGTATAAAACACAAGTCTCGTCATGTAGACAGCACTAAACATAACAGTGACCTCTTTGAAGCAATCAAATTTATACTAATATGAGCCCTCAAGAAGCTTTAATGTAGCTCAGAGCAAGTGTCCAAATACAGGTTCTGGATGGTTCATTTGCTCTCTCTCTCTCTCTCTCTCTCTCTCTCTCTCTCTCTCTCTCTCTCTCTCTCTCTCTCTCTCTCTCTCTCTTCAATCAATCATATGCCTGCAATCTACAATGCTGGCAAAGGACTCCATTACAAAATTGTATCTTATTCTTTTCTTAAATGAAATGAAGGTCATTGTCAGTGAATTGGTTCTTCTATACTAGCTGTATATAGGACAGAAGAGGCAGACTGTTTTATTGGCACAGCTAAAATTCGAGCCACGAATCTCCGTCTCGGGCAAGTTGCTCTAACTTTTTCAATCTTGTTCTGGTTATTATTCTCGATTGTTGTGAACCAGTCTTTATGGTAGCTTACTAGAGTGTAAAATAATGGTTTCATTGAGTAGATAGCATTAAATTTCATTGTGACCTCTTTGCAGCAACCAAATTTATACTCATATGAACTCTCAAGAAGGTTCAGTATAGCTCAAAACAAGGGGAAGAATAGAAATTTCTACAAATGTCCAAATGTGGGGTCCATGGATCCCCTGGTCTCTGTCCTGTTGCTTTAATCACTCATCAAATTGAGATCTCCTTAGGGAATTTAATGTTGTGCAGGCATATTGCCATGGAAAACCAGTGGCTAGAACAAGCAGACGGGGTGAGGTAGATGATCAGTTCCAATCCCAGCTATGGCATTGACTTTTTCAGTCTGATTTTAGCTATCTTAAGTTTATTTATCCAAGTTGAAAAATGGCACTATTGATAAAAAGGTTACCAACCGAAGATGAAATAAGAGCTGCATTTCAGGGTGTGTTACAGGAAAGTGACCTGAATGACAATGATTCTGTTACCAAGGTAAGAGAGGAGGACTGATCTAGTTTCAGTGATGAAATGAATAAAAGGAGGATATATAGTGTCAGCTCCCAAAAATAAACAAAGTGACACACATGAGCAATATTTGCTGAGCATAAAGAGACATGTCCAACCTAATTTACATATTTTATACACACTGTCACTATTACGTGCTTAATACATATGTATAGGTCATTAAATTACAAGGTAACCCCTGTCACGGCCTCTCTTCATAGCGCAAGAGAAACTCAAGTCACTGGAAAAGTGGTGCCAGCAAAGGTGCACTAAAACACATACCTTAAGGTAAATTCAGAAACTGTTGAACTTCTACTCACATACAGGTAGTGTATTTCGCGAAAATATTCTCGCTCACTCGTCTAAGCTTAGCAGCACAATCCTTGTGATTTCTTGCATAATGTTATCACTAAGTTTCTATAGATTACACAGGGATTTCTGCTGCTGAGCATAGGTGAATCAACGATAACATCATTAACTTGTTATACTGCCTGTTTGGGAGCAGAAGGTCAATATTTACAGCATTTATTTAAGGTAAGAACTCCAGTGTGCCTTTGCCAGCACCAATTTACTGGCAACTCTGTTTTCTCACGCAGTAGACAGGTTGCGAGAGGGCTTACCTTATAATTTAATGACCTATACATGCCTTTGATGTTTTTTAAGCTTAAATTTCAATATAAAAAAATAAGAAACCAGACCAAAACATTTTGCTATTTTGTTGAAAAACTATGTGTATTTTTACTTCATTGGTCTGAATTTTCTACCGTAAGGCTCTACATGATTCCTTTTGGGATTTACTTTTATTTTAACATTTTTGTTTTGTTTCAATTTTTTTAAGATACTATAACGATTTCTCATCCATGCAATGTAGATTATGCAAAGAGAGAGAGAGAGAGAGAGAGAGAGAGAGAGAGAGAGAGAGAGAAAGAATATTTATTGAAAATTAAAAAAGAATTGACTTTTCTAAGTAACTTGTTTTTCATTTAATCGTTAATGTTTTACAATCATGCATTTTGCTCCAAAATAGCTTGGACTTCTCACACAGTATTTTTCTCTCTGGCCCACCACCAACTTGAGACTTGCAACTTTAACAAAAAATAGTAAGTTTTTCCACCAGGAATTCAAAACATCTATTAGGTGGCAAGATAAATCCACAAAATAACAAGAGTTCTCTTATTTTATGATTATATTTAAGTTCATTAAAAGTTGATACAAGAAAATTATAAATTACCTTAAAGCTTGGTTCTTATAAAAGCCAAACCTAGGTCAAATAGATTCTTTAATACAATGATATTACACTTTTTCCAGATAGAGTTAGGACTTGCTAATATTGGCAGCTAACAAAAATGACCAATGTTAAATGCAGCAAATAATAAAAAAATTAATAATGCTAACAACAACAAACTAAGATTAAATACCACTAAAATAAAGGAAAATATTTACATATAAAATGCATATAGTGCTGCACAATCAAACACTGACAGTATTACATTTTTTTTCTAAAATTATAAACATATTATAAACATCATTTACAATATCTACAACCAAAAATTCTACATGCAGTATCTCATTTTCTAGCTAAAAAGCATTTCTGTGGTACAAATAGTCTTTGATCTTTATGCAAATATGTAATAAATAACTGCTATTTAACAATATGGCATTAAATTACTGCTTTAATACTTGAATGACCTATACTACAGAATGATGCTGCAACCATTATTATACACTTCAAACAGTGATACTGTTTTACAAAAAATTAACTTTTTCCTTCTCAAAAATGATAGAACAGTCGTTTTTCATTTATTTTAAAAACATTTTGTTGACAGCTATTAATAATCTTTAATGATTTTACAAAGTAGTGATTTAGGCTTAAACACTCACAGCCCTCCATTTTCATTAACAGGGCCCCCAACTTTGATGACATTCCATACTTTTAATTGTTGTATTAAAGGCAACATCTGTGCAAAACTCTTTATCATGTGTTTTGTCTGTATGTTATTATTTTGCCATTTTCTTGCCCTTTGCATGCATTTCTTGTATCTGCATTGAGCATTCAGGGAGAATGTGACGTATGACCATTCTTTTACACTGTGAAAGAGCATAATATTTTGAGTGTCCACCTGGATAGTGTGGTGGTAGCGTGTCTGCTTCACATTCAACAGGTCGTGAGTTCGAATCTCGCTTAGGGTGAGTTATCTGGATAAGGTTTTTTCAGGGTTTTCCCTTATCCTGAGAGATGAATGTCAAGTAATTTTAAGCTCCATGAACCCTGAGATCTTTTGAGCATCATTTCACCAATTTCATTCATCGCCCGATATGACCAACCAGGTTAAAGGACGTCAAAAAAAAAAATATATATATATATTGAAAACTTTCCATTCACAAGCTTATTATTTATTTTACTTTCACAATATTGTAACACAGCAAATTTAACAGATTAACTTTTAATTCTTCAGCTCCTGTTATGGCAATGAACAAAATGAACAAATAAACAGAGAAAGTTACACAGAATTGCATCTATCATATGGAATACAGAATTGAGGAAATATTTACAGTATGATTCAAATTATTAATAGGAACACATATGAAAGTAAACAAAAGCTTGAGAAATCCAAGTTAAACAATTCTGCTTACCTTCTTTGTGAATTTAAAACTCAGTGAATAATTAAAGCAAGACAAGAGCAGAGAGTCAATGAGAGCTGCTACCAAAGCAGTCCAATGTGACACCTGATATTGTGAGCTATTCCACGACTGCTGCTTTCAGGAGCTTCTTTTACAATTGAAGGATTTTTTCCGTTTTTCCTTGTTCTACTTTTTACCAACTCCTTCAACATGAGGAGACATTTTTTCTGTATCTAGAGCTCTAACAGATGAAAAGAACTGATGAAAATGAATGTCTTATGATGTTAATTCAAAATCTTCTCGGGCTTCTAGCCAGGTAAAAACTTGGCTTGACACCAACGTTTCGAAGAAGTGCATCTTCCTCGTCTTCAGGGTGAACTGATGGTTTGAGCTTGCGGAGACTGGTATTTATAAGAGCTGGAATGAAGCTAACATCTGATTGGTTCGCGAGATATTATGGCCTGGTATTTAAGATGACTGAGCTAGAAGCCCGAGAAGATTTTGAATTAACACGTCGCCAGGAAAGCTTTAGTTCTTATTTTTGTCTTATGATGTGTTTATCTATTTGGAAATTTTTTCGACAAGATGCCGCATTATGATGTGTTTAGCGTAAATGAGTAGCATTTCAAAATATTGGGCACTCGTACAATGAACCATTTTGTAACAGATGATATGTTTTTTCAAAATAACCACAATAAATAGCTGAAGGGCATTTCTTTTAATATTGTCATGTTGAGCAGTCTTCATTGCCAACAAATGAGATTCAACTAAGACAAATTTTAAAAGCTTACTGTAATAGTAAGTGTGTGCTTTAATTCATATTATTTAAACATGCAGAGAATATTAATCTTTCAATTTCTTCTAAGAAATATTTGAAAAAAGTATTCAAGTTTCATAAAATCTTTGTTTAAAGTAGAGTTAATATTAGACAATGTTTGCTTTTTTCTAAAAAAATACTTTAAAATAGCTAAACTGCATTAATATGTTTTGTTCTATTCATTACAAAGAGTCATTCTGTTCAAGGATGTTCATCAGTCACCTTCCACCTTGTATAAAGTTTTATGTTTTTGAAGTTTTATTTAAGTATACATTTTTAAATATCAGAAATTTCACATTGTAAACTTTTTATTCACATTCTATGAAAAAGAAAACCACAGTCTTAATGGAAAAGGCTGCTTGTAAGTGGAGGGGCGGCTAATGTCAGGGAAGCAGGTATTATACTTATAAAGTAATGTCCCAAACTAGGGATGACAGGTCAGTTTTTGAACTTTCATGTTTGCCCTTATGTCATGTCAGAAGCTGTTTAAGTCCTCTTCATTCACTATGAATTTTGTAGAATCAGAGAATTCTAGAGTTAGTACAACAAATTTGTAAGACCTATTTAAATAACAATGTTCTTATTTTTTTTCTTTGCACATTCTAAAAAAATTAATGTAGAAAAAAACATTTTTATACTACAAAATTACTCACTCTTTTATACTTATTTTTTCTACTTGTTCTGCAGCAATACACATATTGTCATCTCACAAGCAGATGATGACAGGGGGATTTCACTAAGATGTTAGATTATAGCTGGTACGGACAACTCAATGGTTCCGAATGGTCCATATTTATTATTTATATAAAGACTCCCATTGGAGTTTACCTTTTCTAGATGACATGGTTGCTGTTGATGAAGTGCTGGAGCTCCATGTTGTGCGGCAAGAGCCAATGCAAGAGTTCGAGAATCAGATTCCAAGAGTCCAACCAAGAGACCAAGCCAGAGATGGTAGTTCTGGTGCTCCTTATATAGCCAATCATTTCCTATAGGAAGCTAGTTATTTCCTATGGAGTTAAGCATAACAGGATGTTCTAGAACATTCCATCTGAAGGACATCCCCTTGGTGATGTGCAAAATGGCACGTAGGACTCAGGAAGTTTATGAGCTCAGTCCCCATAGAATTCCCCAGCAGAAGGGGTTAGCTGCTAAAACCCTGTTACATACTAGCTGTGCCCATCCATTCACCAAGAAAGATTGTGAAATGTAAGAAAATATCAAAATGTAGATGAATGTATAATTTAGCTCGAAGTATCCAGAAATATGAATGTCCAAACCCTCTGTGGATCCTTGCGCTTCTCAACAGCAATCATGACAATATAAAGTAATTCATTACTTTCCGTACACTAATTTTAATAATTTAAATCTCAGCCGAGGTCTTTTTCTTTTTGTAATTATTTACGTTTTTTAAAATATTAATAATTTTATTGGTCATTTTTCAAACATTTTAGATCATCAAAGTTTGGGCCCTGCTTATTACACACCAAACATTTTCTGATGTACTCTATTCCAGAGTGAGAGGGTTTTTGAAACTGTGAAAAGTGATGCTCACATTTCATGGTGCTTTTTGTTGTAAACTTACTTGAATTGTCTCACAATCGTCATTACTAAGTTCCTTTCTGTTATCTGAAGGTGCATTATCCACCTCACTTGTAAGATTCGGTGGATCATCAGGCATGATCGAAGGAACCACACCTTCCTTTAATCGGGCACATTTTAAAGGCGCTGTGATTGTCTTCCCTGTGTCTTTACTGTACATGGTAGTTTCTCTAACAATTTCAGATGGCAGAAAGTGAAGCTCACAGACCTTAAACAAGATTTAATTAATTAATTAACCACAGAATGAGAAAAGAGAGATGGGGAGGATTAAAAATGTCTGTGTATGCACAACTGCATTTGTTTTCTTTATGTTTTTCTATCATTTACTTATTTACGTAAAGTATTTGAGAGATAGTTATAAACAAAATTCTACAATTATACAAAATTTTTAACTCGGGTAAATTTAGAGGATAGAATACAATGATTTTCAAATAATTTACCTGCATGAAGCAACCCTTCACTAGAATGCTTTTGTACTTTCTGAATAACCACAGCAACCATTTTGATTAAAATTGAAGAACCCAGTAAAGAAAAAGGTCTCTCTCTATACAAAGAGTATACACCAGCAAATAAGTGGAATTGGAATCATAACAAGCTTTCTTGATCAGAATGGAAAAAAGGAATTAAAATGACCAGCAGCTGTATGGGCTATTTTAAGCAGGAAACAGGACAACACCCATTGTCACAGATGTGACAAGATTAAAACACTTGCCTATGTCCTTGGCTCTTATTTTTATGATGAAACAATCCGAAACGTTCAACATACTATAAAGTTGACTGAAAGAAAACCTAAAAGAACTAGGAGTTAGAGTTCATGAGGAAATTCAATGGTAGCACCAGAAGAATTGATATAATTGCTTTAAAACTCATAGAAAAGCATACACGACACAACACAAAGCTTCAAAACTAAGCTGAACAGCTTCTGGAAGTGGACAAGGAGAAAAAAGAAATCTATGAACCAACCATTAATAATTATAGAAACATATATAACTAATAAGCACCTGACAAAGATTTGAAAAATATATACCTATTTAAATATGCTTGCCCGAAATTTTGAACTAGATTTCAAAATTGTTTAAATTGAGTAAGGAATGGAGAAGATATCTCAACAAGCTGGACAAAATCTATAGTAACACCAATATTTAAAAAGGGGATTTAAAAAATTGTCAAAATTACAGAGCAATCAGTTCATTAAACAATGGTTATAAGATTATAAAAAGTAATTAAATACATATTATGAAAACATTATTAGAGAACAGAAGGCTTTGGTACAGGCCGATCTTTTTGAAATGGGTATTTTTCAACAAAACTACTAACAGAGAATTTAATGTAGAAGCTAATCTGCTTTCATTGGCTTTAAAAAGCATATGATGAATTAAATAGAAACAAATTATTAGAAATGTTATTGAAGGAAAACTTACAATTGGTAAACAACATATATATTTATAAAACAAAATTCATATCAGATAAAAGTGACAACAGGATTTTCGATTGGCTACTAATTAATACAGGAGTAAGATACGGTTCAGCTTCTCACCTGCTTCTAATTACAATGTATGTGAATCAAATTATTAGAGTGTGGAGACAAAAACGACACAGTCTTTTCCAAATCAACAGAAATTTAAAAATAGATATATTGACTTATGCTGATGATTTTGTGTTAACGGCACCCACTGAAAATGATTTACAGTACTCCATCCATAATCTCAACATCACTGGGAAAATTTATAACATGGAAATAAATACAGAGAAAAAAAAAGTATGGCCTGTAAAAGTAAAATAAGTTTTGAAAACCAAATTTTCGAAGAGTATGTTTTTACAAACATTGGCTATAATATAACAAATTCAAAAATGATGTAGAAATAAAAAATAAAATTATGAAGTATTCTAAAAACATGAGAATGATCAACAGAGTAAGAAATCTTCCAAGTTCCAAAAATTCTAAAAATATGGGAATAATTCGCCAAGAAAAAGAAATCTTCCTCTTTCAGAAAATTACATGAATAGACTAATATATAACACTTGCAAGACCAATATTGAGTTACAGAAGTAAAGCATGGACTCTAAGACAAGGGAAAGGGAATGAAAGCAGAATAACAGCTAATTAAATGTGCTTTATGAAGGAATGAAGATATAATGGTGAAACTTGGTTTGGAACCTGCTCTGCAGTTTATACACACATAGAAGCTTTGGAAAGAAAATGTTTCCTTTACGAGATCAGAACAGAGAACAATGCCCAACATTTGTTTGAATGATGATGCCAATTATAAACTGGGAAAGATAGTACCTAATCAGTCTGACAGTAGACGCTTGAGGAACCAAACCTCACTTTTAAAAAAGTAGGTATAGAATCTAAAATCTTTTTTATGGTATCTAAACTTGTTCTTTGTTTTGTTAAGCTTTGTTATTTTGGGCAAACTCAGAAATAAAATCAGCCTTGTAAATAAACTGCAGTGCCAAATCCTGTATAAAAAGTTTGTGAAACTCTCTTAATTTGTTGAAATTAATAATGATGATGATGATGATGATGATGATAATAATAATAATAATAATAATAATAATAATAATAATAATAATAATAATAATAACTACAACAAAAATCTGGCTACGCCACTCGTAACGACAATTTTCACGTCTTTTAAATATACTTCAAAAATACACATAAAAGCTCAGATTTTTGTAATGCTAATACGATGAGAATTGGGCGTGGTATTTTCAAATAATTTTCATTAGGTAGCAGCAACAGAATTAGAACAATATTTCCGTTGCGCCCGCGCTATAATACATTTAATTTTGGTACCGTGTTTACAAACATACTTCTATATCTACCAACATGCTCGCTTCAAAAATGCACTAAATGTTAAGAACGTTTTGTGCTTGGGTTTCAATTATTAACTGGGTGTTGTTCATAAATTTCTTTATAATTGTATAATTTAGATCTCCTTTAGTTCACTGAACCCAAATTCGCCGTTTCGTGAAACGTATTCACAAACTATTGAGCCTGTCCAGGGAAAAGTGAACTTAGCATCACTCATTTCCATTTAGTGGAGTTTCTATGTTAGCACCACAAAAGTGCAACCAGTCCACCAATTGTATGCGGTTTACATACGAATAACCTCTAAGTTGAGGTATAAAAAAGACTATGACAAATTATTTATGTCCTTTGAAGCGACCAATATTTAATCTAAATGGCGTGTTTAGTATTTTCGTTGCTCTACAATTATTCAAATATGTTTAAGATGTGGCAGCCAGGCGTCAAATTGGTAGGCATAATAGGCTGGGGTCGAAACTACAAAACGTGGTTTTGATGTTCTTTTCAACTAAATGAAAACAACATTTAATCATTATATCTTGTATTCAAATACTATCGTAAAGTAGATAGGGAATTTTCTATTACATTTAAATAACTATTATTCCAGGAACTTGGTAACACTGAGTAATACCAATAATGCAGTCATGCAAACACAATACTTGTACAGAGCTGACAAGAATAGAAACACGCATTTCATAAATTTCGTTGAAATGTTAATTTTTTTTAAAATTTAAATTTACAATGCCTAAAATTATAGACTCTACTAATTTGTGTAAAAACATTACTAACTTCAATATATATTAAATAAAAAATATTACTTACTTTGCTATACGCTGTAGGTTCAAACTCTCTTCTGATTGCTTTCATCCATTTTTCTCTGAGTTCTGGTTCTCGGGGAAAGCTAAATACTGCTACCTTCGGTCCATGTGTTAGATTTCCTTTACACTTCGGCACTGAACACGAATACGGCATGATTATATAAATGTTTTACAAGTCTAAACCGTTAGAAGTAGCAGAACTAAGGTTAAATGTTCTGGACCAATCAAAATTCTAATAAACACATGGTGTTAAACGCCATCGCTGTTCCGTCATTCGCTGCGAGAACAGGGATGCTATCCAGCCTCTACTTCTATTGGAGGTTAGCAAACTAACCATGCTGACGTCGGTAACTCTTTCTTCGCGAATAACAATAAGCAATTTTTCTTTTCCCTGTATATTAACCTGCGCAACATACTTGACTGCTTCAAATTTAGCGTACTATACTATAAATGATGCTACAGGGGTCAAAAGAAGTTTGATGGTATTTACCAACATAAGCATTAGGGCAATGAAGGTTGTCGATCAATAAATCGCAGGAGGGTTAAAAGTTTAACTCCTTTCTCTTTATTTTGTGTTGCATTTATACTTTCTCTATCCCGTACATATCCATAGTAGGCAGAGAAGGTATTTCCAGCTAAAAATTCGATGTCGAGATTACCGGAAATAAATGTTTGAAGGCCCATAAATAAACAAACAATTTTGAACAGTGCTGTGTGCCTATCTATGTACGGCATAACTCAAAAACTCGGTCTTCAAATTAAGGATTTTCCAAGAATGCGGCACGAAGATTTTCAGGAAAATCTCTCCCACCTCAAACTACCGTTTTCATGGACAATTTTTCGAAAATGTATATTTTCTCAAAAATTGTTCTACAGATTTAGATTAAAATACCACATATTTAAGATATTTTCATGACAAATAAAATGTTCATCTTGCGTTTTCTAAGAATAGCCTCTATAAAGCCCTCTTCAGTCTTGTTGACTTTTGCTTGCATAACCGGTAAACAGTAAAAGACAAAAACTTACTACACAAAAAATGCAGAACTCTTAAAACACAAATATATTCTTTATTCTGTGGAGTTAACCATCTCGGAAATATTCCTCATAATTGGTTTTTATATTTTCCAATACTTATAGTTTCCTCATGAGAAGCCATGCTCTCTCTCTTTTTTTTTTTTTTTTTTTTAAGAGATTTGAGTATCCCGTTAATCCACTTGTCCCTCATTTCTTTCCTACTAAATACAAAGTAATAAATAATAATGATCATTTCTGCTCAACTTTATCTCGATTATCTACACCAAAGTATCTGTTTTTCTTCTTCCCTATCCTTAAAACATAGGATATTACGAGAATTCGAGCAGCAGATTTTTGTTTTGTTTTTTAGCTTAACGTTCTTTAACCTAGTTGGTCATATCGGGCGATGAATGAAACTGGTGAAATGATGCCCAAATGACCTCGGAGTCCATGGAGCTTAAAGTTACTCGACATTCGTCTTCTCAGGATAAGGGAAAGCCCTGAAAAAAACCTTATCTATGTAACTTACCCTAAGCGAATTCGAACACGCTACCACCACACTATCCATGCGAGCATCTTGATTTTATCCGTATTACATAGGTACCATGCATGCCGTTTTAACCATTTCAGCCATTGTGTTCCCGCAGATTTTGAGAAATATTCTCTCTCTCTCCCTCAACCTTCTCTCACTATACAGAGTTATTACAAAAGAAATAGACAACTTCAACTGCCTGTAAAACAAAAACTATTAGAGATAGCAACCTAATTATTTTGGAGGTATGTTGAGAAACTCTCAAAGTTTCGTTTGTTATTATTGGTAACGCTGTAGTGTTTTTTTTTTTTTTTTTTTTTTTTTTTTTTTTTTTTTTTGCAGAAGCTGAAATGGCAGAAAATCCTGTGGAAAAGGCATATTGCGTGTTGGAATTTGCTAGAACGCAATCAGCAACTGTTGTCCAACGACATTTTAGAACACGTTACCACAAAAATGAAATGACGCGCTCACAAAAACCAGCATCGTCTTCATCATGTCGCAACATGTCGATGCAAAAGTCACGCCGTATGACCTATCTTCTTCACTCAGAAACTGCAACATCTGTAATCTGTAAGGCATCATGTGCAGTCGCTTCCGCAAGATTTTCCATACAGTTTGCTGTGGAATTTGTAATTGGATGCTTGCCCTAGATGTCGATTTCTGTGGGCTTCTTATGTAGGCAGAACGAACACGTTCAACGTTTTCTTCCGAAACTCTTGGTCTTCCCGAGCTCTTCCCTTTGCACAAACATCCCGTTGTCTCGAATTTTCTATACCAGTCGTAGATTGTCTGTCTAGTCGGTGGCGTTTTGTGGTAGCGTATTCTAAAATGTCGTTGGACAACAGTTGCTGATTGCGTTCTAGCAAATTCCAACACGCAATATGCCTTTTCCACAGGATTTTTTCGCCATTTCAGCTTCTGCAACAACAAACAAAACACAACAGCGTTACCAATAGTAACAAACGAAACTTTGAGAGTTTCTCAACATACCTCCAAAATAATTAGGATGCTATCTCTAATATTTTTTGTTTTACAGGCAGTTGAAGTTGTCTATTTCTTTTGTAGTAACCCTGTATATATGTGTATGTGTGTGGGAGGGAGAGAGAGAGGGAGGGAGAGAGAGAGAAAACCATAACTTAAAAATGAAACATTAAACTTGGTATTTAAATTTCGTAACCTCCAAAGATGCGATACGACGATTTTCTGAGAAAAAAAAATCTCAACTCAAGCTTCTTTTCTACGTGGAAGACTTACCCAAAATAATAATAATTTTCTCAGAATAATAATAAAAAAAGGCTCCTAAAGAATTTTATTAAAATGCAATATATAAAAGATATTTACATGAACAAAATATGTATCTTGAAAACCTTTGAAAACCTCTTCATTCGGGATGACTTCCGCCTAACTGATAAACCATGTGAGATAACTAATCTTACCACACAAAAAATGTAGATGTAGTTAAGGCAAAGATTTATGTTATATACACTTTTTGTGGAGTTAACCATTTCCGAGATATTATTTCTTGTTTTTGTTTAAATTTCCCTTCTTATACTTTTCTCAAATGGGAAGTCATTCGTTTCTCTTTTTTTCCATCCTGGTCATGCAAATTGAACGAAATTTCAAGGCTACATAGCGACTAGCCTAGTGTACTCGCTTAATCCCGTTGAACCTATATGCTCATATGTAGTAAAACAATTAATTCTGCTAATATATATCTCATTAACATGAAGAGCTCTTATAAGAATAGTTTGTTGCAGAATAGGCAAAGAAATGTGAATGTTACACATCCCGATGTTTACTTTGTTTATCACGTACTATATGTGCAATGTGGGTAGTTCTCAGCCGGAGGTCCGGGGTTCGATGTTGCATGTGTTTGAAGAAAAAATGTTTAAAAACCCAACGTTCAAGAACCTACGGTCGAGTCAAAAGCCCCCGATATGACCATAGATGTTAAAAGGCAGCTATATAAATGCAAATATATATATATATATATATATATATATAAAATGCACGTAGTAGGTAGAGAAGGTACTGTATTCCATCCACAAACTAGATACCGGTATCTCTCCGGAAATACATGTTATGAGGCGTGTCGATGTGTACGATATAACTCAAAAACAAAACATCGGTTTAAACAAAATTTTGTTAGTTAAGTTCAATATCCTCCATGGATGCGACACGAAAATTTTCAGAAAAATTCCCGGACGGTATTAACGGCTCACCGTCATAATACATTTTAAATTGTCTTTTTAATATAATTATTAATGTTAAATCATAATGTACTTATAAAATTATAAGAAGTGGTGAAATTTTTAAATACCACCATGCGCAGAATAAATACGCAATGCGTGGGTAAACGCAGAAATATTGTTAAAAATTAATACTTATTACATTGTTACTCTAAATGGTGTTTCAGATAGCAAACTTGAATAACTACCGTTAGGAGACACTTAGCAACATATTGATATTAATGGGAAGAGAAACTCAAATATTCTGTTGGGGAACCTGTTGTACATTTCTTAATTTCGTTGCTAGGAGACGATATGGCTAAACATGGCTGCAAACGATGACAGGAGGGAATTTTGTGTGCTAGAATTTTACATATCCCAGACTTTTGTGACAGTACAATGTACTTTTGGAAGAACTGGGTGGGCCCAGAATCCACCCTAAGTCACACGTCTCCAAAACTGTACTCGTGAATACAGCTCCTGAATGAGGGGAGGACGGTATGGACTACGGTGTAACGTTACTGTCCATTCACCCCTTACCTAAGACGTGCAGTTGTGTACCATCTATCGTAGTGAAATGGCTGCTTCAAATCATACTAGGAATCCACGGAAACGTGTATGAACATTTTAGGGCAAATGGGAGGAATACTTTTTCTGTACTGCTCTTGCGAAAATTTAAGGTGCCTTATTTGTTCCAAGAGCTTACGGGACATATAAGGCCAATATCATATTGCGTGTCACAAAGAGCACATGAACATTACAGGCAAGTAACTTTAATAAAATGAATCAGGTGTAAGAACAATGATTGTCATATTCAACATTATATTATTACTGCTATTATCACTATGTACGAGTATAATTGAATAAATTCATCGAGTTTCAAACATACTCTAAAAGTTATTTTTTTATTTATTTTATGTCGCTTTAACTTACAAGGTAGTCATATCGCGACATGATTTAACAGTATTTTGATGTATAAAACAATTTACATTGGTAAATATAATTTCATAAATTTAAGTAACATTGTATTTCATTATACAGATTTGTTATTTTTAAGTATTTAAGTAGTATTTTGCTGTGAGATGAATTGTTGAGAGCTTCTTGGTAGATTGCATTCTGCTCGCTGCTGTTGCTACTGAGGGCGGGCACTCTGAGAGTTATGTGGCGTACAGCGATAGCAGTGTGACAGATTATTCAGGTTGGGCTGTTTTATTCAGTAGATGGGAATGCGTTAACTTGGTGTGTCCAATACATACCCTGGTGATGACAGTCTGATCTTTCCCTCTCAGTTTCTGCAGTGGATATGATGTTCTGGAGTTTCGTTTAATTTCGTGTAGTTTGCTAGGAGGTGATTATGCCCATGTTGTTTGCCAGAGGTTGTAAAATTTTCTGGATGCATATTTTCCAACATCTTTATGAGGTAAAAGTGTCTGTTCAGAAGGTATTATAAATGGAAGCTGATTATTTTCTTAGAAATGTGATAATGGATAAAAGTGTATTACCCATAGGGATGGAAGGTGCAATATAACAATAGAAACGGTCGAATACTCCAGAATTTAAAACAGTAACATTGTATTCACGATCTCATATAGCAAATGTATATCTATGTGCACAGTTATAAGCAATCGCTTAGGACAAGTAGATTTGAATACTCTTGTGTCGCAATTCCTCTACCAAATTCACTCTTCAGTGACCCGTGGCAGGTGTTTACAGTGCAGCACCCCTTCCACCTTTAAGTGCGGTACAGTATCTTGGTGAAGTAGACTTTGGAGACGCCTGCCATAAGTGGTACACTGACTTCAAAACGAGGGGATGCATCTGTAAGCGGAGGTCAACCGCTCGTCCATCAGTAAGTGAGATCGTGTGGGAGTGTTTCACAGGAAGCCCACAAAAACCAAGTAGAGAATTAAACATCCCCCAACAAACTGTGTGAACGATTTTACGGAAACATCTGAAACCAGAGGACAAAACCAAGCTTTGTCTTTCTGTGAGGAGATACAACCCAGAATGGAAACTGAAGGTTTCATCGGATCATTGGTGTTTAGTGATGAAGCCACTTTCCATCAGTCAGGCAAAGGGCACAAACACAATGCCAGGACATGGGCTGTGGTAAATCCTAACATCTATGTGGAACATGCACGCGACTCGTTTCCGTAAAATCTTCCGCAAGGTTTGTTGGGGAATGTTGAATTCTCTTCTGACTTTTTACGGTGGATTTCTGTGGACTTTGTGTGAAGCTCTCTCACACGATCCACATTTGCCTCACTTACTGATGTCACCCTCCGTGGTATAATGGTTACCATGCTAACTTCATATACCCAAGGTCGCGGGTTCAAACCCAGCGGAGGACGATGGCTTCCTTCGGAAGGGAAGTAAAGCCGATGGTCCCGTGTCGTAGATTTATGGCACGTAAAAGAACCTCAAGCCTGACAGAGGCCTCTGAGCAAAATTAAGCGGTCTTTCACGCCCAGTGTAGAATGGGACGCTGAGAACCACAGCAGTTAAAGATCGTCCACAAATAAAACCCCATTTACATTTCTCACTTACTGATGGACTGCTGGTTGACTTCCGCTTATAGATGCATCTCCTCATTTTGAAGTCAGCATATGGACTCGTTGTGTGGGTCAACCAAATTTTCTTCTAAAATTGCGATGTACAGGACATCTTGGGAATGTAAAAATCTAGCACACAAAATGCCCTCCTGTCTTCATTTGCAGTCATTTTTTTCTTATATCTGTCGTTTACTAGCAACGAAATTAATATATATATATATATATATATATGTGTGTATATATGCAAAATGTTCACCAACATAAAAATATTTGAGTTTCTCTTTCCATTGATAGCATCATCATGTTTCTAAAGTGTCTCCTAATGACAGTTATTCAAGTTTGTAATCGGAAAGATGGTCGTCTCCTTAGCGCGGTGGTAGCGCAGCTGCCTACCAAGCGGGAGACCTGGGTTCGATCCCCAGTACCGGCGTGGGGATTTTTCCCCCGCTGGGAGACCTGGACCGGGGTGCACTCAGCCTCGTGAGGTCCCTGGGGGGCCAATTGAGGAGCTACTTGATGGAGAAGTAGCGGCTCCAGGTTGTGAAGACCGCATTAACCGGCCGGGAGGGGCTCGAGGCGCTGACCACGTCTCACCCTCCAATACTGCACCCCATCCATGACGTCTGTAGTGGACCGAGATGGGGGACGCAGCGGCCGGGCGGTAGGCCAAGGCTCCCCGTGAGCTGTCGTGCCATGGAGTTATGTTAATCGGAAAGATTATTTATTGCAACACTGTACATTTACATATATTAATGATAGCGGATGGTAGATTACTGCGGTAGGAATCAAGGGCGCTATATGGCAGCAACGTTAGTGCTAACTATAACTACTTAATCCTACTTGCGACCTTCGCAGAAGTAGGTAAGGCACACGAGCCAGGAATTGTTTATCTCAGATTCCTCATGTTCGCAACTAAAAATGAATGTTTACATTACTTCGTTATTGTCTTTGACGCTGCACTTAGTCATCTAGGCAACAAACATCCAAAAACTATTCTTTCGTAAGGCCACAAGAGATCTGTATCATCATCGTCGTTGTATACGCAGTCTTTGTTGTTGACATCGCCTGCAATTATAGTAATTTGTTCATTAGGTAACAAATGTCTTTATTGACTTCAAAATTAGTTACAAATAATTCTTCAATTCACTGCAGCACAACAAATTACTTGATGACGCGTAGACGATGGATTTCTCACGCCACTGCGCGCTAACTGACTCAAGATTGACTAACTTGGCTTGCAACTCTTCCTTACACAGTAGTGAATGACGACACAGGTGTTTTTGGAAACTAAACCTCTGGGTGTGCCTATTGTGTCGATGTGTCGCATTCCAAGACTTCTGCGAACGTGAGAACGGCCGCAAACACGTGGGGGTAATTACGGGCCGGCAAGGCGTATTGAAGCTCTATTTGCATGAGGTCAGCCATAATATTCTTCCCGTGAAAGAAGTGGTGAAATTAACATCTGAGTTCACCAGTGTTTCGGCTACGTATAAACAATGCTCACAAAGAAAAATCTTAAACGGAAAAAGTAGTTACACCCAGGAAAAAAAGAAAGCGTGTGAAAAATGCAATGCAATATTGTGACGATTTTGTGAAGAATGCAATTTGCGTAATAGTGCACAATTTCTTTTTACTTTCTCTATACTCACTATGTACATAGTGTATAGAGAATGTATTGCACTCCACCAAAAAATTCGATACCGAGATTTCACCGGAAACATATGTTTTAGGGTCACATGTATTCAAAAAAAAGTATTTTCAGAAAAAGGTCAGTGTGTGTGTGTCCGTGTGTGTGTGTCCGGTGTCCGTGTGTCTGTGAACACGATAACTCAAAAACGAGAAGTCGGTAAAATACCAAACTTGGTAATTAAGTTTAGTATCTTCCAGGGATGCGACAAGATTTTGAGAAAAATCCCCCCACCCCACACTACCCTTTACATGGAACTTTTTTCGAAAAATTTTTATTTTCTAAAAAATGGCTCTAACGATTTTGATTAAAATATCGTATATTAAAGTTATTTACCTGACAAATAAAATGTATATCTTGAATTTTCTGGGAGTAGCCTCTGAAGACTACTTTATTTTGGGTGAATTTTTCATTACTACTAAACCGTAACAGATGGACAAAAACTTAACCCACAAAAAATGTAGAGCACGTTAAAACACACAATTTATGTCATATACATTTTTTTTCGTGGAGTTGATCGTTTTTGAGATATTCCTTTTTCTTGGTTTCAGCTTTGAAAAACTTATACTTTTCTCATACAGTTATTTGTGAACTCCTGTCCATACAAGCAAAGGAACATCAGTCACATAGCAACCAGCTTTTGCCTTTCAATTTAACCTATGGTACTCCCTTATTTCGCTTCTACTTACAATAAAGCAAGAAATACGACTATTTCTGCTAATTTTTCTCGATTAGCATGAAATAAATAAAAGATAAGCTTATTAACAATAATAATTTACAGAGATATAGAGAAAGTCATGTGAATGGAACACATCAGATTTTTTAAAAATGAGCCGACAACTGTTGAAAAAGTTCTTACTACGTATACCGAAAGTAGAAGCGTTGTGTTGGGAGATGGATAGTTTAAGTGTCACCGTTGTTGATAACCTGCTTATCAACCTTGGAGTGGAAAGCAGCAGCACAAACAGCTCAGAAAACGATTTTGATCTGGAGGGAATAGAGAGCGAATAATGTGCCCATTTATTTTGTTACGACTATCAGCATTATGCCTAATAGAATATTTTAGTCACATTTAAGTTGTGGGAATATGAGCTCTGTTCGTATTACATTACAATATGCCGTGTTTACGCGCCACGTGGTCATAAAAGTATGACAGCATTTATGGCGCGAATAGCGGAAGGCTACATTATAACAGTGCACTGGTCGCCTAGGTTTTGTTTTGGCGAGGCACAACTTAAAAATGAATAGTTCACAAGAACGCAGCTAACGCCCTTTAGTTATTTGTTTAATTTTTCAACATAAATTTCAAAACATACAAAGAATGAAAGATGAGTGGGAAAATAGAGGCAATTTAACATTAGTGATCTTGAGGACGAAGGCAAGGAACTGATAAGCACAACAGAGGCAAGACACTTAAGTATCAGAATACTGTCAAAGAATTTCAGATATGTTAAACAAAAATAAATCCCGCCTCGGTAGGGTGTTTGCTTCATATTTAAGAGGTCGCAAGTTCGAATCTCACTCGCTTAGGGCGAGTTACATCGATTTTTTTTTTTTTTTTTTTTTTTTTTTGTTTTTTTGCGGAGTATTCCTTTACCCTATGTCGAGTAACTTTAAGCTCCATGGACCCCGAGATCATTTGAGCATCATTTCACCGACTTCATTCATCGTCTAATAATGCAGATTGAAGGCATTTTAAGGGATTATTTTGAATTTTGAAGAAAAAATTACTTCCTGAATCTTTGGTGAGTTCAGTAAGCATCACTCTATTTATCTTATTATTGACAGTTATGACATAAAGTTTGCAGTCCACATAACGTATTTCTTGTAATACATTTTTACACACGTCTGCTAAATTTAAGTCTAACTTGTTTAACTGGGATAAATCTTATTACGTATTTGAAATTGCCAAACGCAGCGTTAAGAAAGCTACTTCACCCTCTTTATTTGCAGCATACCCAAACACCTTCCCATTTTTACTTTCTCTACACGTACTATGTATATAGTACCTTTATAGAGAAGGTATTGCATTGCACCCAAAAATTCGATACCGAAATTTCACCGGATATACATCTTTTGAGACCCCTAAAATTTTGGAAAAAGGTCCTATGTGTCTGTGTTTGTGGGTAGCATAGCTCAAAAACGAAAAGTCGCTTAAATACCAAACTTGGTATTTAAGTTAGGTATCTTCCAAGGATACGACAGTAAGATGTTCAAGTAAATCCCCCCACCCGAAACTATCCTTTACATAGAGACTTTTTCGAACATTTTGATTTTCTCAAAAATGGCTCTAACGATGTTGATTAAAATACCGATGTTTTTATGACAAACGAAAAAAATATTGAATTTTCTGGGAATGGCTTCTGAAGATCTGTTCATTCTGAATGACTTTTGTATGACCGATAAACCGTAAAAGATAGACAAAAACTTACTATACAAAAGATGTAGATTTGATTAGAAAAAAGTCATATCTATCTGTCTGCCTATCTCACTATCTGTCTGTCTGTCTACCTATCTATCTATTTGTCTATCTGCAGTATTTTTTGTAGAGTTAACCGTTTATGACATACTCCGGATTATTGGTATCAATTTTATGTCACTTACATTTTTCTCAAGCGGGAAGACATATTTTTTTCTCGTTTTTCATTTGTTTATTCCTGGCGAACAAAGAGATTAGAATTTCAATTGTTTCACATAGCGACCGGCTTTTTAAGCACGAGACTATCGCTTTAGCCTGTGCATATTCTGATTTCCCTTTTACTTACAAGGAAGTAAGTAATAATACCATTCATGCTAATTTTTATCTGGATTATTATACTGTAGATAAAAAAAAACATCTTTTGAATAAAAGGTTTGCTTGTCGTCAGCTAGAGGGCATCATGTGATTCGAGCACATCAGAATTTTCCCTTTCTACTTACAAGGAACCAAGGAATGGAATACATCTGTTTTTTTTTTTTTTTTTTTTTTTTTTTTTTCCCTTTACATGAATTTCGTTCTATTAAGAGATTCACAATTTTATAACTCTGTGAAAGCTACGTAAGCATGTTTCAAGAAGCGAGTGTTTTCAGCTTCTGATGAAGGAGATACAAGAATTTGAAAAAGGAAGGCAGTTTTCTCAGAGATCTACGATGTGGTGATGACAAGATGTCGTTCAACCTAATTACACACTCTGGATGTAAATTAAAAGAGAGTTTATACTTGTGGATACTTCATACCTAGGATTTTCATAAATATCAGCTCAAACTGACAACACAAAAAGTCTAATTTTTACTTTCTCTACACCAACTATGTACATAGTGTAAAGAGAAGGTATTACATTCCATCCAAAAATTCGATACCAAGATTTCACCAGGAATACACGTTTTAGGTCCCCTGAATACAAAAAGAAGCAGTTTTAGAAAAAGACCCGCGTGTGTGTGACCATGTACACAATAATTCAAAAACGAATGACGGTAAAATACTAAAACTTTGTATTTAAGTTTAGTATCTTCCAAGGGTGTGGACACGAAGATTTTGAGAAAAAAACCCACCCACTCCAAACTACATGGAAAACATAACAACATTTTTATTTTCTCAAAATTGGCTCAAACGATTTAGGTTAAAATATCGTATATTCAAGATATTTACACGATAAATAAAATATATTTTTTGAACTTTCTGGGAATAACCTCTGAAGATCTCTTTATTCTGAATTAATTTTGCTGGATATTGCATAAGTAGTAAACCATAACAGATAAGACAAAAACTTACTACACAAAAATGTAGATCTCGTTAAAACACACAATTTACGTCACATCATTTTTACTTTCTCTATATGCACTATGTACATAGTGTATAGAGAATGTATTGCACTCCACCAAAAAATTCGATACCGAGATTTCACCGGAAATATATGTTTTAGGGTCCCCTTTATTTAAAAAAAGCATTTTCGGAAAAAGGACCGCGTGTGTGTGTGTGTGTGTGTGTGTGTGTGTGTGTGTGTGTGTGTGTGTGTGTCTGTGAACACGATAACTCAAAAACGAAAAGTAGGTAAAATACCAAACTTGGTATTTAAGTTTAGTATCTTCCAGGGATGCGACACGAAGATTTTGAGAAAAATCCCCCCATCCCCAACTACCCTTTACATGGAACTTTTTTTCAAAAATTTTGATTTTCTCAAAAATGGCTCTAACGATTTTGATTAAAATTTCGTATATTAAATATATTTACCTAACAAATAAAATGTATATCTTGAATTTTCTGGGAATAGCCTCTGAAGAGTAGTTTATTCTGGATGAATTTTACTAAATTTTGAATAACTGCTAAACCATAAGAGATGGACAAAAACTTACTGCACAAAAAAATGTAGAGCACGATAAAACACACAATTTATGTTATATACATTTTTTTCGTGGAGTTCGTCGTTTTTGTGACATTCCTTATTTTTAAAATAAGAACTGAAGCTTTCCTGGCGACGTGTTAATTCAAAATCTTCTCGGGCTTCTAGCCAGGTAGAAGTCCGAGAAGATTTTGAATTCCTTATTTTTGGTTTCTGCTATGAAAAACTTATACATTTCTCATGCAGGAATTTGTCAACTGCTGTACATACAAAGGAACATCATTGACATAGCAACCAGCTTTTGATTATCACTTTAACGTATGGTACTCCCTTATTTCACCCCTACTTACAAGGAAGCAAGTAATATGGCTATTTCTGCTAATGTTTTACTGATTAGCATGAAGTTAATAGAAGCATAAGCTTTTAAGAATAATTTGTTGCCGGGATATAGAGAAAGTCGTGTGAATGGTACACATCAGATTTTTTTTCGTGGAGCTAATCATTTTTCTGATATTTCTTATTATTGGTTTCACTTTTAAAATACTTAAAACTTTTCACATGTGGAAATTTGTCAAATCCTGGCAATGCAAAGTCACCTTCTGTGGTGTAGTAGTTACCATGCTAATCTACCATACCCAAGGTCGCGGGTTCAAACCCAGCGGAGGACGATGGCTTTTTTTCGGGCGTAAAATCGTTAGCATGGCTACCTTCGGAAGGGAAGTAAAGCCGTTGGTCCCGTGTCGTACATTTACGGCACTTAAAAGAACCTCAAGCCTGATAAAGACGTCTCTGTTCAAAATAAAGCGGTCTTTCACGCCCGATAGTATAGAATGGGACGCTGAGCAGTTAAAGAGCGTCTATAAATAAAACTCCATTTCCATTCTCTGGCAATGCAAAGAACGGATTTCACCCACATGGTAACGAGCTTTTAAAAGATTTGACTATCACTTTAGTCTAGTGTATTTCCTTATTTCCCTTCTATTTACAAGAAAACAAGTAATAAGACCACATCTGTAAATGTTTATCTCGATTAGCATGAAGTAGATAAAAGAGTAGCCGAGATGTAGAAAAGTCATGTGAATGGAACACGTCAGATTTTTAAAAGTTGCTTTCATCAGTTTTCATAGTTTTTACAACTAACAAAAGGAACTTTTGTAGGGAGACTCTAATTTGGGATACAAGCATGATTTTACTGCTATACGTGGTGAAATATAAGAACAGAAGTCTATTAAGGATTAAAATTGAAACCATTTTGTAAGCAAGCCATTTCTGTATATTAGCATTTTAGAAACTGTACAGCTTAATAATACCTCATTTGGTAGTTCCACCATTATGTGCGCTTTCACACTGAGATCGCTGCTCACTCTAAGGCTGGAAGTTATTTTAGGAGCACCAGTTATGTTTAGTTTGTACACTGTACGACACGATTCGTTTTTAAATACTGCCCATTCATTCTTTTTAGGTAGTTTCTTGGATACGTTATCTGCAAAATTAGGAAAATCCTGTACACGGTTTTCTTCTTCTGCTTGTCTCTTTTCATCCTGCTTTATCTTTTTAAGGCGATGATCAATCTCTTCTCTTTTCTGTTGGGGATTTTTTAGTTTATTTTCGTTCGCAAAACTTATATATGAAGGTAAATTTGGAAACAACTTCGGAATTGCACCTACACACAAAACTGGATGATCGCGTTTACGAAAGCATGTATTTCTATCCTTGTTTATGTATTTCTCGATCAAACTCACGTCACTTTCTTGAAAATTTTTCACACATACCACAGATCTGCCGGATGGTGACCAATCTGCCCGTGGAACAGAACGAATCCATTTGCTCCGTAGATCCGGGTCTTTAGGGAACCGAAAACAACTTACATATCCTTCGGTTTTCATTGTTTTATCGTAATTGCTCACGCACCCCGCACTATGCATTTATCTGGCATATTTATGAGAAAATGAAATGGCCTGTTATTTATGCACGCTCTTTAACTGCTTTGGTTCTCAGCGTCCAATTCTAAATTGGGCGTGAAAGATCACTTAATTTTGCTCAGAGGCCTCTCTTATCAGGCTTGAGGTTCTTTTACGTGCCGTAAATCTACGACACGGGACCCACGGCTTTACTTCCCTTCCGAAGGAAGCCATGCTAAGGATTTTTACGCCCGAAAAGACATCATAACATGGTACAAGCGAGGAGGCAGTTTTGCATTGAAACGCGTGCTGCGTACTTCAGCTGATAGACGTTGCCACATTTACTGGGACCGGGTCATCTAGAGATGGCTATGTTTCTCTCCATCTCGGCAAGGAAAAGTAACAAGTACGCTGTAGTTGGCATTAGACACCATCCGCAGAGCGCACAAATTTTCGACTACTCACTCCAGTTAACTTAACCAAACGTGATATCGCGGTAACTAACGAGTTACAGATAGGGTTGCCAGATCTCAGTGGAATGAATTCTTCGGGCAAACGGGACAATGACTTTAATCTACGAGCTAGAATGTGATCTTACCCTTAAATAATTTGGAATAATTTTGTTCGAATGTATCGTAACAAAACGGTATGTTTCCATTCTTATTCTGTCAACCTTTCATTATTGTGTCTAATATTCGGCTCGCAGCCTCGCACATTAAAGAAACACGTTGCGGCAACATGTCAACTGGCAACGTCTATTTTTGTGTTCGTTCATTGTGAGTTGTATCACTTACCATTTTACCGGCAATTGCTGGAAAGCTAGGATCGTGCGTGAATAGGCTAGCTTTCATAATTCATAGTAGTGATCTCGTTCTGAGTAATAAGAGTAAATAAAGAGGCGATATCTAACTTCGTTCCGAGAGGACGAAAATTAAGAGTGGTTACAAAAAGTTGATAGTGATGACTGATGAGTGTTTGTGTAAGTACAGAATAAACGGTATCTCAGTCACTGGTAAATATGACAACGTGAAGGCAGTGAATAAGCATTTACAATCAGAGACACAAAGTGGATATTATTACACAAAAGAAAAATCAATCTCTTCTTCAATTCCTGCCAAAATAATTTTCTACAGAAGACGGGGAAGAATCACTGCAACGGGATTAACTATGGCTTATGGTGTGAAACACCACCGTGCTTACAGTTCTCAAGATTGTGGTAATATCCGAAAGTAAGATGCTACCGAACTAAAAGTGAGGCGTTAATAAAAAATGTGCTTTTGCCTTATGCTAAAGAGAAGCTACTAAGCGAATTAAAGCAAAATGTGCCGCTTTCATTAGCTTCAGAAGCTTCAAATAAGGGCAATAAAAGCATTACCCGTTAGTTGTATTGTACTTCTCCAAAGATAAGGGAACATGCAATTAAGTTCTTGATTTCTATGAAAATGTAAACGAATCCGCAGAAGTCATTTCAAATAAAATAAAATCTATTTTACTGGAAAATAAACAGTGTATTTCTTATTCAGCCGATTTCAGTAAACATAATTCTGTCTTTACTAGATTAAAAGAGGAAAACACAAAATTAAAGCCATTGTTACTGTCATATATTACGTAATTGTGTTAAATTTGGATTCAAACTTCTATAATATGATGTAGAAAGTCTAATTCTTAAAGTATATTCGACTTTTCTTCATTAACAAAAAATTCCTAGGAACTAAAAAAGATTTTGCGAGTTTGCTCAGCATGACTATAGTGAAATATTGCGACACATTGTTATGCGATGGTTGTCTTGCAGTCAGCATTGGAGCGTCTTGTTAAGATGTGGCGAGTCTTAAAAATGTATAATGTAACACGGGTCGAAGAAAAAACACCGCCTAATTTAGAAATTTATTAGTTCACAAGACAAAATAAACATATGTTCACTAACACTACCAGAGTATTTTCTGTATTTTTAAATGCAGCATTACCTGTCTTTTCTAAAGCAATTAGACTTTCGGAAAAAGAGGACACACTTTCCACAGATGTTCACGAGGTTATTTTGGCAGCGAAGAAACAAATAGAGATAGGTGGATAGGTTCTGTGAATTTGAAGTTAATGTCATTAGAACACCTTACAGAAGAAAAGAACATCTAATTAGTACACCCTTGTTTACGATAGATTGTTAAACTATCTTAATAAATGGTACAACTTTAGTGGGAATTACTATGTGTATATGCTGTGTCGTGCTAGACTTATGTCAACCAAAACTATTTTCATTTAAGTATAGAAGAAATTGAAAATTAGTTTCAATTGAAACGATCTGTATCATGAGTTTTCTGTTGTGAAATCGGTAATATCAGATCTTGATAGGAAGGACATTTGCTATAAAGCGTGGAGTGAGTTTATTGAAAAAGCTGATGTATCAAGTCTCGCAATTCTGTGAGTAACGCGCACGTTGAACGAGTGCGTATTGGTCGGTTACTAGAAACAGAATCTCAACGGAACTTGTGAAATTCGAGTTTTGTGATCAGAAGGATTTGAAAAAGTTATGGGACGATTTCTACAGCGTGGTTCTTAAAAACCAGACTCTTCTGAATGCAGCGAGATCCTCAAAAAAGTATGAATAATAAGGTACGCGTTTATAACAGTATGAATGTTTACTTTCTCTACATGTACTATGTACATAGTGTATAGAGAAGGTATTGTATTGCATCCAAAAATTCGATATCGAGATTTCACCAAAAATGCATGTTCTGATATCCCCTTAATAAAAAAAAAAACTTTTTAGAAAAATGTTCGCGTGTCTACGTGTGCGCGCGCACGTGTGTAAGTGTGTGTGTGTGTGTGTGGGGGGGGGCAGCATAGCTCAAAAACGAAAAGACCGTTAAATACCAAACTTAAATGCCAAGTTTTGTATCTTCCAAGGCGACACGAAGATTTAAGAAAATCCCCCCACCCCAACTACCCTTTATATGGAACATTTTTCGAAAATGTTGATTTTTTTCAAAAATGGCTCTAACGAATTTGATTAAAATACCGTATATTAACATACCAAATAAAATGTATATCTTGAATTTTCTAAGAATAGCCTTTGAAGACCTCTTTATTCTGGATGAGTTTTGCCAAATTTTGCTTAACTGCTAAGAGGTAGACGAAAACTTGCTGCACAAAAAATGTAGATCTCGTCAAAACACACAATTTACGTATTTACGTTTTTGTTGCGAAGGTAACCGTTACCGAGATATTCCTTGTTTTTGGTTTCAATGGTAAAGTCATATTTTTCTCAGACTGGAAGTGTCCGTTTTTCTTTGTTCTACTCCTGGCCGAACAAAGAAACGATTTGTAATGACAATCGCATAACGACAGCTTTTAAAGCATTTGAGAATCACTTTAGCCTAGTGCATTCTCTTGGTTTCCTTCTACTTATAAGGAACTAATAAAAACATTCTGCTAATGTTTATCTCGATTAGCATGGTGTAAAAAGAATAATCTTTTGTTAGAAGTACATTAAAGATATTTACATGACAAATAAAATGTATATCTGGAATTTTCTGGGAATAGCTTCTAAAGACCTCATTATTCCGAATGAATTTTGTTGAATTTTGCGTAACTGTTAAACCGTAAGAGATAGACAAAAAACCTATTACACAAAAACTGTAGATCACATTAAAAGACCCAACTTGTCATATATGTTTTTTCTTCTTTTTTTTTTTCTCCTTTTCGTGGAATTATTTCTGAGACATTCCTTGTTATTTGTTTGAGAATCAAAATACTTAAAACTTTTCTCACACGGGAAGTTGTAAACTCATGGTCCTGCATAGAAACATATTTCAGCCACATGGCAATCAGCTTTTAAAAGATTTAACATCCGTTTTAGCCTAGTGTATTCCCTTATTTCTCTTCTACTTACAAAGAAGCAAGCAATTAAGACAATTTCTATTAATGTTGATCTCGCTTATCATAAAACACATCGAAGAATTTGATTTTTAACAATAATTTGTTACAGCGATGTAGAGAGAATCATGTGAATGGAACACATCAGTTTTTTCTACTACTATTTTTATTTTGTTTGGTATAGGCTCGGCGGCAGGAGTTAGGTAATCTTATGCTAGTAAAGATTATGACCGTAATAATACCGAAAATCTGTTTAACAGTTTCCGCCCCCAAACACACAAATGTCCGTGACCAGTTTGATCTCCGGGCCTGCCTAGGGTTCATTCTGGCAACCCAGTTACAGAATGCCAATAGAGGAACTTTTAAGAGCAATTGAGGACCGTTTTAACAAAACTCAACAAACGTCATTTTTTTTTCAAAATGCAGGTTTTGACGGATTGTGGTCAATTGTAATGAGAGGAAAAGAATGCACTTTTCTAAACATCACAAAACTTAATATTTCCCATTGAAAAGAGTGCCTCAATATAGAGCGGTTTCACGAAACGCGACAACTCCATTTCTTAAATTTTCACAAAATTCAACATATCCTTCATTAAATCAACATATTACACTTTTATCCCATTATCATCAAATACATTGTTACAACAATGCCATGCGTTTGTTTTTCGACAACAATGGCACAGCTGTTGGAAGCTAAAGCGTTAATTCAGTGTGTTTTTGGACGCTATAGTGAGCGAATGTGTTCTGTAAGTAGTGGCAACAATCCAGAAGCTGTTTGATGACCGAAAAGGGCAGGAAGAGTAGGAATAGAGTACGCCAATCTAAAGGTAGCAGATATACAGTTGCCCCTAAAAATGACATTAATCCCAACTGTAATCATTTAGAAGTAAATGCACTGGCAGTTCTTTCTGCTTAAATTATATATTTCATTTTCAAGACAATATATATAGAAACAGTACAAAAGTGGAACAGGATAACATTTTGCTAAGATACATGAAAGTTGATCTACCTAAACGGAGTACAGTAAAGGAAGACTTCAAAAAGCTAGAAAGATGTGTGTCTGTTTCATATTTCATAAGAGGTGAAAATGGAGATGATTTCCCAGTATGTGCTGCTACGTTTAGAAAAGTGACATGTTTGTAACCACAAATATTTATTGAATATCTGCATTGTTAGTAACCTACAATGTATTTTTGACATGTGTTTCTGGAAGTAGATCAAGACGTTATGCTAAAAGATACAAACAGGAAGGTCTTGCACCTAAGGAAAACCGAGGAGGGCAAGGTGGGAAACTTTGTGAGAGGGATGAAGAGCAGACTGAGTGTATTAAGAGAGATATAGTGAAATATGTGTCGTGCGGCACATTATTCAAGAAATAAAATAGTATGTTCTTATCTTCCACCAGAACTATGCCTGTATTGTGACTCTAGAATGAGGGAAGGACATATTTTAGCATGTTCTATTTCTAAGTACAAATCTGTGTTTTACAAACATGCCAATTTAGACTTTGAGAATTCCCATACTGACTCATGTCCATCATCTGCAAAACTTCTACTAGAAATAAAATCCCTTGTACTAGGTCTCAAGCAAAAAATAAAGCAAGAACTTATTACAGGTTGCATAAATTAAGGGCAAAGAAGTTTTTCACTATTTTAAACGACAATTATGATAAAGATAACATATCTGTTTGCTTTGATTGCCAACAAAACCAGCCACTGCCCAAACTTTCAATAGGGGAAATTTTCTATTCTCGCCAAGCATTGTACAATAGCATTCACAAAAAAATCCAGAAATTTAACCCTTAGATTGTTTTCAGGTTCTTGTGGGTCTCAAAATGAGAATTCCATAATTTGGGCTATGCTTGTTGGTTATTTGAAAGGCTCTGAAATTTTTAAAGAAATTAAACATTTCTTTCCTATCCAAAGGACCGTGTGTTCGGTTTGATAGAGAAAGAAATGAGAAAAAACAATTCGATCACATTGCTATTTGAGAATTATGAAATTATGGGGAACTTTGGGGAGGTAAAAGTCTTGGATAAAGACTGGTATACCTATGATTTAAAATCGATGGCAAAAAATATTGTAAAATGTAAATTATCTTTCAAAATTATGGAGGTGAGAATATTTGCATACAAAAAACCTTGTAATAATGGTGTACAGTGCTACGTACAAAACACTTATTTTTCTGCATCAATAGAAGCTGAAGTGTTTAAGCTAAGGCAGACAGCTTCTGTAATGCCTAAAGCACCAATGGTAAACCATATTGGCAAGAAGAAAGCTGATGACGTGAAGAAGTTAATGAGTTACTTCCATGACAAATCGGAAGTGGGTAAAGTATTTTATGGCAAAGTTCTAAAAGGCTGTGGCAAAGATTCTGACAACAGGATGGATTATGATAAGAAACCATTGCATTTAGATTTTGTACATTCAATTTTCAGTGATTTTGGGTATTGCAAAGAAAAAAAAAAAAAAAAAAAGCTTAATCCTACACTGACGTTTTTCTGTATATCAATAATTTTGAACAAATTAGGGTTATATGTGTTTTAATTAACCAATTTTCAATCCAGCTGTATTTAAGCATTATTATAAAACACATGCTAATGATTTTGATGAGGTTTTTGCCAACTGTGAATGAAAATTAATTAACCATTTTAAGTTATGTGTATTTCAAAAATGGATTTGTTGAGTTTTGTAAAATTGTTAAGTTTTGTCACATTTTTTTCCAAATAAATTAAATAACAAAAGTAGTTATATTGCCTATCAATAAATGCATCTCAAAAAGAGAAACACTAACATATTTTTTTTTTTTTTCTTTTTTTTTGGAGTTACTATATCAAAAGCCTCAGAGTAAACTAAAAAAAAAACGTTTACTGTAAAATTGTTAAAATGGCGTTTGCTGAGTTTTGTTAAAATGGTCCTCAATTGTTTTAAGCTTAGCAAATAATTCTAGCCACCATGTTAACAACAAAGTTACAGAATAGCTTTAATTATAGAGTTCACAACTAAAATCTGTAATTTTTTTCGCCACTTTTCACTAATTTTTTGTTCTATTCACATGACCTTGTCTACATCTCTATTAAGACATTGTTGTTAAAAGGTTATTCTGCTATGTACTTCATGCTAATCGAGGTTAGCATTAGTTGAAATGGTCTTATTAGCCTTGTAAGTAGAAGAGAAATAGGGAGTAAGCTAAGCCGATAGTCAAATCTTTTTAAAGCTGGTTGCTATGTGATTGAAATTTGTTTCTTTGCATTGCCAGGAGTTGACAAATTCCTGTATGAAAAAAACTTTAGGTATTCTAAAACTGAAACCAATAACAAGGAACCCCCTCCCAGGGGCCTACTATGGTAGGTACGGGTTTGGCGCACCCGGGGTCCCGAGCCAACCTTGACTCCCTCAGTGGGCAATCTCTGAGTGGTGAGAGAGTCACTAGGTCAAATGCCCACCCACGTGTAGGCCGTGCGTGGAGACCCATGTCGGTGGAAAGGAATATCCTGGTTGGTTGAGGGTTGCATATCTGAGCCTGGGCCTTCTGTCTTTTCAGTCACTAGGGAGGGTATGCAACTTAATACACCACTTTGGTTTCTGCTTCACCTAAACGGGAGGCTAGGGACTAGCCCACCCCTAGTCAATCGGCCAGGACTAGGTATTATACCGAACTCCAGGGTGAGTGGGACGGCGAGCCTGCTATATCCCCTGTGTAGCCCTGTCATCCCAGTGGTATGACCCCTTGTTGGACTCCGTGGTGGGTGGGGAGCACCGGGGGATGAAAATAAAAATTTACTTTCATGGCAAAATCAAAAAAATCCATTAAATATGGTGCTGAGTTCGGAAAAGAAGTAGTCGAGTGTTGTGGTCCTCGCTACTTGATTGTCAATAGAACAGAGGAAGGAAGAAAGTTCTCTAGCTTAAGCCCTTTTATTATTCAAAAGGCTCTTGATAACATTGCTGGTCCTGTAAAATCTTGTATAAGAGCTCATAATGGCACGCTCCTGGTAGAAGCAGAATCAGCATCCCAGGCTGCAAAAATACTAAAGGCCAAAATGTTAGCTAGCTATCCAGTAAAGGTCGATGTACACAAAAGCTTGGATTCCTCACGCGGTGTGGTAAACACCCACGCACTGGACGGTTTGACCTGTAAGGAAATTCAAGAAAATCTTGCTCCTCAAGGCGTAACATCTGTGTATCCGGTTCAAAGAAAAGTAAATGGAGTATTCGTGCCTACCCGTACCCTGTTTATTACCTTTGATCGGGTAGATCTCCCAGAAAGGATAATGGCAGGGTATGAATCCATTGAGGTAAGACCGTATATACAGAACCCGCTCAGATGTTATGTCACCAGTGAATTCTGCAATGGCGAGTCTACCTGTGTGAACTGTGGCAAAATCTCGCATGACGGAGAATGCACGTCAGCTCCAACGTGTGTTAACTGTAACGGTGAACATCCATCAAGTTCCCGTAGCTGTCCCCGTTTTGCAGAGGAAAAGACGGTCCAGGAGATACGGGTCAAAGATAAGGTGTCCTTCTTGGAAGCCCGGAAACTCTTGCGAATCCGCCAACCCTCTGTCCCGAAGTATGGTACCTATAGCTCAGTTGTAGCTAAATCGGTACAAAGTCGAGAAATCGCAACTCAAACCTGCGATATAAACGGGCTCACGTTTGCAGAAAAGATTCTCACAGCCAGCTCACTTCCTAGGCCTTCGACTTCAACATCTAAGTCCTGAAACTGTAAAAAGCGCTAAAATTAAATCGCCGCCAAAGCAATCGACCTCGACCAACAAGTCTGGCAAGCTAATAATATATAAAGAACCAGAAAGAAAGTTTAAGAGCACCCATGAGAGAACTGACTTCCTCAAACAAAGTGTAAAGCCTATTCCCAAAGCAACAAAGGGAAACAAGAGTCCACGGAGGTCCTCTTCTGAGGATTCGACTGGGAAGAACTCAGGTCGGCGACTATCATCTTCGCCGGTCTCTATTTCCAATCGGTTCGAGGTACTCGAACCGAAATTTTCAATTGGAAAGGGGTCATCCCAAGTGGAGGAAATGGAGGAAGGTGATACTGCCCTCACTGCCAGAAGGACAGTGACAAAGAGGCAGGACCATCCTCCCGTAGAAGGTGTCTTCCCGACACCTAAAAAGAATAAACTCAACCGACCTCCGCAGCCTTCAAAATAGAAACAACCACAATGTACAACTTATCCCATTATAAAGAACATGGCTATTCTACTATGGAATAAGAACACATCGACCTGAGCTTGAACTGCTGCTTAACCAGCACGATCCTTTGGTCGTATGTTTGCAAGAGACTAAGCTCCGTCCACAAGACAGCTTCAAAATCAAACGGTACACCCCAGTAAGGTGTGATCTATCATCGGAAGAGGGTGTACCTGCGCACGGAGGCACTATGATGCTCATCAGAGATGATATATTCGCGCAATCTGTATCATTACAGTCCGTCATCCAGTCAGTAGCTGTAAGGATTAAACTGTCACATACCAGATTCACCATTTGTAATATATACCTTCCTCCGAGTGACGACCACTCGCTCACTGATTTAGGGGATCTAGTTTCTCAATTACCAACACCGTTTCTATTGGTAGGTGATGTAAATGCCCATCATCCACTTTGGGGCTCACCTCGGGCTTGTGCGAGAGGTAAGTTAATTGCTGATTTTTTTAATAATTCTAACCTAATTCTCCTGAACACCGGAGAACCTACATTTCTTTCTGATGCTGTCAACAGTTTTTCACACTTGGATTTAGCAGTTTGTTCACCACCATTAGCATCTTCCTTACAGTGGAATATAATCTCTGATCTACATTCTAGTGACCACTTTCCATGTCTTATCAGTCTCTTGCCACAAGATACATGTTCCACACGTTCACCTAGATGGCGTATAGATCAAGCCAACTGGAACCTTTACTCCCGGTTGGCTGCCTTTTATTACGAGCACGACTCTGTGAATGTCTTAGTGGAGCACCTCACAAAAAACATTCTTGATGCTGCCGAGCAGTCTATTCCACGATCGACAACCCAAACCAGTCGTCGATTTCCGGTACCTTGGTGGACTGATGAATGCCGAAATGCCATTCGTGCTCGCAGGCGTGCTCTCAGGATTTTCCAACATCGCCCAACACTGGATAACCTGATTGAGTATAAAAAGATGCATGCCAAATCTAGGCAGGTTGTTAAGGAAAGCAAAAAGACATCATGGAGCAAGTTTGTAGAGTCATTCAATCGACATACACCTTTCTTTATCGTATGGGATAAGTTAAGGCGCGTGGACGGAAAAATGACTCATACGCCAATCGCCGGTCTTAAAACAGGTGTAGGAGATGTTGTTGATAAGTTTGACGTGGCCAACACTTTTGGCGGTGCTTTCGCTCAAGTGTCTAGCTCAGAGAATTATTCGCCTGATTTTCTTCCCGTTAAGGCTCAGGTGGAATCGCAAGGTTTCAACTTTCGTTCTAAAAAGCTTGAAGATTACAATCGACTCTTCACCATGAGGGAGTTAGACCATGCACTATCATCTTCGCGAAACTCTGCACCAGGTCCTGATGGAATACACGTCCAAATGTTGCAACATCTCTCTCCTGAAGGTAAGGCATTCCTACTCCAGGTCTATAATCGTGTTTGGGTTGACGCCACTTTTCCAGAAAAGTGGCGAGAGGCCACTATCGTACCTATTTTGAAAGCTGGAAAGGACCGTTTTCTTCCATCCAGCTACCGTCCAATTTCCCTCATCAGTTGTGTTTGCAAGGTGATGGAACGCATGCTTAATGGACGGTTCATATGGTGGCTGGAAACTCATAATCTACTGACCAACACCCAGTGCGGTTTTCGACGACGTCGTTCAGCAGCTGACCATCTTGTCTCGATTTCGACGCAGATAATGAATGGATTTATGAAGAACTGTCAAACCGTTGGGGTGTTCTTTGACCTCGAAAAGGCTTATGATACGTGTTGGCGCGCAGGAATAATACGTTCCCTATACAACTGGAACATACGTGGACGCCTTCCGTTATTCATTCAGGAGTTTATGAGGGACCGCGTTTTCCGAGTAAGGGTCAGCTCGGTTTTACCAAATGGTTTTGTTCAAGAGAACGTAGTGCCACAGGGATCGGTACTAAGCGTCACGCTGTTTGCTATAGCAATTAATTCTATCTCGAAATGTATTCTCCCAGGAGTATCGTCCTGCTTATTCGTAGACGACTTTGCCATCTATTGTACATCTCAGCGCACACCTTTTTTGGCACGCCGTCTGAAGCGGTGTTTAGACAGCCTCTCAGATTGGAGCTCTAAAAATGGCTTTCGCTTCTCTGCTGAGAAATCACTCTGCGTGAACTTCTGGCGCCGCAGGAGGCGATTACCACCTTCGCTGCGGTTTGGCACAGTTTTACTACCATACGCGGATGAGACGAGATTCCTTGGGTTGATATTCGATAGAAAACTGTGTTGGTCACCACATATAGCACAGCTGAAAGCGCGCTGTAACCGTTCTCTGAATATTCTACGGATACTAAGTGGCAAATCTTGGGGAGCGGATCGGACAGTCTTGCTGCGACTTTATCGCTCACTGATTCGGGCCAAGTTAGATTACGGATGCATAGTTTATTCTTCGGCAAGACCATCTGTGCTTAGAAGATTAGACACTGTCCATAATCAGGGTATACGTCTGGCTGTTGGAGCTTTTCCAACCAGTCCAGTAGCCAGCCTTTATGCTGAATCGGCGGAACCCCCTCTGCAGTGTAGACGAGATATTGTTAACAAAATATGGCATCCAACGTTCACTCCTTGTTTAACACTGAGCTGGACGAGCATTATAGAAATATCTAAATTAGTCCACGGCCCCCAGGCGTTCGCTTCCGAATGCTTCTTCATAAGCACGATATCGTAATGCCTAGAATGTTTCCCAAGGGGGAAAGGGTGCACCCACCTTGGTTACTTACAACATCCCACGTAAACCTCGGGATGACGGCATACCGAAAGTCTACAATGCCTTTTTCTAGTATCCGTAGATGTTTTTTAGAATTTTTGTCAAACTACAATGACCGAACTTGTATATATATTGACGGAAGCAAGTGTACCGTTGGTGTTGGGTGCGCCTTTGTTTATGATACCGAACAATATACATTCGGTTTTCATAGTGGCACATCTATTTATAGTGCGGAGCTATACGCAATATATCGAGCTATTCTGCACGTTGGCCGTCGAAATTGAAGTGACTGCCTTATATTGAGTGATTCACTGAGTGCACTTCAGAGCCTTGGTGATCTCTACAACTATCATCCTATCGTGCAGCGTATCCAGGATGCCCTCCACGTTTTATATACTTCCGGGGTTAATTTGGAGTGTGCATGGATTCCTAGCCACATTGGCTTGCCGGGGAATGAACTGGCAGACTTTGCAGCAAAGACGGCAACCACCGAGCCCAGTACAAAAAATTCTTGTATAACATCGGAAGACTTTAAGCTTGTTGTGCGCAGGGCGATACTTTCGTGCTGGCACGATGAGTGGTCAGTTCTCCGCGGAAACAAGCTTAGAGTAGTGAAAGACCTTCCAATAAACTGGGTAACTTCCTCTCGTCATTCTCGACGGGAGGAAGTAATTTTGGCTCGTTTGCGTTTTGGCCACTGCAATTTTACACATAGTTTCCTTTTTAAGAGTGAATCTGCTCCATTGTGTCTGCTTTGCGGAGAAGATTTGTCTGCCCGTCATGTGTTGCTAGATTGTGTTAATCTAGCACATATTCGGGAATCACTGCAACTGCCGGTCAGTCTTGCAGAAGTCCTGGCGGACGATAGTCGAGCGGTTGCTAAGATTTTTTAATTTTTATCGAAGATACCATTCAAATTTCGGATTTAGTTGTTTCTATCCTTGTTTTTGTATTAGTTTTAATTTTTTTTTTCTTCTCTCAAATCACCAATCTATGGCTTTTTCTATGATTACTTTTTACATTCATTTTTAGACTAATCTTTCGTTCTTATTAATAATATTTCTTATTGAGCTTTATCTCTGGCTTTTGCCATGATTTGTTCAATAAGGGCGCTGATGACCTTGTAGTTGAGTGCCCATAAACACTAACCATCATCATCCTATTGAGCTTTATCTCTGGCTTTTGCCATGATTTGTTTGATAAGGGCGCTGATGACCTTGTAGTTGAGCGCCCATAAACACTAACCATCACTCCTAACCATCATTAACAAGGAATGTTTCGGAAATGGCCGACTTCATGAAAATGTGTATATGAAAATTTGTATTTTAACAAAATGTACATTTTTGTGTAACATGTTTTTGTCTATCTCTTATGGTTTGCCAGTTACGCAAAAAATCATCCAGAACAGAAGAGGTCTTCAGAGGCAATTCTAGAAAATTCAGATATTAATTTTGTCATATAAATACTTTTACTATAATATGGCATGAATCAAAATAGTTAGCTTGAAGTGGGGGTATTTTCCTCAAAATATTTGTGTTGCATCCTTGGAAAATACTAAACGTAAATACCAAAATTTTGAGTTATTGAATCTTTGTGTTTCATCCTTGGAAGATACCCAACTTTTGAGTTTAGTTACTTTTAGATTTTAAATTTTTTAGTTATTGGGCTCTCTCTCTCATACACACACACACACACACAGGTGTAAGAATCAGAGCTTTGATGTGAAAGTCAACGATGGCACACATGTCAATTCATGCAGGTATAACAATGCAAGGCAACAATCAGTTATTACTTCTGATGCAATTACAGCCACAGAGCATAGCCATCATATTTTGTTTCTCTGATATGGCAGAAGTCGCAACTGTCAAAACTAACTCCACAATGTGAAAACCTAAGGAGCTACTGAAGAACAACTCACTGGCTTTATACAAGACAGGATACAGATGCACAAGTTCATTCACTTTTGCAACATACTTTGAATGCTTCAATTGGTTGAATTAAATCATTCACACCCTTTTTCTTTCGCTTGCACTCTTTCTTCTTTATTTGACTTCAAAGTGCACATCCTAGTTCATGTAACATTCTATGCCATTAATGACCAAGTATAAATACGAGGGCCATCCAGAAAGTGATAAGACGATTTGGCATAACTAAATGATAACTAAAGATATCAACATAAAACTTTATTTACAAAGTTACAGTACCGTAATCTATTTCTAAATGTAATCTCCATTCTGTCAAGACATTTGCTGTCACATGATACCAGTTTTTCATTGCTGATGTTATGCTTTTCTACCGTCAAAGAATTTATTTGTTGCACAATTTATTCAATGCACAAAATGTTCAGCCAATCAAAGTTAATAGGCAAATAATGCAAGTGTGTAGTGATAATGCAATGAATGAATCTTCAGTAAGGAAATGGCGCATAATTTAAAGCCATCAAGGAAGAACCAGTGTGTACAACAAAGACCAGAGTGAAAGTACATCAATTATTATAGAGTAGTTCAAAGCTTGAAAAAAGAATTAAGAAAAACTCACTTTAGACACATACATGACTTTTTGGATAGAAAAGATTTCCCAACCCATGAAGACCTCAAAGTGAGTGACATCTTGGCTTAGATCTTTAGCAGTGGAAGAGTATAACATATGCATTGAAAAACATGTGACAATAAATACCTTGATAGCAATGACAATTATGTTGAAAAATAGAGTAAGGCAAGTTAGACAAAAGCCTTTAATAATTAGTTCAGATTCAATTAAATGTATTGATTTGGGCTGAAGAGAATTTTTGGTAGCCAAAATTTGCATTATATTTTAATGAAGTTAAGAGGATTTACTGCAATTTTGTAAATAAAGTTTTGTGTTGATAACTTGTGTTATTGTTTAAATATGCCAAATTGTCTGCCACTTTCTGGATGGATTTAATACGATATAGTGTGTTGAAGTATTTTACAGGATACTGCTTTTCTTTAATTCTGTAAACCTTATTTCCCAGGCAATTAATTACTAAAATGATAATTAAAATCATTTCTGAATCTTGCTTTTCTTTAATTCTATAAAATTATTTAGCATGCAATTAAATAAGTTAAAGAATAATTAAAAATAGGAATTACATTACAGTTGCCAAAGCACATCAACAATCTTGGTATAACTCGAGAATGGACATATGTAACACAGATGGTTCCTTCTCTAATACCAATGATGGTGATGGAGCAGGTGGTATATGCCAGTTCTTTTCCTTTGATGGAAATGTGGGGAAAAAATACCACACATTTTGATGAAGAAATAGAAGATGTTTAAATAACACCATAAAATTTATTTCCCTGGCTGCATCAATGCAAAAATATAGTTATTCTTTTAAGACTCACAGGCTGCTATATAAGCAATAGTAAGAATCCCTAAAATGGAAAAAATTAAAGAAATCCAAAAGATGATTCGTCAAATTAATAAACTTAGGAAAAATGTTTTATTAAGATGGACTCCATCTCATTGTAAAGTGGATGGTAATGAAAAAGCAGATTTTTTGGCAAAGAAAGGAACCCAAATTAAACAAAAAACTAGTATAAAATTCCCTTATGAATCAATCAAATGCACTGTAAAGAAAAAAATATTCACATTTTATAAATAAAGTAACACAAGAAAATAAAAATTCAAAGTGGCTACAAATTGTACAAAATCCTTATTTAATTCTAAAATTACCAAGGAAATCAGCTGTTGCCAACTTTTGTGTCATAACTGGACACGATTGTCTGAACAACCATCTCACCAAATTGCCTGCCACTACCTAAAAAAAATATGAATATGGAACAATTAGAATCATGCCAAGCTTTGAAGATGTATCAAATATTGGGACGCTAGAAGGAGAATGACTTCATTGTCAATTCCATGCATGCACGCACACACACATAATGTTGGTATTAGGACTTATCTAAATATTTCTCACTCCTAGAGGATAGCTTGAATTATCAGCTGTTTTATTAGTTTGTGTTGAAATTTTGATAGGACACTTTGTCAATCTGGATTTATCATAATTCTTGCAAATGATTAAGTTTGCTGTGAATACATTATTGAAGTGTTTATGTTACACAAACAGTATTGCATTTCTTAGCCTTATACAGCATATTCCAAAGAAATTGCATTATTATTCTGAGTACAAACATGCTGTCAATAATGTTGGAGAAGGCAACAATTAGATATAATCAGTCAGTTAAAGAGAATAAGATCTATATTCATTCATCAATACAAAGTACCACTCCTGTTCTGCATATTTAGTTGTGAAACGTATGCTATTAAAAAGGCACTGGAGCGCACTCTGGAACTCTCAGATCACGATTCTTTCACATTATTAGTGACTCTCTATCAACTTTAAACGCCCTTCAAGACATGTTTTCCACAAATAGTATTGTACAAGAAATACTCAACCTTGTCGCCACTGTCTCCAAATCAGGAAAAAATATCAATTTTATGTGGATATCATCTCACAAGAACATTACTGGAAATGAGAGAGCTGATACTGCAGCAAAACAAGCTACAGAATTACCACCACAGAAAGCTTCTGTTGAAACTTCTCTTAATGATGCAGTCACACACTTTAAAAGGAAAATACACAAAGAATGGCTCACCATCTGGATGGATAACTACACAAGCAAGCTGCACAATGTCCGTTGAACTTCATCCCAAGAGTACCCAACACGACAGCTACATCGCCAAAATCAAGTTGTGATATCCCGACTGAGAATTGGACATACCAAACTGGCATTCATATCTGCTAAATAAAAGTCTTCCACCAATATGTGAAGCATGTAACACAATATTAACAGTAGCCCACTTCATGTCGATATGCCCAAAATTTAATAAACAATGCAGTCAGTTTGGTATAGCCAAAAATATTTCTGCAATACTCAACGATGCATCTCTCATTCATAAAACAATTAGTTACTTCAAAGAAATAAATGTATATAAACTCATATAACTAAAGTACCTCAAATGTATTTAAAACTAGTAATTTTAAATTATAAATGCTATTAATGTATTGCTGTAAATCATGTAAGGACATGATAAAACCTTGAGAGGTTAAAACAACCATAAAGCTTAATAAAAAAAAAAAAAAAAGAAGATATATATTACATGTACAGAAGAGTCTCAATTATCCGACCTAAACGGGACCTCAACTATTTCGGATATAACTTGCTAAATGGAGCAAAAAGAAGCTAGGTAGTATAGGACTGTATTAGTAAAAAAAGGACATATTTAGGTTACTGTATTTACTGTATTAAATTATCAATTCCATTCACATGCTGTATACAGCACAGTTCAACAAAAACATGATTTAAATGTCTTACGAGAAAAAACTTTTCAACGTCTGTTTTCCTACCAAAAGATGTTTCCTTGCTGCAAGATTTTGCCATTGTCAAAACTTCAATAGCTCTGTTGTGCTTGCTCCACATAGATTAATGTCAATTCCAGTGCATTTAATCCTTTGATGTGAGTCGTCTTTTTCTTGTTTTGTTCTGCAATGCTTTGTTTTTCATCCCCATTCTGTTACTATTCATAAAATTAACAATATCAGGAATGGTCGCACTGTGGCCAAGTGGTTAAACCACTTGCCTCTAACTAAGTTCGATCCAAGGCATGTGGAATTTGTGGTGGACAAAGCAGTGCAGAGGCAGGTTTTCTGCAGTTTCCCCTGCCATCCATTCCCATATATACATATCAATATTAGGATCATAATATAGAGCCACTTTTTGAAGAATTTCCCACTTGTCCAGTCTTTTTAATGTGTTAAACTTTTCCTCCATTGAAACAACCACTTTTTTTGCTTTATTCGCTACACTTACAGGGATAAGAAAACAATAACATCCACATCCAAGCCATACAATACACTGACTACCAGCTGCATCTGCTCTCTCTCGAGGAGAAAAAAAAAAAAAGAAATAGATTCCTAGTATCAGAACTCCGGTCAGCCATTGTTGAATTTGTTATCCCACATTCATACTTTCTGCACAGTATGACCCAGAATTCAGTATATAGTAAAATAAAGGCAAAAATTGTCATTTGTATATTCTTGGAAATCAATGTCAGAAAGTACGGAATGTTGGATAACTGAAACTCTTCTATAATCAAATCTGACTTAGGACTATTATATAAAGTTATATGCACAACAGCACTAATTACCTCTGCAACCTCCATACTATGAAGTCAATAGTTGAAAAAATCCCAGAACTTCTTTGCTTCTGGATGGCTTCACCTAAAAAGTAAGATATTTACTTTAAGCATTGCTGTCTGAATGAAATGAAAATATAATTTTAATTGGATATTCTCCTGGGTGGCCATGAAGTGGCAAATGTTTGATGAGAAATAAAAAACATACAAATAATAATAAGACTTATTCACTTTATTGCCACTAAGAAACCTGTGAAACAAAAACTTTCTGTTTATTAATTTTGTACATAGTGATCAACTTGGGCTTTATTCAAGTAGATCAGACTTGGAGTCTTAATTTGACATTTTTACATTGCTTTCTACAGGAGTCAACAGGAGTTAAATTGAATTCCTGAGTAATAACTTGGTGCAGATAAACTTCATTTTGGATTGTATTCTTGTAAATGTTATCCTTTAAAAGCCCCAAAAGAAAACAATCTGGAGGAGTTAGGTAGGGTGAACTTGGGGGCCATTCAATAGGTCCTGGATGTCCAATCCACAGAATTGGAAACCTCTCATCAAGCCATTCTTGTACTACCAGAGTGTAATGTGACAGAGCTCCATCTTGCTGCCACCACAAATCTTCAGATCCAAGTATGTTTTTCTCATGTAATTTGCATAAGAAAAATGGTCCAATCAAGCCCTGGTAGTCACTCCCAGAGACAGATAATCATGTTAAACAGTAACATTTTGGTTTTCATGTTGCCAGCAAACAATTATATCTGTTAACAGAATCCAACACAGGAATTTGGCATTGTTCTAGGTCAGGACCATCTTCCAACATATTCTGCTAGATTCAAATACATTTCACTTTCTCCATAAACTCGCTAACCATATCCAGACAAAAGACAGCTGCACCCACGAAATATATGGTCATTAAATTATAAGGTAACCTCTATGGCGCCTCTCTCCACTGCACGAGAGATCTGAGAGCCACCAGGAAAGTGGTGCTGGCAAAAGCACACTAAAATATGCATCTTAAGATAAATTATGGAAATGTTGACCGTCTGCTCACATATGTGCAGCACAATTTGTGAAAATATTCTTGCTAACTCGTCTAAGCTTAATTGTAGGAATCACAGGAATCCTTGTGATTTCTTGCATAATGTTATTTCTGAGTTTCTGTAAATTACACAGGGATTTCTGCTGCTGAGCTTAGGTGAATGAGCAAAAACATCTTTAACTTATTATTACTGCCTGAATGGGAGCAGATGGCTCGTGAGTTGTGAATATGGGGTTTACATTTAAATCTATTAAAAAGCTTGTGAGTACAATCAAATTAAATACCTGAAGATGTCATTTTGTATATAGGAGTTCATAATGTATCAAAATCAGGTTGAGTCAAAATAAAGAAACACTATTATTAACTAATAAAATAAATTGTGGTTTAATTACTTTTAAAGTTATTTATTTTATAAAATGTATGAAAAATTGAAATGCCAAATTTTTGGTCTGCCCTTTTTTATTTCTATTTTATGTTTCCTTTTTTCTAACTATAGAAAATGTAATTTACTTTAATTCCATGACTTTTAATCCACTTAAATCCATTCCATTGTCATGACAAAAATACTTCCTAAAAGCTATATAAAATAGGAAACTGTACATAAAATGCAGAACGAACATTGTGGAAAAAGTACAACAAAACAGTGCAACTCCCTTGTGTTTCAGAGGTTGCTTGGAGCATAATTAAATTGTGCAATAGAATTGCTTTTATGAGGAAGATACTCAGAGCTTGTTGTACTCATGTGTGGGCAAAAGGAGCAGCAGCTAATGTACATGTCTGCTGGCCAATCTTATTATGAGATTCAATTTGAATGTATGGTTATATTTTTATTTCATTAATGAATATATTATATTTGAAAATATTTTGAAATCATTTCTTTAGTTTCAATAAATTAAAATGCATTTAATATATATTTTATGTAAAAAAAATCTGATGTGTTCCATTCACATGACTTTCTCTACTTCTGTGTAACAAATTATTGTTAATAAACTTATTCTTCTATTTACTTCATGCTAATCGAGAAAAAATTAGCAGAAATAGTCTTATTACTTACTTCCTTGTAAGTAGAAGTGAAATATGGGAGTATCATAGCTTAAAGTGAAGTCAAATGCTGGTTGCTATGGACTGAACTTCCTTTGTTTGTATGGTCATGCGTTGACAAATTCCTGTATGAGAAAAGTACAAGTTTTCAAAGCTGAAACGAAAAACAAGGAATATCTCAAAAATGATCAACTCCTCGAAAAAAATGTATGTAACATAAATTGTGTGTTTTAATGTGCTCTACATTTTTTGTGTGGTAAGTTTTTGTCCATTTCTTACGGTTTAGCAGCTATGCAAAATTCCTCCAGAATAAAGTAGTCTTCAGAGGCTATTCCTAGAAAATTCAAGATATACATATTATTTGTCAGGTAAATATCTTTAATATACAAAATTTTAATCAAAATCGTTAAAGCCATTTTTGAGAAAATCAAAATTTTCGAAAAAAGTTCCATGTAAAGGGTAGCTGGAGGTGGGGGGAATTTTTGAAAATCTTTGTGTCGCATCCTTGGAGATACCAAACTTAAATACCAAGTTTGGTATTTAACAGTCTTTTCGTTTTTGAGCTATGCTACACACAGACACACACACACACACACACACACATGGAACTTTTTTCCAAAAAATATTTTTTTGGATTCAGGGGGACCCAAACCAGGTATTTCCGGTAAAATTCGGTATTAAATTTTTGGGTGCAATACAATACCTTCTCTATACACTATATACATAGTACGTGTAGAAAAAGTAAAAAATATACCATTACAAAACGCCAGTTTTATTAGGGGTTCGATGCAATGTGGACAAGGGAGGAACTGCCTCTGTTAATATTATACTTAAAGGAATAACACACACACACATATATATACCATATATATATGGTTGGCCACTTATATATGCATAGCGCTTCTGATTGGTAGCTGGTGCTGCAGGCTGAAGATCCGGTTGATACTCGGAGTGATTTATAAAAACAGTGTCCAGTGTAGCTGCTCCACCAATCATTATAATTAGGAGAGTTCACTTTGTTGTAAGGCTTTATACATGCATTTTCCAAACTTTAGGAATACTAGCTGATTCTTGTTTCCTATTGAAATTATTTTTATATTTGTAGATCTCAATTACCCCACGGTAAAGCCTAGCATGGTAATGAGCCATTGAATTTAGAACTTCTTTCTCATTCAATAAGATATCATGGCCACTCTGTAAGGCATGGTCTACCACAGCTGATTTTTATAGCTGCCCCAGATGACAGTTATTTCTGTGTTGTTTTAATCTCGTATTGATAAAATAAATAAATGGCGTGTTATTTATGGACACTCTTTAACTGCTGTGGTTCTCAGCATCCCATTCTAAATTGGGCGTGAAAGACTGCTTAATTTGCTCAGAGGCCTCTCTATCAGGTTTGAGATTCTTTTACGTGCCATAAATCTACAACATGGAACCCATGGTTTTACTTCCCTTCTGAAGGAAGCCATGCTAAGGATTTTTGCACCCGAAAAAATCCATTGTCCTCCTCCGGGTTTGAACCTGCAACCTTAGATATATGAAGCTAGCATGGTAACCATTACACTACAGAGGACAACGAAAAAAATCCATCGTCCTCTGCCAGGTTTGAACCTGCGACCTTGGATATATGAAGTTAGCATAGTAACCATTACACCACGGAGGGCGACATCTCCCGTATTGATGCTGCGCTTGGTGGATCTAATGCATACCTGTCCGCAGCTACAAGTATGGAGGGGATTACGCTTATCCTTAGCTAATCTGATTATATGTTTCAATCTGTAGTGGGATTAAAAATTGTTTTTATATTTACTTTTTCAAAAAGTTTACAGATACCAACTGTAACCCTGTATATGTAGGGTAGGAATGCTTTGCCTTGTGGTCTTGCCATCTCCGCCCTATTTGACATGTTTTCCAGGCGCAAGGCCTGGCTGATTTCCTTGGGACCACAGCCATTTTTCTGAAATGCTAGACTCAAATGTTTCATTTTTGCCCCAGAGCACCTGGTTCACAGATGTGCTTAGCCCTTTCCTTTAGAATTTTCATTATAGTCCTCTTTTGCCATGGGTGGTGGTTTGAGCGTTTTTGTAAGTAGTGATCCATGTGGGTTGACTTTCTAAATACAGTATGGCCATGTGTCACATTTGATTTTTTGGATATCAAAACATCCAAGAAGGAACATCGTTTTCCATTGTTAACTGTATGTTTTTATTGATATTGTTTAGATGGTCTAAGAATCTCTGCAGTGCAATTTCCTAAACTGCAATGGTATCATCAACATATTACTAACCTACTTTTAGGTTTTTGATTTGTTGATTTGAAAGCCATTTCTTCAAATTGTTCCATATAGAAATTCGCCACAACTGGACTTTACATCCTTTTGTTTGTAATGGTTTCCATTCCAAACCAAGTAGCTCGTGATGTAATAGCAGAATAATGCTGTAACATCATTTGTGAAAGTCTAGGAAATATGAATCAACCTCCATAAATAGAGAGACCACATCAAAATTTACTAGCTGGTCACATAGGTTATGTTTATCGCATTCATTTTTTCAATAAAGTGCACAAAGTTGAAAAATTATTTTATTGAAAAATTGATAATGATAAAACTTGACCCATGTGACCAGTTGGTAAATTTTAAAATGGTCTCTCTATTTACGGAGGTTCCAATAGAAGACACACTGACTCACATTTCTAAGATTTTTTACAGAGTCATTAGTGTGTGTAGTTTATATAGTTTTATTATGAGTCTGTTATAAACTGTTATAAACATTTACTATGCTGTAAAACATAGCTGAGGGCTCTATAAAACTAAAACGTCAAAGATCCTAAGAGGAGGCCAAAACCTCAGCAATTTATCAGTTAATACTGGGCAATTTCATGGGTAACTGATTGACGCTAATACTCAATATTGTATTAAATTTATAAATGTAATATGATTTCTGAAACCATATGAAGTTTTCCAAGATATGTTGAAATTCAAACAGAAACAGTGACTAAAAATGTATAATAGCATTATATGTCCATAAAACTAGTAGTATAAAAACATGTTTGCAATATAATTGAACATTGTTAAGATACTAAAACTGCTCCAAAATTTTTAATTCTAAGGTGCTGAAACTTTATTATTTTGGACTTAAATAGTAAGCAGTTGTGAAACAGGCATTGATTATTTATTATTTATCACTGTGATAACTGACTGACATCAAGGTAACTAACTTGATTTCAGTAATAAAAACTTTGAACATGGTACCAGTATTTTAAAAATAATTATTTGTGAAATAAGAACTGAAGCTTTCCTGGCGATGTGTTAATTCAAAATCTTCTCGGGCTTCTAGCCAGGTAAAAACTTGGCTTGACATCAACGTTTCGAAGAAGTGCATCTTCGAAACGTTGGTGTCAAGCCAAGTTTTTACCTGGCTAGAAGCCCGAGAAGATTTTGAATTATTTGTGCTTCCTCCTTGAGGAAGATGCCCCATGAACAAACAATACAAAAATAAATAGGCTATAATGAGCTATTATCTAACATCAGTCACACTTTCTTTTATACTTCATAAACACCAAACCCAAAAGCATAACAACAATGCTACCACTACATTGCTTGAATTTTTTTCTCAGTTCACTACTTTCTTTCTTCACTGTCTTTAACACTACAATGGGCCAGTTCTTTGAAGAGTAAGAGGTCTACTGAAGAGAAATTTTGTTTTCACCCATTCTACATCAAGTTTTGGCCACTGGTACTGATCTAACACATCTCGAAGGAATTTGACTCTTACTTCCTGAGCTTTGACATCAATTTACTCATCCTACATATAGCTGTTCAGCATAATAAATAGCATAGTAAGATTTCTGACAGGCTTGCAAGTCAAATACAAAATTATGAATTTTCCATTCATCTGAGTTTTAAATTTTTGCAATAAAATGAAGCAATTAAACACCAAGTCCTGCAAACTGTCAGACGTGTCTTGTAAATTAAAAATAAATTCATTTGGCTTAGTTTTCTTGAGAAGCCCTTCTCCAATGGTGAACTGCTTAATTAATGCTACTCTCTTCCTTGGTGAATGAGCCAAGGTTTGTCTCACTTGATATTTAGCCTTTCCAAGGGATCACTTTTAAGAGAAATCTTTGGTTGGTGATAAATCTTTGAGGTTAGTACTGTATGGAGTTCTGGGAGTGCTTCCTGAAGCTGTGCTTATGAATGTAGCTTCTGTATCAGTAATTAAATTCATGAAAAATAATAAATACATGAAAACATTCTCCATGTTATGTTAATGCTATTTTATCAGTAATAGAAGTATACCATTTCAAAGATGTGCTGAGAAACATAATATTTAGGTTAAACACAGTTCCTGCATACCCTATTGTAATTACATTTTTTTCATTAAATGTTCTTTCCTTTTACATTCACCATTTTTTTTGGGATGACGTTTTCCAAGCTTTGTCATTGGTTGTCTTTTCATGTCTTGCAGCATTCTTTTTTTTTTTTCTTTAAAGGTCTCTATTTTCTTTCAGCTTTTAACTTTTCTCTGTATTTTCTTTGTTTTTCTGCAGCAGAATGTAGCATAATGCTTTAGTTTTCTGTAGTTTATTCAAAAGCATGTATAAACACTTAGCAACATGCAACCTATATTTTAAAGTTTATCACTAGAGTGCAGTGCGGTAAATAGTCACTGATAGCAAATACTCGAATCATGAAATTTTCTATTCCTGTATAAAATTTTCTAAATTGACTATAGTTGTGTTTATCTGTTAGTTACCTATTCATACGCAGTACTAAAAATGAAAATAACCAATTGATGATATGTAGGCCTCAAGTCTTTCATACAGGAACACAGAATATGAAGCATATTTTTGGTATGTCTTCATTTATGTTTCAATGAAAAAAATGTGTCTGTACAGTAATTGACAGACACTCTTTAATAAGTCATAAGTTGAAAGAAATAATTCTTAGATGTACATGGTCATTAATTTACTCCCATTACAATATAGAGGAGCCACTTCTCTGTATTAATTGCCATTTTTATCTCTATACAATAAAAATGGGCAATTTTGCAGAATTTTTGTTTGAAGTAAAAATTAGCAGACTGTGAACATAGATATCTTGGTTATAGTATTAAAGGGTTCCTGCTTCTAAATACACTGCTCAAAAAAATTAGAGGAACACATGTTTAAACCAATATCCCAAAACAAATATTGATACAATTCAATTTTTGGTGGTTTGTAATTATAGATTGAAGAACTGTGTAAAATTCTTACATGCATTGTAATAAATTTTTATTTTGCAGGATTGGAAATACAATCAAATTAATGATTGATGCATAAAACAAAGTGGAAATATAAGATTACATAGTTTACTAATCAATGTTTCCATTATTAATTCAACAATCAGTACATTGTGTGTCCTACATGAGCTGAAATAACTGCATAACATCTACAGGCATGCTTTGCACCAGACTTCTAATAGCAATTTGTGGGATTTTCTCCCATTCTTCAGTGAGTGCATTTGCGAGTTCCGTCAGATTCTGTGGCACAGTAGGCTGCTTACGAACAAGTTTTTCCCAGCTTATCCCACAGATGTTCAATCGGATTGAGATCAGGACTGTGTGCAGGCAAGTCCAATACCCAAATTTGGCATTCTTGTACTTAAGACATCCATGGTACTCTGTGCTGTATGGGGTTTAGATATTGTGCTGTATAAGAAAATTAGGGTACATTCCATAAGCAGAGGGTACATATTGAAGGATAATGTTATTAATGTAGACATCAGCATTCATGTGCTGTGGGACAACCACAAGCTCTGTCCGAGACTCAACAGTAATGCCAGCCCTAACCATAACCAAACTGCCTCCAAATCTGTCCTGTTCAACAATAGTGGCTGGAGCAAGACGTTCATCACAATGTCTCCATACACATGTATGACCATCACAACCTGTCAATTTAAACCTTGACTCATCTGAGAAGAGAACAGTCTTCCTTTGGCGGAGCTGCCAGTTGACGTGATTCTGAGCAAATCTCAGCCAGACTTCCTTGTGCTGACATGTCAAACGAGGGGCTTTAACAGGGATTCTAGATCTTAACCCTGCATTTCTCAGCCTGTATCTTATTGTCTGATCAGAAATCACCACTCCAGTTGTTTCGTATGTCATTTTGCAGATCTCTGGCTGTAGATTTGCATATGTGCAAAGCTGATAAGACAAGATATAGCTGTTGTCTTCTTCTTATGCCCTCGTCCAGGCTATCTCTTGAACTCACTGCCAGGCCCTATGGATGACAGAAGGACTGACATGAAGAATCCTGGAGAAAGCGAATGGAATTATCATCTTCCATCTATGCAACTGCTTGTGAGACAGATGTTTCATTCAGATGTCTCATTCCTCTGCATTAGCCTCAGAGAACACAAAATAATAACAATTTTCTACCACAGATTTCTGTTAATACTAGTTTTTGATCACAACAAATCAATAAATCAAAGAGCTCTCACTTTGATTCCCACAGATTTTTCAACTTCACTGATTTATTCAGAGAAAAACTAACAAATGTTTAGAAGCACTTCATTGTGGTTTTAAACAATACTTCAAAACTTAACATCTGACTGTCAAAATTTAAATTGCCTCACTATTTTATTTTTGGCTTCGGTTTAAACTTGTGTTCCTTTAATTTTTTGAGCAACGTAGACAAGTTATTTTGGAACAGTCTGCATATCCAAATGATACAGTTCTTTAGCTTGATTAATATATGATGCAATTTGTTTTATGAAATTTTTTAAAAACTTTTCAGGTTTACATTTCAATGGAACTGTCATATTTTCAACGCTTTCAGATCTGATTGCCTATGGAAGTTATACCACTCTTTTTAGGTATGTAGCTTTCACATTTTCAAAGAGGTCGAGGTCTTTATTCTTTAAATATATCCATATAATTTGTAAACCATATGTAGGCATTGGGTCCATCTTGGCTGTGGACAGTCGTACTGTTTTTATGGATAGTTTATTGGTGTGATTTATTTCATTCATGAGTCTTATTGCTTATTTGCAATGCTTCATTCTTTTATATGCCTGCTAAAACAAGTTCCTGTTGTTTGAAACATTACATCAAGAATTTGTAATGTGTTTAAAGCTTTGAAAATTCTTCAATAGCTGTACCTGCATGAAGAAACAGTTTACCGAAATTCTCTGCAGATGCTATTGCTGTTGTTACTCACAACTGTAAATGACTAACACGTGTTGGGGATCCTAAGCTGCAAAGATATTCTTTAGATTCATTCTGCAAGAATTTGGTCAACACGGAAGAGCCATGCATAGTGCACAAAGACTGATGGAAGTGGCCAAAGTTGCCATGTAATTTCAGTGCTGCAAACATTTCTATTTGTATGGGCATTTGCTGCCAACCTCCTCATCAGCACCCCAAGCATTTATTTTGCAGAGGTTTGAAATTCTACATGAGCACACCACATGTATATTGTTAGAAAGGAAGCAGCTGTACTGTTAAGCCTGAAAATGAATATCCTACCTCGGTCTTGGCAGTCAGTATATAAAGTTTGTACTAAGTGGAAGTTATCTGCGACAGCAATGGTTAGGTTTATAAGTTTTATGATTTCGCGCCTTTGAGCAATGTTGAGGAAGAATACATACATTTTCTCTACCATGAAAGTCTGCTAAGAACCCAAGTGTTGGGGATCCTAAGCTGCAAAGATATTCTTTAGATTCATTCTGCAAGAATTTGGTCAACACGGAAGAGCCATGTACAGTGCACAAAGACTGATGGAAGTGGCCAAAGTTGCCATGTAATTTCAGTGCTGCAAACATTTCTATTTGTATAGGCATTTGCTGCCAATCTCCTCATCAGCACCCCAAGCATTTATTTTGCAGAGGTTTGAAATTCTACATGAGCACACCACATGTATATTGTTAGAAAGGAAGCAGCTGTACTGTTAAGCCTGAAAATGAATATCCTACCTCGGCCTTGGCAGTCAGTATATAAAGTTTGTACTAAGTGGAAGTTATCTGCGACAGCAATGGTTAGGTTTCTAAGTTTTATGATTTCGCGCCTTTGAGCAATGATGAAGAAGAATACATACATTTTCTCTACCATGAAAGTCTGCTAAGAACCCAAATGTTATGTAGGGAGTGTGCTTCTGTACTACATCCTGTGACAAAATAGGATCGAACATACCAAATATTTTCATGCAGGAGAGGGCATGCCAAACAGATTACCACCTGCCCAAGTACTCCTTCTTACATATAGTTTTGCAAGTAATTTATCATATAAGCAAACTGTTGAACAAAGTTCTTGTGGAGACAGCAACGTTAGTCACCAAATTATAGCTCACAGATTTAGTTACTGCTAATATGTGCTCATCTCCTCAATGGATGTCAAATACATAAACAAGGACAAAATAGGTGGAACCAGCACCACACTTAAATTGAAAGAGTGCAAAATTGGAGAACTGGATACTCAGAATGAATGACATAGTCACCAATGAGGTGTAAATGATAGTATGCCTCACAATAGAAGAGATGGTGTAACACTTTTGCATTAATTGAAGAGCATATGGAATTCGCCAGCACAATCTACGCAGACTGCTGGGGCAGATGCAATGCATTCATGGATGAGACTTTTGCAGTGCACTTAACAGTGAACCACATTCTGCATTTCTTGGACCTAATAGCAAATGTCAACACCAACTGAGTTGCGCTAGCAATTTCTATAACATCGCCTTTCCTGGGGCAAAATCAGAGGAAAACTAAATGGACATATATTTGGTAGAGTACCAATGACAAGACATAAAATGCAGATTAGCCAACCCCTTTCAGGAACCAATCAAAGACATTCGAAAGGTTTACCCTGTAGTGTAGTACATCAGTTAAAATATGTCTAAAACAAATTAGTTTACATAGGTAATAGTTTTGTATAATTAAAATAATTAAAGATCATGGCAATAGTTGCAGTGAATTGGTGTTTACTGTGGTTGTAGGAATAATGTTGGCAGTTTTGAAAATTGTCTACTACTGATCTTTGGACTTAGATTTTATACAGAAAAAGTTTGCGGGACATAATCTAAAGAAAAGCCAAAAGATAGTCTAATCATCAGGGCTCTAATCCGTAGGGTGTAGACGAGATATTTTTTTGTAAGTAAAGGAGGGAAGCCGGAGGAACAACAGAGTGTAACCGAGAGATCAGTTCGTCTAAGCCCAAATGATTCCTGGTAATTTTCACTGTGTTTTCATAATTTTCTACGGAACTATAGGTATCGAAGAAATGCCGAAGTTTTGTTACAGCTTCCAGTATCTTTGAGAACCAAATATTTTTATACTGTCGTTCCTGAAGTAAACCAGTTTTTTCCACCAGAAACTCCTAATTGCTCATAAAGTTAAATTCTCCTTAGATCTCAACTTTATATAGTTTGACCTAACCTAAAACTCATGTAACATGTATTTCTTTTACAAGAAGACACCTTTTAGGTGCACTTACCTATCTTTACTTATAAAATAGCTTTTGGAGATGTTATTTTCTTAGCTTAAATTCAGTTTGTTTTTGATTTATGGTGTTACAAACTTTAACCAACAACTTAACAACTCTAATTCTAAAATCTTCACGCGTCACAACCTTATTTGTGATTCGTATTGCCAACCGTTTCTTAAATTCCCACTAAAATTTAAACAGTTTATTTACAATTACAAACTAAACCAATTGGAGAGGACTATGGTATTGTGACATAAACAAATTATACCTGGCAACACTGGTTTGAATTGACCAATGGGCGTTGTTTCACAGAATATTGGCGCCGCCTTAACTATCTGTTTAGCTGTTGCAGACATGCGTGAAGAAGAAGAATGTAGATGCTTGCAATAATATTTTATATAAAATTAATAGCAGCAAATTCATATAACCTTTACAGAAATATATAGAGAAATATAACCTAACAAGATGCCGTGCGAAATGATAACTCTGCAGCTCGGCCAGTGTGGCAACCAAAGTACGTATTTGAATGTTAAATACAATCATATTTTGTGGAATAGCTTTTTAATGCAATAATCTTTTATTGTGTTTCCAGTTGGTTTCGAATTCTGGAAGCGACTTTGTGCAGAACATGGTATAAGTCCAGAAGGTATCCTGGAGGAATACGCGACGGAGGGAACAGATCGCAAAGATGTTTTCTTCTACCAGGTTAGTATAAACATAGACGTAGTTTGACAGATCTGACATTAATTTCTATAATGAACCCCCAAGATTTTATGACATTTATTCGAAACCTATAGTTCCGTAGAAAGTATAGGAAAACAGTGGAAGTGGTATTGAAAACCTCTAGGGATTATTGGGGGTGGGAGGATGTTTAGTCCCTCTGTCGTTGCTCTGCATTTGCGGCCTTCAGCACTCCTCTACTTATTAAAAGCATCCCTCGGTTATGTTTTGCACTTGTGAATGACAACAGTGATGACTAGGAAATGCAGGGAGTATCTGAAAACTGATTTGGCTCGCAACCATAAGTATCAAAGAATCTGCTTTATTTAAGAAAATTACAAAGATGAAATAAATGTTTAACTTTATTGACCTAATTCAGTTTTAGTGCTGCAATATTAATTCCTTTTTCAATACAAGTTTAATATTAAATGCATAACAAAACTTATACAATATGCAACATAGTCTTGTGAACAAGTTAATCTTTAGTTAATAGCAGTACATTATCTATCAGAGTAATTTGTTTCTGTCAATGCAAGAAGGGTTCTAGTTTGAAGATCCTGTGCTGGTTAAACAATTTGCTGACCACATTGGCCTCAAATCAATTTTATTAGTTAATTCTTAAGAAAGAGCAAGAGAAGATAATTTAGCTCATATCTACGACAAAATTAATGTTAAAAATACCCTGCAGCTTTGCAGCATCCGGCAAAGGGTTCATTAGGGGTTTAGCTTCACAGACTCCTTAGCTATGCAGCTACTTTACTTCTAAGGACCTTGGACTAGACTTAGCGGCATAAATGATTTGCTAGCGTAATTTTTCCTGCAATGTTACCAGAAGTAGCGACCATAACCTGCACAGCAGTTTGGCACAAATATGAGACAATATGGTAAAAATATATTTTCTGAAAAATAATCTTTTATTTCAGAACAAAATTTTGGATTGCCATTGGAAGACTTTCTCTGTCCATACTAGCTATTCCACTAATTGCTGAAGCTTAGCTTCTAAAGAAAAAAGTCTGTTTGCAACTACAGTAAGAATGCTACAAAACTTGGTCGTCAGGCACACATGCGAGGATGTCAAATAAAATCTCAAATCACATTAACAATTATTAGAATAAACACAAAACATACCGTATTGCAGAAGATGTTGGAAATGTCATCCATCTGCATCAATACATTTACGGCATCTTCAGAGGAAATTTTCATTCATCTGTATTTGCTCAGCTTCCAAAAATAGGTTAATTTCTGTCCTGGTATTTTGGTTTAATTCTTCTAATGTGAGGGGATTAGTTTTGTATATTTTATTTTTCAAGTTGCCCTATAAATAAAAATTGCATGCCGAAAGAACAGGGTCCAAGTGGACCATAAACCCTTACTAACGATTCTCTCCTCAAAAATTTCCACAATAAACTGTAATGATTCATCAGCTGTATGCACGGTGGTAGAATCCTGCTAGAAATATTCAGCAGGATTCAACAGTTTGAAACATTGTGATGGTACACTATTGCTGTACTTTTCTGCATTTATGATACACTTCATAAAAAATCAGCCCTATTATTCTGTATCCATTTATTGCACTTACCCCGATTTTTTGATCATGCAAGGGAGTTTCATGAACAAAATTGGGTTTGTCTGTAGCATAGTTGTGTTGTGATGGCACATAACCATGTAAATGAAACCATGATTTATCACTAAACAGTATTAATCATGGATCTATTGTTCCATCATTAACATTCCTCAAAATGCAGTTACAGAAATGTATCCAACGTGGTAGCTATTCCTGGACAATGGTATAACCTTGTATGGTTTGAGTTTTAAAAGTTTTGTTGCTTTTCATGCTGAAACTTTCAAAATGTCTAGTTTCCTGTGTACTGTATACTACAGTTTAAAAGCACTTCAAGCAGAACTAAACATTTCTAATGTTATTCACGTGTGAACTGGACTAAAACAGAAGTGAGACTGACGCAAGTGTGACTACAGAATGGATGTAAGATGTGTGCACAGGGAAATGCAGTAAGTTCACGCTGTCTTTCTGGCAGCCAAGTTTTGTGACAAACGTACTGTAGCATACCTTATGAGAAGTGGTGTCTCCACTGCAGTGTACAGTTCCTCCATTTGGATCGTCACTAGCACCCCTCATTTGAAGCTAAGGATAAAGAGTAGTAAATCTGTTTTCTCAATTTTCTATGCTGCTTCTAATCTTTTTGATACTTAAACACCAAAATAGTTTAAATAAAAAGAATTTGAGTTGATTTTTGTAACACAAACATCACTTAGTAATTACTTACTGGGACTAGTTTCGGGAACACTTTTTCCCATTTTCAACCCTTAATTCAGAAATTTTGCTTTGTTGGCGGCAACAATGAGGGTGGAGGTGCAAGGCTTGTGAAGACATCTGGTGCTGGATCTATGAACTTCCAAAGGTATACTGTTATATGATGGTAAATCAAAATTCATGACATGGTTCTTTTTTTTCCTTGTGATGTAGATTTTTTCCCAGACATCTAATTCTGTATGTTTATAAGCTGATTTTAATAGTTTTATATTAGATGTTGTTTCATGTCCTGATGACCAGAAATGATGGGCAACTGTTGATTTTTCTGTTTGTATTTTAGGTTTCTCATATGTTCTGTTAATCTGTTTTCCAAACTTCTTTTTGGCCTTCCTATATATACTAGATTACAGAATGAGCATTTAATTTCTTAAATTCCCGGTTTTTTGTTTGCTGGAATAGGATCCTTTAATTTTTTTATTTATTTATTTATTTTTTTATCTTTCTTTTTCTTTTGTGTGTGTAGAGCAGTTTCTGAATTTTGTAGTTGTTTTTTTGGAGCTCAGGTGACAATTCTTGAAGATTTTCTGACATTTGTAGTGTGCCCAAGGGTGATAGGTGAATCTTCTGAATTGAGGTTGATCATGGTGGTTCTGTAGGGTGGTTGTAAAGGATCCTTTCCTAGCAAACAAAAAAACCGGGAATTAAATGCTTATTTTGTAATATAGCATACATAAAAAGGACAACAAAAATTTGGAAACCAGACTAAAAGAACATATGAGACACTTAAAATTCAAGTAGAAAAATTAGCAGTTGCCCATCACTTCTGGTCATCAGGACATGAAATCACAATGTATAAAACTGTTAAAACCAGCTTATAAACACAGAGAATTAGATGCCTGGAAGAAGCTCTACATTATGAGGAAAAAGAACTGTATTATGAATTTTGATTTACCACCATACAGCAACCTTTGGAAGTTCATAGATCCAGCACCAGATGCCTCCATAAGTGATGCACCTCCACCCTCATTGTTGATGCCAACAAAGCAAGATTCAGTCGGAATTAATGGTTGAAAATGGGATCAAGTATTCCTGAAATAAATAATGTAAATTTAATGATTTTTTTTTGTCGTTTAGTGAGTTAAATCTGAGAGAGAATAGATTCTTATTGTTTAGTTATTTATTATCAAAATTTCAAATCTAATAATGCTGGATATAAATATTTTACTTTACCTTCTTTGTCAATAAATAGATACATAAAGAAATAAACAAACTGGTTAAGAGAAAATCCAGTAAATAATGGATATCAATATACAAATATGGCTCCTATGGAAACTACATAATGAAAGTGAGCCAAACATTGATCTTTACTCAAAAGTATTGAATTATCAATATTGCTTATTAAATAAGATTTATTTAATATCCTATTCCTGCTAAAAAACCATCAGTCATTTATGAAATAAAATGCTCTGTTTGCAATTTAGTTTACATAGAAAGGTAAAAAAGAAGTTAGTAAATCAGCTGATATCGCTAGGAGTTATCATTCTGGCTTCTCATAGATTTCTCTTGACTCCCCTCTCTTTGTCCAGCATCATTTCAAGGAGATCCAGGTGATGTCTTCACTTATGCTGCCAGCAATGCAGAGAGAGTTACATGTTGAGCACTGCCCTCTCTTGTTATTGCTTCAGTTTCCGTGAATCATAACGAAAGATGTTGGTGATTATTTTGACAGCCAAAAGGATTCTCTGATCAGAACACAGTATTTAGGGCAAAATCTTGAATTACTGCATTAAAAAGTATTTTAGCATTTTACAAATATGGCTCAGATATTACAATGCCTTGGTTAATCAGGGCCCTAACTGTAGATTAACCAGCGAGTACAGGTGGTTTGTGTGCTCTGAATTTTTCATGTTAATCTTTTACTGTGTGTGACACTTATAATATAACAATAGTAATTTAAAAAGAATCTGATGTGCTCCATTCATAAGACTTTCTCTACATCACTGTAACAAATTATTGATAATAAGCTTATTCTTCTATATAGTTAATGCTAAAACATTGCAGAAATGGTCTTGTTACTTAGTTCCTTTATAAGTAGAAGGAAAATAAGGGAATACATTAGGCTAAACCGGCATTCAAATGTTTTAAAATGTGGTTGCTATGTTTATATGCAAAGCCAACTGTTGACAAATTCCCGTATGAGAAAAGTTATTTTAAAACTGAAATCAATAACAAGGAATATCTTGAAAACGGCCAACTCCATGAATAAAATTTATATGACAAATTGTATATTTTATCATGGGCTACATTTTTTGTGTAGTAAGTTTTTGTCTATCTCTTATGGTTTACCAGTTATGCAAAATTCAATAAAAATCACCCAGAACAAAGAGGTATTTGGAGGCTATTCCCAGAAAATTCAAGATATACATTTTATTTGTCATGTAAATATTTTAAATATAAGAGATTTTATTAAAAATTGTTAGAGCCATTTTTGAGAAAATCAAAAGTTTCAAAATTTTTTCCATGTAAAGGGTAGTTTGCAGTGGTATAGTTTAGTATATAATGGTCTTTTCATTTTTAAGCTATGCTGTCCACGGACACATACACACAGAACGTTTTCTAGAATTTTTTTTTTTTTAGATTCAGGGGGACCCAAAACATGTATTTCTGGTGAAATCTCGGTATCAAATTTTTTAATGTAATACAATGCCTTCTTTATACACTGTGTATATAATTCATGTAGAGAAAGTAAAAAGTAAACCAGATGCTCTTTGTTGTAGGCAGATGATGAACATTATATTCCTCGGGCAGTACTACTAGATTTGGAGCCCCGTGTCATCCACACGATTATGAACTCTCCTTATGCTAAGGTACTGTGACAATGTATAATATAGGATCATTATATTGTATGGTAACCCATTTACAGTCTTTCTCTCTTTCGATACTCCTACGCTGTCTGCTGGGAGTTTGGACTGCCATTTCCTACTCCAAAATGCATTGTTGCCATTTCTGTGTTGCTGAGTCAGGTGCACAATTCTAGATCTCTACCAGCACCTGGGCTCGAAATTAGTTCTAGATCTTTACCTATCACCTGGGCATGAAATATCTAAGAGCCATCTCATTGCCTTTAATACCTGAATGCTCGGGGACCCAAACAAGGGCAACTGGGCTGTTGGCACAGAGTTAATCCAACATGGAAGGTCATGACTTTGTAAGGAAACTTCTGCTATGAAGACAGCTAACAAAGAAATTGTACATGAGTGCATATCAAAAGGTAACCTTAAATTTCGCACACTTGTAGGGAATAGTTACACACAATATATTAGCAGCCTAATTAACTGAAAATATGCAAAATTAATATGTTAATATTGAACCTTTAAAATAGTGAGTAGCCTTTGTCAGCTGCCATAGAGAGTGGACAATGTTGTACCCTGCCATGGCAAGCTGTCTGAACTTCTCTCTCTCTCCCTCTCCACTACTCTTTTCTCTTTGTAGAGTTTATAATATTGGGTGAAGTGAAAACGTTATAAATTCAAAATGTTTAAACCGGCATTAATTCCAGTGAATGCTGTGCTGTGCACGGCAAAGTATGTTCAATAAAAAATATATCGACAAGTGAAATCACTGAAGAAGAAACTAAATTGATGCAGAGTATAATCCATTTAATAAAAACATCCATTTGGAAGGACTATGTGTGATGAAATGTTGTTATAAGCTCAAAATAAAGAATCTAGTGATGAATCAGCAGAAGAAGATAATGAATGTAGGAAAGATAGGAGGGACTGAAAAATTTAATGCCACAGCTGTGATTTTAACCACAGATCTCTGTCCAGTTGCTCTAATCACTAAGCTACCATTTTGCCATGAGAGACCACCAGAGATCTTAAACAATAAAACAATTTTGCCTGGATAGAAAAATCAACAGTGTAAAGAAGGAGAATGCAATGTTAATTTTTGATTCTCTGTATGTGATACAAAAGTAACATCTATTTTAACCATGCAGTCAAATTCTCTCACTTGCACCACAGATATGTAAACTAATCAATCCAGAGTTTAAAATGTAACACCCTAATTGAAAACTTGCCGGCAAAAACGTAACCATCACTTTTATAGAATGCTGGATTTTCGCGTATAAACATTGTATGTGGTAAGAATGAGGTAGTGTGAAGTTATATTGCTAAACATGAACATTACGCACCTTTTATCTTTTGTTTTAATTTTGTTTTGTTCACTCTGATGCAGAAATGTATTTTTATTCTCTCCTGAAAATTTTGGATTTTGAGGATTACAACATTTTTGCCAGCAGGTATTCACTGTGAAAATGAGTGCCTGCAAAAAATGGAAGCCTGACTCATGTCAGGTAGAAATAACTGCTGACATCTCTTGGTTTTGTGTTCAAGGCTCCTCAACCAATGGCAACAAGTGCCTGCCATTGTTTTTAAATACAGCATGCTAGGTTGGTTTTTAATATGTTAATTTATGTTTATATGTGTCTAATTATTGTGATTTTCTATCTTCATACAAAGTTTAAGGTTAGCTATCGATATGCAGTCATGTAGAGTTCCCTTATAAGAATAAGTATGCAGTGACAAAATGGGAATGGTAAGAAATGAAATCTCGGTAATATTCCTAATTTTCTTCTTCTTATTAATATTATTATTCCTCCTCCTTAATCTTATTTATTTCTTTATTTTTTTAATTCTGTTTATTTAATGTGCCTAACTGCATGGTTATATTGCAACAGTTCTGTTCGTCATACCTGTTTGATCTTTGCAATGTACAGTAGCCTTCATGGTCTCTTCTCTGCACTCAAATTGGTATGTGAAGGGTGTGTTAAGTAAAAAAGAATAAATGCCTACCCTCCCAACATAATCAGGTTTGCCCAAAATTCAATTCTAAGAGTATTTCAAAACATTGATTTGCTTAACAATCCTTCTAGTATTATTTCATACTAACAGATTCCAGTATTATTATTATTATTATTATTATTATTATTATTATTATTATTATTATTATTATTATTATTGCTGCATACAACTAGCCTTCTAGGTCTCATGCCCTATATCCCATACTACTTTGCTCTGTGACAAGCAAATGGTGTTGGGGTGCCATTTGATCTATCTGCTTTCACTATCTGTGGATAGATTGCAGCATGATCACAGTTACCATCTATTTTCAGTTTTATTATTGTTTTAGACTGAAGGTGAAACTTTGGGCCATGGTATTAAATATCTAATCCGGTATTTACCTTAGTGACTGGTTGGCCCATGGGATTTGAACTGAGGACCTGCTGAATGCGGTCCACAGATATTACCGACTGAGCGATCCCACTTGGTTCCTTCTTCTTTTTCTTCTTTTTGGGCTTTAGAAAGCTTGCTGCCGATTGGGCATGATCACATTTGAAAATATTTTAATCAGGTTTTGGTTCCTCTTTTGAATTTCTAGGCAGCTGTTGACAGGGTTTAAGGTATCAGTTACCACATTTCCATAGGGAATTGAAATTGTTTTGAGTACTCATTCTGTATTAAATACTGCATGGAAACGCTTCTGTATTTAAATCACAAAAGAAGCTATATTCTGCTCTGCTCTTTGCAACACTATCTCAAAACTTGCGTATTAAAAACTATCTCAATTCATACTGAGTTTAACGTGTGAAACACAAATTGTAATTAAGTCAAATTGGACTCAAATCAATTGCAACTCCCCATGGAAATGTAAATAGTTAACATTGTAAGCAGTAGTTATTTGTGAGGATTGTTGCAATAAACTAAAATATGTTGCAGCTATACAACCCAGAAAATATCTACTTGTCCAAGCATGGAGGTGGAGCAGGAAACAATTGGGCATCTGGCTATAGTCAAGGAGAGCGTCTGCAAGAAGAGATATTTGATATAATTGATAGAGAAGCTGATGGAAGCGACAGCTTAGAAGTAAGAAATGGTTTTATATTTTCTTTCTGTATACCCCATTCCCTTTCTTTTAAGCTTGGTTGAAGTTACAAGTATTTATGACAAATCTTATGCCATAAAATATCTGTCTATGACTTTTACGATCTAATTATCAATACTAGATAAATTATTAAATGTTATTTCTTAAAATGTATGATGCTTGCAAAGCAAAGTTTTATACTTATAAAACAATTATTTGAAATAAACAGCTGCAAACATGGGCTGCCATGCCATGGTGCTACCAACATTCTGGATCCTAAGCTGCAAAATATAGCCTAATGTTGGGGGGCCTAAGTTGCAAGATTTTGGGAGATCTGCACAACTAAAACCTCTTTGTGTGACTTATCACAGCAATATCAGTATCCCACAATTGGTAAGTGGAGGAAGTCATGGGCATCTTTCCTGGTTAGGTTCAGTGGATCTACTAATCAAACATGAGTGTAGTCATCCATTCATATTAGAAGTATTATATAGCTGCTTTAATCTCCAAAATTAAAAAAAATGTAAAAAATCATTAAAATAATTACAACTTACAACTTGCTCAACTCAGAAATATCTAGTTGTAAATTGTTGCAATCTGTATGGTTTAAAATTTTAAGTAATACAGCTATAAATTTGCCAACTAAACCAGTATTCAGTAAATTCTGTTGCTGCAGTTTCCCTGTTCGATATGTCATGTGTATATCCAAGTGTTTGTGAACTGCATATCTCAAAAATGAAAATTTTGTTAAACATCAAACTTGATATTTAAGTTCAGCGTCTTACAAGGATGGGACACAAAGATTTTCAAGAAAATCCCCCCCACTCAAAACTACCTTTATATGTAACAGTTTTTGAAAATTTTGATTTTCTCAAAAATGGCTCTTAATGATTTTGATTAAACTGTTGTATGTTTAAATAATTTTTATGCCAAATGTTTATTTTGAATTTTCTGTCAATAGCCTCTGAAATCCTGCTCACTCTATGACTGTAAAGAGATAGAGAAAATCTTATTTAATGCACAGAAAATATAAATCTTGTTAAAACACCCAAATTATATCAAGAAGAGGTAACATTACATTCCACCCAAAAATTTTATTTTACCAGAATTACACTTTTGAGACTCCCCAATAAAAAAAAAAAAATTAGAAAAAGGTGCGTGTGCACTCTCTTCCTGCCAAGATTTATTTCCATTAAAACAAAGTAGATGAAAACATAAACTTTGGTAAGAATAGTTTGTATTGCCCCTAAATATACAATAAGATGGTGAGAAAGTTATGTGAGTGTAATGTTAGAATTTTTCCATATATTTACAACATTTAACAGTTCAACCTCATCTATCTAATGCCTTCACATGCATGGTTATATTATTTAAGTTGGTGCTAGTTTGTAATCTGTTACCTCAGAATATAATTGTAAAATTGTAGTTTATTTTTGACAAAAGATTTGAATTCTTGTAATTCTATTATTGAATATTTAAAAAACCAGCGCACAACATTTAACTTTGTGATTCCTTAAGCTCTGTTGACAATTTCAATTTGCAACCCAAGGAGCATTCTGAAGATGAAGAAAAAAAGAAAGCAAGAGAAATAGAAATATTAATATAAAAATAATAGTTGCAACAAATCTTCACTTATCTTATGGAATCCTTGCTTTGGACTTGTTTTGCAATAAATTTATTGCGAAAATTTCCAAAAGGAAATTTATGTTGATAATGCAATAAATTTATTGCGAAACAAGTCAAAAGCAAGGATTCCAAAAGATAAGTGAAGATTTGTTGCAACTATTATTTTTATATTAATATTTGTGTTATTACTTCACTGTTACTAGCTTCTTTTTACATTTATAAGAGAAATAGAGTTTAAAGTTCAATGCTGTGCTTTACCCAAATAGTAAAGAACAACTCAAGTAGCATTTTTATAGCTTTAAAATGTTTGTATAAAGCTATAAATGACTACTTTCAGTGACTCACATTGAAAATGCTGAAAAGCACTTTAAATATGTATCCAAAAAATATTTTTCTTAAACTTATTAAGTTAAGAAATGCCTGCTCAACAATTTCTAGCATGTAGTTTTACACTAATCTCAAATTAAAAATTTGGGAGTGATACAATAAATCATAGGGTTCAAGGAGTACTTCATATTATCATATCAAATGAATAAAAGAATCAATATCTTAAGAGTAATTTGACATATCTCATCAAATTCTTTGTGCACTATATATTTTATGCTTTGAGTATATGGTAAAAAATCTGACGTGTTCCATTCACATGACTTTCTCTATATCTCTAATAAATTATTGTTAAAAAGCCAATGATTTTATTTACATAATGCTAATTGAGAAAAAATTAACAGAAATGATAAGTAGAAGCGAAATAAGGGAGTACCATAGGTTAAAGTGATAGTCAAAAGCTGGTTGCTGTGTGACTGAAATGCCTTTGTTTGCATGGACAGGAGTTGACAAATTCCTGTATGAGAAAAGTATGTTTTTCAAAGCTGAAACAAAAAACAAGGAATATCTCAAAAACGATCAACTCCTCAAAAAAAATGTATATAACATAAATTGTGTGTTTTAATATGCTCTACATTTTTTGTGTGGTAAGTTTTTATCTCTCTTACAGTTTAGCAGTTATGCAAAATACCATAAAATTCGTCCAGAATAAAGTAGTCTTCAGAGGCTATTCCCAGAAAATTCAAATTATACATATTATTTGCCAGGTAAATATCTTTAATATACAATATTTTAATCAAAACTTTTAGAGCCATTTCTAAAAAAATAAAAATTTTTGAAAAAAGTACCATGTAAAGGGTCGTTGGGCATGGGGGGAAATTTTCGTGTCGCATCCTTGCAAGATACCAAACTTAAATACCAAGTTTGGTATTTTACCGACTTTTCGTATTTGAGCTATCATGTTCATGGGGGACACACACACACACCTGTTTCTGAAAATGCTCTTTTTGGATACAGGGGACCCTAAAACATGTATTTCCGTTGAAATCTCGGTATTCAGTTTTTGGGTGGAGTGCAATACCTTCTCTATACACTATGTACATAGTATGTATAGAAAAAGTAAAAAAGTTAAAACAATTAGAAGAAAACTAGATTTTTGGATTTTCACAGATGCATTCCCTTAATAAAGTACTAATACATTACGATAATCATGGCTCTTTCTTTGCAGGGGTTTGTTCTCTGCCATTCCATTGCTGGAGGTACTGGCTCAGGAATGGGTTCATATATTCTTGAAAAGCTAATGGATAGGTACCCCAAGAAGCTGATTCAGACATACAGTGTATTTCCTAACCAAGATGAGATCAGCGATGTTGTGGTGCAGCCCTATAACTCCCTGCTTACGCTGAAACGGCTGACACAGTGTGCAGATTGTGTTGTTGTGCTGGACAATACTGCGCTCAACAGAATTGCTACAGACAGGTTGCACATACAAAACCCTTCATTTACACAGATCAATACATTGGTATCAACTATAATGTCAGTTAGTACAACAACGCTCAGGTAAGGCCAGTTGCTTAAAACTCTTATTTGAGATGGTTATAAAGATAAAAAAGATATATATAAAGGTTGGTTTTTGTGCAGGTACCCTTCATATATGAATAACGATCTCATTGGTTTGATAGCACCTCTGATTCCTACACCACGGCTTCATTTTCTTATGACAGGCTACACTCCTCTGACTACAGATCAGGAGGTATAAATATTTAATATTCTTATATATTTGAAAGTAAAATGCAATATAAATCATATGCTAAGCTACTGTTTATAATAATTTCAATATGTTAAAAAGGTAACCTTTTTAACGTATTGAAATTATTGGCAGGAGGCAAGTGACTATGCATTGTTTATCAATGCTTAAGAAAGAAACCCCAAAGTGTAACCATGGATAGCAGTTGTTGTTTCAAACAATAACAAAAAGTACCAAAAGCTTAAGTTTGATGTTTGACGATTTTACATTGTTTAGCATTTGTTTGGCAGCCATCATTAGTGAATGTTCTCAGCAAATTTATAAACTTGAATAAAACTGGTCATCATTATCTTTCATTTGAAAGGTCTTAGTCCAACTAATATTAAAACTAAGTTAGATTCTACTTTAGGGGAATCTGCTCCTTTGTTTACAACAGTAAAATATTGGGTGGCGGAGTTTAAGTGCAGCTGGACGAACTGCCAAGACGAATATTGCAGTAGTCGACCAAATGAGGTGAAGAAATTGCAATGAAAATCCACAAAATGGTATTGGATGACCATCGACTAAAAGTGCTCAAGCTAGCAGACAATGCAGGCATTTCAAAAAATTCTATACATTGCTTATTGACTGAAAATTTGGATATGAGAAAGTTGTGTGCACACAATAGAACAAAAACAGCATCGTGACGATGGTTAGTCAAGTGTTTGGCAATGTTTCACAGCAATAAAGCTGAATTTTTGTGCCAATTCATAACAGTGGGTCCATCACTTCAACCTGAGATGAAGGAACAATCAAAACACGGATTGGAAGGGGAGAAGTGGCTCCAAAGAAGGCAAAGATAGTTCCATCTGCAGGTAAGGTCATGGTGTCAGTTTTTTGGGATGCACCCAGGATAATTTTCATTGATTATCTCAGAAAAGGAAAAGTAATTAATGGTGAATGTTATGCAAATTTGTTACAGTATTTGAGTGAAGAAATCAAGCAAAAACAGTCACATTTAGCAAAAAAGAAAGTTTTGATTCATCAAGACAATGCACCAATTCACACGTCCATTATTGCCATGGCCAAAATCAATGAGTTAAAGTTTGAATTGCTTCCTCATGCACCCTTTTTGCCAGATTTAGCCCTCTCTGATTATTTTCTGTTTACAAACTTGAAGAAATGGTTTGTTGGTAGAAGATTTGGCAACATTGAAGAGGTGGAGTCTGCAGTTGATTGCTATTTTGCAGACCTCGATAGTTCTCACTATAAACAGGGTATCGAAGCTATTGAACATCGCTGGGAAAAGTATATCGAGCTGTAAGGAGACTGTAGAAAAATAAAGATGCTTTTCCCAAAATGTTTGTGCTTTCTTTGTTAGGTCAGGTACTTCTGGGATAGGCCTGGTATGATAATAACTTGTATCTTAAATGTGTCAGTGTATGATTGGTGAGAAATTTTCTTGTGATTGGCACTTGTGGGATGTGTCGTCTGCTGGCAGGGGCTTATTAGGTTGCTGACTAATCATAGTGTAAGAATGCATAATTGTCAGAGATCTCATGTCATGAGTGTTGCAACACCTACGGGTTCAGTGGAAATTTACACATGTGTTCTCATGCATGACTAATCTGATTGTTTGATTTCATTCTGTGAAAAGTTTGGTTGTGTTATACACAGTGATAGGATTTACATTTATAATTGTTACTACTTTTTATATCTCATGGACATTTTCTTGTTCTCATCCTAGAACTACGAGTGACACTGTGATTTGAAAATGTCTTACACGCTTGATAAATGAGTTGAGGTTATGTTAGGCGAAATAAAACTTTTACGTTTAGTGAAGTACAGGACCCAATGTTGAAAGGAATAGATGAAGTAACCCGTGAGAAATCGGGAAAAGTTGTTGAACATATGAGAAGTGTGCTAGAAAATGCATGGAAAGAAGGTATTTTAGAGGAAGCAGAGGAACATATGGTGCTGCAGATGGACAGTGAGTAAATATGGCAACAACATACCGAGACAGTCACGTGTCAGCAGGAATGTCAATCATAAGGTAATTTCTCATCAATTATGGTGAGGTGAATGCGTAGCATGCTCACTCATCACAGATTGGACCAATTATAACTGAGAATGAAGATGAACCAAATTGAGCTTATCACTGTCACAGAAGGTGTTGGAAAACATATCCTCATCCATATAGGTAGAGATGGATTCTTTTACCCTTCTTTTGGACACTTTGTGTAGGTTTCCAGCATAATCATATATATTTAATTTATGATTTCTGCCTTTAGTTCATTTTGTTTATGGAGAACTGTACATTTAAAGATATGCAATTTCATTTCCTCTCTGCTCTATATACTGACTGCACAAAAAGTGTTTCTGCCTTCATTTACTAGGATTCCTGAATAACTGAGATTTCATCCTGTTTAGCCTACTGCTTTTCAGAGCATCATATACAGATTTGGTTTAATGAATTTAGTAATTAAATCTCACAGTATGATGATAAGGGCATGCCAAATGTGCAAAATGTACAAGAAATTTATTTTTTCCATTTTCTGAAATCTTATCACCATCAAGGAGTGCATGCTCAACTAAAAATGCTCTGTCTTCAGTGGTTAACATTTTGACTCCACTTCACAAGAATTGACTTAAAGCACACAGTCATCACAGTATTATTCAAGCAGGAGGAGGGAGGACACCACCTGAACAAAGTTATGTACATCTTCCATAGTTCCATTCTCAATTTAACCTCAGCCACAAGCGTCTAAATTCACTACAGAGACACACATTATTAATTCTATAACATGTGGTTTGTTGGTAATGTCATATCAATTTAATGACACATTAATTATGTAGCACATATGTTTAATAGGTTGTTGGTAATGTTTTATTCAATTTAATGCTAAACAGTTAGCTGCTAATGTTGTAAAGCTTATCTTCACTCCTGCAGCATCGAACACATGGCAGGTTTGAGTCTGCTCCACTTTGTTGTTTACTACAGGATCATTCTTGTCTGAGACAGCATGTTGTACGTTTCAGAGACTGTTCTCCATTGATGTTATGTGGCCACCTCAACTTAGTGCTTATTATTATTATTATTATTATTATTAGTCACCCTCCACAGTGTAATGGTTACCATGCTAACTTCATATACCCAAGATTATGGGTTCAAACTCGGCGGAGGATGATGGATTTTTTTTTTTTTTTTTTTTGCTTAAAAATTCTTAGCATGGCTTCCTTCGGAAGGGAAGTAAAGCCATTGGTCCCGTGTCATAGATTTATGGCACATAAAAGAACCTCAAGCCTGATAAAGAGGCCACTGAGCAAAATTAAGCGGTCTTTCATGGCCAGTATAGAATGGGACACAGAAAACCACAGCATTTAAAGAGCGTCCATAAATAAAAATTCCATTTCCTTTTTTTAGTGCTTATTAGCTGACTTCATGTGTATGAGCATAAATACAGTGCATTCCAATGTATAACATTACCACATTAACTGAAACAGATTTCTAGTTCTTGCACATATTGTATGTAATGACTAGGGAGAAATGCACATTGCGGATGGTGCAGGAGTTAGTTGGGAAGAAAGATAACATTTACTTTAAACAGATTTGTTTTTGTATTTAATAAATTTCTAGCTCAGCAATTAAAAATAGCGTGAACAATAACCTTCTTTGTGGAACGAAATGGTTGCGATTACAATTTCAGCAAATTAAGTAACAGCACTGAAATAATCAAATCATCTCAAATAATCTAGTTGTTTTTCTAGAGAATGTAATTATCTCGTCGAATAGCACTATGACATCCGTCCCTTACGAGATCGTCAAAGAAGTCATCAAAACTCAGAATTCTACCTCGTGATGAAAAATTTACCCTTACTAAAACAAAATTATATATAAAAGATCAAACAGCTCGTCCCTACACACTAAAACTAAATGACGAGGAGCAAAAGCACAACAAAATGTTATCACTACAAAAAGAACTCGCAGAGTGTATCAAATAAAAGTATAGAGTAAAGAAAAAAGGAGGTGCTCTTACCTAGAAGGCTACCACTAACGCATAAATGAAGCAAACGTGGCAGAGATTAATATTGCTTCGGGGTATAGTGGTGGTGAAGTCTGGGGGAAATGGTAAAGATTACCACCAGTCACTAGGTATGCAGCAGATTTCTGCATTTCATTTTACGCCAAAAACTTAGATGTTAATGGACAGTAATGCATTCTCATCAGAAAAAAGATTTCTCTCCAAGATTAAAATAAAAATAGTGGACTTCCTTTCACATCGGTGGTTGCTCGTAATGTATTGGAAGCCAATGGTAAGCAGAAAGAGATTTTTAGCTGCGCAGTTCCCTCCTACTTTACATATGCTGACTATACTGCAATTTCTGTTTTTCCCCTTTACCTCTCTTTGCTGCCCACAATGTGAATCTACATGCAAATTAGAATTATATTAGTGATTCATTATATCATCTGTTATAACAATGTATTATTTTAATTATGTTGTCTTAATAGAAAATCATGTCTGTCATTGTCATATCTAAGTTGCCACCATCACGGTTGCCCTCCATGGTGTAATGGTTACCATGCTAACTTCAATGCCCAAGGTCGCAGTTTCAAACCTGGTGGAGGACGCTGGATTTTTTCGGGTGTAAAAATCCTTAGCATGGCTTCCTTCGGAAGGTCCCGTGTCATAGATTTACGGCACGTAAAAGAACCTCAAGCCTGATAAAGAGACCTCTGAGCAAAATTAAACAATCTTTCACACCCAATTTAGAATGGGACGCTGAGAACCACAGTAGTTAAAGAGCGTCCATAAATAAAACTCCATTTACATTTTATGCCACCATCACCACCAAGCACAGATATAGCAGAACATTTCCATTTTCCTTTCTCCATCTCTTTCCTGCATCTATTTGGGTCACATAAATTTTCTACAACAATATGTTGTATTATACATGTCTAAATAGAAAACAGTACCCATCATTCGTTGCAGCTGTGCTGCCACCACTGTCATGTTCTTCCACTGCACATGTACTGGTATACATTTCCATTCTTTCCTCTTTGTCTTTTCCCCTCAAAACGTGTATTTTTGTTCAAATTTGAATTATTAATTTAAGTAAAACTTTATACTGCTATGTTATCTAAATAGAAAATATTATCCATTATCATTGTTGTAGTTGTACTGCTGCTATCACCTTCACTGATCGTGCACTTACTGGTACTTTTATTTCCATTCTCCTCTCGTGAATTTTCATACAAATTCAAATTAAGCAAAAAAATAAAAAGAATGAAAAGGGAGTTAATCAGCTTAAATGTCCCTTATTTTGTTCGAAATATGTGACAAAACTATCATTTCTTTGTTTTATTTAGTCAATATGCTAAATTCGAAAATTAAGTTATGAAAAATGGGGGTCATCGTACATTTGAGGTCGTCTTGTATTTGGATAAATATGGCAATATTTGAGTTAATTATTAAATTTTCAACAATTCATTTATTTTGTGACAATCATATTTTGCCTGCTTTGTTTACAAGTTTAATATTTCACAGTTTGCAATTTACTGTTTTATAAATGCAGCATATTTTATGTGAAAAAGAAGGTAGTAACTGTGAAGTAACACAAATATTAATATAACTTTTAATAATTTGTATAACAATTCTCCCTTATTTGTAACAACAAGAGCAAAAAGAAATTTAGCTGACGATGCAATAGATCTTTTTATTGCAAAACTAATCTTGTGGGTTTCAAAAACATATGTGGAGAATTATTGTTATTTTAATAGCAGCTTATTTTATTCACTTTATCTTCATATTTGATGTACAAATGCAATATTTCTGAATAATATGTGCTTTCAAGTTAGCCTTGAAACTTGGCAACCTAATAAGTAGGTGATATCACATTGGGAATCCTTATTTTATCTGGTCATAGCTGTTCCTGCATTGTATGAAGGTGGCTTAACAAAAAATTCTTGGATTTGGGTTCAAGAGTGGTGGTTATATTTTGTGTAGTGAAATTTAGTTTAAATGTTATTGTTTATTTATCTTAAAATTTATAAAAATGTAACACACTAATTTATACAAAGGTATGTCAAAATTAATATTTTTAGAAATTCAATTCCAAAGTTATTACTTCTGGTTTACAACTTTTCTCCAGTTGAAACTTCAGGTTATTAATTTTAGTGATGAGTGATTTGTTTTTCAAATTTAAATACATGGTTAAAAATGCATAAAAAAAAATAGGGAAATCGAAATAGCCATATAGTTTATGTAAAGATCAGGAAAACATCATCTCCTGGGTTTTATAGTAGTTTATACACAAAAGTACTTGTGAAGCACAACATAGATTTCACAATGAAAAATGATACTCAGAATCAAAATGGGGTCCAAAGGGCACTCAAGAGAATGCAAAAAGTAGAAATGCCGAGTGATTCTATCCAGCCAAATAAATAAGTTTGCAATGATGTGTTCCATTCACATGACTCTCTGCATCTCTGCTACAAATTATTGTTAAAAAACTTATTCTTCTATTTATTTCATGCTAATCGAGAAAAGATGGCAGAAATGATGTAATTACTTGTTTCCATTTAAATCAAAGAAAAATAAAGGAGTACCATAGGCTAAAGCGATGGTCAAAACTGGTCGCTATGTTCTTGAAGTTCCTTTGTTTGTTTGGACAGTAGTTGACAAATTCTCATATGAGAAAAGTATAGAATAGAATAGAATTTATTCACCTTAAGAAATACAATGAATTCATGACTTCGTCAAAAACAAATAATACATAATTTAACAAATCTCTTACACTTCTATAAACATTATATTTTACAGTATTGATCAAAATGAGTAGAACTGTTGCTAAGCTAATCTTAATTCAAAATCTTCTCGGGCTTCTAGCCAGGTAAAAACTTGGCTTGACACCAACGTTTCGAAGAAGTGCATCTTCCTCGTCTTCAGGGTGAACTGATGGTTTGAGCTTGCGGAGAATGGTATTTATAGAGCTGGGATGAAGCTAACATCTGATTGGTTCGCGTGATATTATGGCCTGGTATTTAAGATGACTGAGACATGGGCACGGACTTCGTAGAAAACTATTTATAGCAGTTATTCGGCTAATGTTTTGTGTTTGAGCACGCACCTGCTAGAAAATAAGTCTTGGAAGACTGCAGGTACAGGATTAGGTGTTAAGGCTCTTTAACATCGGTGTCCATGCTGAACTTAATTGTAGGCCAGAATCGCGATGTAGATTATTTGTTTCAGATGAGATGGCTAAAGCTTCTTTTACTCTCCTTTCCCAGTAGTTCGAACACTTTGCCACTATCCTTTCCTTTCCCCTTTCCAAGTTTTTACCTGGCTAGAAGCCCGAGAAGATTTTGAATTAATACGTCGCCAGGAAAGCTTCAGTTCTTATTTTAAGCTAATCTTGTCTTGATGCAGTCGTTAAGGTTTCTCTTGTGCCGAAGTACATCCTCAGATGAACAGGACCCATGTAACAAACAATGTTTCAGTGTTAGAAAAATCAATTTATTTACACATAAATAGCTGGATGGCTCATATGGCAAAGTTTTCCAAATAAACAAGTATGTTTAACACAAAATCAAAAAGATGTATTCATGAATTCATCAAAACATATAGTTTAGGAGTAAATTTTTAACCTTCTTCTTAAATACTTTGCTCTGTGGAACTTTGATCGCATCAGGGAGTTTATTATATAAGTTAACACCTTTGTGGGGAAACTGAATTTAAGCTTTTAGTTAATATGTGTTGTTGGAGATGGATTGCTGTTGATGTTCTTGTGTTGTAAGAATGGTATTCATTGTTGAGCTTAAAAATGCTCTTATTGTCATGTATAAAAGAAACTGTCTCTAAGATATAAATACATGGTAATGGTAAAATTCTTAAATCCAAGAAAAGTGGTTTACTTGGGGTACATTGGTTCACTTGCTTGATTATTCTTATTATTCTTTTCTGCAGTTTAAACACCTTAATACAATTGTTGATAGATCCCAGAAGGGGATTCCATATGTCAGTAATGAGTATATATAACCAAAATATACTGTTTTTAGGACATCTAAGCTGCACGCTTTAGCTAGTAGCCTTATAGCATATACGACTTAATTTATTAGTAAGAAAATTGGTATGCTCTGTCCAGCTGAGCTGAGAATCAATAACAATCCCTAAGAACTTGGTGGAATGACTCTCATTAATCAATGTATTAAAAATTGAAATTTGAACAGGATTATGAACTCCCAATTGTTGATTGAAACTAAGAGATACAGTTTTACTTATATTTATATGAAGTTTATTACTTGTCATCCATTTCTGCAATTCAGTGGTAGTATAATTGATTTCTGCCTGCATAAGTCTTTCTTCACTACTTCTGAAAATAAGGTTTGTATCATCTGCAAAGAGAACACTACTAATGGGTGATAAGTGAGAAGGAAGATCATTGATGTACATTAAAAATAGAACTGGTCCTAGTATGGATCCTTGGGGAACACCGGTTTCTATAGCAGCAGAATCTGAACGTATACCTTCTATTTCAACAATTTGGTACTGTTTTCAAGATAGGAGACAAACCATTTGTTGGCTAGTCCTCGGACACCACAGGCATCAAGCTTCTGTATCAGAATTTTATGATCTACTGTATCAAATGCTTTAGTTAAATCTAAGAATAGACCTGCTACTTGCTCTTTTTTGTCCTTAGCATTAAGGATATTTTCTATGAAAGAAAAAATTGCACTATTTATTGATTTTCCTTTCCTGAAGCCAAACTGAGTTTCTGATATAATGTTATGCTTTTCTAAGAATGGAACAATTCTATTGTACACAATTTTCTCAAGGATTTTTGAGAAGACAGAAAATAAGGAAATGGGCCTATAATTTTCTATATTGTTTTTTTCCCCTTACTTGAATAAAGGTTTGACTTTAGCTGTCTTAAATACATTTGGAAAGCATCCTGTTTCAAGTGAGGCATTACAAATATCCATTAGTGGCTTTAAGAGGTGGTGTATACATTGCTTAACCAGAGAATCTGGAATTTCATCAATGCCACAAGAGTTTTTGTTTTTCAGGTTCCTTGTTATTTTCAGAATTTCATCCTCTGTGACCGGATAGAGAAACAATAGTGTTGCTATTTACAGCAATATTGCTGGTTGGATTTAAGGAAGCACTACCTATTGTGCTTGATAAGATTTTAGCTATATTAGTGAAGTGTTCATTGAATATATTGGAGACTTTTTGAGAGTTTGAGATTAGTTCTCCACCATGAGATAACATGATTTTACTTGAATAGTTAGATGCGTTTACCTCCCTTCAGATGCGTTTACCTGAAACCAATAACAAGGAATATCTCAAAAACGATCAACTCTACAAAACAAAAATGTATGTAACATACATTGTGTGTTTTAATGAGATCTAGATTTTGTACTAAATAAGTTTTTGTCTGTCTTATGGTTTATCAAGTATGCAAAATATGCAAAATTTAAATATAAAACATTGGTCTTGTAAACCAAAATTAAGTCTTACTTTTAAAACTTCAAAGGAAAGAAATTCTTATCATTAATTCCCAAAACTAATATTTTACTTTAAACTACCCTTTGATATTATATATATATATTATTAAGAATTATATTAACTCTAAGAATTATATTCAGATGCTATTCCAATAAAATTCAAAGTATACATTTTATTTGTCATGTAAATATCTTTAATATACAATATTTTAATCAAAATCGCTAGAGCCATTTTTGAGAAAATAAAATTTTTGAAAAATGTTCTGTGTCAAGGGTGGTGGGTAGTTGGGGTGGGGGGATTTTTGAAAATCTTTGTGTCGCATCCTTGGAAGACATTGAACTTCATACCAACTTTGGTATTTAACATACTTTTCGTTTTTGAGCTTTGTTGCACACACACACACACACACACACACACACACACACACACACACACACACACACACACAATTTTCTAAAAATGCTCTTTTTTTATTCAGGGGGTCTCAAAACATATATTTCTGGTGAAATCTTGGTATCAAATTATGGGTGCAATACAATACCTTCTGTATACTCTATGTACACTGTATGTGTAGAGAAAGTAAAAAAGCAAACTTTGATTTAAATTTCTGTATATTAGGATTAAACTGTAAGAAATTCATATGAATATTCTAAATATTTCATAAATTGATTGCAGGTTTCAAACAAAACTAAAGCTAAATTAACTTATGCTAAAAATCATTACTTCAGAAATCTGGTAAAAAGTGAAATCAAAGTGTAACTGTTTTTATTTCTTTTAGAATAAAATAATGCATTATGTGTTTAAAAACAGGCAGCTTCGGTGCGCAAGACTACAGTACTGGATGTGATGCGCAGGCTTCTTCAACCCAAGAATATGATGGTTTCCACTGCTCACGACAGAAGTGCTGCTCATTGCTACATATCAATTCTTAACATTATACAGGTAATTGAATTCACCTCTAAAGTAATATATTGGACCAACAAGACATCTTTCTATACTGATTTTTGGTATACTACTAATAATGAAGATGGGGATAAGAATAGAAAATTACAATTTCAACTCAGCCCTAAATGCCAGTAAGAGGCTGTGACACTGTAGTTAAATGGAACTGATGTGTTCCATTCACATGACTTTCTGTACATCTCTGTAACAATTGTTAGTAAACTTATTCTTCTCTCTGCTTCTTGCTAATCTAGATAAACATTAGCAGAAGCGGTTCTTATTACTTGCTTCCTTGTAAGTAGAAGGGAAATAAGGGAATACACAGGGCTAAACCGACAGTCAAATGTTTTTAAATGTGGTTGCTCTGGTATTAAATCCAATTCTTTGAATGGCCAGGAGGTGACAAGTTCCTGTTTGAGGAAAGTTGAAGTAATTTAAAACTAAAAACAAGGAATATCTCGAAAACGGCCAAATCCATGGAAAAAAATTTATATGACAAATTATGTGTTTTAAGAAAACGCCGTTTTTGTGTAGTAAGCTTCGTTTCAAATTTCCAGAACACTTTTGGGTGAAAAGTAAATTTGCAAAATTTCACTGAATGGTTTTCCAATTTTTCCAGAATGGTGATTTCATGTAGTTGTATCTGTTAATCATCTATGAAGTTTGTATTGTATAATTCTTCAGTTTGGCAACCTGATGAATGTGTGTATTTTTTTTGTTTGTATTCTGTTTAATTCAATGGGACGTTGATTAGCCTATGAGCTAGACTATGAAAGATGGCAAGTTGCTGTACTGGGTTAAACTGGTTCCATTTTATCTGACAACATGTGTTACTTTTCTATACATGCCAAATTCCAAGCTTGTTTCTGTTCCCATGATTTTCAAATCTGAAAAGGGCAAAGATGTGTCTTGTTTCTCTTCAAAATATTATAGATTTTTCTTGAAATTTAGTAATTTTATTGCATCATCCATTAGTTTTTTTAGGAATGATGGCAAACATATCATGCACATATCTATGCCAGGATTTGAAGATCTGTGGGAAGACTTTAGTGATTTGGATTTCTAAGTTGCTCATTTATAAATCAGAGAACATAGGTGAGAGAGGGTTGCCCATAGCCAAGCCTGCAAGTTTGTTGAAAAACCTTCTTAGAAAATGTAAAACTATTTTGTTTTATGCAAAATCTGTCAATGTGATATATTTTTCAATTTGTTCTGGTGTCATGTTAATTTTCTTGAGCCACTGTTTTAATAAATTTTGCATTCTTTCAACCGGGATGCTCGTGAACCAGGATTGGATGTCAAATGATACCATCACCTCTCCAGGTTTTATTACATCTTCAATTTTATTTATAGAGTCCAAAGAATTTTTAAAGCTTAATGTTTCAAATTTATCAACCAGTTCAAATTCTTTCACCAGCCATTTTGCTAATTTATAAGTTCTGGAAATCTTGGTCTGAAAATCATAATATAAAGGAAGAAATAGGGTTGATTAAATATGTAAAGAAACCTTTGGAACTGCAAATTTGGGAAAACATCTTTGTCACCAAAGAAGGAGATTCCCTTATGAATTTTGAGGTCCCTGCCGTGAATGACATCATCCTATTGATAAGAGTAGAGGGCAGCATAACACCAGGCTGCACACAATCACCTGTTGTGTGTAGCGTCAGTCAACCTTGGAACTGAAGATAGGCTTCCTAAATAAAGGCAAAGTGGAGCAAAAAGTGTAAAAGAAGGTGACAATCCATTTAAATTATGGTATTCCACTGTCTAAATACTTCGTTTTATTTTATATACTGTCTTATATTTGGATAAATACAGTAAACCCAGGATCTCCTGTTAATGGTGACCACTTGGCTGCGGTTTTTATTTGTAATTTCTTTCTATTGTCTTTACAGGGTGAAGTTGATCCAACCCAGGTCCACAAATCTCTTCAGAGAATTCGTGAGCGTAAACTTGCGCAGTTCATTCCTTGGGGTCCTGCAAGTATACAGGTGGCTCTGTCACGCAAATCGCCTTACATCCAGAGTGCTCACAGGGTCTCAGGTCTCATGCTTGCAAATCACACAAATATTTCATCAGTAAGTGTATTGCTTTTTAACCTTGAACTTTTATGTTTTCTTTCAAAATTAGAAGATATAGTTTCTCAAAATTGCCGAGATTTGAATTTTTTTCTCACAAAGTAAGATACTTGCCAATTTAACTGAAAAATTGAAAATACTATATATAACGAAACAGTAGTTTTATAAATTATTAGGCATTTTTCAGAAATTAGTCTTATTTATGCCAGCAACAGGGAAGCTGAATGAGACTTGAAAAGTTGAGTGCCACAGGCTTAAACCATGGACCCTCGGGTTTCTTTTGAACTAACATGGTTTTCGTCACCTTTTGTTTAATGAACTTCTTTTGATTCCTGTAAATTGTTAAGCAAGCCTTCAACTCATTAAAAATTATAACTTTATAAATAAAGTTAAAGTTAAACACATTCTGGTTGTTTAATTATTGGATGAAACACGTAAGAGTGGTAAATTTGACTCCACTTTTGTGTGTCACAGTCATTGCTTGCTAGATATAACTTGCTGGAATATTCTCATTCTTGAAAGTATCTATTATAAATTGTTTGCTTTAACAATATTTGCATTTTTATAGAGTAAGATTTTGTCTTATCTGTTGTGGTTTACCACTTTGCAAAGGTCATCCATAGTCACTTGACAGACTTCAAAACATGTAAAAAATAAAAGAATTTGAGTCGATTTTTGTAACACAAACATCACTTATTTTTACTTTCTGGGGACCGGTTTCGGGTAACAGTTGTTCCCATTTTCAACCCAGCTTCTATGCATATTTGCAAGTTTTGAATTCAAAACATGTATTTCCAGTGGAATCATGGTACTGAAGATACCAAATATCTTATATATGTAGTAGAGGAAGTCAAAATTATAGGTATATTTGTGTTGGTTAAGGATTACTAATCATTTTAAGACAAAAATCTTAAAAAGATCTATCATTAAGTGTCACATTTGGAGGCAAAAGTACATAAACATTAATAATGAACTGTATGTAGAACATGAAAATTATGAATTAATCAGCCCTATTTTAGTGTATTTTAGCATTATTAACATAGTCAAAAACTCTTGATGGTAGTGATGTATACGGTTGTTAAATTATAAGGTAACCCCTGTCGCAGTCTCTCTCCACTGTGCGAGATATCTGAATGTCACCGGGAAAGAGGCATAGCAGAGGCACACTAAAATACGTATCTTATGATAAATTACACAATATTGACCTGCTCACATCGGCAGCACAATTTGTGAAAATATTCTTGCTCACTCGTCTAAGCTGAGCAGCAGGAATCCTTGTGATTTCTTGCATAACGTTATCTCTAAGTTTCTGTAGATTACACAGGGATTTCTCCTATTGAGCTTAGGTGAATGAGCAATAATGCCTGTTTGGGAGCAGATGGTCAATATTTTCAGCATTTATTTAAGGCAAGGACTCCAGTACACTTTTGTTGGCACCAGTTTCCTGGCAACTCTTGGATTTCTTGTGCAGTGCAGAGAGGAGTTACCTTATAATTTAATGACTCTATATAAAGGACCGAATATTAAGTGAAATTTAGATGTCAAAACTTGTGAACTTTACTCGCAACTCGATTATAAAAAAATATACAGCAATAAAAATTTGTAACATCCATGGAAAGTTCTGTATTATACTGACTCCTTCCTTAATTGGAAGAAAAATAAGACATGTTGCTGTTCACAAATTACTATATGTCATTTGTGTTTTAGTTCATTGTCTTTAGAAATATTGTATTTGTTGTAGTATAAGACAACCTAGTTAAGACGACCCTTTTATCAGAACCTAATTTTGAAATGTATCATATCTCTTTAAAAAGAATACATGATAAACTTAATTTTTAAACACATATTTTCAACATCTAGGGGTGTTAAATTATAAAGGAACCCCTATTACGGCCTCTCTCCACTGCACAAGAGATCCGAGAGTCATCAGGAAAGGCACTCTAAAATATGTATATTAAGATAAATTATGAAAATGTTGACCTTCTGCTCACATATGGGCAGCACAATTTGCTAAAATATTCTCAATCACTCGTCTAAGCTTAGCAGCAGGAATCCTTGTAATTTCTTGCATAATGTTATTTCTAAGTTTCTGTAGATTACACAGGGATTTCTACTGCTGAGCTTAGGTGAATGAGCGAGAATATCTTTAACTTGTTACACTGCCTGTTTGGAAGCAGACTGTCAATATTTTCAGAATTAATTTAAGGTAAGGACTCCAGTGCACTTTTGCCGGCACAACTTTCCCAACGACTCTCAGAGGGGTGACCTTATAATTTGATGACCCTATATATTTTGATCAAACTAAGGGACACTTATGTTGATTAAAGATTCTTTTACCCCCCCACCCCCTGTTAGTGTTTTAACGTGATTTACATTGAGTATTACATTTTTTGTATCTTTTACGATTTACCAGGTATACAGAAGTCATCCAGAATGAAGAGGTATTCAGTGACTATTCCCAGAAAAATTTTTATATACATTTCATTTGTCATGTAAATAACTGAGAATATATGGTATATTAATGAAACTCATTATATCCATTTTTGTGAAACTGAACATTTTTTAAAAAAGTTCCATGTAAAATATAGCTGGGGATATGGGTTTGGTATTTAACCAACTTCGTTTTTGAGCTATGCTGCTCTCTCTCTCTCTCTCTCTCTCTCTCTCCCTCTCTCTCTCTCTCTCTCTCTCTCTCTCTCTCACACACACAAACACACACACACAGATCTTTTTCTAAAAATGCCTGACTTCAAATTTTTGGGTGATATACAAAACCTTCTCTACTTACTATGTACGTAGTAATTGTAGATAAAGTAAAATGTGTCTCTCTTGAATGATAAGAGGAAAATGAATTGGTTTAATATTCATATAAGGCAGATCCAAACCATTCATGAAAAGTATTCTTTTATAGTAAAAGTGATTTTATCATTTACGTACATTTTTAAATTGAAGGATCTTTCATTATGATGTCTGAAATTATTTTAAATACAAAACATATTTTCTTAGTAGCAGAAATTGAATCTTACTATTTATTTAAGGATTTAATTTTGGATACTTCAAAGAAAGAATTACCTAACTTTATTTTTGTTTCAGCTGTTTGACCGAGCATTGCAGCAATATGATAAGCTACGCAAAAGAGAAGCTTTCTTGGACCAATTTCGCAAGGAAGTCATGTTCAAGAACAATTTGGATGAGCTGGATCAATCACGGGAAGTTGTGCAGCAGCTAGTAGACGAGTATAATGCAGCCAAAACCCCTGATTATCTCAAGTGGGGTGTGGAACAGGTTAGCCAAGTTTCTCAAACCATACTGGTTCTGTCTTACATTAAAAAACATCTAATTGTTCCATTCATGTGGCTTTCTCAACATCTCTGCAACAAATTATTCTTAAAAAGCTTACTCTTCCATTTCTTTCATGCTAATCGAGAAAAAATTAGCAGAAATGGTTTGAATACACTAGGCTAAAGTGATAGTCAAATCTTTTAAAAGCTGTTGCCATGTGATTGAAGTACCTTTGTATGGTCAGGAGTTGACAAAGTCCCATATGAGAAAAGTATAAGTATTTTAAAGCTAAAACCATTAACAAGGAATTTCTCAATAACGGTCAACTCCATGAAAAAAATGTTTATAACATAAATTGTTTTAATGAGCTCTACAAGTTTAGTATAGTAAAGTTTTGTCTATTTCTTACGGTTTAGCAGTTATGCAAAATTCACCAAGAATAAAGATGTCTTCAGAAGCTATTCCCAGAAAACTCAAGATACATTTTGTTTTTCATGTAAATATCTTTAATTTACAATATATTAATCAAAATTTTTAGTGAAAATCAAAATTTTCGAAAATTTTTCCATCTAATGCATAGGTGGGGTTGGGGGATTTTCTTGAAAATCTTTATGTCGCATTCTGGAAGATACCAAACTTAAATATTGCAACTTCACACTTTTTATAAAATAATTACTTACTCTGTAATTAGAGTTAACTTTTATTACTTCTGACTTTATTTTTTTTCCAGGCAAAGGGAGACATGTAGCTGCAATAACATCCGTTGTTCTTCAATGCTGCACAACATTAAATTGCGTTTGTTAAGAAAAGAACTTGTACAGTTATGCATATAATCGCTGTAACTATCTGTGCCTAATATTCGTAATCTCAACTTACTGTTTGTATTATGTGTGAATGAGATAGAGGAAGTTGAAATTTTATGCCTAACTATTTTATGTCTTGTATCTTCTTAATATTTAATGAGCTAAATAAAAGCGTTAATTCTTTTGAGACATTGCTTTCATTCTGTTGCCACACAACAATGGCAACAAACCTTTATGCTCTTTTTGAAGCCAATAGCTTCCCTTACTCCATTCTGTTCCTTTGCAGATATCACTGCTGTTATTTTTTTAAGGGCCCAACAGCTTTATTAGTAAATCTGAGCCTCAATTTAAAATTTTATAGCTGGAGATATTTACTGTATTTATCCAAATGCAGGACAATGTTTTCCCCCCCCCTCAAAATATTAACATTCAGAACTTGGGGGAGGGGGTTATCTTACATTTGCAAAATATGAATACCATGCCTGAAAAAGCAAGTTTCTGCTTATAGCAGTGGCAAATGGGAAATGGTGTAGATTACTGCCAAGGTTGTGCAGCAGATTTTGTGCATTTCACCTTCTGCCAAAAAAGTAACTGCTAACAGGCCTATTCTCATTGGAAAAAAAGATTCTCTCCGAGACTAAACTAAAATTAGAGGACTTCTTTTCATATTGGTGGTTGTGTGTAATGTTATATTGAGAGCTAATGGTCAAAGAGAATTGACAGGTTAGCTGCACTTTTATCCTTCTTTCCATTTTCCCCTCTGCCTCTCTGTGCTGCTTACAACATGAATTTACATGGAAACTTGAATTAGCTAAAACATTTTGCAATATAGTATGTATGTTGTCTTAATAAAAAATTGCATCCATAAACTATGTTGCCAATATTATGCTCTATCATAGCATACTTTCCATACATCTCTGTACTCCCCTCTCTGTCTCTCCTGCTCAAAATGTGAATTTAAATACAAATTTGAATTAGGTAAAATGTTTTAAAATTATATTAAGTATTTTGTTTTATTAAGAAAATCGTATTCATAATCATTGTTTCAAATTCCCGCACAAATTCAAAATATAAATTTAGGTAAAACTTTACAACAGTGTGTTATATTACGTATGTTGTTTAAATGGAAGATCTTAGCTATCATCATTGTTTCAGTTGAGCCGCTATCATCTTTGATCACACACAAACCAGCATATCATTTCCGTTCCCCTTCCTGTCCATCAGATTTCTGAACAAATTCAAACTTAAAAAAAAAAAAAAAAAAAGGACTTAATCAGTCAAAGTGTCGGTTAGATTGTTAAAATTATATGACAAAACTTTGAATTTCATTTAAAAAGTAACAATTAAGTTATTATGTGTTCTTTTTATATAGATGATGGGCTAAATTCCAATATTAATTTTTGAAAAATTGGGGTTGTCTTGATATGGTAAATACTGTAACTTTCAAAGCTGTTTGGTAATCTGATAGGTAATTAAATTAGGGCCACTTTCCAACTCCTATCCTACACATGACTAGTGTGGAAGAAACAATTATTAAAACAAATTCTGAGCTTAGCAGTAAGTATATAGCTGGATGCTATTGCATTTAGTCATAAAATGGCTAATTGGCAACACTGATGAACTAGAAGTGAAACAAAAAATCTGATGTGTATCATTCACATGACTTTCTCTACATCTCTGCAACAAATTATTCTTAAAAAGCTTATACTTCTATTTACTTCATGCTAATCAGAAAAAATTAGCAGAAATAGTCTTATTACTTGCTTCCTTGTAAGTAGAAGTGAAATAAGGGAGTACCATAGATTAAACTGATAGTCAAAAGCTGGTTGCTATGTCACTGAAGTTCCTTTGTTTGTATGGACAGCAGTTGAAAAATTCCTGTTTGAGAAAATTATAAGGTTTTCATAGCAGAAACCAAAAACAAGGAATGTCTCAAAAACGATGAACTCCATGAAAAAAATGTGTATAACGTAAATTGTGTGTTTTAATGTGCTCTACATGTTTTCTGCAGTAAGTTTTTGTCCATCTCTTACGGTTTAGCAGTTTTTCAAAATTCCGTAAATTTCATCCAGAATAAACTGCTCTTCAGAGGCTATTCCCAGAAAATTCAAGATATACATTTTATTTTTCAGGTAAATGTCTTTAATATATGATATTTTAATCAAAATCATTAGAGCCATTTTTGAGAGAATCAACATTTTAGAAAAAAGTTCCATGTAAAGGGTAGTTTGGGGTGGGGGGATTTTTCTTAAAATCTTCGTGTCGCATCCCTGGAAGATACTAAACTTAAATACCAAGTTTGGTATTTTACTGACTTTTCATTTTTGAGTTATTGTGTTCACTGACACACACACATGGACCTTTTTCTGAAAATACTTTTTTTGGATACAGGGGACCCTAAAACATATATATCGGGTGAAATCTCGGTATCAAATTTTTGGGTGGAGTGTAATACCTTCTCGTACATAGTAAGTGTATAGAAAGTAAAAAAACATTTTCTGTGAATTCAAAGATTTGGTGCTATTTAAGAGACAAAATCAAAAGGTTTGTTCTATTAATGATCTTCCTTTTCTATGCTCTCCAACTACTAGATTAACCAACAATATGCAGCTTATGCCCCTCACTTCCCCCCTATATGCCTTTGAACTCCTTTGGTTTGTCATGCCCTATACCTTGCCACTATATGACTAGGGTTGCAGCCAGGAGTGCACTACTTAGCACCTGCAAACAATACAATGCTTGCCGAAGTCCACTACACAAGGTCAAGTCAGAATCATCCCAAAATGTATCAACAATATATGTTATTTAAATTAAAGGGAGAGTCAGGCTTTTGGTACTTGCTACCATATTAAGCTGCACCTGCTACTGTCCCAAACACCTTGTATATTTTAAACTACTAACAACTAGCTGAGGTTACCTGGCTGGAAGCCCGAGAGAACTTTGAAGTTTTACACTGCCAGGAAAGCTACAGGTCTGACTGAGATTTCTTCCCTGGTTTTTCTGGCCTCAAAAATGGCAAACTAGCAAATTTAGCCTAGAGCCATTCCAATTATCATTTCATCTTATATATCATCAGTTCCACTGCCTGGGATGCAGTAGGAATGGGCAATAAATACTAGGCATATTAACTGAACAAAGGCATGCAACATTATTTTATCAGCATTAAAGCATATTTTATGCTAGCAGAATTTTTTGCAAACAACTCTGTATTATTATTAATATTACATAACTAATTTGAGTCAAATATGATCACTATAGTTTTATTTGCCTAGTTTTTAACCAGGATGCATTTCAAAGATGTTCATCTTCATTGTCAGCAGGGTTTGACTGGCTTCAGAAGGGGAGGTTCCTATTGTAATTTCATCTATTATATTATATATAATTATTATATATTATATATAATTTTGTCTGCCGGTGGTATTTCAAAATTCATAACTCTATGTGCATTTTTTCCCAAATTGCTAGTTTGGTTGTAGTTTTTTGTAGTTTCTACAAGTTTAATAAATTTGATGTTCGGTTTGAAGTACTATAATAAAGTGGACATCAAACTTATTTAACATGTAAAAGCTACAACTGCACTAGCAATTTGGGAAAGGAGACACATGAGAAAAAATGCACATAGAGCTATGAATTTTGAAATACTACCAGCAGATGACATTTTAAGATTACCCCTAAGAAAACCAGATGGCAGCATAGATGAAATTACAATAGGAACCTCCCCTTCTGAAGGCAGTCAAACACCCGCTGATGATGAAAATGAATTTCTTTGAAATGCATTTGGGGGAAAAACTAAGTGAAACTATAATGCCCATATTTGACTCAAATTAGTTAGGTAATAATTTAAACCTTGTTGATATGGTGGTATGTATGATCAGAATGGCCATAAGCCATGCAAATCTTACTCTTCTTCTCCCCTTTAGTGTAGAACAGTAATTATCTCTGTTCGCACAAATGCAGCAAGTATACCATGGTTTTAGGTGCATGATATGTATATATATATAACTCTACACTTCAAAACCCAGAATAAAGTTTATTCACTAAACTTACAAGTATCTTGTGATTTTTGCAAGTATTACAACAAATAACAGCATTGTAAAGGGTACAAGTGAGAACAACAACTTGCTAGGTTTTGTACGTTAAAGGCTGCTAGTTACTTTTTAAATAAGCTGAGAAAACATTTTCATTATGAAATCAATTATTTTTGCTCTTGCATAGATGTATACTTCTAAATATTTGAATCTCTGAAGCGAGACACCACTTTTTTGAAAATAATTAGGAGTTCTAAGGACAAATGATATTGAATATTTCCTTCTGGGTTGCAAATTTTACAAATATTTTAAAAGGTGATAACTGGAATTATTTCACACATTCCTGTGTAGCAGATTTTGAAGAATTTACCTACATACATATTATACTGGGTCTTCAGATTTATTTGGTCTTTAGCGCCAATGGGTTGTAATGCCATCATTGGTTCAAATTATTTAAATTATTTGTTTGTTAGTGACACTGTCAATTGCCAGGATCATAGCGCCACCAGTGTGCCAGAATTTCATCCTGAATTTTTAACATTTAAATTTTTCATGAAGTTTATTACTCCCTCTGTTCCGTAATACGGTATAGAGACTGGAATAATGCTCTACTTTATGGTGCAAGTGCATCCGATTAGTGGTCTGATGTGATTTGTGTGCAGTATTGAAGCTATCCTTCATCCAGGGAGGCATTTACAATGCATAATATAGAACAAGCCACAAAAAGGAAACAGATACAGAGCTGAGTATGAAGGTCAATCAAATGGGCACCCGTTGCGATATTCCAGGAGGAGCAAACAAATCAGTAACCGAGCCAAATGTGAGTAGAAACTCCAAGGCACAACAATGAACAGCCGAATGTCGTAGTGCCATTCTACAATTCCTACTCCAATTCAAGGAAAGTGGTACCTTAAAGAAGGGTGCCGTTAAACAGCTGCAATGAAAATAAAATCTTTAACTATGAGGGGGATTTCAAAAGTTCTGCACACAGCACATGCATGCAACTGTTAGTGTGGCGTGATCAAGTTAAAACTTGCATCAACTTTCATCTTGACAGCTATATATGTTTGTGCTGGTTAGCTTGGCTGTGTCGTGAGTAATTCAGTTTTAAGATGCAAGTGGAAACCGAGTTAGGTCAGATTATACACACTGAGCAGCGATCTTACATCAAAATTGAATCTTTATGTGAAAAGAACCCACTGAAGTTCACAATGCTTTGAGAGAGGTTATGGGGATAATGTAGTCAATCGTAGCTCAGTATCACGGTGATCTGTTCATTTCCATGAAGGTTGGATAAGCACTGAGGACAACCCAAGAAGTGGAAGGCCATCAACTGCAAAAGACTGCATATCTGAGGCTATTGTTAATGACATTTTGCAAGAGGATCAATGAAAAACATGTGAGGAAATTGAAACCGGAATGTCTGTCACTTCTGTTTAAAGAATCATTTCTAATAATTTAAAGATGAGAAAAGTTGCCACCAGATGAATTCCTCATTATCTGAGTGACATGTCGCCAAACAGAAGCAGAGAAGTTCCTGAAAAGGATTGTTTCACTAAACGAAACCTGGATACAAGATTTGGAGCCAGAATTGAAGTCATAGTCATCTCATTGGAAACATCCAGATTCTCCACACTCAAAAAAATGCAGCTGCCAACAATCGAAGATGAAATTGATAATGATCTTTGCATATGACATTAGTGGAGTCATAGCAACAAATAGTCCCCCCCCCCCAGGGAACGTTTGTAACAGATGCTTACTGAAAGCTGTTTCTCCAAAATGTGATGTGCCCAAAAGTTCGTCAGAGAAGGCCTGAATGATGGCAAGACAATGCAACACCTCATATTGCCATATCAGTGAGAGAGATTTAGGAGAAATATGGATGGGAAGTACTGCCCCATCCACCATACAGTCCTAATTTGGGTCCACCAGACTTTGATTTGTTTCCCAAATTGAAGAAACCACTCCGAGGAAAATATTTTGCTACAATTGAAGAAGCTTCCTCTGAAGTAACCCAAGTGATCAGACAGCTGAACAGTGAAGGTGTTTTATCCAGAATTCAGGATTTGCCAAAACATTGGGAAGCTGTCATAAGATGAATGAGGAAGGCCTGTAAAAAGATTTTGTAAAATAAATTATTTTGTTCAGTATTACAAAGACTGTGCAGAACTTTAGAAATCACCCTCGTATTTCACGCATTTGGCTCCATGCTAAGGCACAGTATGAACAAGACATATTAAATACTTATGTTAGGAGTTTGAAGAATGCAAAGTGTGGACACAAGTGCAAAGATTATTCTGCTGAATTGAACATGCTCGCAGACATCCCTCTTCGTAAACGTGGAACAATTAGATCTTTGTCCTCTGCTATTGGAGTCCCACAAACAACTCTGTTTAGATATTTGAAAGGTAAAGCTGTTTTAACAGAATATAACAAATGTAAATACTTACAGTTTTATTTGTCCATGGTAGAACCTGATGGGAAATTCAAGCCTATGTATGCTTACATACATTTCGATGAAAAGTGGTTTTATTTTACTAAAATACAATAGACGTACTAGCTCAGTGTAGATTTACGTCAATGTCAAAGTAAACACTTCATTACCAAGATCATGTTCATGTCAGCTATTGCATGGCCCAGATGGGATGCAAGTAGACACCAATGATTCAATGGTGGAATTGGTATTTGGCCATTCATTGATACAGTAAAAAGAAACAAAGAGAAACAGTAAAAACAGTCTATGTGGCACCCCCTTACAACCCAAAAGATCAGTTACACAAAATGATTGTTGGGCAATGCTGATTGGCAGAGTCGTTCCAGCAATACCTGGAAAGTTTCCGAAAAATTGGAAGAAGAAACCAATTATCATCCAACAGAATAATGCATGGCCCCATTGTTCCGACAATGATCTGACAATTCTTTCTGCAGCCAGGAAAGATGGGTTTCCTTTAAATGATAGCCACCTAACAGCCCTAACTTAAAGTGCTTGATTTGGGGTTTTTCAATTGTATTCAGCTCCTGCAATATCAGAAGAATCCACAGACAGTTCAGAAACTTATTGCGCTAACGTGGCATTTGACCATCTCAGCAAGGAAAATCTGGTCAATGTCTTCCTCATTGCAACAATGCATGGAATGCAACAGGAAGGCAATGTGTACAAGATACCTCATATAGGAAAAGACAGACTACGGCGACAGGAACATTGCCTCAGTCCCTTTATTGCACCAGAAGCAGTAGAAACAGCACAACAAACACTTGCCTGAAGTCCTGTGTAACAGATTGTGTAGCAAAATGTAGCAGAAATAAACTACAGTATCCATCTTATATCGTACCTAATGTACTATATGTAACAAAATGTATTATTATAAACATAATATTTAGAAATAAAATGGATTATTATGAGCATCATATAATAAAACACAATGTAGAATAGACCCACATAAAGCCTACTATCTAATTCTTTAAATTTTGAGATATCTATATCATGCTGTGGAACAGCATAAATGACCTGTTTCTATATCATATTTTGGAACGGAGGTAGTAATAATTAAGTTTCATAAGACTGTTGTTTGTGAAGGAATGATTGCAATTATAATTCTTGTTGCTGCTGCAATGGGTCAAGATCTAAAGGTAACTAAATGATAAGGATGATTTGTAAGTATTGACATTATTAATTGACTTCTCTAGAATATAATGCCAGTAAATTTACTGACATGGAGCTGTCACTTTTAAGCACACTTAAAAACCATTGGTCTGGGTTGGGTTTGAACCCATGACCTTGAGTTCAGAAGGCCTGTGCTGCGTCTAACCAAATGAGTTTCCAAGACCAACATTATTAGCTCAGTAAGCCCTTGTCTCAAACGGGGAAGTGAGTAATTGCATGCATCGCTGACTTCATAAACAAATTGATGTACTGGGCCTTGTAGAACTGTTTTTCACCAAGACATTTTGTACATTCTTTGCATGCAAGATGGAAGTGGCCACCAATCACATATGAGTTGCCTATCAGCATAAATGTTGTGATTATAAGTTGATGAGATGCAAGCAGATGTTCCAAATGTAAATGTTGGAACAATATAATACAAGTCCCATCTCACTAAGGTGACCTCAAAACTGTTGACATCCACCCTTTCTACTCATCATTTGCTAGTCCTCTGCAAGAGACAATGCGTGATAAACTCCCTTCCTAGTACTGACGTCATGCACAGACAAACAACTGGCAGCAAAGGCGAATAAATCTGAAGACACTATATATAGCAGTTTTACATGAAAATACAGATTTTAAGACACAACTTTTTAAATTATTAGAGCATCAATTAGCACAGAAATGCTGTAAGCTACATTTTATATAGGTCTGTCTTTCTAAGGCAGACATTTTCCAGCTAGTAATCACAGCTTTTTATTGTTTCAGTAACTCTTGAGCAATGTATGTTTTCTGATCTTCCTTTCCGGTGTCACATATACATTTATGAAATGTTCACAATAATGTCAGTCAAAATTAAATGAGTAATTCATTCATTATTATACTTTTTACAACTGATATAGAACCAACATCATTCTGTTAAAATGCAGAAAGGAAGATATTTAAGTACACTGTTGTAACACCATATTTTATATGTTAAAATAATTGTTTGTTTCCAAGCCATACTGCATTACTTAGAATTTTCAAATGAAAAATAAATTAATGAAGGTCTTCCCATTCTTGAAAAGAATTTTATGGTGCCTCTGCAGTTTCATTGCACTTGTGGAATTTTAATCTATGTGACTTGAATTATAACTAAAGAAAGAAAATAATAAAGTCCCATTATTATAAAGGTGTCACACAACATTATTGTTTATTGGGAAAGGCTTCAAGATTTAATATGTAAACTATTTGCTTAAAAACCAAAATAAGAAAGCAAACAAAGGTAAGCTAGATAATAAAGCATCAAAGATTATAAAGTCCTATAGAACTAGAAGTTGTCAATATTCACAGGATGTTTCTTTCCTATTAATATAGATGGAATAGTTTAGTAATATTTATGAATTTCCCTTCAGAGATTTTCCTGATATCTTTTGGTGTTCATATTTTTTTTAAATCTTTAAAAAATAAATTTTAATTGTTATATTAGCTCCTCATTTTTTTCTCTTATTTTGTTACCTCCTTCAAGGGGACCAAATATCTGAGGCGGGTTAAAATTTTCAACATTTGTTTTTCTTCTGGTTCTTAGGCATTAACATTTTAAGAAGTTTCAACTCTGAACTGCCCTTGGAAGGGCCAAATAAAATAATTCTTTAAACTCCTGCAATCAATTTAATAGCTATATTCCATTTTCTTGCTTTGATAGTTTTACTTTAATGTCATTTTTTCTCTGTTTGACATTTTTAGAACTTTAGGTACACTCAGTATGGAAATGGTTCGAGATTGAAAATTTTTCTTTTAACAGCTGTAAACATTAAAGTACTCTTTTTATTGAATATAAGAAATTAATAATATAATGAAAACTTTGCCTTTAAGAAAATATTAACTTTGAAACTTTATGCAAATATTTTGGGGAAAAATCAGGAAAAATAGTCCAAATAAATAATAGCAACTTAATTATAGGTAGACCATGAGCAAAATGGGTTCAGTGTGTGCATGCACGAGTAGAGCCTTCTCCTTCCACACCACCCAGGTATCACGTGAGCACTTCTTTCCCCTCTTACTCTACAGTCCACATGTCTAGCACATGCAGAGCAGAACTGTGATATTTTGTGCCATTTTGCTTTTTGAATATATATATTTTTGTAAGTGTTCAGAAAATGAGCTGTCGCGCTTCAAAGTCTTATTGTGTTTCTGGTAGGGCACTCAGAGGACAGGCTTGGGAAGTAGTGTATAATGTTGCCCAGTATTTTAAGAACACGAGAGAAACATTTAAAATTCAAAATGTAAACATACTTGCAATGACAAGCGAAGCAACTGGTGTTTCAGCAAGTACTTCGAGCAACATTTTAAAAGAAGGAAGAGTGTCTCTTGCAAGAGGTAAACTGAATTTTCTACCTCAGATGGAAAATCAAACCCAAAGAAGTGCAGAATTGAAGTGGATACATTTACAGATTCCGCGATTCGACAAAAAAATGAATGAGTTTTACACTGTGTGCAAAGAGCCAGCCTCAAAGAAGATGGAATCCTTGATTGTGGAAGAGAATTCCTACAAAAACGACAAAAAAAAAATGGGTTTCAAATGGAATTGTTGCCAGTCCAAAAGAAAGCTTTTAGTTGAACATCCTGATATAGCTGTTTGGCGAACACAATATTTAATGATATTAGACATTACAGAGCAGAGGGTTGGAATATTGTATACATTGATGAGACTTACATCCAACAATGTCACTCAGTAATCAAGTGCTGGCAATCAGAAGAAGAACTTGGGGTAACAATCAACATTGGAATGGGGCAGAAATTAATTATTGTTCATGGAGGAGGTGAGGAAGGATTTGTAGAGGGGGCACTGATTATTTTTTGAGGATGACCAACATCAAGTGATTATCATAAATCCATGAATTTTGAAAACTTTAAAAAATGGTTGGAGATGCAATTTCTTCCAGCTCTTACCCACCTTAGTGTAATTGTTATGGATAATGCTAAGTACCACAACAGTGAGAGGGACAAGAAGCCAAATATGGTTACTCTGAAATCTGAAGTGACACGTTGGATGGAGAATCATGTTTTTGAATATGATCCAGCTATGCCAAAAGCGAAGCTGTTAGAAATTATTAACAGCAGGCCTTGTGAGAAGAAGTTTGCCATTGACAGCATTGTTTATGAATATGGCCACATTCCATTGCGTCTTCCACCTTATCATCCAGACTTAAACCCCATCAAAATGGTTTGGGGTGACATTAAGGGAAAAGTTGCACACCAACAAATTGGCAGGACTTTGAAGTACAAAGAAGAACTGTGCCTAATACTGTTTTTAGAATACTCTGTTGAACAATAGGTTAAGTGTTGTGACAAAGTAAAATTAGCGGAAAGCAATTACCTTGGGCTTGACCTTACCATCGATCAGGAAATGGACAGAATTATGATTTCTTTAAACCCAAAGGAAGAAAGCAATAATTCGGAAGGAGATGCAGAGACTGATTGCAACAGTGAAGTTGAAAGCGAGAGACGCAGCCGAGTTGACTTGAAGAAGCCGAGGAGGAGAGGCATCTTACAAGGAGAGTAGGGGTAAAGCTTCAGCTTTGATAAGTCACGCCTCCAACTACATTTTGCTCACAGTTTACCTTTATATTAAATAGATAGTAAAAGGTATAGAAAATATTGACCAACTTTCATCCCCTTAGTTTTAATGGTTTAGGAGCTAAGCGCAGCAGAACTTTATATAATTAACATTGTGTTGATAGGAGGTATTTGGTCCCCTTAAATGGATGTAGTCTCATTTGTCTTTGGTATATTTTGGGATGTTCTATAAATTAATTGTTTTTAAGTGTATTTTAATAGCATTTAATTTTATGTTTGTTTTCTGACATTATTCTTGAGCCTTTAAGCATATTTCACAAAATTTGATGAACAGCAATGACTTTACACTAATACAGATCCTATAATTTATACAATATCTTGAATATGGAAGCCCACGCACATTTCCGCACTTCTATTGTGCTATTAGTGCAGTAATGATCGCCAAGGTTGTCATATATGAGGGACTTTAACCAGATATCAGTAGTGTTACAAAATTATAACACTCCAATTTAGCCAACTTTGGTTTCCTGCAGAATGTGACATAGCATCATTCAAGTGGATCATGAATCTGACTTACAGAATGCTTGATAAAGTGGCAGAAGATATGAATGTCGTCAAAAGATTAGTAAGTTTTTTGAAACTTGTAACCTTTTAATAAATTAAAATGCTAGTGAAAGATGTAACCTATTAATAAATAAAAATGTTGTTACATTATTTTCATCATTTTATTATTTTCACTGCCTCTGTTATGTAGAATTTTGTGGTTCTATAACTCATGTTGTCAACACTGGTGCTAAGTAATGCTACAACTGAATATAACAGTTCATTGGGCATCAGATCTGTAAAATAGGTAAAACAAACTATTTATGATCTATAATATATCTATAAATATTCAGGGATGTCTAAAAATAGTGTATGCCACTTGTGTTCAATTTTATTCTGTTTGCAGGATTGCTCCACTTGCTATGCTTGTTTTGCAAACATTTCTACTCACAGAATAAAATTCTCTGTTTTCAACTTGCATCTTAAACTATTCTTATAACAGGAATGAAATTGACAGAACATTATTGGGGCATATAGTATTTTTTCCCTTAATAGTAATGGATTGGATATTATAAAATAATAATTGAATGAATATTTATAAAAGTGAATTAACCATTATTTAATCAAATAAAAGTTAACATTTGTAATGCCAATAAAACAAATTGCCTTCAGTATATAGAATACATAGAAATAAAACAATTATCTTACACAACTATGGTATTTGTGTGGGCTCCAGTCCAAAGCCTAATTTTGTTATAAAAAAAAAACAAAACGGCATGTTTTCAAAAAACTCATAAAATTACAAGCTTTGTACTGTATCATTCAGATTTCCTTAAGGTTAGCTGAACTCAGAGACTGTATTGTAGTTTCTGCATTAGATCAAAGCATGTGACTTTACAGTTAAAAAAAAATTTATGGTTAGCACACTGTAGTAACCATATTCAATTGTTTTTACTTTATACAAGCTAAGTATCAATTATTACTAAATTTATACAGCCCTTTTATTTTATTATACATTAAAGAAAACAGTTTTTTCTACACCGGGTTTCAAAAGGACTGTCTCTTGCATTAACTTGCTAGGTGTAATACAATAAATAAAAAAGGAAAGCAAACATGTGTGTTCTTTCCTTGAGTGACTTAAATGATATAGCACAACTTCCAATAATAGAGTTAGCAAGTACGGTTGCATGATTGTAATAGTATCTAAATTTAAGTGATGTATAAAGCAAATGTCTTAGAAAAAAATCTAAGAATACAATATTAAATTAATAAATAAATAATAATTTATTATAAGTTGTGTAGTTTACGCCCATTTGAAGCAGAGTTTTCATTTAAAATAAGGTCACCATCTACACCTTGAAAATGACATCTGAACAACCTTGGCGATTTAACTTTATTGAGAACTGAGCAACTTCATTATTGCTGAACATGAAAATAACCAAGTAAGAATCTAAGTCTACTAATGTTTACATTATTGGCTGCATACATTAAATGCAATGGTAAAAGCACTTAATTTAAGTTCATTGTCAAATTATTTTACTTTCTCACACAAAAAAAAAGAAAGAAAAAAAAAAAAGAAAGAAAACTGGCACAAATGCCCTCTTAAAAATATTTTAAGCTTCAAGAAAGCTTAGAAAATCACAGTTTGTGCACAAATTTAGGCACCAATTCCATAAAATTGCAGTCAGTGTATCTGCTATTCTGGATGGCTCCATGCTAAGCAGTTTATAATCTGTAGTTCAACAATAAATAAACCAAAATAAGTTTATTCATTTTGCCACAGTCACTTGTTTCCTTAATATTATTAGTCTCTTACTCCAAATATAAAGTCTACTTTAGAGCATGTAAGTTTTTCTGGTGCAGGCTCCGATGTGAACTTTAGAGACAACCACAATTCTAACATGAAATTCACTTGGTCTGCTTGACATTCTACTAGGAACACAAGGGCTGATGATGATGACAGCTCTGGACCATGAAGCCAAAACTCATATGACTGAAACCAGAGTTCATAGCAGTTGGAATCGTTTAAAAGTGAGTCAACATTTTAAACACTTTAAATTCTCCACTTACTTGTTGATCATTTATAAGACTAGTGTTAGAGAGTGCCCTCCATATTTTCAGTTAATCGGGAGGTTGCTACCTGAAACTAGCCTTAAAAAAGATTAACATGTAGATGGAGAATTTTAAAGTGTTTAAAATTTTGACTCATTTTTAAACAATTCCATTATAATGGTGCTCCACTATATACAAATATTCCTAATCATGTATATATTCATAGCAGTTGTTGGTGCTGGTGGCATAGTGGCTGGAGCAATGATCCACCAGAGTAGAAAGGCTGATGGTGATGATAACTCTGGACCACGAAGCTAGAACTCATATGCCTGAAACCAGAGATGATAGTAGTTGTTGGTGCTGGTGGCGTAGTGGCTGGAGTGATGTTCTACCAGGAGTAGAAAGGCTGATGGTGATGACGGCTCTGGGACATGAAGCCAGGACTCATATGATGGAAACCAGAGCTGGTCGCAGTTGTTGGTGCTGGTGGTGTAGTGGCTGGAGCGGCAGTAGGCCAGAGGTCTGAGTTTGCGGCAGAGACAGCATCTCCTAAGGTGTTACAAAAATAAGATGAATGTAAGCAACTTTTGCATGGAGTTTTTTGAGATTTTGTAAGTCCTTATTCTTTATTTATAATAAAGATTAATTTTAAAATGTAAGCTAGGAACCTTTTCTGGTGTATACATGTTGATATGCAAAAAATAGTTATTTATGTAACTACTGTATAATCTAATTGTGACATGAGCATACGTTTAGCGTGAGAGTGATTGCTCACATGCTAATTTTTATGAGTGTAAAATGATATTATACACATGTTACATACAATATTTTGTGCAATTTTAGCATTAAAATACACAAAAATAGTTAATAAATTTGCTAAATGAAAAATGTTAATGTATCAGAGGTACAGATGTATAATGTAATATGGTTGCTAAGCAGATGTTATTTCATTTGTTTCAACACTTATAGAGGAAAATAGAAATGAATGAGAAAACATGGATTGTATTCTGTTTGACATTTCGAATGAAGCCAAGAGTGCTGAGAGTTTATTAATTCCAGAAAAACCAAAGTGTTTACGAAAAAGAATATGAAAAGGTTTTTTCTGGGGGGGGGGGGGGGTCATCAGTGAAATGATGCTCAAATGATCTCAAGGTCCATAGAGCTTAACTTCATTCGATATTCGTCTTCTCAGGATAAGGGAAAATCCCCCCACAAAAAAAACCTTATCCGGGTAACTTACCCTAAGCAAGATTTGAACTCGCAATTTGTTGAATGTGAGGCAGACATGCTACCCCCACACTACCCAGGCGAGCCTGAAAAGTTTTGTGGATGGAGAAACGAAGAATGTATTAGTCTGACTAATAAAATTACATTATTGGCATACTTTTCAGAGCTGGTAATTATGCAAACTTTTATTGTTTCTTAATATGGCAAGTAATTAAAGTTAGATTGTAAGGGCTGATTTCTTTTTTCAGTCTAAGATTTTTATGCCTTTGACGCTCTGATGTGTATATTCAAAAGTGAAGCGTATGCTGAAATCGAAAGAAAACGTTGACATTTCATCTTTTGATAAGGTTTTTGATTTCTTGAAGAAATTCTTAGTGGGATATAAGCAAAAATGTGGTCTCCAGATCTGAAATTAATCAATTCTTGTTGAAGCTCCTGATGATATGTATTTACACAAGAGTGAAGATTTCAAGTTTTATTAAGAGCACATTGGAGAAAGTTATGTTGTGGCGGTGATGACGTCATTGCTGTCTTGTTGCTATGTCATCTTAATAAGCCATTTTAATGTTAGGAATTGGCTTATGTGCTACCATACATTCACATTGATGGATTGGGATAATATTCCTCAGTTATTACAACCAAACCCAGGATTCTTAAGTTCTGACCTCTTACTCTACAAATCTCAGTTTATTTCAATGCTTTAAGTATTGTATAGTTTTATAGAGCCTAAATTGACCAAATTTTACAACAGAACCTATTAACACATATTATTTTTTGTGAAAGAACCTTTAAATAACTAATTCAGCTATTTAAACAAATAGTGTATGTCTATTTATATAAAATATTTACAAAACAAAAGCAGACACTGTTCAAATAAGAAAAATTTTAAATAACTATGATTTTACGAAATGTTGCATAATATTCTGGATTAATAATTAAAACAATAAACTGTTATTTGAAAACCTGGCTCACACTGGTTTAAACTCAGATCATGTAAAATTTTAGAGGTCAAACAGACCTAGTTTATGAACATTTAAAAACTATCAAAACTATCTTAATCCAACTTTGAGGTTACAATCTTCCACCTTGAGTTTGTACCTATTAATGTAATTGAAACTGAAGAATCAACAGAAGCATTGCAAGTCATAGAAGAGGTAGGAAACAAAAGGGTACCTGGACTAAATGGAGATCTATAAGAAAGAAGTTAGAAACCATTTTGGTACACAGTCCAGATTTCAAGGTCATAGCAACTATCGGTCACATTGTCTGTGATGAAATAGTGCAAGGATCATTCATTTGGAACCTTACGGAAATAGGTAAAATGAAGATTGCACCTCATGTGAAATGTTAGTAATTTCTGACATGTCATCAAGATGACAGTGTAGTAATTTTTATCCTAAGATGCACAAAAATTATGTTACATGTTAAATACTCTCACTGCAGATTTTCAAAGGCAAGCCTCAAATGTCTATATTTTGTTCCAAAAAATTAATTATTTACTTACCTGAGGAAGCAGATCCCATGAGCTGAGTGTGTGGAGTCTGGTAGCCTGCAGAAGATGGAGGTGGTGACTGTCCAAGGTGAGGCATATTTCCTATCATCTGAAAATATTTCCCCAGTATTAATAAAATGAATTTGGCTTTAAAGCATTATTTTAAAATAAAAAACAACTATACCTTTATTTGAAAAAAATAACTACCTACTAATTAACCTTATATATATATATATATATATATATATATATATATATATATATATATATTATTAAGAATTATATTAACCTTAAGAATTATATTTCTATTTTTAAATCATGGTATATATATATGTATACTATTAAGAATTATATTAACCTTAAGAATTATATTTCTATTTTTAAATCATGGTATGCCTGTTTTAGCAGCTTTTTATTCTAACGATATAATTTTAGAGGTAGTTTCTTTAAGAAATTTAAATATTTAATTGCTTTTTTTATTTGTTTTTTTTTCCACACAAGCCATGTGTAGGAGGGGAGTTGGATATATATAACTTTATCAAGTGGTCCAAAGAGTAAATACCATTTGTACAGTTAGTTGTTAGTAAATGTTTAAGACAATTTCTGATCCCGCCGACTGTGAAGGTGCGGATTTGAACATGAGGAATGTTAAAATAGCTGAAATTTGTCAACTTTTAGAGATTTACGGGGAAAATATAATAACATGGAATGGTGAGAAAGTGGGTTAGGCAATTCGTGAAAACAGACGGTCTAGAATGTTCATAGAGTACAGAGTGGGCGGGCTTCTGTTGTCACTGATAATGTGATTGAACAAGTGAATCAGGCAATTCGTGAAAACAGACGGTTCATAATAAGAATGCTTTGTGACGTGTTTCAACAAAACGCAGTGTTCAGCAATGGCTGTTTTCTCTGGCGGTAACTTTCATTGAAGAGGGCAAGCACAAGTTGATTCACTGCTATGACAAATCCCTGAACAATGGTGGCAACTATGTCGGAAAATAGGTTAAGGAATGCTCTTTCGCGTATAAATAAATACTTGAAAACAGATACTTGATACCTTTTTTCCAAAGCAATATTTACTTGCGAGTGCGTGATTTTTATAAATAGTGGCGACTGCTGTATAAGAGCAAATGAGCATTTTGAGATCATGCTGATTTATTGATTTGTTTTTCTTTGAATGCTATTAAACGTAACGTATACCTATGCGCCTATGACGTTTAAATCTACCGCGCAACTCTTCTAAACCGACGATGAATGAAATCGGTGAAATGACACTCAAATGAGTCTGGAATCCATGGAGCTTATAGTTACTCGACGGGTAATTCACCCTAACCGAGAACCGAACTCGAGATTCTCTTGAATGTGAGGCAGACACGGTACTCTAACACTACAGAGGCAGTCTGCATCTGGACTTGTACGCATTTTAAGGAGCTTTTACGCATGCGCAACTGGTATGACTGATTCAGCTTATGCCAGTCTCGCTTTGGTGTTTCGCAGCGCAGGGGATCGTGGGTTCGAGTCCCGCCTTGGGCATGGGTGTTATATGTTTGTGTATGTGTGTGTAAAAAGTAATTCAGTAATCATACAATAATCAAAGTAAACAAATTAGGTAAATAAAAAAGTAGGGTATACAGCGCCGGAGTCCCAATCAGACTCCGGAACTGTATTTTTATATAAAAAAAAAAAAAAAAAAAAAAAAAAAAAAAAAAAAAAACTTATGGGGCCAAATGTATGCGGACTGTGCACACGTGAGAAAAAGTGCACTAATGGGCACAGCTTCTCCCGCGCTCTGTTTCCGTACATTTGCATATTATCACAACTAGTTTAAATCAATGCCACTAGATGGAAGCACACTACGGAAAAAGTTGGAGTCACGGCAGCAGAAGTGCTACTCGGTATATTTTGCAATGGCGCTGATTCGGTGGCGCCTTTTTTTTTTTTTTTTTTTGTGTTTTTAACGCCCGCTTTTACTACTATGGCACCGCAGGCGATGATACTGATAATACATGGAATGAAGATGGACCACCGGTGGAATGTGATGGCGGGGGAAACCGAGAACCATGAGAAAACCCGCCCTTGCGCCGCTTTTTCCACCACAAACCCCACATGACGTCGCTTGGGATCGAACCCGGGCTACCTAGGGGAGAGGTGATTGGTCTAACCTCGGCCACGGTGCGGCCTCGGTGCGCTATTATCATGTTATTGTTTGGCAAATCTGATTACATAACTCGTGAATATCTGGTCAAGGTAAGTATAAGAAACTAACTGAAAGACAAAACCATGAAAGGACTAGCTTACTACCTTTCATTGTACTCTCAAAACGAATTTATTTACTTTTGGGATGAAAAACTTTCGAAATAATTTTGAATCAACAATAAAATGGGATTTTTCTTTCTTTATTTTGCACTATGTATTCCACCCAAAAATTCGATATCAATATATCACCGGAAATACATGCCCTGAGGTCCACAGAATAAGTAATTTTGTGTATGCGAGTTTCTCTGTGAACAACTTAACTCATAAACGAAATGTTGGATAAATACAGTGCGTTCCCTGAGCGGCCGGCCCTTACCCGTTACGTTGCAGCCGCGGGGCGGTTCGGTCGCTCAGGGAACGCACTGTACCAAATCTAATATTTAAGTTCAGCTTACCGTCCCTATGGCCGCGCTCGCTAAAGCGCCTCGCTTTGGTGCTTCGTGGCGCAGGGGATCGTGGGTTCGAGTCCCGCCTTTGGCATAGGTTTATAAAGGTGTATGTGTGTTTGTCAAAAACGGTAAACCAAAAAGAAATTTAAAGATAAAGCAAAAAGAGAAGGAATAAGAAAAAGGAATACAGCGTCGGAATCCCGACCAGACTCCGGAACTGTATTTGTTACACAAAAAAAAAAAAAAAAAAAAAAAAAAGAGAGAGAGAGAAAAAAAAAGAAGAAAAAAACAGGAAGATTTTCAAGATAATCCCCGCACACAAAACTATCCTTTATAGGGCAGCTTTTTCGAATTTTTTTTTCTGAAAAATGGCTAACAATTTTATTAAAATAGCAGATTATTAATATATTCAAGTAATAATGAAATGTAGTCCTATCTTGAATTTTCTGGGACTAGCTCTTCAAATCCCTTTTATTAGATTGAATTTTGTATAACTAAAAAACCATAACACAAATAACACACACTTTCAGTTCAACCTTTTCTTTTCATATCATTAGCTAAATAATCCGTGTTGTAGCTATACACATTTCCCAGTAATTGCCATCTAACGGTCATGTATCAAGTTGTGTGAATCTCTTTTGTTTCTTTCTTTCTTTTCGTCGCAAGCACTTGTTAAAACGAAAGAAACATTTGAATGCGGTGTGGAAAGTTGAAACCTGTTTACAATAAGAAATGCATTTACTGCTGTGATTTTGTAAACTGGTGTAAATATCTGTGGTAAGTTTAAAAAAGATACTTTTGTGAATCATTTTTCATCGGATTTTGCTTCGAAGGAGTGCTGATCAATCAATCGTAAGACTGTTTCATTTTATTAATTCATATTTTATTATTTTTATGGTACATTTTCAAGTGTTCCTTCTTTTAGTATCTGTTCCTTAATTTAGCTGGTTACATTCTAAGACTTTTCGTGATATATTGTAAGAAAAACGTCACTTTATTTAATGTTAAGTAGTGATTTACCGTGAAAATAGCCAAAGTGATTGCTGTTCTCACTCAAAATAATGATATATTGGAGAGGTTAAAAACACACCTTGCACAAGGACTCGGTGATGTGTTTATCATGGAGTTCTAATGTGTCTGATAAAATTCTTCATTTAGACAATGATTTGCACTTGAAATAAATTTAAAAGTATAACGGTATTGTACCTTATCCACTTTGTACGCTGATGAGGTTGGCTGCAGGATATTGTAATTGATGACGTAAAAGTAACGTGCAATATTATTTATTTATGAACTTTTACGCACCATAATGTGTTACTGAATAGTTTTTATGACTTCTCGAGTATATTGTTTGCTTTTAAGGTTCAACAACATGTGCGATTTATTTCCTTTCACGTGCAAAACTACTAATTTCTTGCATCTTTAAAATGAATGCATTACAAAACGTATTATATTCTGGACGCTCCGCAGTGAATAAAAAGGCCATTTGACTTAACCCTTAATTGCATGGTGTTACACATATACAACAAAGATGATTAATCAAAGGTTTTAGTATTTTTAGTGGACCTTTTTCAAATTTCGTATTACAGTAACCTTCAGCAATAAAATTAAGCTGTTTTATATTGTAAAAGTATTAATATTTTTGCAATAAAACTGTAATATTTTTTTTTAATAGTAAAGAGTAAACTCCATGCAACTGCAGTCAAATGTAACCCCGTCAGCATCCACGCGTGCCATCACACCGGTTATTTTACTTGGGCCCTCCCCTTCCTTTACCACAGGCACATTTGACTGCAGTCGCTGGGACTCGAGGCGGCTATTCAAGTCGTTTCAGTTGTTGTGATCGGGATATAAATAGTTATTGAATTTAATGCAGTTGTAGGAAAATAAACGAGACAGTAACTAATGTAATACTATTCACCTAACAGGTCGAATGCGGTGACATAGCACTGGAGTGCAATCAAGAATACTTATAAAGGGGGGGGAGGAGAAGATTTTGTCATCCTTTCCCCCTGCGGAGTACATTCCTTGCACAGGGCTTGATGGAGATTCGCCATTAATCCTTTTAATAACAATTTGTCAATCATATTTAGCGGATAACTTTGTAAAGCAAATGAAGTCATGATGACTGGTTTGCAGGATGCATATGCAACAGGTGGATAGGACTTTTTTTAGATTCTAGAGAATTAATCTGAAAATAAAATCTAAACTGTTTAAAAAAATCCACAGCAAGGAATATGCTGAAAGCTTTTATGGCACCGCTTTAGGTGATGGATTACATTTATACCGTGCTACTTTTGATGCTTAATGCTTCCTGACAGTAGCGTAGCTAGATAAATATTAAGGGACCGAATTATGTATGAAGTATGAAGTTCAGTAGTTAACTCACAATTTTAGTACAACTAGCAAAACCTCGGTCTTTCAATTAAAAACAAAAAATAAATAAAAAATAAGAAATAAGAAAAATCAGATAGTATCAAATCTGGGAATATCGGAAGCCATTGAGGGTTGCTGATAAAGTCGATTACAACCTTGCGTGAAGATTAATTAAGGTAATGATTTGGATCCCTTTCAAGTATACAATGGCATAAAGATAAACTAATTGCCTTTTAACTAGCCTCTTCAGATTCTTTCGTGACATCCGTTAAACGTGGAGATATTTCTCCAAATTATCAAATTACACTTTCGTTTTTATTATTCAGTGAGAACCCTTGTTCTGAAGAAGGATTCAGTATGAAAACTGACTATTCTTATGTTAAAACATCCTAATGCAGGTGTTGATAAACAACAGCCTGTTACGATGAAGGAATCGAACCGGTACTAATCCTCCGCTAGTACCTGCCTACCGATTATTTTCTTTGCAGTCTTTGAGTAGAGATAGGCAAAATAAGAAATTTCACACTTCAAACCAGTCATGCCATTTTGTAACAACAGTTCTTATCATAAATTTGTGAAGAAAGAATTTCTATTAAATTTATAAACAACCAAGAATTTATTTCTAATCTGTTGGCTGTTTGCACTCTAGCCTATTGTTACGGCATAAAATGGGATCCATGCGACAAATCTACATTATGTTCACAATTATTTCAGGTAGGAGTGGTATGACTGACCGACAGGTGTCGTGTAGTGGGCATATAAGCGGGAAGAGACGAGCCGACATCCTGCTAACCCTACTTTTCCGTCAGGACGTGGTTAAACCCTAGCAAGGGTGGGTGCACACCTAACACTCTTTCGCGCTGCCCTCGGCCCGCCAACTGCTCGTCGTTAAGGGGGAAGTCTTCTTACTAAGGATTATTCTTCCAGATTAGCATTAACAGAATGTATTATTACTTAGTTCCTTATAAATATGAGGGAACTAAAGGAATGCACTATGGTAAAGCGAATATTTTAAAAGCTATCGTTATGCGATTATCATTGAAATTAGCTTCTTTGCTTGGCCAGAGTAGAACAAAAGAAAAACGGACATCTCGTGTCCAGAAGTGTATTTTAAAATTGAAACCATTAACAAGGAATATCTTGCAAACGATCAACTCTACAACAAACATGCTTATGACATAGATAAATTGTGTTTTAACGAGGTCTCCATTTTTCGTGTAGTAACTTTTTGTTTATCTCTTACGGTTTAACCGTTATACAAAATTCCGCAAAAATCAATCAGAACAAAGTGTTCTTCAGAGGCTGTTCGCAAAAATTTTAAAATATTCATTTTATTTGTGTTGTGAATAACTTTAATATACCGTATTTTTAATGAAAATCGGTGGTCATTTTTGAGAAAAACAAAATTTTCACAAATGTTTCCTTGTAAAGGATAGTTTGGAGAGGGGGGGATTCTCTTGAAAATCTTCGTGTCGCATCCTTGGAAGATAATAAACTTAAACACCAAGTTAGTATTTATGGTCTTTTAGTTTTTGAGCTATGGTGTCCACAGACACACACACACGCACGCACGCACGCGCGGACGTTTTTTTTTTAATTTTTTTTTTATTCAGGGGGGCCCAAAACATATTTCCGGTGAAATCTCGGTATCGAATTGTTGGGTGCTCTACAATACCTTCTCTATACACTATGTACATAGTACGAGTAGAGAAAGTAAAAAGGACCTAGCCCAGTGCTTGGTTGCAGAGCTACACGCCTCATACAATGACTTACAGGACATATATTTCTAGCCATTAGACAGGATTCCTTCAGACGAAACAACTGTTGGTCCTCGAAGCATGAAATACCCGTCAGAGTTTTGAATTGAAAATGAGAACAACAGGGAAGTGACCACATCCCTCTATTGTGTAGGCCTTTAATGACAATTTTTTTTCTTCGTTCAAGGAAAAGTTTGAATGAGCAAGCTAGCTTTATCCGGTGAAATGGAGTTCCGTTGGTTAGGGGCACAATAGCGCTCGCGATGGGAGAAAGCGGAACTGCGGTAGGAAACTAAATTGCGCGGAAAGGTGTGATCGTAGGCCATAGTTGAGTCACGCCAGGTTTGTCAACACCTTCAAGACACTGCTGCTGAGTCACACAATAGCACTGCAAACGGGGGAAAGTAACCAGATCATGCGGTCAACACAATTATACACAACATTCTGGACTTCCTTTCTGTGCTTTACCCAATCTGTCTGGTTGCACAGAAACAGCATTGTATCTCCTATTGCTAATTTAAATAGCTTTTTGAAATAACTGCTACAGCTAGATGATCCAACATTTCTGAAGCACTACTTACATTTTTACTTTCTCTCTACGTATGTACAATGTAATACATAGATGTAGAGAGAAGTTATTACATTCCACCCAAAAATTCTATACCGAGATTTCACTGGAAATAAATGTTTTGAGACCTCCTGAATCCAAAAAAGTATTTTTAAAAAAATGTCCGTGTCTATGGGTGGGGGGCATTATACCCAAAAAAGCCCGTTAAATACCAAATTTGATATTTAAGTTCAGTATCTTCCAAGGATGCGACACGAAGATTTTCAACTCCAACTGTCCTTTTTCGAAAAGTTTGATTTTCTCAAAAATGGCTGTTACCATTTTTATTAAAATACTACACGTGTAAGATATTTTCAGGACAAATTAAATGTATATCTTGAATTTTCTGGGAAAATTTCTGAAGACCTCTTCTTTCTGGATTACTTTTGCGAAACTGTAAACTGTAAGAGATAGACATATATAGATTTCGTTAAACACACGCAAATGCATTCTTTTGTAGAGTTAACCATTTCCAAGAAATTCCTTGTTATGGTTTCAATTTTGAACTACTTAAGCTTTACTCAAACGGAATGATATTTCGTTTCATACTTATACTTGTTTTACTCCTAGCCAAGCAAAGAGAACCTAATTTCAGTTGTTTCACATAGCGACAGCTTCTAAATGATTTGACTATCGCGTTAGCCTAATGTATTCCCTTATTTTCCTTCTGCTTACAAGGAAAAATACAATCATTTCTGCTAATGCTTATCTCGATTGCCACGATGTACATAAAGGAATAATCCTTTGCAGCAATAGTTTGTAGAGAAAGTCATGTGAATGGAAGACATCAGATTTGTCTTAATATACTCATTTTGCGTCCCACAACTGCGACCTCATTAAGTATACAACGGCAGTACAATACAATATTTTACTGTCCGATTAAAGGAAACCAACTGTCAGGCGCTCGCCCGCTTTAAAGCGTTACCATGGTAACGAATGCTTCCGCCAATCAGCATTCGCTGTTACGCTGCATCCCTCAAATACCCTCGCCCTCAAAACAATTTTGAATTCATCCTGGTTAATATGTAATGGTTTTCAGTAAGAAAGAGAGAATGGTGTTACTTATCTATTTGAAAGAAAAAAAAAAAAACAACACGATTTGCGTATCATTATTTTGTGTGTAGCTGTTGGCAATTGCGGCAAATAGTTTAGCTCAAGAAGGAACCGACAACACAGACGTACATTGTAGCCTAGCGGTATTTTTATAGTAGGTATTTAACGCCCGCTTTTACTACAAATGACACCACAGGTGAAGCCTGGCGGTAGCTTTCAGAAAGAAGCTTCTTTAATCAGACCGAACGCCAGGGGCAGTTCGTCAATATGAACTGGACTCCAACTTCAGATAACTAATTTGGGCTAGGTGATAACTCATAGAAGTTTGTTTGTAACGTTTACACATTTCGCTACATATTTTACATATTTCAGTTAAGAGATGGGCGACTGTGTAAACTCGCTGAGCATTATTTGACTGTCTGTAGCAGATCCTTGCCACTTTTGTGACAAGAAGGTGAAAGGAAGTTGAGAGGTAGGTAGGTACACGTTGAAATAGCCCCCACTTGGACAGGAAATGAAAGTCTTTCTCACACTCTGGCTCTATCCTCTGCACATCCTTAATTATTGTAATGCTATGGCAAATGGACGCTTTACTTTCTTAAAACTAAATGACAGATTTTTCCACCTTCAGATTTTGGACATTTTTATGGCATATACTAGGGATGTTCAGTAAGTTCTCAGAAAATCCAAGAAATTACACTCGTAGCATCGAAAAAAGTTGATATTTAGTAACCGTCTTTACCTACTAGATGGCAGTTAAAGTTTCAGCTATTATATCCATAGGTTGGTTTCGTTGCCATAGGCGATTGAATCAGCAATCTTGTGCTTCTTTAGAAAGATGGAAAGAAATACACACACACACACACACACACACACACACACACACAACGAGATTCGTACGATGATTAAACACTATATTTAAAAGGCTTAACATCAAAAGAGATAAAAGCCGAGTTGGATGAACTTCGTGGCACATTTGCTCCTGCGTTTGCAGCAATTTACAATTGGATAAATACATTTAAACGTGACCGCACATCCATAAATGATGAACATCGTTCCGGACGTCCAGTAGAAATGATCTCCTCCGAAATTATTGACAAAATCCAGGAATTGTTTTTGAATAGTCAACGAATCAAATTCGCGAAATAGAAGAGGCCACAAGCATATCACAAGATTCAGTGTTCTCAATTTTGCACCAAAAATTAGGTCTGACAAAGGTCTCGGCAAGATGGGTGCCGCGTTTGCTCTCAATGGAGAATAAACGCAATCGTGTGATCGATTCGGAAGCTGGTTTGGCACTTTTCCGTTGCAATCCTGACGTTTCTGCATCGATTATATGAAACATGGATACACTACTACACTCCAGACACAAAAGTACAGTCGAAACTACGGGTTTTTAAAGGTGAATCGGCTCCGAAGAAAGCAAAGGTGTTGAAATCGGCAGCCAATGTGATGGCTTCGGTTTTTTTATGCACGTGGAATCATCTACATTGATTACTTGCAGAAAGAAGACGATAAATGGAGAGTATTATGCATCGTTATTGCACCGGTTGAATGGAAGAATCAAGAAAAAACGCCCTCATCTGGCAAAGAAAACGATTCTGTCCCATCAAGATAAGCAAGGGTGCACACCTGCGTAGTTTCAATGGGAAAAATTGTAAAATTAAGGTTCGAATTACTATAACATCCATTGTGTTCACCAGATTTGGCCCAAATTATTTTTTTTTTTAATTTCCAAGCTTGAAAAAGTGGCTCGGCGGAAAATGATCCACATTTAATGAAGAAGTCATCTCCAAAACAGATGGCTATTTGAGGACTTTCCGAAATCCTACTTTTTGGAAGGCTTAAAACAATTGGAGAAACGCTGGGAAAAGTGTATCGAGCTAAAAGATTATTTTGAAAAATAAAATCTACCAAAAATAATTTGTTTTTCTATCTTTTTTTAAGGAATTATTGAACGCTCCTCGTAGAATGTAGCCTATTTATAGTAACCTAATTCTGACATAATATTATGTGCATATATCATAATGAAGTACGGCTCAGCCTTAGAAGACAGTGCAGGTTACCTGGTGCGCACTGTTGCCGCAAGTACTACACATGTACGCTAGAACTTTAAGCACTTAGCTGCGATAGGAATATCACCTTGTGAACTATACATCACCAAATTGTGAAATATGTACGCTGTTTAAGGCTTATTGTATGACATTTAGTTTTTACCTGCTCTTTAAAGTTTTAGTAATTCAAAATACGTTTTATAGGCATAAAATATTAAACATAAAGATATGAAATGATAAAGAGTTTAAATTTTAGGGCATCATCATTATTTACTCTTGACAAAATTACATTTAGATGGGTGGAATGTTTTAAAACAGCAAAGTATTAACACGCGCCTCACTGTGTTCTGCGCTATTTCATTGTATTGCATTAACTTAACGTGTTTTTATTTCCCTCGCCCTTTTTTGCTTTCTTTTTAATGACATCTTACAGGTCACTTCATTAGTTTCTTTTTTATCTTATACACTAGTGATTCTGAACACTTGGTAACAGCTGTTTATTTATTCCTTACTGACAATCATTTTGCATGAATAATCTAACACATTATTTATTTTGCCTTTATTTTTAGTATACCATCATTTCCTCTCTTCCAAGCCTCTGTAACTCCATAACAAACCAAATATCATTCATTAACACTGTACAGTGTTCTCGCTATATACACTTCCTTAAAACACATGTTAACCTTTGCGAAAAGCACGCTTTTTGCCTTGGGTTGAATAGATAGAGGACTTTAGTTTGTCATATATAATGAATGCAAGAAATGACAGTATTCCAGCTTGTTTTAAAAATCTTTAAACCCTTGTCAACACTTTTATCTCACTTGGTTCCCCTTTGTAGACACAATAATAAAAACGTTTCCTGTTGCTTGATTTTTCTACTGCATCGGTATAGTTTTTTTTCCGAAATTATTTTATTTAAAAAATAATAACCTCGTGTTATTAAATTCAGAGACTCTAGTTTACTCTAGTTAAGAAAAAATATTGTGCGTTCTGGCCTTTAGTTTATTAGTTATTAGTGTTAACCATATAAACAGAAAATATCGGACTTTTACTGAAGAAACATATTTTGTTTAGAAATTTGGGCCCAAGAAAAGCTAAAAGCATTTAAAACTTATGTAACCTGACAGAGAAAACATTTTTCCATAGCATAACGTGTTCAAAGCTGAGAATTATAGCAATCGAATATTTACATCATGCTATTAGCAACTTGGCGACAGCACGAAAGTAGAAAATGATGAAGCTAATGTCAATATGTATGCGCTAGAGAGAGACAGAGATGTCCCATTTAACTCCAAACTGTCTTTTATGGCTGAGACAAGCTATAGAATGTTTTCTACTTACCGAAGATGATTGCAGTAACAAGAGTCCTTTTAATGAATGAGGGGCCTGAGGGTCATCCATAAAGTATCAGGCGATTTTACACAACTAAATAATAATATATCAACATTAAGCTTTATTTACAAAGTTATAGTACCTTCTCTATTTGTTAACGCAATCTCCATTCTGTCAAGATATTTGTCACGTGGTACACATTTTTCAATGCAAATGTTATACTTTTCTACCACCAAAGAACTTATTCGTTTTTTTTAATGGACGACATTTTATAGACAATTTACGCAAGTGTATAGTGATAATGCAATGAACGAGTCATTTCCCCACTGGAAATGGCGGATAATTTACGAGTAATCAAGGAAGAACCAGTGTGACCGACAAAGACCAGAGTGAAAGTTCATCAATCGCTATGAAGGAATTGAAACCAAATGTTGAAGAAAGAATTCAGAAAAACCGGTATTTTACTTTAGTCACCATACAAGACTTTTTGGATGGACAAGATTTCGCAACCGGTGAAAACCTCAACACCTTGGCTCAGATCTTTAGCGGTGGAAGAGGCATTGAAACACCGGTACCACGTGACAATAAATACCTCGATGGTAATAGCGATTACGTTGAGAAACAGAGCCAGGTACTGTAGCTTGTAAATAAAGTTTTTTGTTCATATCTTTCATTATTATTTAGTTAAGTCAAAACGTTCGTTACTTTCTGGATCGCCCTCGTAGCATACCAAGAGGAATTGAACTGTTTTCAGATTTAGGACATGTCTGAAAATGACTATAACACGGTGTCTGTACTAACCTGCAATGTAGGTGGAGGCGGCGGGGGCGGTGCAGTGTAGGAGGAAGATACGGGCAGATAGCCACCGCCAGAGGTGGTAGGAGCGGCAGCTTCTCCATGTTGTTGTAGCATGGCCTGGTGATGGTGATGATACAGAGTAGCAGCTCCAGCATGAGGGTGGTGATGGTGATGATCTGCCACTGAAACAGTCAAAGAAAAATAAACCGATTACACCAGAATTCGTGCCTGTGAGCCAGGGTTCACTGAGTAAATATTGACCCTTATATTCTGTGACAGGTCATGTTGGCAGGATGGTGATTTATTTTCTGAAGTCGTCAGCTTTTTCTGAACTAAAGTGTATTGGTTCTTTCACCAGTTTTCCTGCTCTGCTGTTTATAAAGGTACTCACGTTAAATATATAGAAATCATACAATAGAAAAATGTTTGAGCAAATAAGAACAACTTGCAGTAAGAAACATATCAACGTGGCAAATAATGATAAAATAAAAGATAGACTAATTAATAAAGTATAGAGAATAATAAAACAGATAGAAATAGTACATAAGTAATATGTAAACAATTAATGCATTTATTTATTCAGAAAGATAAATTTCAGCTTTCTAAAAGTACCTAGGTACTGCCAAATAAAGCTTCTCATGCCTGAGCTACCAGATGAAGAAGATGTCGCAACGATAGCAATAACAAAAACAACCGCCCCTCTTCTGCTTTATAATTTTCCTAGGCTAGGCAATCCCCGTCACCGATTACAAGATTCATCACGACCACGGGATCTTCCCACCAGTTTTTATGCACGTCAATTACAAGACAATTTCAAGATAATTCTTGATTCACAGCCAATTCAAAACTGGGAAATAACCAAAACTCAAGTTGATAGATCGGTGTACGAAAGGCTTTTTGACGAAATAATGTACCTAAGCAAGGCAGCATAGAAATCTACGCCGATGGTTCCCAGTCTCAGTATGGAAATGGATGTGCTGTTGTGTCTCCAGAACACATAATGTTATACCAATTACCAGAAGTCTTCACCATCTTCTTCTCCAGTGAAAAATTTCCTTGGAAGTTGTCAAATCTAAGGGAAAATATGTAATTTATTCAGAATCCTAAAGTGCGCTACTATCTCTTCAAAATATCTCTTCAGATAATCTATTAACCAAATAAATTAAAAAATTATACAATAAAGTTATACCTCAAAGTACACAGATAACTTTAATGTGGATACCTTCACATCAAGGAATAGATGCTAATGAAAAAGCAGATGAAGCAAAGGAAGCAACCAGATAACCACCAATTTATCATCTATTCCTGTCCCACATGAATATGCTATATTGTATGTTAAGAAAAAAACACTGATACAGTGCACAACAGTGCTAAGACAACTGGTCTTAAAATAATCAAAACAGCAAACTACTTGAAGTTAAATCTCATGCATCATTTCCAAGAATGTATAAAGTTCTCAGCCGTCATCAATAAGTGTTGCTCACCAAACTAAGAACTGGGCACATTAAATTAACACATGATTATCTATTTATCACGCAGGATCCTCCGTTTTGTGGACATTGCAACAAAAGACTGACAGTGAAGCACACTGCTATAGAATGTGGTCGCTACTCCAACTACAGGGTCATGAACCAAATTCCCACAGATCTTAAGGCAGCATTATATGAACTGACCAAATTATTATCACTATTTAAATTCTTAAAAGATTGTAAATTAACTTAGGTTCGCGTCAAATCTCCTGCATATTGCAGTAACCAATAGCAACGCGGTACACAGAGCACAAATAGTATTAGACATCGAATTTCTGATTGTCTGTAGGGAATTTATAGGGCGTGTCTTCAGATATCCGCTGGCCCCACCGTCACTCTAATTGGGGAAGGAGGAGGGGTTGTAGCTTACTGTTGTAGTACACGTTACGTAATCTCACTTCCAGTTGAGGGAGGTGGCTATTCCTATTAGCGAATGAGTTGACAAACTCAGCATTGGTTCGATATAGAACTCACCTGCAAAGTGACAGTATCAGCCAATAAAATAAAAACATGGCGTAATGAAGTACCCTACAGACGGTAAGGAATGCGGTATACGGAACAAGACAGTGCCGGCTTCATTCTGTGCTTTGTGTACAACGTAGCCATATCGTGCGCTTCTGCGTGAGAGAGATAGAGATAGTAGCATGCGTGCAGGGTGTTCCCGAGGGTTATTTAGTGGAAGTGTAGATTGAAACCTAAGTAAAATTTGGCTATTTAGTAAAACTATATAAATAGCAACAAAAATTAACGTGCCTGCTTATTCCAGAGGGATGGCCACATTCCAGATGGTCCCCTGGTAAAAAGTTTTAGTTGTGTATTAAGATAAAAGGGAAGCATAATGGTACTACATTAGCACAAAGGTTAATCACATCTCTGTTAACAGCTCAAAATCTGCTTAATTTTTGACAAAATATATGTGTATCAAATATATTTGCGTATGTGTATCGAACGGCTGAAGCAAAATTACGCTCTTTTTTGTACCTGCTTGCTCGATTATTCTCTTTATATCTGATACAAATTTTAAGCTTGTAATGAACTAATAGTATCCGAGCTTTAATCTAGTAATTACTACGCGAGACGTGGTTAGATCTGACTTGGCAACATTGCACGCCGTGCAGCCTCTGAAGGTCATATGCAAGAGGTTTGACGCAAACTATAGCAAACCTTTGTAAAACCTGTTAATATGTTTGACATATTGTAACACTGTTAATGCATGTTGTCGCTATAAGACCTATGCTGTCAGGCAACATTAAATAAAGAATATGATTAAAAAAAGAGCAGTACTTACTTTGTGGAGTGACAGAAGACGAAGAGGACGTTGAAGGTACAGGATGGTCAGGCAACATGTAGGAACCTGATGGTGTAGAGGCAGGGTAGAGCCCCATGGAACCATATGCCGCGGAGGTAGTGGTGCTTGAGAGCTGCTTTCGAAGACGTGCTCGTCTGTTGCTGAACCACACTTGTATCCTGGCCTCTGTGAGCTTCGTGCGTTGCGCCAACTCTTCCCGGGTGTAGATGTCTGGATATTGCGTCCTTTCGAACGCTTTCTCCAGCTCATCCAGCTGCTGGGCCGTAAACGTGGTCCTGCTGCGTCTCTGCTTCCTCTTCAAGGGAATCCCAGGTTCGGACTCGCAATCTGAACCTTCGCTCGTCTTTCCTGCAAGAGAAGCAGCTAAATAAGTATAACAAATCTGATGTGTTCCATTCACATCACTTTCTCTACAGCTGCTGGGCCGTAAACGTGGTCCTGCTGCGTCTCTGCTTCCTCTTCAAGGGAATCCCAGGTTCGGACTCGCAATCTGAACCTTCGCTCGTCTTTCCTGCAAGAGAAGCAGCTAAATAAGTACAACAAATCTGATGTGTTCCATTCACATGACTTCATTCACATGACTTTCTCTACATCTCTGCAACAAATTATTCTTAAAAACTTATGCATCTTTTTACTTCGAGGGAAAAAAAAAAAACTGTTTTCCAAAAAAAAATAGGCTATACAATTTTGATTAAAATATCGTATATTAAAGATGTTTACATGAAAAATAAAATGTATATCTTGAATTTTCTGGTAATAGCCCCTGAGACCTCTTCATCCTGGATGAACTTTGCATAACTGGTAAACCATGAGAGATAGACAAAAACTTAATACACAAAATAAGTAGATCTTGTTAAAACGCACACTTTATGTCATATACATTTCTTTTAGAGTTGATCGCATCCGAGATTGGTTTCGATTTTAAACTGCTTAACTTTTCTCAAACGGTAGGACACCTTTAGGTGTCTAAAAGATGTGACTATCACTTTAGCCTAGGATGTTCCCTTATTTACCTTCTACTTTGAAGGAAGCAAGTAATAAGACAATATCTGCTTATGTCCATCTCGGTTAAGATGCTATAAATAAAAGAATACTCTTTTGTAAGAATAGTTTGTTTGTGGATCAGGTAGAGAGCGTCATGTGAATGCAACGCATCAGATTTTTTTTAATACCGAAGCTTTTCAACCCAGAATGCAGAGCAGTAATAAGCCGTGACTGAATGTATACTAGTCAAACAGGTTTTAAGATATTAATCTTTTTGTGCTAACTATTGCACTAATTTGATAATTAACATTAATGAATTAAATCAAAGTTGGAGGAGTCAGAGGACAAGCCATGAATGGGATAGCATCTGGACAGCAACCTCCCCTGTTGCCCTGCTCAGAACCTATGCCGCCTCAGGTCTCCTGTCACATTATGCAAATTGCAGTGCGCCTTGGAGGTTACGGACTGGTCCTCTCACCTTTTAATGGCACTGGGAATACCCTAGCTTACCAATGTTAAAATTAGAATCTTCATGTCCCATTTTCTCATTATCTATTAGTCACAACTTGTTGAAACTTTTATCTCATATGTATGAAACCTTAATAATGGAATAGACACAAGTATATTACAAGGGGCGTTCAATAAGCCCTTAGAAAAAGAAAGAAAAACAAATTATTTTCGGATTTTTTTCAACATAATCTCCTTTTAGCTCGAAACACTTTTCCCAGCGTTTCCCCAGCTATTTTAAGGGAAGGTCTTCAAAATAGGCATCAGTTTGGGAGATGACCTTTTCGTTAGACGTGAATCGTTTTCCGGGTTTAATTCCAAGGTTCGAATTTTCTCCATCGAAACTACGAAACTACAACGTGCACTGTCTTAATGGAAGAGAATTTTTTTTCTTTGCCAGGTGAGGCATTTTTTTCTTGATTTCTCCGTTCAACCGGCGCAATAACCATACAGAATCCTCGCCATTTATCGTTTTTCCTTTCTGCAAGTAATCAATGTAGACGATTCCACGTGTATCCCAAAAAACCGAGGCCATCACCTTGTCTGCAGATTTCAATACCTTTTCCTTTCCTTAAAAACCCACTGTTTCGACTGTTCTTTTGTCTCTGGAGTGTAGTAGTGTATTCATGTTTCGCCCACAGTTATGTGTCGACGCAGAAACTCGCCAGGACTGCGAGGGAAAAACGCCAAACCAGCTTTCGTATCGATCACACGATTTCGTTTATTCTCCATTGAGAGCAAGCGCAGCACCCATCTTATTGAGACCTCTGTCAGACTTAATTTTTGGTGTAATATTGAGGACACTGTACTTTGTGATATGAAAGTGGCCTCTACTATTTCCAAACTTTGATTCGTCAATCACTTGAAACCTTATCCTGGATTATGTCATAATTTCGGAGGAAGTCACTTCTCCTGGACGTCCAGAACGAATTGTTGCAAACGCAGGAGCAGATGTGCCACGAACTTCATTCAACTCGGGTTTTATCTCCTTCGGTGTTGAGCCTTTTAAGCAGAAGTGTTTAATCACCGCATACAACTCGTTTTCTAAAGAAGCACAAGATTGTTGATTCAATCACCGATGGCAAAGAAACATCGGAATGGATATAGCTGAAACTGTAGCTGCCATCTAGTAAGAGATGAGTCAGTAAATATAAACGTTTTTTGATGCTACGAGTGTAATTTTTTGGATTTTCTAAGGACTTACTGAACTCCCCTGTAAATCTTTTTAAAGCTAATATATTGAGGATTCTGCCAGAACACTAAAATGGTGTTTTAAACATATTTATTTTTCCAAACCCTTTAAGGGGCATAGCAGAAGGAACTAAATATAGTCCAATCACTAAAGGACGTTTCTATTATTTGTACTTTGTTAAATGAAAGCAAATATTCATTATTATGTATTATAGGTTTATCACTTGCAATATTATGTCACCGCAAATGGTTCTATACATTTTATTCTAACTCCTTTTTGTTTCTTTCTTTTTACTTTCTTCTCCAAGCACTAAGTACACATTTATATAGCATACAGAGAAGGTGTTATGCTACACCCAAAATTTTCTTACAAAAGTTTATTCGGAAATATGTTTTGAGGTCCCCTGAATCCAAAATGAGCATTTATTTTAGTATAGCTCACAAACAAAACGTCAGTTAAATACAAAACTATATAGGTATTTAAGCTAAGTATCTTCCAGTGATGGAGACGAAGATTTTCAACAAATTCCATCCACCCCAAACTATCCTTTACATGGAATAAATTGAAATATTTCTCAGAAATAGTTCTAACAGTCTTGATTAAAATGCCGTACATTAAAGATACTTATATAACAAATAAAATGTATATCTTGATTAATCTGGGAAATGAAATGAAAGTGAGTTTTATTTATGGACGCCCTTTAACTACTGTGGTTCTCAGCGTCTCATTGTGTGCTGGGCGTGAAAGACCGCTTAATTTTGCTCAGAGGCCTCTTTTATCTGGCTTGAGGTTCTTTTACGTGCCGTAAATCTACGACACAGGACCAACAGCTTTACTTCCCTTCCGAAGGAAGCCATGCCATGGATTTTTACGCCCGAAAAAATTCATCGTCCTCTGCCGGGTTTGAACCCGCGATCTTGCGTATATGAAGTTAGTATGGTAACCATTACACCACGGAGGGAGACTGGAATGGTCTCTGAAGTCATCTTCATTCAGAATGACTTTTGCACAACTGGAAAACCGTTAGAGGTAGACAAAAAGTTATTGCACAAAAAATGTAACCCTCGCTAAAACATTTATTTTTTTCTTCTTCTTATTTTTTTTGCAGAGTTAGCCATTTACAAGATATTACTTGTTATTAGGTTCAATTTTAAAATGCTTTTCTCATACAGGAATTTGTCAACTCCGAGGCATGTAAGGAGAACGAATTTCAATTACAGACCAGCCCCAAGATTTGACTATCGTTTTAGCTTAGAGTAGTCCGTACTTTTCCTTGTACTTATAAGGTAGTAAGACCATTTCTGCTAATGCTTATCTCGATTAGCATGAAGTAGAGAGAAAAATAAGCTTTTTAAGAATAATTTGTTAGAGGAATGTGTAGAAAGTCATGTGATTGAACACAACAAATTTTTACTTTCTCTAGCTCGTATGTATATACGATGTATACATAGTAAGCTAGAGAAGGTATCGATGTCGAGAGGTTCTTTGAGGTTTATTATTTTTTTTGTAGTGTTTAACGCCCGCTTTTACTACTTGTGGCACCGCAGCGATTCCCTGAGGTCCCTTCCTGAATCCAAAAGCAAAACGGTACATGTGTGTGTGTGTGTGTGTGTGTGTGTGTGTGTGTGTGTGTGTGTGTGTGTGTGTGTGGACAGCATAGCTCAAATGCGAAAAGACCATTAAATACCAAACTTATTTATGTTTAGTATCTTCCGAGGAAGGGAAACGAAGATTTTCAAGAAAATCCCCTGCCACAAGCTAAACTTCACATGGAAAAAATGTTTGAAAATTTCGTTTTTCTCAAAAATACCTCTAACGATTTTTATTAAAATGCTGTATATTAAAGATATTTACACCACAGACAATTTTTTGGGAATAGCATCTGAAGCATTTTGCATAACTATTAAACCGTAAAGATAGACAAAAACTTGCTGCACAAAAATTAGATTTCCTTAAAACACATAATATATGCCATATATGTTTTTCTTGTAGAGTTGACTGTCTCCGAGATATTGCTTGTTTCAATTTTAAACTACCTAACTTTTCTCAAACGGGAAACCACCTTTCGTTTCATCTTTCTTGGTTTACTGCTAGCCATGCAAAGTGAAGCGAACCTCAATTGTTTCACATAGCCACCACCCTTTAAAAGATTTGACTATCACTTTAGCATAACATAAATCAGTCGGGCCAGATGGCATTTCGGCCGACTTTCTTAAGATTGGGGGGGAGGCAATCGTTCCATACATACTGAGGCTATTCGAAGTAACAGTAAATAACGGAAGTACACCGCAAGATTGGAAGCAGGCTATAGTTGTGCATATTTATAAAGCAGGGGATCGAACAAATGCGGCAAACTATAGACCAGTTAGTTTGACATCAGTAGTAAGCAAACAAGTTGAGCATCTTATAGCACAATATTTAAGACGCGAATGGGATAAAACGCATTGGCTCTTCGAAGGCCAACATGGTTTCCGGAACGGACATTCTTGTGAGAGTCAACTAGTAGCTGTTTGTCAGGATGTAGCCGATACACTTGACGCGGGTGGAAAAGTACATGCAATAATAATTGATTTTTCTAAAGCGTTTGACCTTGTACCTCATGGACGACTAGTAGAAAAACTTTGTAATCTGCAAATAGACAGCAGAGTGATAACTTGGATTCGGGAATTCTTGAGCGAACGAACCCAAAGAGTGCGGGTGGGAAATAAATTATCGTCTCCTACAAATGTAACTTCTGGTGTGCCCCAGGGTAGCGTGATCGGGCCGTTGCTTTTCTTAGCATATATAAATGATTTACGGGAAGGGATAACATCTCAGATTCGCCTATTTGCAGACGATTGTATAATCTATAGAAATATTAGCGGTAAATGTGACACAATAGATCTACAAGAAGATTTAAACAAAATTCAACTCTGGGCAAAATATAATAAAATGGAGATAAATCCAAACAAATATAAAACAATTATATTTTCAAGGGCAAGAATAATAGAAAACGTAATATATAAATTAGACAATAAGAAAATACTGAGAGTAAATAGCACCAGATATTTAGGGGTAATACTAAATCAAAGATTGGAGTGGGGGGAACATGTAAACTCGATCACTGGGAAGGCGTGGAAAGCGTTGCATTTCGTAATGAGGATTTTAAAACGCAGCAATGGAAAGTCGCGAAATGTGGCATACACTTCTTTAGTTCGACCAATATTAGAATATAGTGCTGCATGCTGGGATCCATATCGGGTGGGGCAAAAACTGGCACTAGAGAGAGTTCAAAAAAGAGCAGCTAAATTTGTAGACAGAAGTAAACGATTCGAAAATCATACCAGCACTGCTACTTCCTGGGAAACACTAGAAAAACGTAGGAGACGAGCAAGGCTATGTGCAATTTTTAGAGCCTATAAGGGGGAACCTGCATGGAAAGACATATCCAAACGATTATTAAAGCCATTATACTGTGGGAGGAATGATCACTCGGGAAAAATAAGAAATAGGGAACAGAAAACAGATATAGGTAAATTCTCCTTCACAAATAGAACAATAAACGAATGGAACAAAATACCTGCACATTTACGGAGACGTTGCCTCAAAGTGTAAATAGTTTTAAAAAGAGACTAAAGAAGAGTGATTTATAGTCAGGATAGTAAATAAAAACACTGCGTTATTATTATTGTTGTTACAGTTATGTATGTATTAGTATACTATGATGTCATTGGCATTTTAACAGTGTATTATTCACATTATTGTTTATTTAACTCATTGTATTATTACATTGACCGCGCTGCCACCGGGCCACGCCTTAAGCAGTGAAATAAAGTATCCATCCATCCATCCATCCATCCATCCATCCATCCATCCATCCATCCATCCATCCATCCATCCGTCCGTCCGTCCGTCCGTCCATCCATCCATCCATCCATCCATAAGTTATTCCCTTATTTTTCCTTATACTTAAAATGAAGCATGTAATAAGACTAATTAAACATTAGCAGAAATGGTCTTATTACTTGCTTATTGCTACTTCGATTAGCACGATATAGATAAAAGAATAATCTTTTGTAGGAGTAGTTTGTCTATGGAACAGCTAGAGAAAGTTATGTTAATAGAAGGTCCGTGTCTGTGTCTGAATGGTTCTAAAACGAAAAGTCCGTTAAACACCAAACTTAATTTTAAGTCCAGCATTTTCAACTGGTGCGACACAAAGATTTTCAAGAAAATCCTCCTACCCTAACTATCCTTTACATGGAACATTATGGAAAATGCTGATTTTCTAAAAAAAATAGCTCTAACGATTTTAATGAAAATGCCAACTGTTTAAGATATTTTCATGACAAATGAATGAATATTTTGAATTTCTGGGAATAGCCTCTGAAGGCCTCTTCATTCTGGATAACTTTTGTATAAGTGATAAACCATAAGACATAGACAAAAACTGGATTTTATAGGTTTCATTTTAAAATACTTAAACTTTTTTCAAACGAGAAATATTCATCTGTTCCATATCCCTTTTGTTTTACTCCTAGCCATGCAAAGAGAACCGAATTTCAGCTGTCTGACATTGCGACCTGCTTTTAAAAGATTTGTCTATCGCTGTAGTATAGTGTATTCCCTTATTTCTCTTCAACTTACAAGGAAGCACGTAATAAGGTCATTTCTATAATGTTTATCTTTACCAGCATGATTTAAATAAAAGAATAATCCTTTGTAAGAGAGAATGCAATGTGTAGGGTACAAGACTGGTATTTAACCGAATTTTCGGTTATGCTGTTCACACACTCAATGGGCTTTTTTCTAATAATGTATTTATTATTATTTAGGAAACGTCAAAACATTATTTCTAGTGAAATCTCATTGTGGATTTTTTTGGCGAAATGCAATACTTTCTCTACTTGCCATATGTAAGTATGTAGTGGAGAAATTAAAAGTCTGTGGAGAATAAGCCCTTCAAAAAATCAAATACAAAAATGACATGGAGCCATATCTCCATTTTATTCTACACACAATACTTACTTGAACATTTTCTTACAAAATAAAAATGATCTCAAAATTACCTTATATACTTCTTTTTGTTCTCCTTTAAAATCATGTTGATGTATTACGTTCAAACGCATTACCCTCTATCCTATATCAATGCAATCTATTATGCAAATTATTCTTAAAAACTTTTTTTTCTCCATTTATTTCATTCTAATTGAGACAACCCTTTGCAGAAATAACTGCATTACAGATTTCCTTATAATATAAATACCAAAGAAATAGCGATAGTAAATGCTTCAGGCCTGGACGCTATATAATGGCAATTAAAGAAAATAATGTTTCCAAGCAGTCGTAAGAAACAACTGAAAATCAAAAGGACTTGAAAATAATGTCATATTATTGAACAAATTGAATTATTACTAACGGATATTTCGGAAATTACTTGTAGGACAAAAAATTATATTTGAAATAAATTGTATGTTTTAAATAACTGTTTTTTTTTTTGTTTTTTTTAAGCTTAACGTCTTTTAACCTAGTTGGTCATATCGGACGATGAATGAAATTAGTGAAATGATGCTCAAATGATCTCGGGGTCCCCGGAGCTTAAAGTTACTCGACATTCGTCTTCTCAGGATAAGGAAAAACCCAGAATGAAAACCTTATCCGGGTAACCCACCCTAAGCGAGATTCGAACTCGCGACCTGCTGAATGTGAGGCAGAGACGCTACCATCACATTACCAGGCGGATTTCTGCATTTTTTGTGTAGTGCATTTTCGTGTATTGCTTAACGTATATCAGTTATAAAGGCTATAAAATATTCATTTCGACTGAATTGGAGTTCACAGGCTATTGCCAGAAAATCTGAGATGTGTATTTTTTTACTTTCTCTGCACGTACTATGTACATAGCGAATAGAGAAGGTATTGTATTCCACCCAAAAATTGATAGAGAGATTTCACTGGAAATAAACGTTTTTGAGTCCCCTGTATCCAAAAAAAGTATTTTTAGAAAAAGGTCCGTGTGGTGTGAACACGATAACTCAAAAACGAAAAGTCGGTAAAATTCTATACTTGGTATTTGATTAGTATTTTCCAGGGATGCGACACTAACATTTTGAGAAAAATCCCCCCATCCCCAACCCTTTGCATGGAAAACATTTGAAAAATTTTTGATCTTCTCAAAAATGGCTCTTAACGATTTTGATTCAAATACCGTATATCAAATATATTTACATGGCAAATAAAATATATATCTAGAATTTTCTGGGAATAAGCTCTGGAGACCTCTTTATTTTGAATAAATGTTGCTGAATTTTGCGTAACTAGTAAACGTAAGAGATAGACAAAAACTTAATACACAAAAAATGTAGATAATTTATGTCATTTGCATTTTTTTCGTGGAATTGACCATTTCTGAGATATGCCTTCTTATTTGTTTCATATTTAGAATACTTTAACTTTTCTCACACGGAACAGTGTGAACTCCTGGTCCTGCATAGATACGTATTTCTATCACATGGCAACTGGCTTTTAAAAGATTTAACCAACGTTTTAGCCTAGTGTATTCCCTTATTTTCCTTCTACTTACGAGGAAGAAAGTAATTAATACAATTTCTGCTGATGTTTATCTCGAGTATTATAAAGTAGATAGAAGAATAAGCTTTTTTAACAATAATTTATTACAGCGATGTAGAGAAAGACATGTGAATGGATCACATCAGTTTTTTTAAGAACATGTCTACATAAGCAAGTTGAGTTTTACAAGATAATTCTTCACCTTTAATAGAACAATTAGTACATTATCACGATCATTCAATATTAGGTACCGCGGATTTCGTAATTTATTTTTAAAATCTTGTTCTTTGGTGTAGAATATATACAATAAAAATGAAAGAAAAAAAAATGATGTGAGCCATTCAGGTATTCTATATTAGATTGCTAAAGGAATGCAGCACTGAGGTTTGCTGAAATTTTCGAGAAATGGATATTTACATTATGAATCACCCCTTAAAAAGGAAATGCAAAACTTCTAATTTAAAAATGTATTTTTATTTGCGATGCTGAGATGCAATACTTAATAATACATCTTCAAATATATGTTTCACAGCTCAATGTTATTGTTAATTTATGTACTATGACTTAGATATGGTAGGGACCTTGTCATTCCTGGGTCACCGCCCCTGGCTCTGGCTGCCCGGTGTCTCATGTCACCGCAACCTGCCTCCGGAGCGCTTCCTTGTTATTTCACTAAGTACCGAGTCTCCTCTTTCCTACTTACCTATTAGAAATAAAGTATTGCATTCCACTCAAAAATTCGATATCAAGATTTCACCATAAATACACGTTTTGAGGTAGAAAAAGTGTTCCATTTACGTGACTTCCCCTATTTGTTCCAAATATAAACTATTCTTATAAGAGATTATTATTCTTTTATATATATCATGCTAATCGAGATAAATATTAGCAGAAAGAGTCTTTATACTTGCTTCTTTGTAAGTAGAAGAGGAATACGGGAATATATTAGGCTAAAGCGATAGTCATATCTTTTAAAAGCTGGTCGCTATGTGAAACAGAAGTTCAGTTCGCTTTGCATGGTCAGCAGTAAAACAAGAGAGACGAGACGAAACGCGGCTTCCTGTTTGAGAAGAGTTAACATAGTTTAAAATTGAAACCAATATAATAACAAGGAATATCTCGAAAACGATCAACTCTACAAGAAAAACGTATATGATATAAATTATGTGTTTGAACGAGATTTAAATTGTTATGTAATAAATGTGTGTCTATCTCTTACGGTTTGTCAGTTATGCAAAATTCAGCTAAATTCATCCAAAATAAAGAGTTCTTCAGGGGATATTCCCCAAAAATTCAGGATATACATTTTATTTGCAATTTAAATATCTTTAATATAAGGCACTTTAATCAAAATCGTTTTAGCTATTTATGAGAACAACAAACGTTTCAATAATTTTTCCATATAAAGGGTATTTTGTGTTGGGAGGAGGTATTCTTGAAAAGTTTCGTCTCGCATCCTTTGAAGGTACAAAACGTAAATACCAAGTTCAATGGTCTTTTTGTTTTTGAGCTGTGCTGCTTACTGACAGACAGACATACACAAACACACACACGCGAGCGCGGATCTTTTTCTAAAATGCGTTTTAAGTACTCGGGTATATTTTCGGTGAAATCTCAACATTCAATTTTGGGTGAAATACAATACCTACCTTCTCTAGCTACCATTTACATTGCATACAGTTACATAGTGAAGAAAATCACATGGAGGGTTTTCGATATATTCTATTTTTTGAAAAATTGCTCTATTAATTTCGGTTAAAACCGATTTTGCTCTTTGCCGGAAAAATGCTTTTTAGTAAAAATGATGTTTTTATTTTTTTTATTCAGGGAACCTCAAAGGATATATTTACGGAGGAATCTTGAAATCGGATTTTTTTTTTGTAAAAACACACAGTTTCTGTAGGTAAAACACATTTTTGTTGTGGAGCTAACCATTTCTGAGATATTGATTATTATAGGTTTAGTAGAGCGTAAATATAAGAACATTCCAATATAAAAACGTAGGAGTCGATGGTATGCGTGTTGGGTTGCTTTCTGTTTCTGATATTATAAACTGAAACATGACGCACTATACAAGGAAGATAGAGACAATAATCCCTGCATTCATGGAGCAAATTTGCTTGCTGCAATACAAAATCAAGGGAATTGCTGACGCCTGTTTGTAAAATGACGTTTTAGCTGTAAAACTCCTACACTTTAGTTTGAATTGTTAAATGGTTTCAGACTTATATAAGAAATTTGGTGTTCATCCGACTGCTTTTACATGCGCACACATACACACAAGAGCCCGTAGTTGGAGGGGCTTAGAATGCGAAAACTGCACTACTCTAAAATTATTTTAGGTGCTTTAATGCCCCATTCCTTTCTTGAATCCCGTCTCATATTAATTTATTTCCAAATTTTGCACATCACACTGGTTCACTTCTTATTCTTAGCAAATATTTCTGGATGCAGAATTACTTTCCTAATGATGGGAAGGTTAATTGCCACCATAGCTTCACTTTTAAAATCTCGGCTGGCCAAACCGCACCCTCCACAACACGATGGTTTAATAAGAATACCTTCTTGTGGCGGTGTTCCTTTGAGATCGTGTGTGGGCATTATTCCTTGTTGACATTCGCCTTGGAGGTTCAGAGGCGAGCCAAGGATTGGCAAGCACCTAAATGCACACTGCAACGCCATGGACCATGCATATAATACACACTTCCTTACTTTGCTGTATTAGCGTTTTATTTTATTATTTTAAAAGGCGTGCATTCTTGGGCTATATTACCCATTCGCAAAAGTAGTATAAATTTATTTTCTGAATGATATTTTGGGGTTCGTAAGAGGAGGATGCTTATCAATCAGTCTCTCTTTTAAATTAGATAATGATGCAATTGTGAAATTTGGGAATTTCACAGTATGTAAGATATCGCATTGAAATCTATACCAGTTATTACACCGAATGGTTAGACCACTCGCCTCTCACCTAGATGGCCCGGGTTCGATCCCAAGCGGCCGCATATGAGATTTGTGGTGGACAAAGCGGAGTCTCTCCGGGTTCTCCGGTTTTGCATTCCACCGGTGCTCCATCTTCATTCCATGTATCACCAGTGTAATCGCCTGCGGTGCCACAAGTAGTAAAAGTTGGCGTTAAACACCACAAAAAAAAAAGTTATTACGCAGTAATAGTGATAATTTTGCCATTTATTAACATTCTAGCTTGAATGGTTATTTAAACGCTATTTTACTGTCTAATTTCATTTTCTAATAAAAATATTCCACTTGATGCATTTAAAATATATTCTCATACAACAATCTAGTTTTACAGTAAATGACTTTAACAACAGATATCATGTTATATTTTTATATCAGCCCTGATTAGTGTAAAAAATTATTACTTTTTATACTCTTCAAAACTCTTGATTTTTAAAAATTTAATATCTACCTTATCTACCTATGTCCTAATATATACTGATTTATATATCTTATCTTCTTTTTATCTTTATTTTGTCTATATATTTATTTTCAGTTTTCACGGGGACACACACACACACACAAAGCTTTTTCTAAGAATTCATTTTCTTTATTCAGAGGGCCCTAAAACATGTATTTCCAGTGAACTTTCGGTATCGAATTTTTTAGTGAAGTACAATACCTTCTCTACCTATGTACTCTATACTGCTATAGAAAGTAATAATTCATATATATATATTATCTTCCTTTTATCTTTATTTCTTATTATATATTTATTTTCAGCTTTTACGAACACACACACGGACCTTTTTCTAAAATGCTTTTTTTTTATTCAGGGGCCCTAAAATGTATACTTACAGTGAAATATCGGTATCAAGTTTTTGAATGGAGTACAATACTTTCTCTGCCTATGTACCGTGTACGGCTAGAAAAATAATAGTTGAACATGCCCGCCTGGGTAGTGTGGTGGTAGCGTGTCTGCCTCTCATTCAACAGGTCATGAGCTCGAATCTCGTTTAGGGTGAGTTACTCGGTTAAGGTTTTTTTTCGGGGTTTTCCCTTATCCTGAGAAGACGAATGTCGAGAAACTTTAAGCTACGTGGACCCCGAGAACATTGAGCATCATTTCACCAATCTCATTCATCGTCCGATATGACCAACCAGGTTAAAGGACGTTAAGCTACCAAAAAAAAAAAAAAAAAAAAAAAAAAAAAGTATAGTTATTTATATATTTTATTTTCCTTTTTATCTCTATTTCTTCCTATATATTTATTTTCAGTTTTATATACCTTATATTTACCTTTTCATTTATTATTTATATTCATTATTAATTAATGTTATTATTATTATCTATTATTATTATTATTATTATTAATATTATTTACCTTCCTCAAAGATGGAAAGGTATCACAAACGGAATGTTGAATTTAATATAGAATGAACTCGTGCCTACTTCGCTTTCTAAAACTTCATATACCCAATGTCGCGGGTTCAAACCCGGCGGTGGACGATGGATTTGTTCGGACGTAAAAATCCTTAGCTGTTGGTCCGAGTCGTAACTTTACGTCACGTAAAAGAACCTCAAACCTGATAAAGAGTCCTCTGAAAAAATTAAGCAGCCTTTCATACCCAGTATAGAATGAGACGCTGTGAAACATAGCATACATTTCCATTTCGTATTCTATATTAGCCGATTTCTTTGCTTCAATAACGTTATCTTATAACTAGAGCCCGGATTTTAGGCAAAATGCCTTTTTTAACCGTAGAGTACATATGAAAGACCTATTAGGAATAAACACGTTTGCACACATTTGGGGATAATAGGCACAATTTTTAATTTATCTATTTTAGCTCCCGTTGCCTATTTTAAAGCTAACCGTCTTTTTTCTTCTTTTTTTTTTTTAAACCTTTTTACCTCGTTGTTGTATATTTTCTTTATTTTTAATGGGTACATTTAAAAAAAAAACTTGCATGGATTATATCAAAAAACAAAAAATTATGGTTGTACAAATTAAAAATATGTATTCACCTCCCACAAATATTTGCCGAGAATCTTATTCTCCAGCAATACATATATTTTCAAGAAGTGTTTGAACAGTTTAACAGGTTACTTCGGAGTTTACAGCGAAAGAAAGTATTACGTGAAGGATGTAGAAAGGAATGCATGTTTGCAAGTGTCTTTTGTAAGATTTGTATTATTCGCTTCCCCCACCCGATAGTCAACTCATCCCTTTTTAAGTCAAGTTGCTCTGCAAAATTACCTTTTTCTCCAGATCCCGTTATTGCGTACCTCGAGCTCTCTAACCTCTTCTCACACTCCTATTTTTGAGACAATACGTCGGGTTTTCGATCTCTGAAAGAAAGTAGACACACTCAGGCCTCAGCAAGTAGAATCTGTTAGTTTGAGATTGAACTTGTATTAAACAACTACTGCAATATTTATCATGCCGAAAGTGAGTGCACAGTTAAGTAGTAAACTGCATGGTTATGTCCGTGAATTCGATTCAGATACGCTATCTGCCGATGGTACTGTTCTGATGAGAACATTTTGTGAAAAAACAATTAACCATGAGAAAAGGTATTTTATACTACAACATTTTGCCTATATTCCAGTTTTAGCTGGAGCTATTACTATACTCTTAACTGATCGAAACTTAAATACTTCTTTCTTTGATCCAGCAGGAGGGCTGACAACTTCATAAAGCATCTTGTGGCATGTAACCAAGAAAAGTGAGTACATATGAGATAGTTTATTAAGTATTTGTCTATTTTTGTCGGTTTCCGTGATTAACAAATGCCTAGTTAACTGCCTATTTTTACTTTCTCTAGCCCAGTATGTACAATGTACATAGGGATACAGAAGTATTGTATTCCACCGAAAAATTCGATACCGAGATTTCACCGGAAATACATGTTTTAGGACTCCCTGTATCCATAAAAAGCATTTTCAGAATAAGGTCCGTGTGTGTGTCCGTGTGTCTGTGAACACGATAACTCAAAAACGAATAGTAGCTAAAATACCAAACTTGGTATTTAAGTTTAGTATCTTCCAGAGATGCGACACGAAGATTTTGAGAAAAATCCCCCCACCCCAAACTACCCTTTACATGGAACTTTTTTCGAAAATGTTGATTTTCTTAAAAGTGGCTCTAACGATTTTGATTAAAATATCGTATATTAAAGATATTTACCTGACAAATAAAATGTATATCTTGAGTTTTCTGGGAATAGCTTCTGAAGACCTGTTTATTCTGGATGAATTTTGCTTATTTGGCATAACTAGTAAACCGTAAGGGATAGACAAAAGCTTACTATACAAAAAATGTAGGTTTTTTCAAAATACTCAAGTTATTTCACATACATTTTGCTCGTGGAGCTTACCGTTTTCGAGGTACTCATTCTTATTAGTTTCAGTTGTGAAGGACTTATATTTTTCTCAAACGGGAGTGTACATTTTTCTTTTGTTCTACTCCTGGCCAGGAAAAGAAGCGATTTGTAATGACAATCGCGTAACGAAAGCTTTTAAAACATTTGACTATTGGTTTTAGCCTAGTGTATTCCCTTATTTTCTTCCTACTTATACGGAACTAAGTGATAAGAACATTGTGCTAGTGAGTACCTCGATTAGTAAGGTGCAGAAAGAAGAATTATCTTATGTAAGACGTTTGTAGAACAGCTAGAGAAAGTCATGTGAGTGTAACGCATCAGATTTTTACGATTTTTAGTGTTTATATGCCTGCCTATTTTAACCAAAATAAATGCCTGAACATCCGGGTTCTATTTATAACTTTCTTTGAGTGGTCCTGAACTATTTTCTAAAAGTTGCTAAACTTCTGATGACGCGACAAAGTAACTCACACCATTTTAACTGCAGTTGAAGAGCCAGAAACTATTTGTTGTAGTTTCTTTTACAGTTAACAGCCTACTACAGAAATCCTCCTGGCTACAGCGTGGAATTGTTTTCATGGTCACCTCTTCTTTCCATCCGATCTTAAAGAAGACGTAAAAACAGTTCTAATCTTAGTAAATAACCTTAATGTTTGAGACGTTTTTTCTCGTTTAATTTAATGATACATATTTTGTAATGCCATTTCGGACAAGTGAGCATCAGACCCGGTGCTTAGTCCTCGCTAAACTGATGTTTATCTCTCCTAGCTGCCATTGATTAAGATGGCCGCTACCGGGTAATTGTGTGTTCCAATCCATCATTATACACTCTTTGCCTTGTAATCGACGTGCGCATGGCCTACATTGATTGCAATGCAATTTACAATTTCACTGGTAGCCCCTCCCTAGTTGCTACTGTTTGCATGACTTTCATCGCCTACCCGGATGTGCCGCCATCAACTCGAGTTTATATTAGTGCTATTTTAATGTTTGTTTTATTTTATTTCTTTTCAAATTCACTTGCAGTTTGAAATAATGCTGAAATTAGGAAATAGAGAGAACGCTCTTGAAAATAGAGCCAAGGGACACCGAAACTCTAGCAGTTGCCCTCCGTGGTGTAGTGGTTACCCCTCATATACCTCAGGTCGCGGGTTCAAACCCGGTGGAGGACGATGGATGTTTTTTTCGGTCGTAAAAGTCCTTAGCTTGGTTTCCTTCGGAAGGGAAGTAAAGCCGTTGGTCCCGATTTACGGCACGTAAAAGAACCTCAAGCCTGATAAAAGAAGCCTTTGAGCAAAATTAAGCGGTCTTTCACGCCCAGTACAGAATGCGACGCTGAGAATCACAGCAGCTAAAGAGTGTCCATAAATAAAACTCCATTTTATTGTATTCCCTCCAAAATACAATACCGAGATTTCACCGGAAATGCATCCTTTTAGGCCCCTGAATAATAATAATAATAATAATAATAATAATAATAATAATAATAATAATAATAATAATAATAATAAAAAATAGAAATATGACCGCGTGCGCGTGTGTGTGTTTTTAAATATTATTGTTTGTTAACGACGCTGTCAATTGCTAGGATCATATCAGCGCCGCCGGTGTGCCGGAATTTCGTCCCGTAGGAGTTCTTTAACACACCAGTAAATCTACTGACATGGGGCAGTCTTTTTTAATCACACTTAAAAACCATTGGTCTGGGCTGGGTTTTAACTGGCTGGCTTTGAGTTCACAAGGCCAGCACCTAACTACTGAGCTACCCAGGCCAACGGTGTGTGTGTGTGTGTGTGTGTGTGTGTGTGTGTGTGTGTGTGTGTGTGAACAGCATAGCTCAAAAACGAAAAGACTGTTAAATACCCTCGGTATTTTAGTTCAGTATCTTCCAAGACTGCGCCACGAAGATTTATAAGAAAATCCTTCTACACCCCATAGGCCTTTATATGAAACATTTTTCGAAATTTTTGATTTTCTCAAAAATTACTCTAACTATTTTGATTAAAATATGTTTAGGACATTTGTATGACAAGCGAAATGTATATCCTGAATTTTCTGTAAATAGACTCTGAAGACCTCTTCATTCAGGATGAGTTTTGTATAACTTTTGTATAATTGGTTAATAGTAAGACACAAAAATTTACTGCATAAAATTAAGAGGCCGTTAAACATACAATTTATGTCACATACAACTCGTTTTGTAGAGTAAACCGTTTCCGAGGTATTCCGTGTTATTGGTTTCAATTTTAAGCTAGTTAAACTTTTCTCAAACCGGAAGACACCTTTCTTTTCGTCTCTCTTTTGTTTATCCCTGGCAAGCAAAGAGAATGAATGTCAATTGTTTCACTTAGCGACTGACTTTTATAAGATCTGATTATCGCTTTAGTCTAGTGTATTCCCTTATTTCCCTTCTACTTCCAAAGAAACAACTAATAAGACTATTTCTGGAATGTTTAACTTGATTAACATGATGTAGATACAAGAATAATACTTTGTAAGAAACGTTTGTTTGTGAAACAGCTAGAGAAAAATATATGTTTTCGTTCTGGATATATTAATTTAACTAACTAAACTTAAAATCTATCTTCCACATCTATTGAACTACATGCACATTTTTTAAAATTACATTCTTTAATACCTCGATAAGCAGTCGTCAGGTTGAATTTTAACATACTGGATAAAATACAGTATTTTGAAAGGAGAAAATAGTTGTGCTGTTTTCTCTTAAGGTGATGCAGCTGTGAAATTTGGCCAGAATTTGTGAAAAATTAAAAAAAATATATTTTTCATAATAAAATTAATGTTTTCTAAACTTTAAGAAAATATATTGCTTTTAACACTTTTAACACGCACTTTAACTACAATTAACTGAAGCTATGAATGGGCATGCGCATGCTTATTTGTACTCCCAATTTTTAACCTTCTTTTCTCGAAAATCTTCTTCTAACACTTTTCCATACTTAAAATACTTCACGCAATGCAACTTGTCTGCTAATTTGTTTCAAAATGTTTATGCTGCCCCTCAAAGGTACATCAAAGACATGGTCATTATACTTTTTACTTTCTCTATACCTACTATGTACATAGTGTATAGAGAAGGTATTGCATTGCACCCAAAAATTTGATTTCGAGATTTCACCGGAAATACATGTTTTGAGACAACCTGAATAAAAAAAACATTTTTATAAAAATGTCCGTGTGTGTATGTGTGTCTGTGGGCAACATAACTCAAAAAGATCGTTAAATACCAAACTTGTATTTAAGTTCAGTATCTTCCAAGGATGCGACACGAAGATTTTCAAGAAAATCCCCCACCCCCAACTACCCTTCACATGGAAAAATTTTCGAAAATTTTGATTTTCTAAAAAATGGCTCTAACGATTTTGATTAAACTATCGTATATTAAAGATATATACTTGACAAATAATATGTATATCTTGAATTTTCTGGGAATAGCTTCTGAAGACTACTTTATTCTGGATGAATTTTACGGAATTTTGTGTAACTAGTAAACCGTAAGAGATAGAAACAAACTTCCCACACAAAAAATGTAGAGCACATTAGAACACACAACTTATGTTATATACATTTTTTCGTGGAGTTGATCGTTTTTTAGATGTTCCTTGTTTTTGATTTCAGCCTTGAAAAACATACTTTTCTCATACAGGAATTTGTAAACTTCTGTCCATACAAACAAAGGAACTTCAGTCACATAGCAACCAGCTTTTGATTATCACTTTAACCTATGTTACTTCCTTTTTTCGCTTCTACTTACAAGGAAGCAAGTAATAAGTCTATTTCTGCTCATTTTTTCTCACTTAGCATGAAGTAAATAGAAGCATAAATTTTTTAACAAACATTTGTTGCAGAGTTGTAGAGAAAGTCATGTGAATGGATCATATCAGATTTTTTGAAATCATGCTCCAATTTTGAGGAATTAATCATGCAATTTTGAAAAATCAAGAGTTTTAGAGAGTACGAAAAGCACTAATTTTTTCTGCAATAATTAAGAGTTAATATAAAGATTTAACATGAATATATTTTTTTTTTGTGCTCACAAACTTAATTTTTTGTGTAAATATTTTAAAAAATCACGTGATTCAGTTTATTATAACAATGAATTTAGATTGTAAAAACATATTATCCTATATAACCGTGCAAGCTAGGAAAATATCACTAATATCGTGTACTAGCTGAAACACCCGGCGTCGATCGTGATTTGACGGTTCCACTTGTTCAATAGCCTTGCGTAGTATGCTTAAAAATATATTACTACTCCATAATAGTCTCTCCTGAAAATCTATTAATGTATTATTTCTGGACTGGTACTACAAATCTTTTGATATTCCTCAAGGCTATCTTTGGTCATTAAGGTTCAATACACCATAAGATTTATATTCATATACATCGAAATTACTTATTTGCTTTTGGTAGTTTTATTGTCCTATGTGAACCACAACTGCAGAATTCTCAATGTTGCACCAAAGTCGTTGGCGTGCGTTATTTTAGGTCTAAGTTAGTGTGTGTTAACATTGATTTTCGTGCAATCCAGGCGCCAGTCTAACAAATTTCCCTCGCTGTATAATATTCGCAATTGAGCAATAGCGGCAAAATGGCGCATATTTCCCCACTACGCGTATTTTCGTAATTTTTGAGATTTAAGCAGGTGCCTTAACACGGCGGGTGCGGCGTGTTGATTCAGAGCGTAAAGGCTTCCATCATGGCTTCCAGACGCTCCGCTGTGAGAATCATACGGTTTATTTTTAAATGCCTTATTTGCCCTGGGATATTTCGTGGAATGGTAGCAAAATTAATACACAATCCACTTAAACAGTACTTAATGAAAACTTTCAGAGCAAAAAAGATGCTGCATACGTCCTTGGCTGCTACCAAAGTAATATGCAATTCTAGTTTACATTGGTAAAAGCTGAAACTATCTTAGCATTATTGCTTCAGAAGTCGATGTGTCATGGCGTACGTTTTTAGTGAGCAATGTCAGCCATCAACTGTTAAGCATAAACATTTCTGTGGCTAAAGGAAACGTTGAATCTGGTAGAGTTGCAAAAAGATTATACGCTACGGTAATAGAAAAGCGTAAAATACTAAATAAATGCAAAACAATGTGCAAAACAGTAATTATCATACGCTTCGCAATGAATAATAACGCCCGTATCACTTCTTGAATGTGCCATACTGTCACATTTATCCTTTCCTTCAACCATTCCTTTAAAATAAATGCATTAAAGTCTATTTCTTTCGCGTGTAAACGTATCCTACTCTTGCACCTTTAAACTTAATACATCACAAGCATGTTACAACATCTGGCTTCTACACAAATTTTTAATGTTCCTAATTTTGAAAGGGATCAGTGGATAATAAGATTACTCTCACTTCTGAAATGTGTTACATTAGCCGTGTAACCAATCTAAACGGTTACTTAATGTGTATGCAAAAGCACTTTAACAACCACGAATACAAAATTTGTGTGATCATTTCTTATGAACACAATTGAGTGGCCTCCAGGCTCTTATATTACAGCTGCCTCGTGGTTGTTTATAGAGAACATCTCAGTTAGAAAGAAATAATAGCAGTTTAAGTAGCATCAACATGACCTTGTTTATTCTTAGTAAATACGTACATAGAAATACTAATAAAACGTACGGAAGAAAAACAAAAGAAGCAAACATTGATATACAAGTTGTTATTTGAACTATCACCACTGTCGTTGAGAAAGGATACACACGGTCTTGCCAGCTTTAATAGGCATAACATAAAATTAAATAATTAATCCTGTGAAATGGGGCGGAATTTTGCATTTTAAACTAGACAAAGCTTTTCTAAAAGGTATCTGTGCCAAGTTTGTCGAAATCGGTGCAACGGCACGGAAAGGTATAACAAAAATAAATAAATAAATAAATACACACATACACACACATACACACATACACACATACATGCACACACATACACACACACATACACACATACACACATACATACGAGGGACGTTCAATAAATCCTTAGAAAAAGATAGAAAAATAAATTATTTTTGGTAGACTTTTTTTTTATCAACATATCTCCTTTTAGCTTGATACACTTTTCCCAGCGTTTCTCCAAATGTTTAAGCCTTCCAAAAAGTAAGATTTCGTAAGGTCCTCAAAATAGGCTTGTTTGGGAGATGGCCTCTTCATCAAACGTGAATTTTTTTCCGCCAAGCCACTTCAAGTTTGGAAATAAAAAAAGGTCACAGGGCTAAGTCGTGAATACGGTGAACGCTGTAGTAATTCGATCCTTAATTCTTCAATTTTCGCCATCGAAACTGCGCAGGCGTGTACCATTGCATTGTCTTGATGGAAAAGAATCTTTTTCTTTGCCAGATGAGTGTTTTTTTTTTTCTTGATTTTTCCGTTCAACCGGTGCAATAACGATGCATAATACTCTCCATTTATCATTTTTCTTTTCTGCAAGTAGACAATGTAGATGATTCCGCTGGCATCTCAAATAACCGAGGCCATCACCTTATCACCTTTGCTTTCTTCGGAGCTGGTTCGTCTTTAAAAGCCCATAGTTTTGACTGTACTTTTGTCTCTGGAGTGTAGTAGTGTATCCATGTTTCATCCACAGTTATGTATCGACGCCGTTAGGATTGCCAAACCAGCTTCCGAATCGATCAGAAGATTGCGTTTATTCTCCATTGAGAGCAAACGCGGCACCCATCTTACCGAGACCTTTGTCAGACCTGACTTTTGGTGCGAAATTGAGAACAGTTTACCTTGTGATATGCCCGTGGCCTCTTCTATCTCGCGAACTTTGAATTGTCGATCACTCAAAACCATATCCTGGATTTTGTCAACCATTCGGAAGAAGTCGCTTCTAGTGGATGTCCGGAACGATGTTCATCATTTAAATTCATTTATCCAATTGTAAATTGTTGCAAACGCAGGAGCAGATGTGCCACGAACTTCATCCAGTTCAACTTTTATCTCTGTGTTAAGACTTTTAAGTAAAAGTGTGTAAACTCTTTTTTTTTTATCTTTATAACTAAGCACAAGATTGTTGATTAAATGTCTATGATAACCAAATCGCATGATGGATATAGCCGACACTTTAACTGCCAACTGGTAAGACACGACGGTTACTAAATACAAACATTTTACAAATTACTGCGAGTATAATTGTTTGGATTTTCTAAGAACTTGTTAGGATCCCCTTATATCGCTTAATAGTAATTATTGTCCAGACACTTGTGCAGGATATCATTGCAAATGTAACACGAAGCATACGGATCGATTACTAGATCACTTATTTACATGTTGCTGTAGTTAATCTGATTTTCGTTCAGATAGAAGTTTGGTTAATGGTACTTGATTACTTAATGACTGGGAGGGTGAGGAAGAGGAAGGGATGTGGAGGATGTCAGCAAATTAAAATGTTGTTCTTACCACAGCAACAGACCACAATTATTATTACCATGTAATAAGGAAAAAACGAAAAGTTAGAGGCGTTCGCAGCTGCTACCTAGTCATTTGTGAGCTCAAACATATTTAATTACCACTCATTTTCATATTCACACAAATCCTTACTTCCGCTTTACAAAGAAGCAGGATACTACCGGAAATATAAATGTCCGTGTGTATGCGTGTGTGTGTGAGTGTGCGCAGCATAGCTCAAAAACGAAAAGTCCGTTAAATACGACACAAAGATTTTTAAGAAAATCTTCCCATCCCCAACTACACTTTACATGGAAAATATTTTTAAAGATTTGATTTTCTTAAAAATAGCTCTAATGATGTTATGTATTTAAGATTTTTAAATGAAAAATAAACTGTATTTCTTTTGGGAATAGCCTCTGAAAACATCTTTATTCTGGATGAATTTTAACTGGTAAACCGTGGCAGATAGACAAAAACTTACCACACAAAAACTGTGGAACCCGTTAAAATACACAATTTATGTTATCCATTTTTTGCGTGGAGTTCGTCGTTTTTTTAAATATTTGTTGTTATTGGCTTCAACTTTAAAATACGTATACTTTTCTCATATAGGAATTTGTCAACTCCTGTCCATACAAACAAAGGAACCTCAATCACATAGCAACCAGTTTTTAAAAGATTTGACTGTCGCTTTAACCTTGTGTACTCCCTTTTTTCCCTTTTGCTTACAAATAAGCAAGTAATAATACCATTTCTCCTATTTTTTTTCTTGATTAGCATGAAGTAAATAGAAGAATAAGCTTTTTTACAATAATTTACTGCAAAATGTGGAGAATATCATGAGAATGGAACACATCAAATTTTTTTATTCTTAATACAGTATATATCTAGGTATGTTCTGCTCGTGGCTTAACAAATAATTAATAGTAACAGATGTTAATGTGTTGGCGCACACTTAGCTGCGATTCTGGAGTGAGATTGTGAAGCCTGACATTAAAAACGCCGTAAATAAAGAAGATTTAATATACGTAAGAAAGATAAGGTAGAGTAATAAATGTTATCTTAAAGCTATATTAATTTACGGGCTCGTCCTTGTGAACCGCAAATGGTTTCTTGTGCACTATCCTTGCTAGCATGTCTAGGAAGTCTAATTTTCACTTTCAAAAATGCTTTGGCCGAAATATCAGCCAAGACTTCTTTTCTCTTTACAGCCATAAAGACATCAATTGTTCCTATATTTGAAACTTTCCCTTATTATTTTAATTTTTACTTTCTCTACACGTACTATATACATAGTGTATAGAGAAGGTATTGTATTACACCCAAAATTCGATACCAAGATTTCACCAGAGACATGTTTTGGGACCATCTGAATCTTCCCACCCCAACACCCAAGGTCGTGGTTTCAAACTCGGCAGAGGACGATGGATTTTTAAGGGCGTAAAAATCCTTAGCATGGCTTCCTTCGGAATGGAAGTAAAACCGTTGGGCCCGTGTCGTAGATTTACGACACGTAAAAGAACCTCAAGCCTGATAGAGAGGCCTCTGAGTAAAATTAAGCGGTATTTCACGCCCAGTGTATAATAAGACGCTGAGAACCACAGTAGTTAAAGAGCGTCTATAAATAAAACTTCATTTCATTTCATATCCTCCTCCCTCCCTCCCCCCAAATATAAAAAATGTCTGTGTATGTGTCTGTGAGCAGCATAGCTCAAAAACGAAAAATCCGTTAAATACCAAACTTGATATTTAAGTTCAGTATCTTGCAAGAATGCGACTCGATTTCCACCCTGCAACTACAATTTACTTGGAAAACATTTCGAAATTTTTGGTTTTCTAAAAAGATTGCTGTAACGATTTTGATTAAAATTTGTTAAATTTGAGATATTTACATGACAAATAAAATGTATATCTTGAATTTTCTGGGAATAGTCTCTGAGGATCTCTTTATTCTGGATAATTTTTTCTGAATTTTTCATAACTGGTATACCGCAACAGAACAACAAAATCATACTGCACAAAAGAAGTAGGTCTCCTTAAAATACACAATTTATGTCCTATACTTTTTTTTCGTGGAGTTGACCGTTTTCGAGATATTACTTGTTTTAGATTTCCGTTTTAAAATGCTTAAACTTTTCTCATATGGAACTTGTCAACCATATTTTAAAACATTTGACTGTCGGTTTAGCCTAGTGGTCGTGGTAGCCTAGTGGTAGAGTGACCGACTAGAGACCGGGAGATTCGTTGTTCAAATCCCGGCTATATTGAATTTTTCAGTCTGACTCTACCTTTTCCTGTATACTTGCCTCAAACATCAAACAGGAAATAAATCATTTAATCATAATTTTATGCCCAAGAACTGTGTTGCAAACCGACCTTCCTTTACTCTTCCCTCTCTTGTGTTCCTCTTATTTCCGTACAAGACCCATTTATCATAACATTGCTAATATAAAGTGAGGTGGCGGCGCGATATAGCATTCCACTTGCATTTGGCAGGTCCTGGATTCGATTCCCGAAGACCGCGCACTCTGGCCACTCAGTTTTTTTCTGGATCATCAGGCAAATGTTGGAATGGTTTCCCCTACCCTTCCATATGGTCCTATTAATCATGTCATTCATTCTTCAACCCGTTTGGTCTGTTTCAGGGTTGGAAATGTCGGCGAAGTTTTTCGGTGCAGCGTGGCATGATAAACTATTGCTCTCTGTGGAACATTATCCGTCCCACGGCCTTCGACAGTTTCCCGATCGCCCCGTTAGGCTTCTAGATGAGATGGGTGTCCCGGTCCGCCTGTCCGATTATCGAGGCATCTCAAGTTGGAAACTGTGGGGATATTATCATTACTGTGTCGTCATTCCTGGTTCTGGCCACCCGGTATCTCTTCTCACCTCTTCCTCCCTACCAGGGTGCATGGCTCTAACGATTTTGATTAAAATACTGTACATTAAACATATTTACCTGACAAATACTATTTATAGCTTGAATTTTCTGGGAATAGCCTGATGACTTGCATACCTGGTAGAATATAACAGATAGGCACTTACTACACAATAAATAGATGAGGTATTTTATTGTACCTAAAAATTCGATACCGAGATTTGGGACACCCTGAATCCAAAAAAAATCTTCTTTAGAAAAATGTTCGTGTGTGTAGGTGTGTGTGTGTGTGTGTGTGTGTGTGTGTGTCTGGCTTTGTACAGCATAGCTAAAAAAGTCCATTAAAAACCTAACTTGATATGTAAGTTCAGTATCTTCCAAGGATGCGACACAAAAATTTTCAAGAAAAATCCCCCCCCCTCAACTATCCTTTGCATGGAAAATTTTTCGAACATTTTGGTTTTCCTAAAAATAGCTCTAATGATTTTGATTACAATATTTTAAATGGCAAATAAAATGTATATCTTGAATTTTTTGGGAATAGGCTCTGTGGATCAATATATTTTGAAACTATTTTTCTTAATTTTTCATAACTGCTAAACAGTAAGAGATAGACAAAAACTTACTATACAAGACCTTTAGATCACATTAAAACACACAATTTATGTTATATACATTTTTTTCGAGTAGTAAGAGTAGTTCGTTACAGAATAGGTTAGCGAAAGTATTCTGAATGGAACACATCAGATATTTATTTATACTTTTAAAATTTGTAGAAAAGTAGCTCGTGGGCCGGATTGGGATCCCGCGCCATAGATTGACAAACGCACGTCTAAAGGCAATGTTTGAAATGTGACAGCTGAGCTTCTTTTTTTTTTTTTTTTTTTTGTAAGATATTTGAGGTTGGTTTTGGCGAATAACGCAACAGCAGAATGATGGCATTGTAATTATAATTGCATCGTACAATATAGCGACGTTTCCGAAACGATTGCAAGAAAGCAGGTGCTTATGTCCCAGTTCTGGTCAAAAACAAATGAGAGATGTCAGGCAGAACGTACATACTCGGCGTAAATCGAATTAGTGCCAAAGAACACACGTGGGTCCAAGCTTCTAGCCACGATATATCGTAAATATCAACGCGCTTCTTCACTGCCTACCAATCTTCCAAACAGAGCGTATCCTCTTGTTGGGAAAATCTTGTGTGTTCTATTCACATGACTTTCTCTATCTGTTCCACAAACAAACTTTCCTTATGAAATATTATTCTTTTATCCATCGAGATAAACTTTAGCAGAAATGGCCTTATTATTTCCTTCCTTGTAAGTAGAAGGGAAATAAGGGAATAACATGTATTACACCATATAATGGAACATGTGAACAATATATGGATTAAAAATTTAAAAAAAATAGAATAAAGCTAAAGTCAAATCTTTTAAAAGCTATCACTAACTGAAACAATTAGAAAGGGATGAATCGAAGGTTGACTACTCTCTTGAGAAAAGTTTAAATAGTTTAATACTGAAAACAATAACAAAGAATATCTCGGAAAACGTTAGTTCTACAATAAATGTGTATCTCGTATAGGACATAAATTACGTGTTTTAATGAGATCTACATTTTTGTACAGTAAGTTTTTTGTATCTTTTACGGCATAAGAAATGTCATCCAGAATGACGTCTTCACAGGCTATTCCCCAAAACATTAAGGTATACATTTCGTTTGTAATGAATTTCAAACATGTATTTTAATCAAAATCGTTAGAGCCATTTTTAATAAAAGAAACATTTTCGAAAAAGTCCAGTGTAGTTTTTGGTGGGGGGAATTTCCCTGAAAATCTTCGTGTCGTATCCTTGGAAGATACTGAACTTAAATACCAAGTCTGGCATTTAACTGACTTTTCGTTTTTGAGCTATGCAGCCCACACACACACACACACACACACACACACACACACACACACGCGCGCGCGCGCGCATATTTTTCTAAAAATGCTATTTATTATCTCTACATAGTATATGGTAAGTAGATAGAGAGAAATTGCAATCCACTCAAAAATTAGATACCAAGATTTCACTGAAAATACACATTTTAGGGTCCTCTGTATCAAAAAAGGCCCGTGTGTCTGCAAACACGGTAACTCAAAAACGAAAAGTCGGTAAAACACCAAACTCGATATTTAAGCTAAGTATCTAAAAAGAATGCGACACGAAGATTTGAGAAGAAAAAAAAAACACCCAAAACTAATCTTTACATGAGAAAAATTCGTAAATTTTTATTTTCTCCAAAATGGTTTAACGATTTTGATTAAAATACTGTATATTAAAGATATTTACATGGCACATAAAATGTATAGGTATCTTGAATTTTCTGGGAATAGCCACTAAAGACCTCTATGTTCTCGATGAATTTTCCTGGATTTTCACATAAGTAGTGAACCGTAAGAAATAGACAAAAAATTTAATTTACAAAAAAATGTAGATCTCGTTTTGTTTCACATTTAAAACAAAACAAAAGTAAAAAGAATTATAAACAAAAGGAAAACCAAGGGGAAATGTATGTAATAACACGACCAGAATCACTACATTACCAAGAAAAGCCTCCTTAGCAACACTTAGGACTCCTAATAGGCCATGACTGTCTCAATAAACAGTTATTCAAGATTGGTAAAGTGAAATCTCCTCTGTGTCCTTTCTGTACACTTAAAGAAGATATGAATGGAAACCATCTACCGCGCTGCCTAACCTTTAGTCAACATAATATGAAAATACTGGAATGCAAGAGAGCGAAAGGCTTCACTGCCAACTGCTCAACATTAGATACCAACCAGCATTTCAAGCACCAAGACCAATTTGTATCAGCAGACTGCGCATTAGACACAAACCCTGACTCACTCCCATCATCTGTCTTTGAACCCCCATTGCGTGTCAGCAATGTCAAACTGTGCTCAACGTTCAACACAAGATAAATAAGCCTCTATGGCAATTTGACGTTAACATAACTAAAACCCTCCACAATTTCAAAATCAAAGACAACAAAGCTCCATGCCTAAAATTTGGAAATACTTAACAATGCAGCTTCAGGTAAAAAATTGCATCAGTTTTTAAAAACTATAGTATTATAAACATATATGTAGAAAGATGTGTATAATTGCTGTGACTGAAAAGTTCAAGCTAATTAAAGAAATGAATAGAATACAACTAATTACAGCCAACTGTTCAAAAGCAATATCAAGGTCAACGATGCGAACTAGTAATCGATTAGTCACGACTGGTACTGTTTACTAGCCAGTCAACTGAAGGTGAGATGGCTGCTTGCACATATTTTAATGCTACGTTAATTACAACGTACGTAAAAGTTCAGAAACAAAGGGAAGCAAATGCTGTAGGGTTTAAAATATAAAATTCAGCTCTCAGATATGATCATATTACATGTCTACAATAATATGTCTATCTATATTTCAATAGATGGAGGATTAAGTACGCTTTAGTAATATCCTTAGTACATAAAATGCAAATAACACGGCGTCCACATTTTCCATGTATGACAACAGGAGTGGCAAGTGGACAAAAAGCAATAAAAATAAAATACTAACTTCGAAAATGAAAATTGCATTGGAAGAAAGAATTAGAAGGTAAATGCGCCGGGTATTGAAGATCAGGTTATCCAACTTCTCTGCACACAGATGTGGGACAAGATGTAAAAATACAGCGTCTTTGTCGCCTGCCGTCACCACAAAGCTCTGTCACTCTGACAGCTCGGCGTGACATCTCGAGACGATGTTCATATGTTCATATCATAACGTGTGCCAAACACTTGGTGCAATCGAGTCATCTAGTCGGCAGGTTGTTTGTAACGACGCTTCCAAATTGAGAGATGAGTAACATCATTGTCACTAACTATGTACTCAAAGTTTGCGAAACAATACTTACAAATCAAGTCTACAAACAACAAATTAAATTAGGGAAAGGGTAAATAAAAATCTGATGTGTTCCATTCAAATGACCTTCTCTTCATCTCTGCAACAAGTTATCGTTAAAAGCTTATTCTTCTATTTACTTCATGCTAATCGAGAAAAACATTAGCAGAAATGGTCTTATTACTTGCTTGGGAGTATCATAGGCTAAAGCGATAGTAAAATATATTAAAAGCTGGTTACTATGTGACTGAAGTTCTTTTGTTTGTATGGCGAGGAGTTGACAAATTCCCCTATGAGAAAAGTATAATCTTTTAAAACTAAACCAATAACAAGGAATATTTCAAAAAGGCCAACTTCACGGTAAAAATATACATATAAATAAATTGAGTGCATTAACAAGCTCTAAATTTTCTATTTAAGTAAGTTTTTGTCTATCTCTTACGGTTCCAATTCCGCAAAATTCATCCAGAGTAAAATTATCAGAGACTATTCCAGTAACATTCAAGATATAATTTTATCTGTCGTGTAAATATTTTAATATATGACATTTTAATACAATTCGTTTGATTTTTTGATAAAATAGAAATTTTCCATCCTAAAAAGCAGTTAGGGTTGGGGATTTTCAATCCCCGTGTCGCATCCTTGAAAGACACTGAACTTAAATTACAAGTTTGGTATTTAATGGAATTTCGTTTTTGAGCTATGCTACCCACAGCCACACACACACACACACACACACACACACACACACACACACACACACACACACTGTCCGACAGACAAACACACATTTTCTAAAAATTCTTTTTTGGATTCAGGGGTTCTCAAAACATATATTTCCTGTGAAATCTCGGTATCGAATTTTTGGGTGCAATACAATACCTTTTCTAGTGTCTCCATACACTATGTAGGTACATAGTACATGTACAGAAAGTAAAATTATGCATTCTCTTTGATAAAAGTACCTTATGTGCAGGTACATTCATAGAATTCTCTCTACCCGCTTTTGTTTATTTTTATAGCTTCTACATATTATTCTTACGAAATCTCTCTCTTTCATGTTTATCGAAATAAACTTTTGCAGAAACTTTTGCACGTTTCATTGTAAGTATATCTACACAAAGGGATAGAGGAAACAAATCGATAGTTAGGTGTTTGAAACATAGTGTTTACATTTTTTAGATAGTGTTTAACGGCCCTCCTTTACTACATAGATACCGTAGGCGATGGCACAGATGATACATGGGAAGTAGATGGAGCACCGGTGGAATGCGATGGCGGAGAAAACCGGAGAACCCAGAGAAAACCCGCTCCCGCGTCGCTTTGTCCACCCACAATTCCCATATACAGCCGCCTGTGATCGAAGCGGACCGGTTTGGTGAGAGGCGAGTGGTCTAACCACTCGACCACGGCGTGGCCTCATACTATAGAGCAAACCACTTTACGAGTATCTTAACTTGTTATATAAGTTCCTTGCTGTTCATATTTCTTCTTACTTCACCCGTCCATTGTTTTCTGGGCTTTCCTTTCCTTCTCCTTCTCCTCCCCTCGACCTTCCACACCAGGATCATTTTTTAGAATCTTGCTACTTTCCATTCTCTTTATCTGCTCAATTCATTCCAGTATTTTTACTTTCTCTACACGACTCTCGACACCGAGATTTCACCGGAAATACATGTTTTGGGCCCCCCTGAATCCAAAAAAAAGTATTTTTGTAAAAAGGTCCGTGTGTGTGTGCGTGTGTGTGGTCTGTGTGTATGTGTGTCTGTGGACAGCATAGCTCAAGAACGAAAAGTCTGTTAAATACAAACTTGGTATTTAAGTTTGGTGTCTTCCAAGGATGCGACACGAAGATTTTCAAGAAAATCCCCCCATCTCCAACTATCCTTAACATGGAACTTTTTTCGAAAATTTTGATTTTCTCAAAAATGGCTCTAACGATTTTGATTAAAATCTCTTATATTTAAGATATTTACATGCCAAATAAAGTGTATATCTTGGAATTTTCCAGGAATAGCCTCTGAAGACTACTTTATTCTGGATGAATTTTACAGAACTTTGCATAACTGCTAAACCGTAAGAGAGGGACAAAAACTTACTGCACAAAAAATGTATAGCATGTTAAAACACACGATTAATGTTATATACAATTTTTTTTCGTGGAGTTGGTCGTTTTTGAGATATTCCTTGCTTTTGGCTTCAGCTTTGAAAAACTTTATATTTTTCTCATGCAGGTCAACTCCTGTCCATACAAACAAAGCAACTTCAGTCACATAGAAACCAACTTTTGACCTACGATACTCCCTTATTTCACTTCTACTTACAAGGAAGCAAATAATAAGACTATATCCTATTTTTTTTCCTCGATTAGCATGAAACAAATAGAATCATAAGCTTTTTAACGATAATTTGTTGCAGAGAGGTAGAGAAAGTTATGTGAATGGAACACATCAGTTTTTTTATGATATACCTATGTCAGGCTCTCTCAGGGTGCATGCACCGATGCGTTGCACATAGCAAGGGGCAAAAAACAACTTCACTACTGGAGCGATGTATGGTGAACTGCAAAGTGGTTGCAAATCGGTTTGCACGAATGGGATTTTACGAGTTTGAGAGATCTTGATGTTTGTATTTCTTTCATACAAATACATTTTAGTATCTTAAATTAATGTTTACTTTTTCTAGCCCGTATGTACAATGTACATAGTGGATAAAGAAGGTTTTGGATCCCTCCCAAAATTTTGATTCCGAGATTTCACCGGAAATACCTCTGATCCAAAAAAGCATTTTCAGAAAAAGGTCCTTGTGCTTGTGTGTCTGTGGGCACCATAACTCAAAAGCGAAATGTCGATTAAATACCAAACTTGGATGGGATACGAAGATTTTCAGGAAAATCCCCCATCTTCAACTATCCTTTACAGGGAATATTTTTTTTAAAATATTGATCTTCTAAAAAATGGTTAAACGATTTTGATTAAAATACCATGTGTTTAATATATTTTAATGACAAAATGTATGTCTTGAATTTTCTGGGAATAGGCTCTCAAGGCCTCTTCATTCTGGATGACTTTTGTGCAACTGGTAAACAGCAAGAGATAGACAGAAACTTGCTACAAAAAATGCAGATCTAGTTAAAACACACACTTTATGCCATATAGGTACTTTTTTTTGTAGAGTTAACCGCTTCCGAGATATTCCGTTTTAGTGGTTTCAGTTTAGAGCTACTTAAACTTTTCTAAACGGGAAGATATCTTTCTTTTCGTCTCTCTTTTGTTTATTCTAGCAAGCAGAGAGGTTCAATTGTTTCATATATTAACCGGCGTTTAAAAGATCTGACTACCGCTGGCAATTCTGCCCATGTTGATCTCGATTAGCATGATGTTGATAAAAGAATAAATGCTTTGTAAGAAACGTTTATTTGCGGAACAGCTAGAGAAAGCCATGTGAATGGAACACATCAGCTTTTTGTGGATGTAAAGTAAATTATGCATTATAAAAATAATATTACGTTTTACAAGAAGAACAGACTATACCAAGAGAACAATGCTGAAGAATGAAAATCTAGTCATATATATCTCAACCTTTGTATACACTCTTGAGGTTAATTAAATGCAATTTAGGTGAGATTCCAGATTTTCTTCTGTCAGACATGCCGATCAGGTTGAGCTTAGAACATTTCTCTCAACTAAAGCAGATGATGGAGGAATTGCCTTCATTGCCAGCATAATTATTGTAGGCATCTCTGCCAGAACGATAAAGTAGTAAAAAGATTATCTATTGCTGAATATAATGATATTTCTTCCATTGGAAAACAATATTAGAATGGTTATTTATGATACAAGGGGTAAAAATAGTGTTTTATATTCTGATTAGGAAGCTTGCGAAACGAGGCCGTATCCTACGAACAATAAAACAACTTTAACACGTGTGTCATACACTATTTTTAGACAGTTCTCAATATTTATAGACATATTATAATCATAAATAGATTGTTTTACCTATTTAACGCAGTTCATGCTTAAGGGTCTGCGATATTCAGTTGTTGCCTTGCTTAGCATCAGAACATGATGATTTTCTCGTACAGAACGAAAACACTCTATACAATGGAGGCAGTGTAGCAGTTGTAATTTTGCTCTCTCCGCTGCTTGCATAATTTCGTCTAGTTCAGCAGATTCATGACATTCAAATCATCCGCCATTTTATGGATCGATACCAGCTTTTAGAGTCATACTTGAATGAGGCCGTGGACGCATAAACCAAAGTTGGCTACATTGGAGTGTTATAATTGTATAAACTAAGTGACAGAATATTGTACTTTTCACACTACTGACATCTGGTAAAAGACCTACTTTTAGATCAACTGTCAAAAAAGGTGTTTTAATTCATCTGAAGTAAAGATGGTAGAAATTTGCTTAGAAACGTATAATGCAGGACGACGTTGATTTATATAGCTCTCAAAAATTGTATATGGTACTTGCACTAGATATTTGAACCGATGATAGAAAAGTTAGATTTGTGTAGTATCTGATTCCAACATCCTTATTTGTCCCGAGTAATAATTAGTAATGGGAATTGGAGATAAACAAATATTTATGGTTCGTTTAAGGATCCTAATAAGCTTTTTCTATTTTTATTGCTCTAATGATTGCGAAAGAGTAATATCGGTCATTATGCAATGTAGACCTGTCTCGCCGCGGTAATGTGGTGAAGTTTTAAACTAATGTGGTTATATGCTACGTTACCGCAACATACTGATATAAACTTAAGGACATTGGGAGTGACATTTTGACTACAATCGGTCAAAAATTTGAAACTCGTTTTTTTATGGCAATAGATTTTGGAATCGATTAAAATTTACACGGAGAATCAACATTGCTTGAGGCTCTACAGCCATTTAAAGATCCCATAACACACTTATTTCTTTACACTTTCACGTTTTCGAAATATTCTCCGTGTTCCTGTGTTTCCCAGAATGAGCAGAAGTATCTATTCTAATATTACAGGCAAGAAAAGTGCCCTAACACCAAATACCTATATTTGTAATAAAAAGTGAATAATTTAAATATTAAAATTTCTAACTTTTTAAAAATATTATCACAGTTTTCAAATTTTGAGGCGCGGGGAACATTTTGACTTTGTAATATATTCATAGCCCGCCTGGGTAGTGTGGGGATAGCATATCTGCCTCACATTCACCAGGCCATGAGTTCGAATCCCGCCTAGGGTGAGTTAACCGGATAAGGTTTAATTGAGGTTTTTCCTTATCCTGAGAAGACGAATGCCAAGTTACTTAAAGCTCCATGGGCCCCAAGATCATTTGAGCATCATTTCATCAATGTCATTCATCTTCTAATGTGACCCACCAGTTAAAGGACTTGAGTTAAAATAAAAAGTATTCATCCAATTTAAATTAAACAGCAATGCAACCACGGCGAGTTTTTCATATATAAATATATCTAGTATAATTGATATAATAATATAATTTTAATGTAATATATAAAATAATATATAATTTGAATTTTATTTCACTCTCAGTGTCCCTCAATAAGGTAAAGGTATACGGCTGAATGAACTATGTCACAAATCTGTCATTCATTGTAAATAGTAATGTACTCGTCTCTTATAGGAAAGAGATTGCCATAAAAATAACAATTTATTTTAAAAAATATATGTTTCAAGGCAGATAGAGACAGACAGATAAATAACACAATGTTTCTAAATATTTTCTTAAATGTTAAAATTGTAGGAATTCCCTTAAGGTGCGTATCCAATGGCGGTGACTTTTTGCATGGAAGTTGTGTTTTGTACAAGTTTCGATTAGTTTGCGACAAGTTCACCAACATTTTGTGTTAGATACTATTTTATACTTGCTTCATGCTTGTTTCGTGTTTCTGGTATGTTGCTTGTTATCAATAGGCGAGCGATAAATTAACGAAGTTACGGAACCTGCGCTTGTGTAGTTTAACCCGCATATCAGTCAGAACTCTATTACTAGGAAGAAGTTATTAGTGAAGCAAGTTACTTTGGAAAAAGCAATTAGACAGAAAGTCAGAGTAGCGAATAAACAAGCAAACCCATTTGGCAAAGGTTCAATACATCGAAATACGGATATGCACAAACCTAAGGGACGATCAAACGGTTGCTGAAAATCTTGTAGATAATTTCAAAGAATTAGCAAAGTGGAATAATACTTGGGACAGAGGAATCAGAGAGAATGTAACGTGTGTTTCAGATGCTAATATGAAGTGTAAAATTTGGCAACGTAGAATATAGTAGTCGGGAATCATGTTAATATAAGAGCATATACGAAAATTTAGTTACTCTCTGATGCGCCTTGCGTTTCAAGTTATTATTCTTACTGGTGGCGCATCACTAAGCGCACCTACAGTTTAGATAAGTATAGCAGTTTAGCGAGTCATGGTAACAAGCTCTTTACTTTACGACGGAAACAAATTTAACCTACAATGAAAAGTTCTTAATACTCTGGAAGTTCGCTGATTTAATCCAACCCAGTTATAATTCCGCGTCCTACTTGTAGATCTAGTTAAAACGCCAATTTATGTCACATAAGTTCTCATCCATTTCTTCTGTTTACTCATGGCCACAGAAAAGAACTAAATTTCAATGTCAGTCACTTAGCAACCAGCATTTAAAAAACTTGAATATCGCTTTAACCTAGTGTATTCCCTTATTTCCCTTCTTCTTATAAGGAACTAAGTAATAAGACCGTTTCTGCTAAGGTTATCTCGATTAGCATGAAGCAGATAGAAGATTAAACTTTTGTAAGGATAATTTATTTGCAGAACATATACAGAAAGTCATATGAATAGAACACATCAGAATTTTGAAAATCATTTGGCTTCAGGGTAGTCCACTGTATACATTAACTTCACTTCTTGAACCGAAATCGAAAATAACCGAAAAGTTCTGATATAGTTCTACCCGTTAAATAGGTAACATACACTCGTCTATACAATAGTAGTACAGAATTGCTTAAGTTTATTACATTGACACTATAGTTGAGATAATACATTCATTGCAGAATTCCGAAACATGGTACTTATCCGGAAAGCGATAAGCCATAATTAAAGAACTGAATATCTTCATTTTCTAGTTGATAGATAGTACGATGTTGTATTATTCTTTTAGAAATCGTGGCGTTCATTCCGAGCAGTGGAAATTGTTAAGCGTGACATCTATAGAAATTTTGATAATTCAGGTAATAAAAATCTGATGTGTTCAATTCACATGACTTTCTCTACCCGTTCTGTAAACAAACTATACTTACATAAGAGAATTCTTTTATATACACCATGCTAATCGAGATAAGCATTACCAGAAATGCTCTTATTACGTGATTCCTAGTAAGCAGAAGGGAAGTATATGAATACACTAGGTTAAAGCGATAGTCCTATCTTTTAAAACCTGGTCGATATGTGAGCAATTGAAGTTCGGTTCGCTGTGCAAGGCCAGCAGTAAACATAAGAGATGAACGGAAAGGTAGACCTGTTTGAGAAAAGTTATTTAGTTGAAAACTCAAATCAATAACAAGAAACATCTTTGGATACGATCAAATCTACAACAAAAATGCATGTGACATAAATTGTGTGTTTTAACAAGATCTACATCTTTGTGAAGTAGGTTTTTGTAAGTTTTACTAATTATCACAATTCAGCAAAATTCATCCAGAATGAAGAGGTTTTCGGAAGCTATTCCCAGAAATTATTACAACACCTAGAAAGTATCAAATCTTTATTCCCAGAAAATTCAAGATATAAATACATTTGATTTCTGATGTAATTATCTATAATATACGGTATTTGACTAACTCTTTAGCTTAGTTTATTTCCTTATGTCCCTTTACAAGGAAGCAAGTAATTCGGCTAGTGTTTATCTAGATTAGCATGACGTAAATAAGTCGCCCTCCGTGGTGTAATGGTTACCATGCTAACTTCATATACCCAAGGTCGCGGGTTCAAACCCGGCGGAGGACGATGGATTTTTTCGGGCGTAAAAATCCTTAGCATGACTTCCTTCGGAAGGGAAGTAAAGCTGTGGGTCCCATGTCGTAGATTTACGGCACGTAAAAGAACCACAAGCCTGATAAGAGAGGCCACTGAGCAAAATTAAGTGATCTTTCACGCCCAACATAGAATGGGACGCTAAGAACCAAAGCAGTTAAAGAGCGTCCATAAATAACAGGCCATTTCATGACGTAAATAAAATAATACTCTTTTGTAAAAAAGTTATGTGAATGGAACAAATCAGATTTTTCATTCAGGGGTTCTCAAAACATCCATGTATGTCTCTGTGGTCAGGATAGCTCAAAAACGAAAATACTGTTAAACATCAAACTTGGTATTTTTTATGCTTGTTATGTTCCAAGGATGCGACACAAAGATTTGAAAGAAAAAAAAATCCCCCACCCCAAACTACCCTTTACATGGAAATATTTTTGAAAATGTTTTTCTTAAAAATGGCTAACGATTTTGATTAAAATGCCGCATACTCCACAAAAATGTAGATTTCGCTAAAACACATAATTTATGTCATATACGTTTTGTTTTGTTGGGTTGACCATTTTCGAGATATTCATGTTATTGGTTTCAATTTTAAACTACACTTCTCAAACGGAGTCACCTTTTGTTTCATCTCTTTTGTTTTTCTGGAAATGGAAAGCGAACGGAACTTCAATTGTTTACGTATCACTTATAGAAAACAAGCCCGGTTTTGTTTTCTATAAGTGATTCTAACACCGGCCGTGAGAGCCTTCGAATATTAATGTTTACATATCGATCGACTTTTAAAAGATTTGACTATCATTTTAGCCCAGTAAATCCCCTTATTTACCTGCTGCTTATAAGGAACTAAGCAATAAGACCAATTGTTTAATGTTTATTTCGTTGAGCATGATGTATATAGAATAATAATCTTCTGTAAGAACAGTTTGGAGAACAGGTAGAGTGCAACACATCTGGAAAGCTCCAAGATATGACACGTGGTGTGGGAAGAGAGAGATGCGAGTATAATGAACGCTTATTGTGAGATATTTGGGGGAGTAGATTCTACACGAACACTCATATGAAACTGCACCACTAACTTTTGTGAATTATGTCCGCTTTATCTGCAAGAACACAAAGTAAACATTGGCCGCCTGGATAGTATGGTAGTAGCGTGTGCCTCAGTTCAACAGGTCGCGAGTTCGAAACTCACTTAGGATGAGAGACCCATATAAGGGTTTTTCGGGGTTTTCCTTATCCTGAGAAGGCGAATGCCGAGTAACTTTAAGCTCCATGACTCCGAGATCATTTCATCAATTACATTCTTCGTCCGATATGACTAACCAAGTTAAAGGACGTTAAACATACACACACACAAAATTAATGTGTTCCATTCATATGCCTTTCTCTACATCTCTGTAAAAAATTATTGTTAATAAGCTTATTCTTCTATTCACTTCATGCTAGTTGAGATAAACACTAGCAGAAACGGTCTTGTTACTTAGTTCCTTATAAGTAAGGGAAATAAGGGAATACTCTAGGCTAAACAGACAATAGCAAGTTTTAAAAGTGGTTGCTATGGGATTGAAATTCGTTTCTTTGCTTGGCCAGGAGTAGTTGATGAGTTCCCGTATGAGACAAGTTTAAAGTATTTTAAAAATGAAACCGATTTAAAGGAATGTCTCGAAAACAGTCAACTCCAGGAAAAGTAATGTATATGACATAAATTATGTGTTTTATGGAGCTCTAAATTTTTAGTGTAGTAAGTTTGTCTCTTATGGTTTACTAGTTATACAAACTTCAAAATAAATAATCCAGAATAAAGAGGTCTTTAGAGACTGTTCCCAGAAAATTGAAGATATACATTTTATTTGTCATGTAGATATTTTAAATACAAGAGATTTTAATCAAAATCGTTAGAGCCATTTTTGAGGAAATAAAAATGTTCGAAATTTTTTCTTTGTAAAGAGTAGTTGGGAGTGGAGGATTTTCTTGAAAATCTTCTTTTCACATCCTTGGAAGATACTGATCTTAAATATCAAGTTTGGAATTTACACACACACTCATACATGCACACGAACAGGCAGACACACACACGGACATGTTTATAAAATGTATTTTTTTATTCAGGGGGTTTCAAGACATGTATTTCCGGTTAAATATAGGTATCCGAATTTTTGGGTGAAATACAATATCTTCTTTATCCACTATGAACCATGTACACAGGGGCTAGAAAATGTGTAAATCTCGTTTTTTTATTAAGTCCCACGCTTCGCAGTTTTCAACCAACAGTTTTCAGTCATTGCAAAAATAAATTATTTCTTCAACACTATCCACGGAGACCAGCAGAACCATGGTTCAAATCCCGGTTATAGCATTGCTCGAGCATTAAAGGCTTACGAAATTGCTTATTAAATATCATTATGGTTGAGGAATTGTAACATAAGTCCGTTAGGCAGTTACTATTGTTAGTATAGTGGTTCATATGGTATCTCTGGAAAGTGTCGCCCTCCGTGGTGTAATGGTTACCACACTGACTTCATATACCCAAGGTCGGAGACCAAACCCGGCGGAGGACGATGGATTATTTCGGGCGTACAAATCCTTATCATGGCTTTTTTCGGAAAGGAAATAAAGCCGTGGGTCCCGTGTCGTAGATTTACGGCACGTAAAAGAACCTCAAGCCTGATAGAGAGGCCTCTGAACAAAAGTAAGCGCTCTTTCACGCCCAGTGTAGAATGGGACGCTGAGAACCACAGCAGTTAAAGAGCGTCCATAAATAAAACGCCATTTCATTTTTCTCTGGAAAGTTCCAAATATTAGGGTGGGAAGAGAGGAACACGAACATTATGAATGCTTATTGTGTGGAATTTGGGGGAACAGATTCTACACAAACACTCACATAAAACTTCAGCACTAAATTTTGTGAATTATGTCAACTATATCTGGAAGAACACAAATTAACATTAGAGTTGGAAACCACAACAGCAGATATAATCTTAGAAAGGGTAAGAAAGCACATTCAGTAATATGCAATTAAACTGTACACGTTTGGATGATCCAGGCTCCTTTGTTACCTTGATACGTAAGGTTAACCTAGGTGTATCTGCATGCAACATGTGTTTGTGAGGTGAGGCAGCTATTTCTGTGTGATTAATTGATGATGGTGTGCCAACGTTGGGTCTCTGCCAGACGGGTGGCCTTCCCCAAACTGGCCTAGGGTTCGAGTCTTTCAGGTGTAAAACACCTGTCCAAGGTGCCGCTCGTTCGTATGTTAGCGCTTCACTTAGCTTTAATTTAAAGCGAGAGCAGCGCCTTCTCACAAAGAGCACAATTCAATTGTTAGCGTGCTTCTCTTGTTTTATAAAGACGACGATGCTGATTATAGCGAGATTAAAAATTTCGAAATTAAATCCCAAAATTTCCAGTAGTAAAATGATGAGAGAAGTATTCATATTAATGTTGGTAGATTTAATTTTAATTACTTTCGTGATATTAGGAGAAGCATTTTTTAATTTATTGGAACAGAAAGTATTAGGATATATTCATCTTCGTAAAAGTCCTGATAATGTTGGATTTTTAAGTATTTTACAACCTCTTAGTAATGCTGTAAAATTTGTAAAGAAACATATGAATCCTTTGGTATATAAATACTTATTATATTATGTTTGTCCTATATTTTCTTTATTTTTATCTCTAATTTTATGAATACCAATACCTTATATAAGAGTATTGTACACTTTTAATAACGAAAAATGTTTATTTTTATTTTATGGAGTAAAAGAGAAACATCTAATGTTTCGATTTGCATGACTTTTTCTGCTTATTCTGCAACAAATTATTCTTACAAAAGTTTATTCTTCTCTCTTCTTGCACTTATTGAAAACAACGTTAACACAAATGGTTGTATTGCTTAGTTTTCCTTCTAAGCAGAATGGAAATAAAAGAATACAGTAGGCTAAAGCGATAGTCTAATCCTTTAAAAACCGGTAACTGTGGGAGACAATTGAAATTCACTTATCTTTGGATGACAAGGATAAAAAAGATGAATAATGACTTTCCCTTTGAGAAAAACCTAAGTATTGGAAATGTTAAAACCAATAACAAGAAATACTTTGGAAATAGTTAACTCTACATAAAAACAGAAAAATTATATAGGTATATATATTTATATATAACTATATATATGACCTAAACTGTGTGTTTTAATGGGATCTACATTATTCAGTAAGTTTTTGTATATATCTTACCGTTTAAAGTCATTTAGAATGAGAGAACTTCAGAGGTACGACTTTCTCTGCATATCTGTAACAAATTATTGTTAATGAGCTTATTCTTCTAATTCACGCTAATCGAGACAAACATTAGTAGAAATTGCCTTATTAGTTTCTTGTGAGTAGAAGGGAAATGAGACTAAACCGACAGTCAAATGTTTTAAAATGCGGTTACTATGGGATTGAAACCCGTTTCTTTGCGTGGCCAGGGGTTGACGAATTGCTATATGAAGAAATCTAATGTGTTGCATTCACATGACTTTCTCTGCATCTCTGTAACAAATTATTGTTAATAAGCTTTTTCTTCTATATGCCTACTTCATGCTAATCGAGATAAACACAAACAGAAGCGATCTTATTACTTGCTTCCTTATAAATAGAAGTGAAATAAGAAATACACTAGGCTAAACCGACAGCCAAATGTTTTAAAATGTGGTTGCTATGGGATTGAAATCCGTCTCTTTGCGTCAAAGACGGTCAAGTCCACGAAAAAAAAATGTATATAACATAAAGTGTGTGTTTTTTCATCTACATTCTTTTGCGTAGTAAGCTTTTGTCTATTTTTTACTATTTGCCAGTTTTGCAAAATTCAGAAAAATTCATGCAGAATAAAGAGACTATTCCCAGAATATTAATGATATCATTTTATTTATCAAGTAAATATTTTAAATATACGAGATTTTAATCAAAATCGTTGGAGCCATTTTTGAGAAAATCAACATTTTCGATTTTTTTCCATGTAAAGGGTAGTTGGGGGTAGTCGTGTCGTATCCTTGAAAAATACTGAACTTAAATATTAAGTTTGGTATTTAATGAACTTTTCGTTTTTGAGCTACAGACACACACGGATATGTTTCTAAAAATGTTTTTCTTGGATTCAGGGGGTCCCAAAACACGGGTGAAATCTCGGTATCGCATTTTTGGGTGCAAAAAATGTTTTTACGTTGTGTGCATAGTACGAGTAAAACAAGTAAACATTAATTCAAACCAATGTCCCCGAATATATTTGTCGGTCCACATGACCGCGCTCGCTAAAGTGCCTCGCTTTGGTGCTTCATGGGTTCGAGTCCCGCCTTCGGCATGGGTGTTTCTGTGTTTGTAAATGTGTATACGTCTGTGTAAAAGGAAAACGTTAAACACTAATAGGTGAACTAAGAAAATGTAGGAAACTAGAACAAAAAAGAGGGAAAAGGTGTCCTGACAAGCCTCCGGAACTGTATTTTATAAGAAAAAAAATATATAATGTGGCAGAGTAGTAGCCGATGGTATTCCTGGTGGTCTGTTGTAGCTGAACTGCATCCCACGAAGAGTGCAAATGAATTACGTCAGTTACAACGATACCTACAGACCTGAAGGTCAGGTTGTGGTATCGCAAGTAGGACCCTTGTGGTTTCACCTTGCTCTTCAGCGTCCATCTCCAACCTGGGGCACAAGACCGTGGGTTCATATCCTGTCTGTGTTACAAAGAGTAGGCATTGGCCGACTAAGCTCTCAATCTTATTGGGGGAGTGCTTGTTTTGAGAGCGAAACCTTTTTCAATCGATGCAATCAGATATCGTGTCTGACGCGCGGCCTAAGCTGTCCATTGTTGTGTAACGGTTTATTTTCTCTACACATAATTTATAGAGAAGATATTGTATTGCACCCAAAAATTCGATACCGAGATTTCACCAGGAATACATTTTTTGAGACCCCCAGTCCAAAACTGCAGGAAAAAAGTCTGTCTGTGGGCAGCATAGCTCAAAAACGAAAAGACCGTTAAATACCAAACTTGATATTTAAGTTTGATATCTTACAAGGATGCGACACGAAGATTTTCAAGAAAATCTCCCCCTCCATCTCCAACTACCCTTTACATGGAACATTTTTTGAAAATGGTATTTTTCTCTAAAATGGCTCCAACGATTTTTATTTAAATCTCTTACATTTAAGATATTTATGTGACAAATAAAATGTATATCTTCAATTTTCTGGGAATAACCTCTGAAGACATGTTTATTCTGGATGAATTTTGCCATCGGCTCCTTAAACAATTTCAATGGGACATTTTCGACCATCCGCTGTACAGTCCTGACCTGGCACGCAGCGACTTTCATCTTTTCCCTGAACTGAAGACGTGGCTAGGAAGGCTGCACTTTCAAACTAACGAAGATCTTCAAAACAACGTCAATGCTCATGTGAAATCATTGGCGGCAACATTTTTTGAAGCGGGTATTTCAAAGCTTGTGCACAGGTACGACAAATGTCTCAATCTTTTCGGTGATTATGTTGAAAAGTAACCAAATAAGTGCACACAACTTTCAGTAATAAAATAATTATTTTCTATGAAGTTCTTTTTTATTTATAGCCTATCGGAGGTTGAAAAAAAAATGCCCTCGTATAAGGTGATGGCTATATCTGTTTTACTGCACGACAGCGAATCCTGGGTGATGAGGATAAAGGATTGCATTCACGTACAGGCTGCAGAAATGAAATTTTTACGATCAGTTAAAGGTTGTACCTACTAAACTGGACAGGATTTCTAATGAAATAATTAGACAAGAATTTAATATTTTTTGCCGTAAAGGATAAACTAGAAAAACACAAACAAACAAAATCTGATTTGTTCCATTCACATGACTTTCTCTACGTCTCTAAATCGATAGTTAAATCTTTTAAAAGCTGGTTCTCATGTGATTGAGGTACCTTTGTTTTTATGGATAGGAGTTGACCAATTCCCGTATGAGAAAAGTATAAGTAGATATTTTAAAGGTGAAACTAATAAGGCATATCTCAAAATCGCTGTCCTCCGCGACAAAAATGTATATAACATAAAGCGTGTGTTTTAACGAGCTCTACGTTTTTTGTGTAGTACGTTTTTGACTATCTCTTACGGTTTACCAGTTATGCAAAATTCATCCAGAATAAACCTGTCTTCAGAGGCTATTCCCAGAAAATTGAAGATATACATTTTATTTATCACGTAAATATCTTAAATATAAGAGATTTCAGTCCTAATCGTTACAGCCATTTTTGAGAAAATCAAAATTTTAGAAATTTGTTCTATGTAAAGGGTAGTTGGGAGTGGGGAGATTTTCTTGAAAATCTTCGTGTCGCATCCTTGGAAGATAACAAACTTAAATACCAAGTTTTGTATTAAACGATCTTTTCCTTTTTGAGCTATGTGCCCACACACACACACACACACAGATGGGCCTTTTTTAGGAGTGCTTTTTTTTGGATTCAGGGGGTCCCAATACATGTATTTCTGGTGAAATCGCGGTATCGAATTTTTGGGTGCAATACCTTCTGTATACATTATGTTGGGAAAGTGGTAAGTAAAGATGCCTAGTTGTGTTTTAAGAGAAAGAAAAGCGAAAAGAAAATGTTATTTTGGGAAAGCGCTGTGTTGGAGGCGGCGTGTAGGTGTTGCTGGGAGGGTGGGCGGTGCCGGCTACTCTTCAGTAGATAACGGACGGACTCTGTTATTAGCTTGCACTGTGTTCACTGGCTACTGGCTATATCATTTGCATAACTTCTTATCTGTCACCCGCAGGTTCGAGCCTCGCTTACACCCACTTAGCTACTACCACTTCAATATAGTATGCGGCTTGTAAAGCAATAGTGTTGTGCAAGAAATGAGACAACGACGAGGACATGAGAATATATTGCTGGAAGTCTTAAAAATAAGTATTAAAGAATCCTCCATTCACACACCGCGTATTTGATTTTGACCAATAAACCTACGCCTATAGTGTCTACGTCATATACAGTTCCCAGCAATCTCGGCTACTTTTCAGTTGGGAGGTCATGCTCTATCACCTAATATAAAGTGTTACTCTGTTGCTAACTTTACAACAAATTGTCTTGCAAGCCGTTAAATTCGTAGTACTCTGAAAAATGTAAATATTTTGATTTGTTTCTAGATATTAATTACATTTATTTCGAGGGTGAAAAGACAAGCTTATCTTGTATGTAAAAGCCATCCTTAATGGAGAGGGCTTTAAAGGCTATTCCCAGAGAATTCAAGACGCATATTTTCTTTTTAATGTAAACATTTTACTTTCTCTACACGTACCATGTACATAGTGTATAGAGAAGGTATTGTAATGCCCCAAAAATTCGATACCGAGATTTCACCGGAAATACATGTTTTGGGTCCTCCTGAAACTAAAAAAAAAGCATTTTTAGAAACAGGTCGTGTGTGTGTGTGTGTGTGTGTGTGTGTGTGCGCGCGTGTGTGTGTGTGTCTGTCTGTCTGTGTGCCTGTGGACAGCATAGCTCAAAAACGAAAAGACCGTTGAATACCAAACTTGGTATTTAAGTTTGATATCTTCCAAGGATGCGACACGAAGCTTTTAAAGAAAATCCCCCCCAACTAGCCTTTACATGGAATATTTTTCGAAAATTTTGATTTTTTAAAAATGGCTCTAACGATTTTGATTAAAATATCGTATATTAAAGATATTTACCGGACAAATAAAATGTATATCCTGAATTCCCTTAATAGCCTCTGAAGACTACTTTATTCTTGAGGAATTTTGCATAACTGCTAAACCGTAAGAAATAAACAAAAATTGACCACACAAAAACTGTAAAGCACATTAAAACACACAATTTATGCTATACACATTTTTTTCGTGCAGTTGATCGTTTTGAGATATTCCTTGTTTTTGGTTTCAGCCTTGAAAAAGGTATACTTTTCTCATGCGGGAATTTGTCAACTCCTGTCCATACAAACAAAGGAACTTCAGTCACATAGCAACCAGCTTTTGACTGTCACTTTAACCTATGGTGCTCCCTTATTTCGCTTCTATTTACAAGTAAACAAGTAATAAGACTATTTTTGCTAATTTTTTCTCGATTGGATGAAGTAAATATTAGCATAAGCTTTATAACAATAATTTGTTGCAGAGATGTAGAGAGAGTCCTGTGAATGGAACACATCAGATTTTTAATATATGTTGTGTCAATCAAAATATTAGTGCTATTTATCATGAAATATAAAACTCAAAAAAATAAATAAATAAAACTTCCATGTGAAAGTTAGTGAGGGGGAGGGGTTTTCTAGAAATCTTCGTGTTGCATATTTAGAAGATACTGAACTTAAATACCTACCAAGTTTTAATGTAATTGTTTTCTCACACAAGTCGTGTGTAGGACATGAGTTAGGTAGAGTCAGAGTTAAAAATGCAATGCCATAGCCAAGATTTGAACCACGGATCTCTCGGCCTCTAGCCGGTTGTTCTAATCACTGAGCTACGTGCCGGCACGGATTTAAATTTCTCAACTGACTCGTTTGTTTCCGGCAAACCACAGGGCGATCTCAAATTATATTGAACCCATTGGTGATTTACAATGTCGTAAGTGTTTTAAGTCCCAGGCTTCATAGTTTAGCCAACTTTTAGGTCAATTAAATTAACAACTGTAAACACAACACGGTCAGAGTGTATTGATGCCAGTGGACAGACAATGAATCAGATGAGTGGACTTGCGGGGAACTGTGGCATTAGCGTTGCGGTGGCGGTAGAACCAAACGGTACTTACTTTTCGGACACTCCTAATTAAACTTTTCTCAAATGTGAAGTCGTTATTAGTTTCTCTTTTTCCTGGTCAAGCAAAGCGAACGGCAGTTCAAAACTATTATCTCATAGCTACTGGGTTTTTAATGATTTGACTTTGGCTTTAGCAAAAATATTTGACCTAAGAAGGATGCAAAGACACAAAAATCCGATGTGTTCCATTAACATGAGTTTCCCTACATTTTTCTTAAAAATAATTGTTAAGAAAACTTATTCTCTATCTGATTCATGCTTCAGAGGGGAAATAAGAGAATACACAAGGCTAAAGCGTAGAAATCAGTTTCTTTGCATTGCCAGACTGTTGATCGATTCCCATAATATCGAATTTAAAACTGAAGCCAATAACAAGGAATATCTAAAACAAAATGGTCAAATCACGAAAATGTGTGACATAAATTGCGTGTTTTAACAAGATCTGCATTTTTTATGTAGTAAGTTTTTGTCTATCTATTACGGTTTGCCAGTTATACAAAACTCAGCAAAATTCATCCAGAATAAAGAGATCTGTAGAGGCTATTCCCTGAGAATTCAAAATATACATTTTATTTGTCATGTAAATATCTTTAATGTAAGGTATTTTAATCAAAATCGATAGAGCCATTTTTGAGAAAATAAAAATTTTCAAAAACTATTCCATGTAAAGGGTAGTTTCCTCGAAATCCCCCTGTCGCATTCTTGGAAGATATAACTTAAATACCGGTATTTTACCGACTTTTCGTTTTTGAGTTATTGTGTTCACAGACACACGGACACATGTTGTATACTATGTAGGTACTTAGGTAGAGAAAGTAAATATTCAGTTTTGGTCTAGGAAGCAAGAGACGTTTTGAAAAAAGCTCCTGAAATACCAAAAGTGGGTCTGATATACAGTAAGCAACAGTCCTATTATGATAGGAAGGGAGTGTAGATGAAGAACCAAATGAATCTCTTCGGTCCCACCCTCCCCCTCTTCCAGGGGGTCACCGTGTGAGGTCACTTGCTGCTAAAGAAAAGGCACCGACAGACGGCCCGACCATCGAGCTCTCGCTCGGGTTTCATCCAAAATCATCCTCTGAAACAAAAAACTGTAGCAACTCTGCCAGGTGGCTAACGTTTAGCATTTCCGCCTTATTGTAGTCTAGCATTGAGTTCGAACCTCGAGGAATCCCAGCAAAAAAAATCTAATGAGCTCCATTCACAAGACTTTCTCTACATCTCTGCTACAAACTATTGTTAAAAAACTTATTCTTCTATTACCTTTATGCTGATCGAGAAAAAAATAGCAGAAATGGTCTTATTACTGGTTTCCATTTAAGTAGAAGAGAAATGTGCTAAAGGGATAGTCATAAGCTGCTTGCTATGTACTTGAAGTTGCTTTGTTTGTATGGACAAGAATTGACAAATCCCCGTATGAGAAAAATATAAGTATTTTAAAACTGAAATCAATAACAAGGAATATCTCAAAAATAAATAACTGTGAAAAAAAATTGTATATAACATAAATTGCGGTTTTAACGCGATATACATTTTTGTGTTATAAGTTTTTGTTTATCTCTTACGGTTTACCAGTTACACCAAATTCAGTAAAATTCATTCAGAATAAAGAAGCCTTTAGAGGCTCTTCCCAGAAAATTCAAAACATATATTTTATATGCAATATAAATATCTTTAATATATGGTATTTTAATCAATATCGTTAGAGTAATTTAAAAAAAACAAGATTTTGAAAATGTTTCCATGTAAAAGGTATTTTGGGGTGGAGAGATTTTTCTCAAAATCTTCGTGTCGCACTATACTAAACTTAAATACCAAGTTTGATATTTTACTAACTTTTCGTCCTTGAGTTATCGTGTTCACAGACACACTTACACAGGAACACACACACACACAAACGGACATTTTTCTGAAGCTTTTTTTTTTTTTTTTTTGTTTTGTTTTGTTTTGAATACTGGAGACCCTAAAACGTCTATTTCCGGTGAAATCTCGGTATCTATTTTTTGAGTGGAATACAATACCTTCTCTATGTACCATGTACATAGTACGTGTAGAGAAAATAAAAATAATGCTCTGTCTTATAATAAGAGAAAAATCTGATGTGTTCCATTCACATAACTTTCTCTACATCTCGGTAACAAATTATTATTAAAAAGCGTATTCTTCTATTACTTCATGCTAATAGAGATAAACATGTCTTATTACGTAGTTCCTTACAAGCAGAAGGGTAATGAGGGAATACATTAGGCTAAACCGATAGTCAAATATTTTAAAATGTGGTTGCTATGGGATTGAAATCCGTTTCTTTGCGTGCCCTGGAGTTGACCAATGAGAAAAGTTTGTATTTTAATACTGAAACCAGTAACAAGAATATCTAAAAATGGTCAACTTTACAAAATATGTATATGAGATAAATTATATATTTTAACAGATCTACATTCCTTTGTATAGCAAGTTTTTGCCTATGTCTTACGGTTTACCAGTTATGCAAAACTCAGCAACATTCATCCAGAATAAAGAGGTCTTCAGAGGCTTTTCCCAGAAAATTCAAGATACGCATTTTATCTGTCAAGCAAATATATTTAGTAGGTATACGGTGTTCTAATCAAAACTGTTAGAGCAATTTTTGAGGAAATCAAAATTTTCGAATTTTTTCCATGTAAACAGTAGTTTGGAGTGGTGGGATTTGCTTCAAAACCTTCGTGTCGCAGCCCTTAAATACCAAGTTTCGTATTTTACCGACTTCTCGTTTTTGAGCAATCGTTTTCACATACACACACGCGCACGGAACTTTTTCTAAAAATAAGTTGTGTTGTTGCTTTTTGGATACAGGGGACCATACGAGGTGCATTTTCGGTGAAATCGTGGTATCGAATTTGTGGGTGGAATGCAATACCTTCTCTATCTTCGTAGCATGTACTATGTAGGGTCAGTGTATTGTATTACTCATAGCTAATGAGATTTAGCAACAAAAGGCAATTTTCTGAACACTAAGGTGCCATCTGTGGTGATGAATTAAAGAAGCGTTTTGTTTCAAGTAGTGGTGTATAGCGAGCAAGGTCACTATTTCTCCTATAACATAAATTGATTTAGGAATTCAATTAATAACAGCATTAGGCAGAGTAATGAGAGGTTGCTGCTTGTGTTAATTACAGGCCGTGCTGGAGAAGTACCGATTTCCTGCGGGCGACACGGTAGAGACACAAAAACCCCCTCTATCTGCGACTCCCTAAATTACGATAATTACTGCGGATCCACCTTATCGTCCGCGTTCTTTGCACGGAGTAAGGTTAATGTATATGGGAATGAAGGTATTATTGTTATAAACCAACTATAGCTGATTTTCTGAAACAAGTGTCTAACTTTTCTATTACTTTCTCTAGCGCCTATAGTTTTCTCCAAAACATGATAGCCCTCAACGGGACCCCAACTACTTGGCAATAACTATTAGCAAACAAAACCGATCTTGTACTAGGGGGCGAGAGACAACCTAGTAAAATATGTTTCCTGGACACTCTGCTTGCAAGTCGAAAATCGCGCCTGTTAAGGGACCAATAATTGGAGACTTCGCAACAGCGAGGGTTGATTTCCAGCCGCACACTGCCTAATCCCAAACTTTAATCTCAAGCCACCTTTGGAAGAAGACTGTTGTGAAAAATACTGTGTACCTATACAGTAAGTAGAGAAGGTATTATATTCCACCCAAAACTTCGGTACCTTTCATCGTAAGGCGGCGCCGTGGATGAGTGGTTAGATCGCTTGCCTCCCATCTTTTTTTTTTGTTTTGTTTTGTATACCCCACTTTTTATTTACTTATTTGTGTACTTTGATTACTGTATTTCTGTTTTACTTTTTACACACACATACACAAACATATAACACCCATGCCCAAGGCGGGACTCGAATCCACGATCCCCTGCGCTGCGAAACACCAAAGCGAGACGCTTTGGCGAGCGCGGCCATGGAGACTGGCACCCCATCTAGGCGGCCCGGGTTCGATCCCAAGCGCCCGCATGTGAGATTCATTGTGGACGACGCGGTGTCTGGGCGGGTTTTTCCCGGGTCCTCCGATTTCCCCCGCTACTCATTCCAATTGCCCATCATCACCTTTCCAATCATCAATTGCATTTCATTTCATCCTCTTCCTCGTGTTCATGCCTGGCTAAGAGCCAACCCCTCGTAACAGGTTCACCATTCTGTGGTTTCGTGCTGTTGGCTCCCCGGGCTTCTGACCCCTTCTGACCCATTGGCTTGTAAGTCCTAGGGGATTTCGGTCCCACAAATACAAAACGAATTTCAACGGAAATACATTTTTTTAGGACCCCTGAATAAAAATATTTTGATTTATTCCATTCACATGCCTTTCTCTAGCTGTTCCACAAAAAAACTTTTTACACAAGATTATTCTTTTATCTACATCATGCTAATAAAGATAAACATTACCAGAACTGGTTTTATTATTTGTTTCTTTTTAAATGGAAGGGCAATAAGGGAATACACTAAGTTAAAGCGATAGACAAATCTTTTAAAAGCCGGTCGCTATGTGAAATAATTGAAATTCTGTTCTCTTTGCTTGCCAAGAGTAAACAAAAAAAGAGCCGAAACGAAAGATGGCCTTCCGTTTGAGAAAAGTTTAAGTAGCTTAAAATTTAAAACAATAACACGGAATGTCTTGGAAACGGTTAAACCTACAAAAACAGTATATGATATAAATTGTAATTTTTAACGAGATCTACATTTTTTGTGCAGTAAGTTTTTTGTTTAACTCTTATGGTTTATAAAAAAGTCATGAAGAAGTCTTCTGAAGCTATTCCCATAAAATTCAAACTACTTATACATTTAGTTTGCCATGAAAATATCCAAAACATATGGCATTTTAATAAAAGTCTAAAGAATTTTTGAAAAAATCAAAATGTTTGCATTTTTATCCATATAAAGGGTAGTTTGAGGTGGGGATTATCTTCAAAGTCTTCGTGTCGTATCCTTGGAAGATTCTGAACTTAAATATCACGTTTGGTATTTAACGGACATTTTATTTTTGAGCTATGCTGCCCACAGACACACACAACATACATACAGGGGCCTTTTTCTAAATATGCATTTTTGTGGATTCATTCCCAAAACATATATTTCCGGTGAAATTTTGGTATCGAATTTTTGAGTGCAACCTTCTCTATAGATTGTATACATAGTACGTATAGAGAAAGTAAAAATCTGATTCACATGACTTTCTCTACATCTCTGCAACAAATTATTCTTAAAAAGCTTATATTTCCATTTATTTCATGCTAATCAGAAAGAAATAGCAGAAATAGTCTTATTATTTGCTTCCTTGTAAGTAGAAGCGAAATAAGGGGTACCATAGGTAAAAGAGATAGTCAAAAGCTGGTTGCTCTGTCACTGAGTCACTGAAGTTTGTATGGACAGCAGTTGACAAATCCTTGTATGAGAAAAGTATGTTTTTCAAAACAGAAACCAAAAAAGGAATGTCTCAAAAATGATGAAGTCCACGAAAAAAATGTATATAACTTAAATTATGTGTTTTAACGTGCTCTACATTTTTCGTGTAGAAAGTTTTTGTCCATCTCTTAACGGTTTAGCAATTATGCAAAAGCCGTAAAAATCATCCAGAATAAAGTACTCTTCAAAGACTATTCACAGAAAATTCAAGATATATATTTTATTTGTCAGGTAAATAGCTTTAATATAGAATATTTTAATGAAAATCGTTAGAGCCATTTTTGAGAAAATCTCTCAAAATCTTCGTGTCGCATCCCTGGATGATACTAAACTTAAACACCAAGTTTGGTATTTTACCGACTTTTCGTTTTTGAGTTGTGTTCACAGACACAGGACACATGGACACACACACACCGAACCTTTTTCCGAAAATGCTTTTCTAGATAAAGAGGACTCTAAAACACATATTTCCGGTGAAATCTCGGTATCGAATTTTTTGGTGGAGTGCAATATTGTCGCAACCGCCTTTTCTACTAATAACTCGGGGAACTCGCTGTGGCTGCGAAAGGCAAATACAAAACTATTCTAACTGGATGCGACATGAGGGACGTATCCCCCATGCTAACTTATGGGAAATTAGCAAACTCAGGAGTAAAACAAGGAAATGTGGGAACAAAATCAAACTACTAAATTAAAACATGTTAATTCAAGAGTAATTCCAGCTAATTGATATATTAAACTTTTACCTGTTATGTTGACGCTGGATGATGCGTAGCCAAAACCTGAATACTATAGCTCCATTATTAATTACATGATTACTAAAAACGTGCGATGCGCACCCCACGTCGTCCCGCTGGCAAAGAGGCCGAAAAGCCACGCTCCCGTCGTTATTTTAAACTAACCTTTTTTCTACAGTACAGCCAAAACAATAAAATTAATTAGTCAATCATGCCACACTTAGAATGTGGATCCTAACGCAGTAGTAACACATTCTGCATGTGACATCATTTCTGTATACACTATGTACATAGTACGTAATGAGAAAGTAAAAATTGGCTACGCATACGAATATATGTAATAAATGGTTCAATCAGTATATTTGTAAACCATAATCCTTAGCCCTTACAGTGTTAAACTGTAAGTACTTTGTGACTGGTATTTTTAAACTTTGGCCACTGGTGCTTTACCATTATTGCGTTGGAATAAACGTGAATGGTGACGGCAACAGACGTGTCAAAAAAGCAGAATTGACAGGAAGTTGGCATTTGGAGTGAAGCAGATATTTACATACCGTCGCAGAGTTTCTTGTCCTCATCGCCGTCTCGTCCACGAAGCAGTCGGGAGATGGCACTCACTGAGGGCGCGTTGCTGCGATCGCACAACCCGTCCTTTATCAGCCTGAAACACCATAGTGACGTACGCTTACAATATGGCAATTTCAACTCAGTTTATCAGCTTAAGATTCCTTACACAATTTTTCCTTCGCCAGTATAAAAATGTTAAAAACAACAAAAACAATAAACCAAAAGTAATAAATTTACATTATAAATATGTACAGGATGTTTAAAAAAAATGTGCAAAAGCTATATCGCAGACCACTGGCACAAACAGTGGAAATGTACGCCCTCAAAACTGAAACTGGTTAGAAAATCTAATACAGAACCGGCAATATTACACTTTAAATTCCGATGGAAACAAAAAATCCTACTCACCAGGTTGCGCATCGGCCACTTCAACCTCAACTATGGTCATCTGATGAAGAAAACAACCAAAAATCCTTGTACAAAATGTTCAGCCCGAGAAGCCGTATCAACATCTCACCTTATCCTCGCTTTACTGAACGACAGAAGGAACTTAAACCTCAAGAGTGAGCTGTATTCCATCTTTAACACCATCGAAGGATGCAGAAAAGCTATCAAGTTAATGGAAATATCACAAATGTTATCTTTTACATAATGTAATTTAATTGTTATAGCCAGAGTTTGATAATTGTTTGCCAATTTAGATGTACTATGTTTTACTGTTACCAACTTCAAATAGTTAAGTTTATGACCACAGTTGTAATATATTTGTATTAAATTTTATATACATTGATCTTGATATGTAAGAATATTGTGGTCGCTAATAACCTTTGTTGTTATAAAGTTACCTTAAATAAATAAATAAATAAATTTAAAAAAAGGTACCTAAATATAACCATTAATATTTACAGTTCATTTACATTATGCACGCATTTCTGAATAAGGAAACTTTTCAGGTGGCAAGTTTAATCTTACGGTCACTTATTGTATAAATCGATTCTCGTCACAAATAGTTTATAGAGTTATAGAGTCTAAATAGTTTATAGAGAAGGCATTGTGTTCCATCCAAAAATTCAATACCAATATTTCACCGAAAATGTACGTTTTAAGGTCCCTTTAATCCAAAAAAAAAGCATTTTCACAAAAATGTCCGCGCGCGTGTCTGTGAACATGATAACTCAAAAACGAAAAGTCGGTAAAATTCCAAACTTGGTATTTAAGTTTAGTATCTTCCAAGGATGCGAGACGAAGAATTTCAGGAAAATCCTACATTTTTTTTTCTCAAAAATAGCTCTAACGATTTTGATTAAATTGCCGTATATTCAATATATTTACATGACAAATAAAATTATATTTTGAATTTTCTGGGATTACCTTCTGAAGACCTGTTCATTCTAGATGAATTTTGCATAACTGTTAAACCGTATAAGGTAGACAAAAACTTATTTAATAAAATATGTAGAGCTCGTTAAAACACACAATCTGTGTCATGTGCATGTTTGTTGCAGAGTTGACCATTTCCGATATATTCCTTGTTATTGGTTTCAATTTTAAACTACGCATCTTCTCAAACGGGGTCACCTTTCTTTTCATCTCTTAAAAGCAAACCGAACTTCAATTATTCATATATCAATCGGCTTTTAAAAATTTTGACTATCGCTTTAGCCTGGTATATTCCCTTATTTCCCCTTTGCTTATGGGCAACTAAGGAGTAAGACCAATTAAAACTAATGTTTATCTTGATTTAGCATGCGATATATTAGACGTTTTTCATGCATTAATTGATAGTAGTCTATTTTGCTTCGAGTATTGTAAGAATGAATTTCATTATTTCTGGTCAATTGCTTATTATTAGCAAGCAGAACAACACGGTATACGACATACGTATAGTGAGTATAAGGTTAACATTCGTTTCTTTACAGGATTCACTTGGTTTAAGATTTATATTATTCGTAAATATTTTTACTTTCTCTACACGTACTATGTACATAGTGTATAGAGAAGGTATTGTATTCCACCCAAAAATTCGATACCAAGATTTCACCGGAAATACACGTTTTGGGTCCCCCTGAATAAAAAAAACATTTTTGGAAAAAGGTCCGTGTGTGTGTGTCTGTGGACAGCATAGTTCAAAAACGAGAAGACCGTTAAATACCAAACTTGGTATTTAAGTTCGGTATCTTCCAAGGATGCGACGCGAAGATTTGCAAGAAAATCCCCCATCCCCCACTACCCTTTACATGGAACTTTTTTTCGAAAATTTTGATTTTCTCAAAAATGGCTCTAATGATTTTGATTAAAACATCGTATATTAAAGATATTTACCTGACAAATAATATGTATATCTTGAATTTTCTGAGAATAGCCTCTGAAGACTACTTTATTCTGGAGGAATTTTGCATAACTGCTAAACCGTAAAAAATGGACAAAAACTTACCACACAAAAAATGTAGAGCACATTAAAACACACAATTTATGTTATATGATTATTTTTCGAGGAGTTGGTCGTTTTTGAAATATTCCTTGTTTTTGGTTTCAGCTTTGTAAAACTTATACTTTTCTCATACAGGAATTTGTCAATTCGTATTCATACAAATAAAGGAACTTCAGTCACCTAGTAACCAGCTTTTGACTTCACTTTAACCTATGATACTCCCTTATTTCGCTTCTACTTACAAGGAGGCAAGTAATAAGACTATTTCTGCTAATTTTTTCTGGATTAGCCTGAAATAAATAAAAGAATAAGCTTACTAACAATAATTTGTTACACAGAAGTAGAGAAAGTCATGTGAATGAAACACATCAGATTTCTTTAAGAATAAATGCTCTGCTTACATGTATTTATGCTGCGCTAGCCCATAGTTGAATTCCATGTAGCATATGTGGATAAATAACTTCATAATATATTCATTTAAGTACCTTTCTAATAATGAGTTAAATACCTTGATAAATAAACTGAATTACGAATTATACCACATGCAATATCTATATGTTTATCTGCTATCTACATATAGGTATTCTAAGGAACTTGTATTCATACACTTCTGTGTTTTTATTTTTGATCTGAAGATAAAGTGTCTCTTGTAATAATTTATTTCCTAAAACTCTGACGTGTTCCATTCACATGACTTCCTCCAGCTATTCCAAAAACAGACTTTCCTTACAAAGATTATTATTTTATCTACATCATGCTAATCGAAATAAACATCAGCAGGAATGGTGTTATTACTTGCTTCCTTGTAAGTTAAAGAGGAATAAGGGATAGATTAAAGCGATACCCAAATATTTTAAAAGCTCTTCGCTATGCCAAACAATTGCATTTTAGTTCTCTTTTGCATTCCCGGGAGTAAAACAAAAGAGATGATGCGAAAGTTAATTTCCCGCTGGAGAAAAGTTTCAATATTTTAATATTTAGTTCAATAACAAGGAATATCTTGGAAACGGATAACTCGACGATTTAACGAGATCTATACTTTCTGTCTAGTAAGTTTTTTTTATTGCTTACGATTTACTAGTTACGCAAAGGTAACCCAGAATGAAGAGGTCTTCAGAGGCTATTCCCAGAAAATTCAATTTCATTTGTCATAAAAATATCTTGGTATTTTTATCAAAATCGTTAGAGCCATTCTTGAGAAAATGAAAACTTTCGAAAAAATGTTCAACGTAAAGGGTAGTTAGGGGTGGGGGAATTTCCTTAAAAATCTTCATGTCGCATCTTTGAAAGACATTGAACTTAAATACTAAGTTTGGTATTTAACGGACTTTTCGTTTTTGAGCTTTGCTGCACACGCGCGCGCTCACACATGCACATAGACACACTCACACACATACACATACGGACATACTTCTAAATATGCTTCTTGTGGGGGGGGGATTCAGGTGGCCCCAAAACATATATTTCCAGTAAACTCTTGATTTCGAATTTTTGGGTAGAATACAATACCTTCTCTACCTACTATGCACGTTGTAATACACACTAGAGAAAGTAAAACGAACTGAATTATTTTGTTTTTATTTATATTACATTTACGATTTATAAGTTCCAAAGAACTTAATGACTTCGCTGGATGACTCTTAGGTATTTATTTTAAAATAATTATGTATTTCCTTTACCCAGCATAGTAACAGTATCACTTTTGTACAGATTCCATAGACTACCGATGTAAAATGTTAGTTTTCTATGACTTTTTAAAAGCGTTGTGAAGATTCACTGGAAATGGCTTCAGTTAAATAATACCGTGGCAGCATAAATATTTAAAAAGCACTTGATAAAGAAAAGAAAAAATTTAACATGTAAATATTTCCTTAATTAGATACACTTAAAATTTAAAAAACTCTGATGTGTTACATTCACATGCCTAACTACCCATTCTTCTATTCTAACTATTCTTCTTATTTCAAGTTAATAGAGATATACGTATTCCTTTATGTACAATGGGCATAAAGGAATACAATAGGCTTAAAGGGTTGACTTTTCCAACTGAAAATTATATGACGTCAGAGCTTGGTTTCGCCTGCAGAGAAGCATTACTTACGGAGGGAGTAAAAGTGTGAAGATCAGAACAGCGGCGGTGTTGTGTGTCTATGTTATAATGATAATTTATTGCACCATTTGGCATACATACAATGCAATAAGTTGGTTTCGTCAGCAAGTCATTAAAATGCATCTATATTTAAATATTCTTGTATGTTGTAAAAATTAAGTTCCTTTATTCTGTTTTTACACTCATTTTAAAAGAACTTGCATTTGCAATTTGTCTTATATTTAAAGGTAATTTATTATAAAATTTCACTCCAAGATAGAGATGAGAGTTAACAGATTTCTGTAACCGAAATTTAGGAGGTACCATATTATTTCTACACCTTGTATAATGGTTATGTATATCAGAAAAAAATAACTCATCTGTCTATATACCTGTATCGCAGTGTATTGCCATGGCTTTAACGAGCGATACATTTCAAAGACCCTCTACTCCAGCAAGTTTTCTTCCTACTTGGGAAGACTTGTTCATGTTTGTGGATAGTGGAACAGTGACGAAATGTTTAGTGTGTTCCAAAGAAATGTAGTATGTCAACAATGTATATCAAATAATATACAGGGTTACTACAAAAGAAGTAGACAATTTCAACTGCCTGTAAAACAAAAACTATTAGGGATAGCAATACCTAATTATTTTGGAGGTATGTTGAGATACTCTCAAAGATTCGTTTGTTATTATTGGTAACGCTGTAGTGATTTGTTTGTTGTTACAGAAGCTGAAATGGCGGAAAATCCTGTGGAAAAGGCATATTGCGTGTTGGAATTTGCTAGAACGCAATCAGCAACTGTTGTCCAACGACATTTTAGAACACGTTACCACAAAAATGAAATGATGCGCTCACAAAAACCAGCATCGTCTTCATCATGTCGCAACATGTCGATGCAAAAGTCACGCCGTATGACCTTATCTTCTTCAGTCAGAAACTGCAACATCTGTAATCTGTAAGGCATCATGTGCAGTCGCTTCCGCAAGATTTTCCATACAGTTTGCTGTGGAATTTATAATTGCCTGCTTGCCCTAGATGTCGATTTCTGTGGGCTTCTTATGTAGGCAGAACGAACACGTTCAACGTTTTCTTCCGAAACTCTTGGTTTTCGCGAGCTCTTCCCTTTGCACAAACATCCCGTTGTCTCGAATTTTCTATACCAGTCGTAGATTGACTGTCTAGTCGG